>NW_024121432.1:13754388-14443688 GCF_016745375.1 Pimephales promelas | reverse complement strand
GATGATCGCTGTTGCCCAGCTGGGGTGTATGGTTGGTACATGGTTTGTAAATAATTAGTAGAATGTAGTTCGTAGGTGCCTTTTCATTGGCTCTATTTCTGAACAGAAACAAGAACAGAAGCTGAGACCCCAAGAAAAAGTATGTGTACAATTCACGTGTGAAATGTAGAAAACAGTTAGCCAAGAACAATCATTCGCAAAGACCCGGCCTGACAAGCCACGCCGCTCTCATCCACACACCATGTTCTCAGTGAAAAACATCACAGAGCAGAGAGGATACTGACAACAACACACTGACAGACAGGACAGACCTGGTTACTTTTGATATGAAACAAAGTCTCAACTTTGGTCATTTTTTGAAGAAATCTACTGACGTTAATCTACTAACTCTCCTGACTCCTTTGTCATACTAAAATGGCAGATTTGACGGATGGCGGATTATGATTTGTCAGATCGCCTGACAATCAAACTCCCAGCAAAGGGTTAATTATAATGATAACTTTAACTACACATAGTAATCCTAAGTAAACCTTAGAAATGGGTGTGCATGAAAATCCCAGTGACTGAGTTCAGGAGATTGTCCCCATAAACACACCCCTAAATGCATTGAAGCAACTGCCATGTATTGATTAGATAATTGCATTTTGGGATGTAAAAACAACAACAACAACCTTGCATGACAATAAGTGTATAGGCCATTGTGATTGTCAAAACATTTGGTAGCATGGTGAAAAAGCCTAATAGGCTGCTTGTATTATTGTTTGATACAAATTGTACAATTTCAATTGAAGTCTTGTGGTTTTATTCCGATCTTGATACAATTTGGATACATATTAGGTACAGTAGATGTTAATTTGACTCAAGTAAGAAAATCTCACCTAATGCTGTAAACCTAGGCTACAGAGAGCCCTGTCAGCGGATATTATTATGGATTCTACTATTAAATCTACACAGTTTTAATCCGCAGGAAGCTCACAGACACTTTAGCAGTTGGTGAAGTGTATGGTGGTTTGTCCTAGCAGCAGGCCTGTTTAGGCTTTTCAGGGCAGACTGCGGAGGTTGGTGAAGGCCATAGAGGATACAGGGACCATCGCGCCTGCTTGTCTCCATCTGTAGCTGAAGCTGGTAATTATAGTTGGGAGAGGCGCCCGCAGCTTGATGCCATCTGCCAGCGGGACGGTAGAGCCAGGCTGAAGTGGGCACAAAGGCCCAGTGAAGTTCCCTTAGCTGCGGCCGACAGGAGGACCAACACCTGCCAGCGGGCCGCTGGGCCTCATCTGCTCGGATGGGGCACGCGACGGAGGAAATCGAGCTCTGGTCAGATATTGTAAAAGCACTGGGTCACATGCAGAAAACCAAGACTTGCACGCTGTTTTGCATTATTATAAGTGTGTGCCGTGGCTCTTGACTGAAAACTTCAGGAAGAACCTGGTAAAAAAAAAAAGTGAGTCAATCCCACCATCTTGTGGCTAAATACACGTAGTGCAGCTGAAAAAAGCACAAGAAGCGTGATTAACTTGAAACTTATAAACTATAGCATACCGAACACATGCACGCAACTCAAATTTAACATCCACGTGCATGTAGTGACAGGAAGACAGCTGTGCTCATGTCTCTCTCTTTCATTCGTGTTGGCACAGCGTTGCGCACCACAGTCTGCTCTAGCGTGGCGATGCCCTTCCCCTGCTCTGCCCGTTCTGCGTGTCACCAAAGCTTGCATGGACACAGATGGTGTGGGGGGAAGCAGCGCATGAATATATGATGCTGGAGGGTGAAGTGTAGCGGGTCGAGGCAGATGCCCACTGGCCCCGCGAGAGCCCCTCTGCCCGGTCAGCCACGGCCCTTCGGCTTCCCACCAGATGCTGCAAAAGAACCCCAGCTAAACCTCTCACGCTTTTCAAAAGATTGACGTCCACATGTTTAATAGATTATTTAAGATCATGTAAAAGTAAAACCATGGATTTATGTTAAAATTTCACTTCAATATTATTATTATAACACTTCAATATTATTAAAAAAACGAGAAGACCGGGCGGGACATATCAAAAAGCTCCTCCCCCTTAAAAAAAAAAAATAGTTTAGTTAAATCACAGCTCGGCCAGGACCGTTGAGCTCGGTAAAGCCGCAGTTTCCAACTAATCTCTTTAATATCGCTTTAAAATATAGCATTTTGTGTAGAATTCAAATGGGTCAGATATGTTTTATGGTCTGCGCCGACTTGCGCATATTATCTGCTCTGTCTATCGTGTCTCTGGACCGGAGCAGACACTGTGCACTACTGCAGTTTGTGTGACACATAGCGTGAAACCAGACTTTATTCATAACAATGGAAAGCATGTTTACACTGTCTGAATCATTCCCCATCCCCTATATCGTGCACTATGTGCCATTCACCATGTAGAAAATAGTAAATGTGTGAACAACTGAGGGGCAGGAAGATTCTAGAGAGCATTTGATTGGACAGAAGCTGACGTGCAGCAAGACATCAAACTCATTGATCCATATTGGCAAAAGTGACAGATTAAATATGAATTCTGCCATTGTTTTGGAGCACACTAGCTTATAGATAACAGTAAGGCTAACATTAATATTTTAATAAAAAAGGGGGAAATTTTGCAAATGGTGATGGAAAACTTGCTTATGACTGAACTGTATTTTATTACTTTTGTAGTTTTAAAGAGTGGCAATATAATATAAATCGAGAATGAGTAATGCTAGAGACTCTAGTCCACTTTTTGCATTTGTCCAATCAATGACAATGCAAAAATACAAATTAAATGTTAACCCCATATAAAGTATGAGCAGTGAGAAATATGAAACAAGATAACAGGATTCCATTTTAGCTGTGGTTTAGAATAACCCAGTGTTATTTGGGCTTTTAAAATTTTGAAAAGCTCTCAAAACATAAAAATGTAACTTTGAAAAGCCATGCTCATTCCTCAAACTCAAAAAAAAAAGAAAAAAAAAAAAGAAAAAAGAAAAAAGTGTGCTACATATGGATTCCACCACCACAAATGTGTTTGACGAATCGGTTAACTACTATTGTTCTCACTTAACTAATATTGCAGTATGGAGAGGGGCGAAAAAATTACAATTAAATTACACGCATAATTGGAAGAAAGAACTGTCTAACATGGCTTTAGTAGCAGATAATGTACAATTATGACAGAATATTTAACTATTCAGTTTATGGTACCTTCATGTATTGAACTAAAAAAAGCAGGGGGACTTTAACATAATTTGTGACAAATTAGTTACAAGTTTGTTGGGTATTAAATGAGATTTTTTTTTAAGTACATCATTGAAAATGTAACTACTTTATTTTGTTCTATCTAAATGTAAGTTTAACTCTTCTATTGTGAAAGAAAAGCCAACCAAGTGCAATGCAGCATAATATATTTAAACATGAAAAACACAATATATACAAGTTAGCTACAAAAAATGTTTTAACACAAAAAGTTTACAAAACAGAGAAAAAAATTAAAGGCATATTTAACTGAATAAGAACAAAAACTACAGTAGGTGTTCCCTAGTAATCAACCAATTAATGTGCTAGACAGTGAACACATGGGCTTACACATCACATTTGGCAAATTGTTCCCAATAATATCACTCCAGAAAATGAATTAATTAAATATGCAACTCTAGAGTGACCTGAAAAGTAAGAAGTTAAGCCTCACTGGCCTGATTATTTTGACCTAAATTGGCAGGCACATGGTAATGCAGGTTGTACTTGGATCTTCAACAGGTTGTGGACAAGACCCTTCTGGGTTAAGCAAACGTGTGTTTATAATCAACAAAATTCATGTAGATGACATAATAACAATGGCTTGCTTTAATGATACGTTGTGATAACTCGGTTATAAACAGTGATTGATATGTGACCAACTCTCCGATATCAGGAGGGTAAGAAATATTTCAGCAACACCCAAGCCTACAAGCTTTGAGAAGGCATCAGGTGGCATGTCTGCTACGTCTGGGGTGTGTGTGCAGTATCAGAGTAAACTCAAATGGAAGAACGAGGTTTTGCTGTCCTAAGAAAGGGTGTACAGGAAGTAGACAGAAGCAAGTGGCAGGCTCATTAGAGCTTCTGCAGGAAGTAGCATCCTCTGTCTCCAGCATGCATTTGCAAATAGACCAGAAAACTGGCAGAAATGGAGGTTGTGTGACTATGCTATAAGAATGAAAGTAGTGCTAAGAAGTGTATTACTGTCAAGTCTAATCAACAGAATTTGTCTTTTGTTATATCCTGGGTTAAACAACATCATAAAAAAAGCTTAGTTAACCATAATACAACATAAAGTGAAGAAACAGTGAAGATTAGAAAAGATAGAGTACAAGACAAACACAACAAAAAAGTGCTTGCTTCCAAACATTACAGATGTGTTTAACTCTGATGGCTTATTCAATCACCTTCTCTGCTCCTCCATAACACCTTGCAATGCAAATCAGCATTTGAATGCAACTGAGATGTGCAGTCTCACGGACAGACGAGTCTTTCACCAATGCTCCTGCAAAGTGTGCTCAGGAGAATCAGGTGAGATGGGATCACAGCTGATCCAAACGAGATACAAGTCGCCTCCTGAAGCCGAAACTGAGCTCTAGGTAGGAAGAGGGTCGTCGTCGCCACGTTTACACTTGCATTTGCAGCAGAGGACGAAGGGAGTAGCCAGCAAAAGGAAAGGGGAGGCCACTAGCAAGAGCAGACCGAAGCCGGCAAAGATGCCAACAACCTGATCAGAGAAGAGAGAAGATCACAATGAAAAATAAAAGAGAGGAAAAAAAAATAATTAAAAAAAAAATAATTTAATAATTAATAATAATAATAATAATGTGTATACATCCCTGTTGATTATAAACTGAAACAGATATTGGTGATGCTCTTACATGTCAAACCCATGGGGGGGGGGGTCAGTAATGGCTCTTGGAAATCATATCTTGGTGTTAGGGTTAGGTTTATTCTATGCTACTGGTACTAATCTAATTTTTTCCTGAAAAATGCTTCTATACAATTTTGGGAGCGTCAAGAAAGTAAAAACGTTCCAGTTCTGAAAATGTTAAAAAAATTGTCTAAATAAAATGTAATATCAACAAGCAAACATGCAAAAAAGTATTGATTTTGTGTCCTCAAACAAAACAACAACAAAAAAAGCAAGGATGTTTTATGATTGATTGGAAATGACCATGGGGCATTAATAATGTGAATAATATTATCATAAGTCTCTTTTCATATCTTTTATTTTTTTTTAATAACTGCTATACATTTTATCAATCAAAGAATCCTGAAAAGTGAAAATATTTTAACTGTTTTTAATATTGATAATAATAATACATTTTTCTTGAGCACCAAATCAACATATTAGAATGATTTGCGAAGGATCATGTGACACTAAAGACTGAAGAAATGAGGCTGAAAATTCAGTTTTGCCATCACATGAATTAATTACATTGAAAATATATAATGTATTAAATTGAAAACTTATTTTAAATAATAATAATAAAATATTGTTTTGTACAGTATTTTAATCAAATAAATAAGTCTTAGTGAGCATAAATACTTCTTTCATAAAAAACAATTCTAACTGACCCCAAACATTTGATCAGTATACAATGTATATATAAAACAATGACCTAATTCTAAACTGTACCTATTTTTAATTCATGGAATAGCCCATTAGTTTTGAGATAAGTGCTGAATTATCAAACTGATGATTTGTTGAGTTGCCAAAGTATTAAGAGACAATGTGGTTCCCTCTACATCAAATGTCTGAAATATTAACATACAGCATTAGGGGAGTCCCTTTTAAACATCTACGCTAGAAAAAGAGATGCATCATATGCATACACACATTTATCTGTAGGCAGATTTAAAAAGGCATTGCTGCCTCCTGTTGTGCTTTTGAGGACAGGCCACCTCTCACTCTCCATTTCAAATACAACAAAGCATCTCTAATCTCTCCTTGCACAGTAAAGACATAAGCCACTCTTTAAAAAAAAATTAACAAATAACATCCTACTACAGACTGATAGATCATGCTCCATTACTACAAAATTGGAGGGTTATTTAAGGTGAACTTGGAGGGATATTTAAGGTGAACTTGGAGAGATATTTAAGGCGAACTGTGTAAGCCAGCTTGTCTTTAGCACTTCAGATCTGCAGTCTGGAGGGATGCACTCATGTGGTACATACCTGCGTCCGATGCCAGATGACGGAGGCTCGGGAATGTCCCAGTTTGTTCTGGCACGGACCTTTATCATAGTGGATCAGTAAGAAGTCATCCTGAGGAAGTAAAGTAAAGATGTTAGTGTCAAAGATAAATATGAGTTACATGGAGAAGCAGCATTTTAAAACTCCCACAATATATTGGTCTAACCAAGCATGACTCTAGTGGAGCAAGAACACATTTAATAAGACATTCCTATGGGAGTTCTACCTTTATGGTACATAATCAGTTTAGACATTTTTTGGCCTCTTTTAAATAATAATAATAATTGTCTAATAATAAGTTACACATGTCATATGCATAACTTACATCCAATGACTCCAGGCAGTACCAGCAGAAGGCATGCTTGCAGTTCTTACACATCATCTGGGCACAGCCTTCATCTCTCTCAATGTACACTTTACATTTAGGACAGCGTTTGATCGGGGCCTCGTCCTCCAAGCTCTTGATGTTGAAACTGAAGAGGGGAGATGAACATGGAACAGAACAGATGTTGAGTGTCATGTTCTGTTTAGGGCTGGAGAGACACATATTGCTAATGTTATGAAGTCTGATTATAAATAAATACAAAAAAAACTTGCTAACATGCTTCAAGGTTATAAATAAACACTACAGTTTTCGGAGTTTACAACAGCAGTCTCTTATGCTCACCAAGGCTGCATTTATTTGATCAAAATAAAGTCAAAAATAATATGTAATAGTGAAAAGTAGATAGAAATATGAAATAGTAAAAAAAATGTAATAGTGAAATATTATTACAATTAAAAGGGACTGTGTTTATTATTTTAATACAAATAAAAATATAATTTATTCCTGTGATGGCAAAGCTGAATTGTCAGCATCATTCCAAGCATGTCATCATTCCAAGAATGATTCCAAGCATCTTCAGTGTCACATGATCCTTCAGAAATCATTTTAAAATGCTGATTTGATGTCCAAATGACATTTCTTCTTATCAATTGTGAAAAAAGTTGTGCAGCATTACATTTTTTTAGGATTCGTTTTTTGGAGAGTTCTTGGAGTAGAAAGTTCAAAAGAACAGCATTATTTGAAAAATAAATATTTAGTATTTACAGCCAATTTTGATGCATTTAGTTGGTTCTCATCTTTTGATTTTATAAAAAATCTTTTTTATTATTGTTTCTACAGTGTTTTTGTTGAAATCAAATGGACTTGAATACCAGATGAAGTGTTGCAAAACAAAAGGAGACAGGTCAAGAAACTTAAATAAGGGGCAATCTAAGATAATTATTATTATCTGTATATAATGGGGATGGGGTACACCCACAGATGCAATATCTCTGCTGTGAATGCTACATGATTTGATGCTGAGGTTTTACCCGTTTTCCCCAGGCAGGAAGGTGGTAATCGGCAGGCTCTCCTGACATGGCTGGCCGGTGTGGCAGTCCGCCCTGCAGGCAGAGCAGAAACGCAGGCTGCACTGAGGGCATTGCACCGGCTGCGGCAACTGCACCTCTGCTTCATTCAGCTGGCACACCGTTTGGCATGAGGACGACGGGCACCAGGTCCGACAAGGATCCAGAAGCACCTCTGTAAGGAAAAACAAACAGAATGCTTGTCGTGGAAATTTTAGACTGTATATTAAACCAACCATGTTTCTAACATCTAACCTTATTTAACACTTTGAAACACCATGTACTAAAATCATTGGTTCTGTGTTTTTGAATGTTGTAGGCCTAATGTATGTTTCCACACCCCTGTCAAGTGTATAAATAACATAGTTTGGGAAATTAAACTAGACAGTCTAGGTTTGAAACCTTGTGATCATGAAGTAATAAAGAACCAATCAAATTGTAGGGAAATGTCATTTTCGCCCATTCTTCTTTTCTATAAAAACTGTTGTATCTGTTGGTGGGATTCTCAATGGGATTGGTCTGAGATACACCGGCCATGCTTATTGATTCTTTTTGGGAGATTCTCTGGAGAACTGCTCAAGAACTCCCGGCCGCAATAAACAGCATTTAAAGGACAATTACTCAAGGCTGTCTGACATTTAAGCTGTGCGGCGAAGAAAACAAGTAAGTTAGAATTATCGACTCAACGTCAATAATTTATTTATTTATTTCATTATGCATCTCTCAGGGTCCGGGAAACTCACCTCGCTCAAACTGGAGTCTCTTATAACGTTGCATGACCTCTGCAGCCACCATACATTCAATCTACAGCAGAGAAACAGAGCATATAAGCAATGGTAGGAAATGACAGAGGAAGAGAGACTGTCTAATACTTTAAAACTTCAATAGTCTTTCTAGTCTCTGCCAAAAATGACAAATATTAAGAGAGCTTACCTCATTTTCTAGCAAATGTCCCCGTTTCGGGCAGGCAGAGTCAGGACAGCTAATAGCCGATTCGAGACCCTCTTTAATGAGCAGTTCAACATATTGCTTCAAACACTGTAAGAGACAAATTTCTTTATTTTTCATCTTTGAAAAAAAAATGATGAGACAACTGCTGCCTGTAGTTATGTTTCCACCCACAAACACTCTGTTCATTGTAAGTCAAGCCAACATCAGACCATCATCACAGCATTCTGCTGAGACAACATTCAAGAGCTGCTTCAAGAGAACATATCAAGCTTCAAAAATCTTTATTAGCATGGCAAAAAACAACTTGTTTCCAGCACCAGCTTAATGCAGTTACATTACTGCTGTATTCTCACATGTAAAGAGACTGCACTACAATACAGTATGTTTTGGAACACTAGTTGGCACATTGCTGAAAAACACACAGGAGTGGCCACTGAAGCCACAGTCCTTACCAGACTGCAAAATATGCACTGGCACTGGGAAATGGTGGTCATCTGTTCCAGGGGAAACTCTCCCAGGCACAGTTTACAGGACAGAAGTGGCGCCAGGTCCACGTCCCAGCTGGGTTCGTAGCAAGAGCTGCTCATGGTGCGCCAACCTGGGACACTAAAAGACAGAGAGAAAACATGTCTGAAAAACAGATAAAGCAGTTAATAAATGCCATATTTTATCTAAAGATTAAAAACCAAAAAAACTACAAATTATAATTGATTTAAATGCAACAAGTTAATTTAGGCATCACAACCATTGTTATTTTTTTAACTAGTGAGTTTAACTAGTATAATATGATTTTAGTAACATTTATATAATATTACAGTATTTATTCATAGAATTAGCTTTTATTTTTATATTTTAACTTTAGAGTTACTAATGTGCATTTTTAATATTTTAGTTTGTTTATATTACTATTTTTATTTCTATTTAATTTATTTAGTTTAGTTTCACCAAAACTTACTTCAGCTAGTTGCCAAAGCAAGAAAATTCAGTTAATTAAGTTAACATTTAACAATTACATTTTATTTTAGCTTCATTTCACTAACCAAAGGCAATTAAAATGGTTTTAGTTTCAGTTAACAATGATCAAAACGTTATAATGTACAGTAAGAAAAATGTATAAGCTAAAGATTACTTGTAGCAGTGCTTTCAAAGATTAACTGTAAGTGAGCAACAGATGACAACAATGGTAATCTAAATGTAAAAATAAATATTGGAAATTAGCAGGCACAACTAAATACACAATATCGCTCTCAAATGTAGGCCAAAAGGTGATATGATACTGATAGGCCTACAGATGATATTTTAAACTTAATGGGTAAAAAGGTACCTTGGACCATAGAATCAAAGATTTAGGGGATCTCATTATTATCCATTAAAATACTTGGTCTGTCAGCCACAGAGTTTTCCTCCCGAGAGCTTCTGCTGTTTGCTGAGAGCTTGTCCAATCAGTCAATGGCAAGTATGTCAACATCCCTCAGTACTGCTGCCAGGCAACCCAAAGAAAACTAATGACTGTCTCCACTGGAGATCCCTATAGAACAGACTCCCCCAGAGAGTATGACTAACACGGTAGCTAATAAAAACAAACAGACCTCCGCATAACACACATATTTATAAGGCTACTGTATGTGTAAACTTTCAAACGCTACTTCCCAATATGGCACAGCAAAACATTTTGCACCTGAAATTACTAAAAACTATGTAATGAGGTTCACTGTACCTCACTGAGCACTACATGCCAACATGAGCTGAAATAATTAACTGAAGAACATTCAGATGGACTAGTTAGTGCGCTTCCCTACAGCAGATATCTGTGTAGGTGGAGACAGATGGAGAATCATGGGCTTACGCCTGCAGGATCTCATTGTGTTCGTGGTGGCGGGAGTAGTCGACAGCCCAAACAAACGGCTCTCAGCAGGCTGTGCGTCTCTCCGTTTGGGCCTCTCACCTCCGTCAGCACACCCACACAGCCTTAACCAGACACTAACTCTCAGTCATTTCATGTGTAAAGCCACGTGTACACGGTGATTATTCTGTCCTTTATGATCATTGCTTTTCAGGTCGCCTGCCTTGAGATCTTGAGTAGAAGTCAAGGCAGTGACACTGTATGATGTACATCTTATGAGAACAATGACACCATAATATGAAATACTCAAATTGAAATAGTTCTGTACAAATGAAGAAAATAATGTTGTGCAGTGTCTGAAATCTATCATGGACTGCTTTTTCTTTAGTTCAAAGGAGGCAATATTGATAATGTGAAGGGAATTCAAGACTTCTCTTACTCTGACAAACACACTGTATCATCAAACATCACCAGTTAAGTTGTTCTTCATCACTCTGTAGGACTGCAACCCAACATTTCTGATTCATCAAACCCTGTTGGTGTGATAAAAGCCTGCAGAGTATGCCTACAACAAAATAAATCATTCAAGATTACAAAAATTTGTCTCAAACATTAAAATCATGGCCACAGTCAAACAGTATAGGCATAATACATCACATGTCATCAGGAACACTATTATATAAGTTTCCAATGGCCAGACAAGTTTCAATCCCTCTTCTCCAGCAACCTGTTACTCATATAAAACAGTTTTACCAAAACAATTTCATTTGATTCTATTCTTCAAATTTGATGAATCGAATATATACACATCACAATAACCAAGAGTCAGTCAAAATTTCCTGTTCCCACGAATCCCACACAATATCAATTGCCAAAATGAGTCAGTATAGTACACCTATTCTTTTTCATTTAGTCTTTCAAACCGATGGTAGACAAGTTGTTCATGCAACCAGATTAAAAAGGGTCATTTTTGCAAATAATGCAAAAATATATAATAAAATACTATAATATAATATAATAAACAATAGGCCTCTGAGAAAGCCATCTACTGTAGTTCAAAAATAGACTCAAATACAAAACTAGAACAAGGTCATTTTGAAAAGGAATAAATTACTAAAAAACAAAGATGTCCACCGCTCCCAGAGTTAAAGGGGAAATCCCCAGGCATGAAAGCAGGCTCTCCATTGTTCATTCAACTAGACAACAACTAACCACATCTTAAGCTTTTCCTCCATGGAAATGGGCCAGGAAAGGAAATATCCAATAAAGTTGGGTCACACACATCAGTCTGGCACAATGAATCCCTCAAAGGGTCCAAGATGAAGATGGAGAGTGTCCAACAGCCTGGCAATGTAATTGAACTTCTCTCCATCTGCTGATGAAGGTAAATAGCACTAATATCTAGCTCTAAAGCACATTTTCTTGTTGTGTATGCACATTTCAAAGTGCTCACAGATCACTATATTAAAAAAACTGGCTTTGCTTAGTTTTGCAAAAAGCATTCGAGCCAAGACAACTTAACAACTGAGCTTGTAACCAGTGCAAGTATGAGTAAAATTATATAACTGATAAAGATCTTACATAATATCCATTTTTAATCTATCTCTAGGTTGAGGACAAATTAAGCTGTTCTCTCCATTGTCGCTCTAACTGTCTCTTATGACTGGTCAAGAAACAGTTATTGGCTATTGTCAAGACCTTTGGTGGAAACAATATTCAAAGTATTAGTATTCAAAAGCACATCTTTACACTAACTCACTGTTCCCTCTTCATATCTGCTTTTGCAAACTTTTAAAAAGTGTTCAAAACCATTTACAGCAGCATTTTAAATTAGTCTAAATGTGCTCAGAACAAACATACAGAAATGTCTTTGGTACGTCTTCGGATTTGTGTCAGCAACACTGAAATCCCTGAACAACCTAATTGCTTAATTGGATTACATAAAGGAGGAGTATGTGAATACATAGGCCTAAGCATATAACTGCTAGTCAGACCTTAAAGGGATACTCCATCCAAAAATTTAAATTGTCATCATTCACTCACCCTCAAGTTGTTGCAAACCTGAATAAGTTTCTTTCTTCTGCTGAACACAAAAGGAAGATCTTTTGAAGAACGATAATTTGGAACCAAACAGTTGTGGGGCACCATTGACTTCCATGGTATTTTTTTCTACTATGGAAGTCAATGGTGCTAGCCTGACTTCGTCATACTCATATTCTTGTCAGAAAGAGTCTGAAACTGCTCCGTAGGGCTTTGATTATGAGGCGTGTCTTAACCGAACCAGGAAAAAAAAATCCTCTGCACTCAATTGGATAGTCGGTAAACCTACAACCAATCAGAGCAACGCAGTAAGTCAGCTACTTTGCATACAGTTGTCAACTACAGAACGTAGCCCAACTTTACTTATTTTAGAAGTTAAATAACGAGTGTTGCTTCTTTTACTTACTCCTCCATGAGCGCGACCAAAGGAGAAACTACAACGACCACATGCTTTTCATTATGTCCCATCTTCTTAGCGACCGTCAGAGCCACCTGATAAGTTACACTTGTGCCGAATCATGAAGGGAGGACAGCAAAAATATCTTTCCGATCGACAAATGCCTTGATTGCAGTTTTCTGTTTTTCTATTAAAATTAATGCGCTGTCGATTTATTTCACAACAGACGCGACAGCGGAATCTATACATCTCAATTTTCCAGCTGCAGTCATCTTTGAGGGAAACCAGTTAAGCGCTCTTTGATAATGTGACGATTACGTCCTTGCAGATCACCTGTCCATCATTGTATAAAGCCCGCCCTGGAAATTTGATTGGCCCGAACGTCTTTTGCCTGATCATAATTACTCCTCAATGGATCGAGTCCAGACTGAACTTCCCGACCAAAAAATGTTGTGGGCAGAGTGCCTGGTGCCTGGCTACAACTGTCTGGTTCAAATCGTTCTTCAAAAGATCTTCCTTTTGCGTTCAGCAGAAGACAGACACTTGTTTCCACCCATCAGTTCACTAACCCACCTGATTATGAGCTGATGGGTTGAATCAGGTGTGTTTGATAAGGGTGAGTAAATGATGAAAATTTTTCATTTTTGGGTGGAGAGTTTTTTTTTAATGTTGCTAAGAGAAAGACAGAGAGAGAAAGAGATATTTTGCATTCAAAGTAACTTTCATGAACTATGGACATGGAACCTAGTTCCTGACAAAAATAAAATATATTGGTAATATTCTAATTCATTCAACTTGCATAGCCACATGTGTTTCTGGCAGATAAAGCCTTTCCACTCCGAGACCTCATGCAGCCTTTACCAGGACACAATCTCTCCGGCAGGCACAGAGTTTTCAACAGCAGGCCGTCACAGGCAAGGCTGATGGTTGAGAATACCTTTGGTTTTCTCGTATTCTCTGAGCTCAGTGGATGTACAGACTGTAGTCATTGAGATCTGCCCTACCAACGTGGCTACCTTTGTCCTGCACAACTTCCTGAGGAGGTCCACAAGCATTATTCATTGTGTTCAAACTCCAGACTTTTTGCTTCATACACTCGTTTGTGAATTTGGAATTTTAAGTCCTGCCTGGTCCTCAATGACAGCTTCCTAAAGTCCTCCAGGAGGCTTTTAAAAAATAAACGGTCGCTTTCAGTGGGGGCTCAGCTCTCAGGTGCAGAGCTGTTGGGCTTTATTTTAATAATAAAATCAAAAAAATGCAAACAAAATCTACGAATCAGCACAGGACAAGGAGAATAAATAGGGAGCAGGTAACGAGGGAGGACAGGTGGGACAAAATAACTAATAATCAGGAAACAAGATGGGAGCCGACACAATCGACAGGAGACAACAAACATGTTTGTACAATGCGATTTTTCCGGATCTTATGAAATCACAATGTCACTCATTTAAATAATCCCCATCAATGGAATATGGAAAAAAAGGGGGCAGAGTGTTTACTTTAAACACGGTTGCTGAACATTATAACCCCAACGTTTATCTGTGTGCTGCACATTTTATGGAGAACAGCTTGTTTTCTGTTGCTTTTGTAAGCTCTCGTTTATGTAAGACGGTTTACCGCTCCTTAGCTGCCAATCACAACACACTGGGCCAGCTAACCAATCACAGCACATTTTGGATTTCGGATGGAAGGGCTTCATCGAAACAGTAACTAACGATGTGTTTTTTTTTTCAACCATGAAAACATATTCTAGCACAATTCAAAAACAAAATCAAGACTCCATAAAAGGGTATAATAGAAGCCCTTTTGGTAAACTACACATGCAATGTTAATATATACGGACAAATCAAACGCCAATGACTCCTTCAGAACAAATAGGCATGGACAACAATGAAGGCAAATAACAAAACTAGCATGTCTCCTCATTTAGAACGGAGTGGTTTTAAATAATATCTGCAAGGCATTGTGCAGGTCTGAGGGAGCTGAGAGTGTTCCAGCCAAGCACAGGATGTGAGCTCTGCCCAAGGAAACAGCAACACTTCCTGTTTTCGCCAAACGCATGCCAGCATTTGCATGACTATGGAGCACAGACCTATGCTCTGCAAGACCTACTGTAATGGTGTAACATAATACACACAAAAAAGTTAGGATTTTATACACCACAAATAAGCAAAATTACCCATTTTTAAATTATTACTTAGTATTTTTTTTTGGGTTCATCTGCATCATGTACAGAAATTCAGAGTTTTTGATGTTTTCACAAAAGATTAAGGAAAATCAATCCTCATGATACGATTCCTTACTGTAGGTAAAGAAATGTCATGGTTGTTCTAATACACAAAATATGTCGGACACCAACTTCTATGCCTAATTTAATTAATAATACTTTGGCTTATACCACAATATCATTTAATCACTTAAGAAGATTTGAATAACAATTAATAAGATCATGTGAGATATCATCTCACAAACAAGGATTTGAGATCATTACTAAGTGTTTAATTGAGTGACACGTCACAGTGTGCACCAGAAAGCAATAGGAAAAGCTCAGGAGATAAATGTCTAGAGAGCTTGTTCCAGGTCAGTGTAGACAACATGATCTAAAGAAGATTTAACAGATTACTTGAATAGCTGGGATAAAAGGATTTGTAGCAGTTCAAAACGCACACCCATCATCTTTCATTCAACAAATACTGAGGAATACAGAGAAATATGTAGGAGAGTTGTCTATGTACTCATAAGCATTTGAGATTTGAGAAATCAATACTTGATATGTATCCAAAGGTTCTGAAAGTAGGCCGCTCTTTTATTTATTGGTGAATTTAATCTCTGTTTTGAAGTCAATAGCCTGTGACCTCATTAGTACGGAGATTAACCTACTTTCGTTTGCGATTCCTTCTACTGATCTTTTCAGTTCAGATCCATTGCCATTCATTGTTCTTTTGATGTCGGGAGTTGTTATTACAGTTTAGCTGACAGAAAAAAGCCATAATTCTGACATGACCTCACAGTGAACTTATGATACCAAATACGTAGGAACAGTAAATCAGAGAACCACAAATATGTGAGTGTCGATAAGTCGATCACCGAATGCCGTTCATACAGTTCAGCTCACTCAGCACGACGTTCGTGGTTTGACTTGTCGTGACTGTTTTCCGAGATGGCTCCTGTCTGTATACACAAAGTGAACTGTCTTTATAAAGTATCTTCTTATTAAACGGTCTGTACACAAGTTTGCAATACAAAGTTCTCAATGCTTTGTTTTGCGTATGAACCCTCATTATGTTACGGTGTTAGTATGGGGCTATTTTGAGCCTTGTTAGTGGTATAAACTAGCGATTTATTTTACTTAGTTAATGCCCCCATTACTAGCGTTGTACGCTAAACAGTTTTTAGAGATAAAAACTCTTAACATTCAATGATCATGAAAACAAATCTCAAAACGGTTGACTAGGTACCGGCGATGTTTTATTAGAACAAAGGTTCATTTTGCGCCGGAGTTCTCCTTTAAGTTGTCTGACACCCCTGTAGGCTGATATTATGCTCCACCAAACATAAATACACCTTCTGTAAAGCTGGTGATCAGCATGCAGTTAGACACCACAGCCTCTTGTCCTCACTAGACTGAAAAGATGCTAAACATTTCCCTGATCATAGAAAACAAAATCATTCATAAAGGACACATTAATAGGCTAATATGGCCTCATTAACAATTCGTCAACCTGTGCTGAGACAAACAAAACCTTGACGTATTTAAATTGCCTGTGTGTGCATAGGGCTATAGAGCAGGAACACTAAGAGCTGGCATTCACAGTTTGTTCCGGACATGGGAAGTCCCTGTGCATTTCATGAAAGGGACATTCAGAGCTACAACCGCAGCTGTACTACAGCAGACACTAATGCCCCTCTTTCATGCTCAGCCCACTTCTGTAACGTCACACTTTTGGCCCAATTAACTTCCCCTCTCATTATCTTTATGCCTGAACATTCCACTTCAGGTTAAAGGCTTAAACCTTCACATAAACCAAACCAATGTGCAAGTTTTTCTTTAAGGTGAAGTTCAAAACAGGTCTCAAAAATTCCTTTGGGATAGTTTTACACACTAGGCAACTTCTATAACTTTTGAATACATTTGAATATTTACCACATTTCTTTGAATTTAAGACTTTTCTGGCTTAGACATCTTTGTTGCTGGGGGAGTAACTCCTAACTGGCTGGCAATAGGGCAGGCACTACTCTACATCGAGAGTATACTTAAAACACTAATGTCTGGGTCACCCCCAGACTGGCCACAGCAACAAATACCAATGGCTGTGACCGCTAGTCGAGTCTAACTAAACTGAGAGAGGCTTTAAAGGAGTCTATGCATAAATAGGGCACATACACAGCTCGGCCACTCTTCTATGACCAGAAGAAAATATAACCCATTGTCAGACTTATACGACTTATTTCTTAATATCTTAAAAAAAAAAGTATTTGTGTTGGCTGGATGCAGCGCCGATCCAGACCTCCCTGGGGCCTTAAGCGAAATTCTGTTAAGGGACCCTCCAACCTGACCCCTGAGCCATGTAACAAAACATTTGCCATTGCCACAGTCACACATGACACCCAACTGCTCCCACTACTATTCTCCCTCCCTTAGATGGTAGTAATGAAAATGCAATTCCTGATTTAAGAAAAATACATTAATACTGGAAAAAGCACATTCTTAATATCAAGAAGGGTTAGGGTTAGTACAAATTTAGTTATTGATATTAAAAATGCATCCTGTGAATGAATGAAAGCTAAAATGGCTTGCCATAGCACGTCTTTGTGTTTTAAATGATAAAAGCAGTACTGATGGTTATTATTTATGTGCATCCATATTGATTGTCTCTCCAGCAAATTGACATTTTAAATGCAATATAGCCTATAAATCAATAGTCAATATCAATACATTGCTTTCCATCTTGCAGTATTGCAGAGTTGTAACTAAACCTTGACTTGTACACTACTAGACACAATGAAAACATCGTCTTTTTTTAAAAGTATGTGCGCCTATAGGAGTGACATCACGCCCTTATTGCTGGAAACTGCGCGCGCATATGAACCATGAGATATGAACGCATGTTAACGCGCGACGCGGCCATACAGTTTGTAAACAAACACCGTTGCCCTTTGTCGTTTATCAAACGTAATAAACAGTTGTATTTCATCACTCTTACTTTTTTGTCAGGCACAAAGTCACAGAACACAGCCCAGGAAGTGCCGGAATTAGCAACAGACACAGAAAGACCAAAGATGCACTGCAGCTGCCCAGCTGGGTTAGACAGACAGACTAGAAAGAGATACACATCATCTTTGCGGACATCAAATTTGGAGAGGAGAGAACACACCTGATTGTGGTTCCCGCAATTCACTCTCTTGTTCTCTTTTCGTGAGCAGGAGTCCTTACAACATCTCACTGATGTTGTAAACTTTGATTGACGCGCTTTGACAAGTAATTTGCAGTGTGCGTATACACAGCTTATTATACCAACCCAATAGGGCTGATATCGGCTCTGGCTGGATGTGAACCTCGCCCCACTAATGTTACAGTCAGTTATTAACGTGAACTAAAACTAATAAATTATCTTGGATGAATTTTTTTTTAACTTTTTTGTTGTTGAAATAACTGAAATAAATACCTAAATTAAAATGAAAACTGAACATATAAAATTAAAATCTCATTTAAAATATTTATAAACGTATATAAATAATAGGCTACTAAAATAACACTGGAATACAACCAGGTAGCCTACACAGATCACTATTTTGACTTTTTAGTTGATGTCCTAAACAGAAAACCAAGAAATAACAATAATTATTAAATTAATTACTGTCTCTGTCACACTCTCTCTAAAAACACATATTTTACTGATCAAAGCTGGTTTGTTAAAAATGGTTATTTCACATTGATTTGTAGGCCTAATTGTATAATTGTGGCATTGACCAATATCAAGTTTAGCACTACACGGTATAAGTCGAAGTTGTCTCCTTTGAAGTTGTATTTATTTTTTATTATATTGTATTATATTGTGTGTAGCCTACTGTCTTGTCTGTCTGTTTGTTTTTATCTGGACCGGTGAGTCTGTAATAAAGTTTATTATTATTATTATTATTATCAAACCGATTTTCATTAAACACCCTGCATCAACAAAAGTGGGAAGAATATTCACCCAATGAATCAACAGTAGACTGTCGGCATTATATAACAAATTAAGAACAACTCCCACAAACAGTGAAAGGTCATGTTTTGACTGAGCTAGTCCTGGGAAAAGGGAACACATGATCTCATCTGTTTTCGGAGTAGTCTAGCCGTTAGTAAACAACACTTTGTTTCCTAAAAGTAGATAGTCTACATTTCTGAAGTGATTTAAACCCATACATTTAGATGTCACTATTTATCCCACCATTAATGCTAGGCTACTGGTCATAGTTAAAGGGAAAGCCCTCTAGGGAAGCCTGTTGTTGTTAGACCGGCTCGTATAAGAAATAATGAGTTTCCCTTGATTATGTGAATCGGATCAGCCTGACCGCATGCTGAGATTTCCCAAACGCTTGTGTAGCCTAACTTACAAAATATCTGCAGCATGTTATGTTGCAAACGTGAACAACATCTACATTTTTAAATAAAACATACAATGCTGCATGCAAGCAAAACAAATCACTGCTGTAAAAACAGAATGATTTAAAGTAACGTTACCATTACATGTCCCCATGCATTGCTTACCTTAGGATGAATCTTTCAGTTGTCAGTCCGTTATAGGAATAACAGCTTCGCGCACAACCAAGCGCAATATCTTCCTATGCGTCCGCATTTGTCGCATATAATATAAGAAATAATAGCTTCCAGAATCATAAGAAATAAAGACAGTAATATGTCGGGGAAAGCGGTTTACACGCTAATTACCATCAGCTGGTCGGACTGGGCGCCGTGGCTCTCTGGAGAAGCGCCATTTGACTGCGCCTAGAGGCGCGCGGTTGAGACGCGACCAATGTGTTGTTGAAAGATCCGTGCTCACGGGCGCCCTCTGCTGACTCGACGCGAATAATGATGTAGGTGTACGGCAGACACGCGTAAAGTGCCATCTGCTGGTTTACATCGTGAGCATCATCGTGCATAGAGGTATCCTAATTTGACCTGTGCACGACACATTATAACAGCACCAAAACGCAAAATTCATGCAGTTAATGTAAATTAAAGTTCTAGTTTGGGTCACATTGAAATCGCTTTGACAGAATATAATTATGGGACAAAATCATTTTGTGTTAGAATAAAACAACAACAACAACATATTTTTCTCGTTCTTTTGTTCACACTTATTATACCAACAGCAAAAATTTGTTGTGAACTGAAATAAATTAATTGTAAACTGAAATAAATAAATAAAATGTGTAATAAATAAATAAAAATAAAGTGTAAACTGAAATAAATAAATACAATGTGTAAATAGGCCTACAACATATAGTTGTATCTGTATATTTGTCTTCAGCTATGGACTCTAAATTCTAGAATGTCGTGAGACATTATCTTACTGAATGTAAAAATAAAATACCTTTAATTTAATTCATAGGCCTACATGATTAAAGCTATAATGATGATCAAACCAAAACAAACAATTTAAATATTTACAGTGTGGATATGTACGTAATAAAACTATGCAATCTGAGAGATTTCCATATTTTGTTGTGTCATTATTACCATTGACTCCCACTAGATGTCAGTGTGAGACTTACAAGCTTCCACAGTGGCAACGTCACAAAAAATGTAATTCATTCTGCCATGAAAACAGTGCACTTGTCTAGACCGCAGAACATGCCAGGACATGTTACAACGTATTATGTTTTGGAGTTCTGCATAATAATCTACATGGAAATCTGATGTTTGGAAATGATGTCCTAAGCATGTAACGTTACAGCATTGTGCAGAAGACCGAAAACTGTTAGCCTACACTTATTAATTCCTTACATTTTGATGCAAACTAATTGATAATGTCGTGTTAGAATGTTCAACTGGATATACTAAAAATACGTATGGCATAATGGCTCTGTTTCTATCACACAGACAAGATCTACAGATCTAGTTCACTTTAAAGCAGTAGAAAAACATATTTGTTACACATGTGTATACAAGGGACATGTGTAAAAAATGTGTATACAGCCTAACATATCATTCATTCAATATATAATAGAAAAACACTCACCATGTCTAAGGCAAATTCAGTGCTAGTATAAGTACATTTATATTGAGCAGTGGAAGAAAAGAGCTGCTAGGAGAGACTGAAAATATCAAGCATCAGCTTTCTTGGTGAAAAAATGTCGAGGAGCACAGCAGGTCAGATATTGCCTTTTGGTTTTGGTGTTTACCTTTGCACTCAATGTAGCCCAGGGCAAGTCACTATGGCAACTTCCTTGCACCAGGAAGGGGATAATTGCAGTTCGGAATTCCAAATGGATGGTGTGCCTTGTTGAAGGTGATAGTTTTGTGCTGCTCATTCAGATACTCCAATCTGTCTGACTAAAGAAAACAGTCACATATCGACCTGGTTCCTGCAGTGGGTTTCTGTGGTCATTTGTTGCAAATCTGTGGATTTGCTTTAGTATTGGCTTTAGTACAACAAAAGCTGCCATGCTTTATGTCATGAGAAGACGATGGGATTTTGTTTGAAATTGTTAGTCCAAGTCATATTTTTAGAACTATTTGCATTTTCCCTCTTTGGCTCCAGTATGACTTTGAGATAAATTCTCTACTTTGATCTGTCAGCTTTTATCCTGCCTGCAAATGTTATAGTGTGTGATAAAGCTATGAAAAGCACAGGCTATTTACAACAGAAATCACCTTACAAAAAAAGCAAGTGAGAAAGACTACGGTGAACTGAAGTGGTTCTAGAATTTCAGTCATTGCAATAGGACCACTATCTTCAAATATGATTGACAATAGCATACAGTTTGTATTGGCGGTATTTTTCCGTTCTGGGTGAGAACTCCCTGCCCGTCCATGCAGTCTGTGAGTTTCACGACTAACACTGTTTCAGCTTTGATCGCCTCGGTAAACACAAAATAAACGGGACGTTAACATTTAAGCATTTTATAGTTGTCAGCTTTGTTGCATTACATTTACTTCACCAGGAGATGGTGCTGCAATTTGTATCTGAATAAAGCTTTGAGTAATGAACCATTTTTGACACAATAAGTATCAGAAAGCAATAATGCTTCGAAACGTTTCATTTGGCCATCACTAACTATTGGATATGACAATGTTGATGTTGGCGGAATAGATCTGCTACACAAGTACTGCACTTGCAATAGCCAATACATACATGACTGCTGTGAGCTAGCATGCTTCTGCTGAACAATATAGCATACAAGAATTACCCGTAGAAGATCTGTACAGGTGGAACTGGGGGAGATGGAGGATTTCTGAAAATGCGATACAGCAAATGCTGACCAAGTATTTAAAGGTTGATCGGCGAGCTCAATGGCAAGTGATACAGCAGGAACCAATAGCCGCGTTTCCACTGCCGGGCCAGGGCCGGGCCGTGCTAGTGCGTGCCAGGGCCAGTCGCGTTTCCACTGTCACTTCCGGGGCTTGATCGGGGCTTCCTCAGGGCCAACGGCCAGGATTTCTGGCCCGTCGAATACCTTGGGCCAGAGGGGGCCAGCTCGGGCTAGAGGCGTGTTCAAGGTAAAAGGCGGAGTTTATCGGTGTTATGGAACGTTATGATCTGAAGCAAGATGCACATAGGGATGTCCATGTTTAACCGATTAACCGTTTAAAATTGCATAACATTTTAATTTGAATGTATAGGCCTATGCCAAATGCTGCGCAACAATATATAGGCTATATATAGCTACATATCGACGAATTTTCAGATATTTGTTTGATTTTTTTGCCCCTTAAACATTTAAAATATTTGACAAATTAATATGAAAAAATATATTTTACTGGTTTTCTGAGGCCAAATTAGAACCTGGAAATGATATTTTCCCCGCAGTGCTGAATGAGAAGAGCCGTACAGAAAGGGGATTTATGGGGGATTTATAGGCTATAATAAATGTGTCTGATAATAAAATAATATAAAATAACGAGGCATTAATTGTTTATTAATAAACTATTGTTTTCTAAATGATTTTCGGCTAAAAACATATCTCCATCTCCGGATGCACATTTAGAGAGAAATTAAGCTACATAAACATAGAAGATATTGGCTTTCGATTCGAATTTGTTCTTTTTAAATTGGACATTTAAAGCTTTAATCTACAAAGGATATAACCCCTGTAGACTAAAGCTTTAAATGTCCAATTTAAAACGAACAAATTCGAATGCGGTGGCTGTTTCAGGTCTCGCGCTTCAGTTCACGGAGATCATGAAGCGCGTCTTGATTAATTGTTAAAGCACAACGTTTTCTTGTTATAAATAAATTTATTTGCGAATAATGTATTATTATTTTCTGTATGACCAGAAATTAAAGAGTATTTTAAGTTGTTTCCACTGAAAGAAATGCAATGAAACTGTTCACATGGGCGTCTCGCAGCCATCAGTGCGTGCTCCACACACACTGGATATGCGCTGATATTTGTCAAAAATATTGTGTTTATTTGTGCTCTGTTCCTTTTTTGGATAAAGGCGTCTTCTACATATGCAGCCTAATAAAATGTTACAATAATGATGATGATGGTTATTATTATTATTATTTGCAGACACGGAGTTTTTGTGAAATGGACGTTTTGCTTATTTTCAATTGGCAATTTCAGTTTGAAGGGTGATGGAAATGCGGCTTTAACTGCTCCGTACTTGCTGCGTTTTATTTCTATAAATTAATTTCGTTTCAAATGGGGTCCAATCAGTTATTAAAGGTGTTAAAAAATCTGTATCTCGAGATTGCGGCGCGCACACTATGCACCGAGTATTAACCGATGGGCCTCGGTTAACGATTAATGAATAACTTGAAAACGTGCCCGCAGCCCTACTTGTTATATCGCGCTAAAAATCGCTGCTTGAAATGGAGAATCGCCTGTACTGGTCTCGGGACACTATTGCAGCCACTACGGCAGTTGAGTTAATATACATGCTATCTTCCTAATTTAAA
Organism: Pimephales promelas; assembly: GCF_016745375.1. Next base: position 14,419,746 of record NW_024121432.1, on the reverse strand, counting down.
AAATAAATTAATTCATAATACCCGCTGAAATGGGTTGGGTTTTATGACGTTTGATCCTGAAAGGCGTGTTAGGGGTGGGGTCTGGGGCAGCGCTGTGGGGCTACTGGCCCGGCAGTGGAAACGCAAGCCCGGTGCTTGAGGCCCGAGGCCACTAGCTCGGCCCGGCTCGCTGTTAGCTCTGGCCCAGCCCTAGCCCGGCAGTGGAAACGCGGCTAATCAGCTTTGCCCAACACAGAATGATGCGATCGCAAGCAGATTGAGGTAAGAACCTATCAGCCTGCGCCATCTAGAGTTTCACGACAGAACTTTATGTATTTCATGCCATATTTCAACTTTTTTTTTTGTTTTGTTTGGTGAGTAGCGGTGTAATAAGGTGGGACCTGATCCCCCTGTCTTGGTTTATTTTGCAATAATTACTGGCAGACTAAACATATCCCTCATATATATCTGTCCTTCTAAATATGATGTAAAATATCTCATACATTCATACCTATGTTCATCACTGGCTGGATTCCTTAGTCCTCCTGGCTCTGCTATCGTTCTCTCAAAGAAGATGGAAGAGGGTTAGATAAGGGCTAGAGATGCAGAACATCCATGTCATTTACCTGCTGACCCCTTTGTTTTGTTAGGCACACCATGCCCATTACAATTTCATTACATGCAGCCAATACATCTTTTTCAAATCTTGATTAAATCTTCATGCTTGAGCTAACCGGAGGCACTGATCCATCTAGCTGTCTTCTCTGCTCCTACTTTAACCTCTGGGGTTGTGTGCACAGGGCCATTCTCTGTGCAGTCCAATGAACCCTTTTGACACTAATTGAATTACTGGAAAGAGTGCAAAGCCATGTGACCTCTTAATGTTACGGTCATTAGAGAAGATAAGAACTGATTTTTGATCACACATACAGTATTTGTGAAACTTTTCAACTGATCCAAATAGGCAGAGGACCTGAGGGTGAACCGCTCTGCCAAATTCAACACGAGGAGTCTCTTTTCATCTTAAAAGTCGTGATTACAGGACTGCATGAGACCAGCAGCTTGGATCTGCTATCCATCACCCAGCCTGACATCGGACCACTGCAGGCCATTCAATCCCAGTGTCCCTTTCCTCTTTCCTGCACTATAACCATACATCTCTCCCTCCCTTCTTTCTCCACCTGGTCTGAACTAATGAACCCCTTAGGTCAAGGGTGACAGTAGGGGCACTGTTGTCAGTCCGACAACGTCCAGATGATTCCACTATAGTTCCCCTCCTATCATCCTACTTATTTCTGTCCTGGTGGACTTTGATTAAACTAGGTGACATTACCTCACCATTGTTGTTGTTTCATTCGAACTCAAGCAGTTGTATGACTTCACTCAGCTGGCTGTGGTTTTCCTTGCCATTGTATACCCAGAGCCCCAGACCTCTATTTCCTGGAATAATTAATGACATAACCAGGAGCAACCTTGTTATTTACTAGATGAACAGGGCCGGTGACAGACATCAGGGGAGAGAATTAGAAGGCCCGTGTGTGTGGATTTGTTACAAGCCGTAACGCTTCTTTCCACGGCCCAGCTGCAGTTCTTCTCCCAGCGGAAACCAACCGGACTGTGTCCATCACTTCAGGTGGAAGTGATTCCATTAGCAGCTGTAAGGCTAATGCCTTGTTCCCCCTGCAGACTAGAGGGGTTGTGTAAGAGTCCTACATTAGCTCCTGAGGGCCCAGGAGGTCCTTTTAAATATCAGAATCTGGACCTATCAGAAAACGTCCAAGACTTGAAGACGAGTGGTTTACACAATACACACAGAGACTATTAAATGAATTGAAGAAATAAAGGGTGAAATGTATTTGATTTGGTAACACTTTACAATAAGGTTTCATATGTTAACAGTAGTGAACTACATTAGTTAACATTAAATACATTTTTTTTCTGCTGCATTTATCAATCTTATGTTAATCTCAAAATTTACTAATACATTTTTTAAGATCTAACATTGTATCTGTTCTTAATGCACTTGTGAAGCATGAACATTTTTAACATTAACAAAGTTAAATGCTATACAAATCTATTGCTCATTGTTAGTTTGTGTTAGTTAATGCGTTAAATGTTAATGAATATGATAAGGATAATGATAAGGCTTATTGTAAAGTGTTACAGAGTTTTTAGTTTCAGTTTATTTATTTGAATATAAATATATACTGGCCCAATTAATCAGGTTCGTTTCAGGTATTAAACGATGTAAAGTATTTGACGGGAATTAGTTGCTGTACTTAAAGGAGAACTCTGAGTTAATTTTAACATTGAGCTCATTTTTTTTGTTCATTTTTGTCTGTCTGTCAGTCTGACAAAAAACGTCAAAAATCGGTGTTGCCTACACCGTTTTATCCTCTTCTTAAAATTCGCACCCTGTTGACTTCAATGGGGCATGTTCTAAACCCACTTTTAGCCTCTTAACATCCTTGAATTGTCATTACAAGTGCACAGCCATGTGAGTGGTGTTATTAAGAGTGACCACGGTCAATCTGACTGCAGTAGATGTGAAAGATATTAATAAAAATGATTTTAATTCAGCTAGCTCACATACCTGTATTTACTTCCTGTTTTCGGTCGAAGTCCACAGTAGTCGATTGTCGAGTTCGCGCGAATCTATGTTCTCTTTCATAGGTTTACTCAAAGCTGTGCTAAGACACAGTGGGAACGAAATACCAAACTCGCCAAGCTAAGCGTATAGTACGATGACCAGATAACTTAAAGTACTTGACTGGTTCAAGCAGACAAAACATGGGAACCTGTAGCCATGTATACATTCGATATACACTCACCTATTATTAAGTGATAATATTATTAGGATTATTAGTGTATATTCTACAATATATGGCGTAAAAACATCTGAGTGCTGCCCTCTTCAGGTTGAACAGTGGCTACTGCAGTTGAATTTCCTATTGGATGTTTGCGGTTTTCAAAGCATTTTTGAAGCCACAACACGCACAACCTTGAGGTGGGTGGGCTATAACAGCAGAAGACCCCACTGGATACCACGCATCTCCACTACAAATAGGAAACTGAGGCTACAATTTGTAAGAGCTCAACAAAATTGGACAGTTGTTGCCTGGTCTGATGAGTCTCGATTTCTGTTGAGATATTCAGATGGTAGAGTCAGAATTTGGCATAAACAGAATGAGAACATGGATCCATCATGCCTTGTTACCACTGTGCAGGCTGGTGTTGATGGTGTAATGGTGTGGGGGATGTTTTCTCGGCACACTTTAGGCCCCTTAGTGTCAATTGGGCATCGTTTAAATGCCACGACCTGCCAGAGCATTGTTTCTGACCATGTCCATCCCTTTATGGCCACCATGTACCCATCCTCTGATGGCTACATGACAATGAGTTCACTGTACTAAAATGGCCCCCACAGTCACCAGATCTCAACCCAATAGAGCACATTTGAGACGTGGAGGAACGGGAGCTTCAGGCCCTGGATGTGCATCACACTAATCTCCATCAACTTCAAGATGCTATCCTATCAATATGGGCCAACATTTCTAAAGAATTCTTTCAGCACCTTGTTGAATCAATTCCACGTAGAATTAAGGCAGTTCTGTGTTACAGTATTTATTCTCCCGAGTCTTTCTGGTAGAACTAATAAACATGTTGTTGGTTTAGATGCAATGATAAGTTTATTTAGCTCTTCCTGTCCTATAGTTGTAAAGTGGTGTAATTGTACTTGAAGGGCGATAATTGAGGCTGAATCATCAGCCACCATAAAAGATCAAGTGGTATTGGAATTGGTGACTTGTAAATTGTAATGGATTCATTTTCACTGTATCTGTACTTTTACTCAAGTATGGTCTTCAGGTACTCTTTACGGCTTTAGTATCAGACTGGGAAAATGATATCATTGTCCCCAGAGGAAGAAGAAATACTGTCTATGTGAAATAAATAATTAAATAATGCTCAGACTTCAGTTTAGGCGACTCATGGAGCGGAATCCAGATCCCTGCATAGATCATTTCATTTTACTGTATGTGTAATGTTCAGAGTAGGTGTCATTCTCATGTTTTGTCATTACAGTGAATATTACTGTCCTACTGTTGATTAGGTGCCCTAAATTATTCATGGCACATTTGTAATTTCTTTTTTTATTTAGTTTGATATAATAAAAGTCCCACAATTTCTAATATAAAAGTCCCACAATTTCTAAATGACATTATCAAATAATCAATATATTACTCAAATTCAACTATTTTTTACCTCCATAAACTGAATGGACAATCAGGTGTGTTTGCATTGTCTGTAATGTTGTCATAGAGTGTATTTCACAGTGTGTATGTGTGTGTACACTTGAAGGAAGGAAGCAGGGTTTATAAAGTGACAGGCTGGTTTGTTAATAAGCAAAAGACAGAGTCAGTGGAGTGACGCTGAGCACTGCAGACAGATCCTTCTGAAGCCAGATATTTTCTGAGCAGAAATATCTCTCTGGGCAAGCTTGTGTCATGCATTGTGTGCTCATAATGCAAATGCGGACTGATCCCATTGTCGCTTTGCTTCGCATCGCAGACTCTCGGACCACTTTGTGAATAGATGGGGATGTGGATGCTAACAGGTCATGTTGGGCCTCTCTATCCTTTCTGTATGCTTTGAGTGGGAGAATGGATAGATAAATTAATTAAATATGTAGCAGGAATATGAATGCCTTTAATTCTTTATGAAAGATATCAAAACAATACTAATCAATGTAGAAAAATATTGGTCTCTTAAAGCGCTTTCCTTTAACTTACGTAATTGCTGATTACTAATATCTGGGACTGCAGCACCACCTCCCCACAACAACCTTCTGCTCAGTCCTTCATCACTACATTTTTTTATGTTGGCTATTTCATTTTTGATTATTGAGATCGGCAGCCAAAAATAATACACAAAATAAAACAAACAGAATAAACAATATTAAAAACACTTACAATTCATTGACTTATCCCCCATTTTTTTGCAATACCAGTGTATTGCTCTTCGAAAAGTCAATGAAGGCCATGGCAACCCTGATGAAACTCTAAACAAGACACAATGACGTGCTGAGGATATTCAATCCAGTGTAAATCTTAAAGCATCCAAGGAAGAAGACAAGCTTAACCAGTAGAGCATTGCACAAACAACACCAAGGCCATCAGTTTGATTCCCAGGGAATGCATGTAATGATAGAATGCATACCTTCAATGCAATATGTGATTTTGGATAAAGCGTCTTCTAAATGTAAATGTAACACAATTGAATTTCCCTGCAGAGTCAAAAGAGAAATAAGGCTACTTACTGATTTCTCATATCTTGAAAATTACATATAACCTATTTAGTTTTAAACAAGTTTTAAAATTAATGGCAAGCTGATTGTTATTAGGATAAGTTGCAGCTTTATGTCTGTTTTCGACAGACTTTGACAGCCTGATTCAGGATTTTTGCTATTGTCTTCTTTCCCCATCAACGTTCTGCATATAGATCTTAATCCTTCTCTAGTGTTGATACAGCTGAGCTTTTGTCTCTGTTCTCCCACATTACATAAAGACCACATGACCACTGAACTGTTACAAGGACTTTGAAAGATCTGCCAGTCAAAATGTTATAAGCTTCCTGCATATGACAAGTTCATTGCACGCATCCGTCACTTCGTGGAGATTTCTGACAAACCTACAGCTTCTAAAACTCAAAAGACTCTGCCACATGAAACTATAATACTATAATACTATAACACAAAAAAACTATAAGAAAGCCACATGAAATTATAACACATTTCATTCAATTTCTTGTTCTAATGATCTAATAAAACACTTTTAAACACTGTAATATTGTAAAATATTATTACAATTTTAAAGTTTAAAACAGTTGAGCTGTTGATTAATTTTGTAAAGTGTTTTTTTTTTTCAGGATTCTTTGATAGGACGTTCACAAGAAGTATTTGAAATAAATTTATTTGAAATAGAAATTTTCTGTTTGTCATAATAAATGTCATTTTTTGAAAGGTAGTGTATATAAAAATTATAACAATGTTTATACAGTATATTAACCAGCATAATTAACCAAATATTTATTAGTATTTGGTTTGTCCCACTTTTGCTGACATTATCCCACAAGTTTGTACAAAACCTGATGATCCATGTTGTGGTTGAAAGTAAAAAAGTTAATCATCAAAGAGAGAAAAAAAATCATCTAGGCTATAACGTCACCATAGTGAAAAATAAATTGGCAATATAAGACAAAGTCATTATTTTGATAAATGATTTCACTATTACCTATTTATTTTATAAACATGGAGGGAGAAACTGGCTTCCTGTTCATTTCAAGGTATAAATAAGATTTCCAATCTCAGATTTTTATAGTGGTCTCAGGAGGTCCTAATGAAACAAAACCCTTCCTATGGGTCATTATATCTTTACTCCTCATGCCTACTATTATCACAAATCTTGAAGGTCATCAAGACTAGTGACAGGCTAGTCGTGTGTTTGTGTGTATGTGTGTGTGTCTGCGGTCTGGCTCATGGTCAGAGGCATCAGGAAGCGGATGAGTCAGGTAATGAGAAGGAGAGTGAGGAATGCTGAAACACGTCTCTGAGATCGATGTCATCAGTCTCACACAAAGGCTTGTGCACAGTCTAGCCCGAGGCTTAGGCTAAAAGCCTGGAAAAAACACACATAATGGCTGGCCAAACTTTATCTCGAGGCAGCCTCCCTGTCTTTGTCACCTCACCCGTAGCCCTCAGCGCTGCAAAAAAACCAAGGCATCGACTCAAAGGAGCTCCATTTTCTCTGCGCATAAACGGTAACTGAGACAGCCCCACTGAGCTCTTAAGAAACGGAAATGTGGCATTGTGGAGTTTCTTCTATTCAATTATTCACGCACAGCCCCTGGCCACTGCTGCCATTTACAACGGCAGTCATCTCTTCAAAGCTACACTGGGGCTGGGCGAGATCCTGTTTCTGAGACTGAGGAGTGTGTGAAGGGAGTGGAGCTCACCTTCAACTCCCTCCTCTGTCTTGCTCGATCTCCCTCTATACAAAGTAGTCACTCCAGGGCTTGGCCCATTCAACTCAGCAACATGATACAAATGTGGAACAGACAAAAAGGACTGAAAAAGAAATGGCATACTGTACTCTATCAACAGCATTTGAGTCAGTGTATAGGGGTTTGGGCTCCGAATCATAAATTAAACGCAAGGTTAAACCGAAGGCTGAGTCAAATCCTGCATAACCTAAATAGTGTATAACACAATTCATAAGTTTGTGGTCACTAAAGTTTGTAAAGCTTTTTAAAGAAGTCTTTACGAAGACTGTATTTATTAGATCAAAAATACGCTGGTAAATGATGGAGATCGCTGTCAAATATGTCCCTGGACAAGTAACGTTGCGCCGAATTGACAAAAGGAACGACGTTTCCTTACCAAATTTTCAGTAGTAGCGCGTTACACTACTTTTTTACCCCAAAAAAGTAGTCATGTCACGTTACGTCACGTCAACCCCTGCTGGACAAGTAACGTTGCGCCGAATTGAAAAAGGAACTACGTTTCGTTACCAAATTTTCAGTAGTAGTGCGTTAAACTACTTTTTTACCCAAAAAAAGTAGTCACGTCACGTCAACCCCTGGACAAGTAACGTTGCGCCAAATTGAAAAAGGATAGGTTTCGTTACCAAATTTTCAGTAGTAGCACGTTACACTACTTTTTTACCTGAAAAAGTCACGTCACATCAAACGCGTTACACACAACACTGCACAGGACTAAATAGGGAGCAAATAAAAGAGGGTAAGAAACAAAGCAAGATTGGGGGGGGGTTAATCATTTATCAGGTAACAAGATGGGAGGGGCTAGACAATTGACAGGAGAGCACATGGCACAAGGAATACAAGACAAACCATGTGCTCAAAATGATCCAGACTAAACAAAGGACAAACTGGGAATGTCAGAACTCTGTTACCAACCAGAATATAACCCAGACAGAAGTGACTGAACCCTGACAATAATATATATTTAAAAATGGTACCAAAAAGTGCTCTGAAAGCACATGATAGTGCGAAAAAAGAAGTAAAATTGTTATTCTCTGAAAAATATTCCCCTCTTTCATGGCAATCTCATTCAGAAAGATCCAACCAAACTTTGACCCGTCTAATCAAAACCAATTTTACAATAACATTATCAAACTTGCCTTGAATATTTAAGTGAATGTGAGTTTTGAGTGTTAATTGTATTTAAATTCACATTAGGTATTTTACATTAGGAGCCTGAATGTCATAATCAACTCACAAATGAAAAACATCACAAGCAAGTTACTTGTGACTTACGACTTTTTATGTCATATAATTATAACTTAGTATGTCAGTTTAGACTTTATCTCATAATAATAACTTAGTATGTCATAATTTAGACTGTCATGATTAGACTTGGCATATTATGACTTGGTATCTCATAAATTAGGCCATGCTGATTATGATTTTCCAAATGATTTAATTTTTTATTATGTGACATAAATGAGCTTCCTATGATGACAACATCTTCAATCATTTAAACATTTTAAAGTTTAGCCTTAGGAAAAGTAATATAATAGAAAATGAGTTTAAAAAATGCCAGACCAGAGTGCTGTTTTGGTATGTTGGCTAGGGGGCAAGAAATGAAACTGCAGGTTCTTCAGCAAGACTTCTTCCACTGATCGGAATATCAGAGTGATTTAGCCCCAAACCGAGCCCGTACTAACATTAACCGCAACTGACCTCGCTGACATACACTCATACAAATCCCTGCACCTATAATGTCAGAGAGGAGAGAATCAAGCTTTATGTTACCATATGTGACAGTTACCCTACATTATCCACCGGAGGCTTGCGTGTAAGAGATGTGACCTGGGGCACGGTGGTTGCGTGACCCTGTCAGTGTGGTTCCCCCGTGTCCATGCCCACAGCGGAGGTAAGCGCCATTAAGCACTGAACCACACACTCCTCCTCTATGCCCTCAGGTAAGCTAGTGCACACACACACACACACACACACGGTACCCATACATTCTCTCTCGCTTCATGACAACAGTCATTCAGGCCAGTGGTTTCACGACGTCGCACAAGATTACTACAGCAAGTGAGACAGACGCTGCGTGCCTGAAGAGGAGCTGTGGTCCCCGTTACCCCACATTGGCTCATCCACACTTTAGAGTTCAGTAAAAAAAAAAACGAGCCCTATGGCCTGCATATGAAATTCTATGTTTGCCTCAGTGCAGAATCATTAATGCAGAACTCATCAGATGGACAGATGACATTAGGTGTGCATTAGCTTAATTGCTAGAACTCTATATAGAGCATGTCAAATAATATCTGTACTAAAAACAGTGAGTACAGTAATGCAAACTTATATACCATTAGATGCATTTCATGATTAAATATTCATGTTCTACATTTATATGTCTTCACTAAGGTGCACTTTGGTTTCTGCTCTAGATACACTCGAGGAATTGATGTAAACAACATAAGGTAAGATGGATTTCTGGGAACATAACTATGGACCTGGGAATACATTAGAATATGTTTGAACATGTTTTTGGATGTGCCTGTCTCATGTTCGTAGCTGGCACACATCAACATCATATGGAGCTTCAAAAATCACTTACATTTTTCATGCTCTTAAATTTTATATATATTTGTGGTCAGTCAGATTTTTTTTTTTAAAGAAATGAATTTATCAAGGATGCATAAAATATTAATCTGCCAAGGGTGCATGATCAGAATCTTGAAAAAAAAAAGAGAAAAGTATTAGCACCAAATCATTAGAATGATTTCAGAGGGATCATGTGATGGCTGCTGAAAATTCAGTTTTGAGAAAATTACATATTAAAATATATTAAAATTAAAAAGTTATTTTAAAATGTTAGTATTATTTCACAATGTTACTATATACAGCACATAATTGAAAAAAAGTAACTAAGAAACTAAAACTACAAGCAACCTCCCACAATAAAAAATCATGATTATTGAGTCATTTTGTATGTTGAGAGGAAAGTAGAGGCCTGGTTTCGGGAAATTGTGTGCTTATATATTGATCAGAGAAACCAGAGAACACAGTTCACAATTTCACATACAGAAAGACCAGCCATGGCTTTAAAGAAGCACAGACTGAGCTCAGTTACAACTCAAAAGGCATGTCAACTGTTTTAGTAATAATACGATAATGACATACAGTATATGACACTGGCATGGCCATTAATACAGTACATGGCGGCTGATTAGAGCGACGATACAGTGCTGTTTTCTATAGACCATTTTGCAAGATGTAAACAACACTGGTCCAGAAGCACTTCCTGTTTCAGTTTTTTAACACTACATAAAAGCTGGGATAAAATACAACCGACAGAACATATAAAATTGAATCAAAAAGTTAAACAAACAACTTTAAGATGTTTTCTTTACATGTGAAATAAAGAAAACAGTTACAAACTGAAACAGGAAGTGTTTCTGGACCAGTGTTGTTTACATCTTGCAAAATGGTCTATAAAAAACAGCAAGATGTGCAAAACTGAATTTTGAATACATTGTCATTGTTATTCTCTCACTGATTCTTTAACTGATGTGCTCTAGAGATTCATGGGACATGCATCACAGTGACTGTGCTTGCTGACTGTGAGGAACTCATACATATCCACAGACATAATGAACACGCCTGATACCCACAAATAAATAATACTGAGGAGAATTCACATGAGCTGATACCTCATTCTACTTCCTCCTCCGCCTCTGACGGCATGAATTTAAATAGATGAACACATCGCATACACTCAAAAAATTACTTCATGAGAAATATCAGGATTGTTTTTTTGTATAATCTCACTGAAGACTGACCCAGAGCAAAGTCATTAGGGGGCAATACGTGTGGCCAGTGGTCTGCTGGCATATTACAATAAGTCATTGGGCGACTGTACACTCATTTGATGCCTGCAGGTCTCTATTGGGGGTGATGAATAGCTACAGACTGACTTTAATAATCTCGCAGTGGGAGGCCTGCAGCTCATGCGCATCTCACTACCAGACACTCCAAGTGCTTTTTTGAGCCACTCATTTAATACAGCACAGAGACAATTTGAAGCAATTTGTCACCGAAATCCAAGATATGCAAGGGGAGGGTGCCATGTGCTTAAAGGCATTAATGAGAGCGGTCACATCCATCTTAAGGTTGCTTATTTCTGCACAGTTGTGTTAATGAGGAAAAGGCATCCAGCATGCTGACATATGTGATACATTGGAGTGGGAATATTTAATGTCGAGTAATTGGTTCAGCAGATGTCCTCAATGCAGTGTGTTGGTGTCCACATACACAGTCATACTACTAATGAGATTATGGATTTTTCCTCTCTATATAAAAACCAACATTCACAGTAATCTAAACCTTTCTGATGACTATTTTTTGTTGCTATTATTTATTATGATCCCCAACCAGATTTAACATTTAATTCTACTGTACATAAGCAGGTTCCATTGGGTATTAAATCTTGCCTTGACAAAACAACAAAATAAACTGTGGCATAAAATAAAAATAGTGACTATCAAAAGTGTAACACAATGAATCACACATTTAAACTCATAAATTAATCCTGCATTCAAGGTTTTCAAGATTTCACATTCGTAAACCGTTATTTGCAATCCGTATATTGCGATGTCAATATAATTTAATGAATGAACACAGTATGTTATCTGTTTAAATGATGGCTTGACTCCCTCTTGCGCATCAGTTTGGCTCATAGAAGTGACTTTCCAATTAACGTAATTCTCCCGCTGATACAAAATACAATGCATGAAAGTTTCTGTGACTGTCAAAAGCATGTGAATATTTCATGAAGCAGGCGCTCATTGTTTTTTTTTTTTTTTAAACGCAATATCTAGAAAAACTGTTTTAAAAGTTCAACTTATTTTAACAACCAATTGTGCAAAAGACGCTAAAAACATGCCAGTGGTCAAACACATATGTCTGGATCATGTTTAGATAAAAACAATACAAAAGCAGGCAGCACACTGGAATGCAAAACTTCACATATAATGCATTTAGATATTTAAAAACGTGACAAGAGAATTGGAAAAAAAAATGCAAGGTCTTGAGACATGCTTATTTTAACTTGAGTGCCGCGTTTTTAGAACCGTAAAAGACATGAGTGCAACAGTTAAAGATGTCCGGCTAGCGCATGTTTACATAGATAAACAATGGAAAAGTAGAGAAGCTGCAAAAGCTCAGCTGCTAACTCAGAGCATAGGCTGTATGTTTTGAGTGATATGGAAATAGGAATTACAATGAGAAAACGAGACTCATTTTTCATGTATTTATTTATTGCAAAGAATACATGCTGGCACACAGAGCATTAGTCATAAAGTAGCAGCATGGTTATGATGGAGTAACTTAGGCCACAATGTGATGGGAGCTGTTTTTGTTATTGCCCAATTTGTTTTATGATTCATAATGCAATAAACTTTTATAGCAGAATAATGAACATGACTTACAAATTGATGATAGACCATGAGGGATCATTTTAACACAGGCGACAGTAGGGCATTGCACACAGCCAAATATTTAGCCAGTCTGATTTTCACCCATGCCTCTTGTTTTCATTAAATAAACCCTAACTAGCCGAGAACTTGGATGACAACTCCCATGAGTTTATTTAGCGCGCACGCACACACGTCTCACACACACACACATTTTGTTCTCATAATGGAAGGCATACCCGAACCACACACAGACACAAATTCAGACAAACCACAGAGTCAAGACAGAGGGGATGGAAGCACTGAGCAGACAGCTTATTTATTAATCCTATAAAGCCCATAAACCTAAAAGACAATGTCTGTTAATGTGGACCTTGTATTCATAGATTACACACATGAAATCATTGGGAATAAGGGGCCAAGTCCCCCGAAGGGGAATTGCATTAGGTGAATTTTTCAGTCCAGCTCTCGGGCAGCATCTCCTTAATCACAGCACAGGTTACACAGTGGCATAGTGTGTTAAAAGGTTATGTCTCAGTCTCATGGAACAGCTGTCTAGTCATTTGTGAAACGCATAGGGCCTCATTCAATCTGCATTAATGTATGTGTCTTAATGAGCGCTGGACATGCTAATGATAGCTTGGTTACAGACCCAGATCCATTATCTAAGTGCATTTTACAGGCATCTGCAGCTGGGACCAAACCATTAACACACTGCTAATTTGAAATTGTGTAATGCTGATGCACAGGTCGTGCCTATTACAAAGACACTGGTACTGTGCTTTTAATTATTTGTTGTGGAAAGGATCTCTGACAGTTTCAGAATTACTTTTTAAATGGTTAAATCATTTTAAATTGATAGTTATTTAACCTCAGTAAGTGCGATACACTGAAGTGATAGGAAGACAATTTACATTAAATAAAAAAAATCCAAACTATAGCAAATTACAAACATATTAAGATTTTCTGATTTTCTGATCATTAGGTGATGTTGCAGATTACATTATATTTAATTGCAATCATGGCGAAGGTTTGTCTTAGGACAGAGCGTTGCAGAGATACAGCCTGACTTCGTTTCCCCCCCCCCCACTTTGACTGTTATTTCAGTAATGTGGCAAAACTTAAAAATCAATTCAATAACTTTTGTGAAGCATGGTCTGAACATCATATAAGTCAAATATGGACAAGAAGTTGGAGGAGTGCAATTTCAAATGAAAACAACAACTCAGGATGATTAGTGAAAGCAGACGAGGAAGGAACGGTTTTCTACGCCAAACAGTTTAAAGGTTATAATCAGTAGAATACGTCCTATTTTGAGATGATGGCTTGAGGGCTTGACTGGGAAATATTTCACCACTGGGTTGGCATAGACTAGCAGAGGTAGCATTTCGTTTACAGAAAAACAATAGGGGCTGTGCACCTTTTGTGACCCTTTAGCGCTTGGCCCTTCACAAACTTGAAGAGATATTTAGAATATCCAGTTTAAAGAGGAGCTGCCTGAGGGCAGAGAGCAGAAATGAGCCACTGATTAGGGAGAGCCTCCGCACAGGCTGCATGAGGTCATTTCCTCATCTACTCTCCAAGGATGTTCAAACCTCTCACTCATTCTCTCATATTAAATATATATCGGGCGATGAGAAGGCACTACATTCTGCTAAAAGTGTAGGGTAAAGAGTAAACCCGTTGCGTCAAAATTATTAAGTAGCCTAAATAAACTTTATGCTTAATTGAACTAATTAAGTTATGTGAACTTGACAATTCCACATTACCTAATTGTTTTGATTAAGCATGAAGTTTATCCCCGTCCTTCGAATAAGACGGTAAACCGAGGCCACTCCCAGGATGTCTTTCGAATTATTATTACTATTGTTATTATTATTCCCTTAATAATTTTAAGGCAACAGGTTTCCTCATTTTTCTTTAAGTCAACTGATCACTTAAATCTCATTCAAGTGATTTGTGCTTTGCTTTATCTAGATCATATACTAGGGAATAAACAGACTCTGAGACTGTATCTTCAATAATTGTAAATATCGGTTCTGGGAATGTTTTTTGCATGCTTCATTTCCAGAGTGACAATGTTGCTGAACCAGAAGGAGAGGATGTAGATTAGGCAAGGGTCTTTTGGGACAAAAAGGTAAGGAGATAAGCCAGCCAAAGGAGGCTAAACACTGGGGATCTGCTCTGTTGGTGGAGGAGCATCCAAGCTCCTGCAGTACCAGGCAACACAGGCACTCAGATAATAGGGACTACTGTTTGGACTAGGGGTGCGACTACAAGGGGAGGCTGCAGAGCTAGAGAGGAAAAGAGCAGAGGTCTGTAGGAGTGCGATAAACCATCATATAGCTCTCTGATAGACACAGCAGGGAAGAGTTTCAAGAAGAATTCAATGGCACCTCTTGTACAGAAAGTACACCAACACTTTTTTTGGGGGGAAGGGGGACAGCTGAATGGATTCGAAAATGGTAAAACCCAACTGTAAAATGAGTTGTAAAATAAGCCTATTTCCAAAAAAGTGGAGTATCCTTTTAAGACAAAATAGTCAAGATGCAATCTGTAAAAAACAGTCTTAATATCTCATGGAGTATTGCTTCTCTAGTTATTTTGTCTTGTT
This sequence comes from Pimephales promelas, assembly GCF_016745375.1. The sequence goes on along the minus strand of NW_024121432.1, from coordinate 14,404,653 downwards.
TTAATAATTTTTTTTACTGCGAAACAAGAACTTAAGAAGTACATCCTCTAAAACTATATTTAATATTTACAAATGTATATTATGACTTTTGTATACTAGTTTGATTTCTTTGAAAAGTGTGAACACTGAAAAAAAGGTGTTTGGGGCAGGGGCAGGGCTATCAGTTTTCAAAAAATAATGGCCGACAGAGGTTACTTTATTTAAAATAACACTTTAGGCATTTTTGTGACTTTTTTAATGTTTTTTTTTAGTCAGGACAGTTTTGAGGAGAGACTATAGGTTCCCTGAAGTACTACTACCCGATATGTCAGAGCGCTGCACGTGGCCCAGAAATTACACACTTCACCTTTAACTAAAGGAAAAAATATGAATAAGAGAGAAATGAGGGGCGGTGGGTAGTCTGTGTGCAGTAACACCAGGGTGCTGTCTTCTGTCAGCCCATGATAAAGCAGACCATCAAAGCAGAAGGAATTTCCTATAGTAAAACACAAACAACACCACCTTCGGCCCACGGATCTTACCATGCATATCAATGAGAGAACAGAACACTACAGTAAATGGCCCCGTGTGCGATTGCTACTGCATGAATGAGCTTAATCAACGAGGATGAGCTTCATAATGAGCTTCATAACAATTAAATGCAACGTAATCTGTAAATAGTCACAACCAGCAGGTGGCAGTAAAGTAATCCAGTACATGTGCATAGGGATCGCATGCTCCACAGGCAGTGGGCCAAGTGTTTCAAGTTCAAATGTCTGGAGAGTAACCTACTTCTCCTATTTCCCCAGCCACAGGCGCCACAAGGACCTGATTCAGCGCTCACTTCCACCTCCCACAAGCACAGGCTCCAAACAGACACACTCAGTTATCTAAACTGTATTGATCAAGCTGACACTGCTATTGTGACTAAATCACATTGGTTAAAACAAACAAATAACCCTTTACAATAGCACTGCTGTGGTATTTGATCTTTGATTTATATGTTGGTGCAAAATGATTACGATATTCATATCTACTACATCAGGGGTCTTCAACAGGGGGTCTGCTGTGGTACTGCAGGGGGTCCGCCAATTATTTTTTGTTCTAAAAAACTTAAATAGGCATCTGCATTACACAAAAATAAACTATGCAAACTTTGAACAAATATATAGTTAAAGTTCCCATGTTAAACTTACATACACTACTGTTCAATGTTTTTTTTTTTTTGTAACTTTTATTTTGGATGCGATTAATCACAATTAATCTTTGCATAGCCCAACAATAAAGGTATTAATTTAAAAAGTAAAAATCTTTCTGACCCAAAACTTTTGAACAGTATGTAAAGGCTACCAATATATTATATTAATTAAATTAAATCACAAATGATACATCATCAATGATAATCATTTTAATAGCTAAAGTGATGTCACGAGAGGCTATATTCTGGAGGGGCATTAAATTTACCAGAGGTGGCTGCAGCACAGATTGAAGTAAGATTAAAAAAGACTGTTTACTTTCCTGAGGGAAACAGGATTATGATTTCGCCACAAGAAGAAGCATCATCGAAGTTTTGACTGTTGAAGATCAACCTGATCCTTAGTTACACTTTTGAGTTTGGAATGATGCTCATTCCCAAGAACTGTAATAAAATCCTTGTTTACATTTGAACTTTGTGTCCTCGCACTACTTGAACGGTCCCGCTGAGATATATGTTGCCTCTCCTGACATCACACTTTGCGTTTTAAGCATCACCTCCAAGTATACTGTATAGTAAATACTTCTAAGATGCCTGTAATGATATGACCACGATAAACAGGTACTAATCTGGTACATTATGTGGTCACTGCAACTGAAACAATGGCACATTTCAAATAAATGAATTAATATTCATTTACAGTACAGTCATTACACGACTTGACTGATTTCCCACGCATTTCCATGCATAATCAACAGCTCTCTCGTGGGGACTTTTTTAGCCCCTGCCCTCCCACACCAACACACACTTCCAACATTGTTTGTTCAATGTTATTCCTGCGTTATCATGTTGCTACGGGAACATGACTGATGGTGTGAAAGTGCTATGTGCTCGCCGGTCACTTTGCATCAGCACGCCGATATTATCACTGCTGTCTGAGAGTAGGCAGAACATGATTCATGCTCTATCTCTGTCAGCTCCAAAAAATAAATAAATAAATAAATAAATAAACATAATACAGACACTGTTCTGAACATGTGAAACACCAGCCCCCAAATAATGTTCTGTGAGGATAGCAAAAACTCTGAATCAACAAAAGTATGAATCACAGAGCTCATAAGTGGTATGCATGTTATATAAATCAAGAAAATCGTGCCAACAGAGTGATATATAACAATGATTACACAGCTTGTATTATTGCAAGTTTGTGTCTGCACCTTTTACAACTTGATCGGTGGAAGATTACTCCGAAACAACAGTCACCTTTTGTGCCAGAGTCTTATTTTTCCTGAAAAGAGCTGTGTGCTATTATGATATAACCATCCTTCCTTTAAAATAAGGTCTCCATTCAGCCCTGGCTTTTTAAGTTTACTGTTTCTCTATTCAACCTGGTTTCTTTGAGCTTCTGAATAGTCATCATCATCATTATTGTATCATTATGTAACCCAGTACCATCATTGAAGAGCAGAGTGTATCATTACCTTCACAACTTTATGAGAATAGGGCTCCTTAGTGCTCAGTCAGAAGAAAAAATCTTATTCTATGAGCGATTGACCCATTACTGTTTCTTCAGACACCCACACAGCATTTCACCATTGACTGTTGTACTGAGGAGAGGAGATGATGTACTGATGAACAGAACAGATTATACTCACACTAACTCTCACAGCATGCTAGAGCAGACAGACAGAGCTGTACCCAAAGGTGGGCGCTTGTACTCAGTACTATTGACAGAGATGTCATCAATGTACTGACTGAGTTCTTGTTCAGGATCCCAGTATTGCACTCATTTCATCACTTTCATCTGAGCATCTTACTGACCATCATCCACTGCTACAAGAGCAGTGTGGGAGAATGGATTCATAAACAATGATGTCACACAGTATCATAAAAAAAGGTTGTTTAGCAAGTTAGCAGGCAATCTCATTTAAACATGAGTCAATCATCTTACATGGATGCAAACACAATCAGTGGCCTGATTATTCAATACTGTATGTGTCAGCTCCTGATAAAGTATGTGTCATTGTCATATGGTACAGTACAGTGCGTCATACTGCTATTCAACATGTCCTCATTCACTTGGTCATAAAGCATCCAGACACTTTACGACAGATCAGCCATTGTAATATATTCATTTTACCGTTCAAATCTTTTGGGGTCAAAAATGTATATTTAAGTTTATTAATGATGCATTAAATGGATTAAAAATGACAGTAAACACTTTTATATTGTTAAAGGGATAGTTCACTTTGAAATTAATTTTTGATATGTTTTAGCTTACCTCAAGGGCATCCAAGATGTAGGTTTCTTTGTTTCCACAGTATTTTCAATTTTGACATTTTTCGGTCATATAATGCAGGTATGGGGGTCCACGTCAAAGAGCATGCACAGAGAAGACAAAATTAAACATGATTTAATGACTCATAAATGTAAGTACACATTGATGGCCTAAGACACGAAACGAGCGGCTTGTGTGAGAAAACGAACAGTATTTATATAGTTTTTACCTCGTGTACCCACAGCCATGTCCAACTGATCTGAATCAGTTGTCCAATGTCCAACTGAACCATGTCCAACGTTCCGCCGGAAGTGATCGCTTGCGTGTGTACGTCACTCATTGTTTACACAGAGATTTCGGAAGTTTTACCTTTCACTGTGAAGATCTAAACATATTTAGATGTACAGGAAATCGCAATGGAAGATGTTTTCGATATATCTAAATATGTTTAGTGAAAGGTAAAACTTCTGAAATCTCTGTATAAACAATGAGTGATAAACACGCACAAGCGATCACTTCCGGCACATGTCAGTATATGACAACGGTTTGACCAAAAAATATCAAAATTGAAAAAATCAAAAAATAATTTCAAAGTGAACTATCCCTTTAAACCTGTCAAATTAATAATCTGTATTTTCAGATTTGGCACATCATAACTGCTTACTAAACGCACAAGAACCAATTTTAGATGACATGATTGACATCAAACAGTCTTTTCATGCACCATGATGACCATCTTGATAATGGGATATGTTTTAGGGATCAATCACTTAAATTTACTCATACAAAACTCTTGTATGACTTAAGAAGAATGTGACAGTATTTTGCCAATGCTATCATATGGGAAACAGTGTGAACATCTCCTTATGTGAAAAAAATGAAGATTGAAATGACATACGAATCAGTAAATGATGACAGAATTTCTGTCATGACAACTCTCGAAGTGTTGATATGTTGATATATTGGTTTAGCTACGCTGCTACTGCAAGTACTGGACTTGTCATTGCCAATACGCACATGCCACACAAGCAAGTAAGACATGCTGCGGCTGTACAAAATAGCATACATGAATTACGCTTAGCAGATTTGTACAACTGGGGAAGGTGGAGGGTTTCTGAAAATGAGCTATATTTTCTATAATATAAAACCAACAACAAACAAATCAATTAAACAAAACATTGGCTAAACCAATAGTGCGAGTTTGGGGTGGTGCTATTTGTTTTCAACAAGTGATGGCAGACAGAGAGAGTAATTGGGAAAATTTAAGAGGACAGACGGGGTTGCCTGAAGTAAACGAGCTGCACTGCTACACCAAATGCTGACCAAGTATTTGAAGGTTGAGCAGCGAGCTCATTGGCTACTAATACAGCAGGAACCAATTGGAGGAATGTCCAATGCAAATAGATAAATCTCTTTGACTTTGTCCTCCACTAGAGGTTTGTCTGAGCAAGAACAATCATATCTGAGAGATCAGAGGAAATCTCTGGAACTATCACAGTGTTCCTTCCCATAATATGGTTTTCATAGTCCTTAAATAAGGAATATCTAAATCAGATATACAAATCTTTCATCAAAGTGCACATTTAATATTCAAGTAATTATTCCCAGCCTTTCTCAAAAACATTTTTTACCCTGAAGATAATGCTGGTTGATTTTGATCTGAATAAATTATATGAGTCACAGCCCATTGGTCGGACACAGTCAGCCGATGATCCAATGGCCTAGGGCTTTTCAATGGTAACTTATGAAAAATAATAAGTGTAACGGTGGTTAATGATAACTGTGTCAACAGTTTATGTGCAAGATACTCAATGTATCACATTACAGTTCAGGGAAGGTTTCGCTTATTTAGTGAAACATTAACTCACCTCCAGAGCTTGTTTGAATAGGAATATAATGAGTTAATGTATGTCTATAATGTAATTATCTAATGACAAGTTACTGGGTTTTATTCAACTTTGCTGGAGGCCTGAAACAGGTCAATATTATGACTCGAGATGTATTCTGGACGTATGGAATCATGGACAACCATACAAAAGCCCACTATAGCACATTATGATGTGAATAGCATTCACATAAACATCCACACAAGCACAAACACCAGCCCATCTCTTTTGCAAACAGAGAGCTGCTTTCACAGGCAGTCCGCGATAAGGAAAAGCTCCTGCCGGACTCTTTCAGGTACACTGCAAATATGCAAACTGCCTGTGATGGCAGATAAGGGCCGAAAGCAAAGCTTGCACTCACAGAGCACTATAATTAAAGTCCTGTCATTAGGGATGGCTGATTAGTCATTTCTAATCACTCAAAGTGCTGGAACTCTTTCATTTTCCAAGACTTAAGGTCAGCATAAATGACCACAGTGGGTTTTTTTTAAACTAACCTGGGGTCAGACAAGTCCTTGGATCTTTAATGTCAGTATATTTATGATTAGCATTTGTGTGCTGCACTGAGGTCTGGAGGTTGAGTTGCAAAGATGATCATGTCTTTGATCCGTTAGACAAACAGGACTAATTTATGCTGTGTCCTCTGTAAGGATGTAAAAAAAAAAAGAGGGAGAAAAATGCTGTAAACCCATTGACCTTTTCACTGCAGGGTTTCCTGAAGTGGAACATGGAATTGCCAGTGGGAGCAGACTGATGCCCGATGCTCTAAACAAGATGTACTGTACCTAAGTCGACTCGGGGCGAGAGATTGTGCCTTCTTGACTGCGATGGCCTGTGAAGAATCATTGAGATGGATGAACGCAAATGGGCTCACAGTCTCAGAGACGGAGGTTGAGAGGAACTGTGTCAGACGAAACCATGTTTCTTAGTCGCTATTTCTCTGACCTACTTATGGCTCTGGATCGATACTTATAGTCCCTGTGGTGCTTCTGCAAAGGCTACATAAGAAGCCCAAACTGCTTTAAATGGCTGCTCTCATCGAATTACTCAGATGGACAATCCTGAGGGCTAAAGCAACAGACCAGAGAGAGAGAGAGAGAGAAATGTCAATTTTATTATGTCTATGGAGAGAAAAAAAGGAATCATGTCCATTTGTTTGATTTAAAATGCATCATGATGATTTAGCATGAAGTATTAGCACAGAAACATCATGTATGCACCACCTCATTTTTATATTGAAAAGAACTTCCAAAAATGAAGTAGCACATGGTCATATCGCCTGTCAATCAAACTCCCTGCGAAGAAGGGTCAATTGGCAGAACAGTGCAGGACTAGATATGTCTGTGAGAGTTATAACCTAATCAAAAACCATTTCGCAAATGGCAAGCAAGCTTAATGCACTAAACAAGGGCACTGTAATAGCACTTCTTTGGACCCTGGGCCACCAGGTTTGCACGTGTTAAGCTTGTTCATTATTTAGCTCTGTCTAAGGGAGGGTGGGTAGGCACGATGTCATATCTCGCGCTCTGGAGAGATTTCGCTCCTTCTGATTTTCTAGCTGGCTGGGCATGGTGGGCGGCTGTCACTGAGTGATGATGCGTAGGAGGCCCAGGGTCATGCTGCCACCAGAGGTTTAGTGACAACAAGTTAAATGAGCTACTTTTGACCTATTTCTCCTCCCCGTTAGCTTAACAAGCTATAAATACCTGTGGCCCTCTCGATGTCTCGCCACAGGAAAGATGGAGGATGAAATAGGACAAACCGCTGAGTGAATCAGCATGAAGGGATTATTGTGTGGAATACTGTCAAATGTGATTAGCTCGTACAATTCACAGATTTGTTCAACACTTTCACGTTTTGATATTTTACAGTTCTCTTTAATGTAATGTAATGTCTCAGGATGTTTAAAAGGAGATCTGTGGTTCTCATTTCTCTATCTGACAAGGCACAAAACTGCATTTGAAAAGCAAGAAAAGCTGTTTTCTTCTCATAGTTCAGAGCTCTGGAGAGTCTATCAAAGCCTTTAGGCTCTCACTGATGAGGCTTAAATATTTAAACACGTTCTGCTCTCCAGCTTTCTTGCTTGTACCACATTTGTCTGCAATTATGTAATTCTGCCACAGCTTTCAAGTTCAGCTCAGTTTGATAACTTTCTCCATGATGGTTTGAGGGCACAAGCGCATGCACAGACAGAAAAAGTTCCAATTTACTTTAACATTATTGCACAGACAAGTAGCATAGATGAATAACGCCTCTCCGAAACATTGATAAGACTTTTGAGGGATAGTTCACTTTATAAAAAAAGAAAAGAAAATCATTTTCAAATCTCCCTCATGCTGTTTCTTTTTCAATTTCAATTAAAAAAAAAAAGAAATATACATATAAATAATTTACCATATAAGTTCGGAACACTTGAATTATAAAGTTGTTTGAATTACTTCATGGGGACATTTAATATTCAACAATAGTATTGATCTGTGTTGTATTACTTTCATGTTATCACTGTGAAGCTGCTTTGATACAATCTGTATAGTAAAAAGCACTATATAAATAAAGGTGACTTGACTTGACTTCTATGGTGATTTTTTGGTCATTTTTGGAGCTTGATAGCTCTCTTTCTCTTTCTTTCAATAAGTCAGTGCAGATTTTGGAACAACGAAGGTTATTAAAAACAAAATGTTAATTATTGGATGAACAAACCCTGAAGAGACTGCATGTGGGTCTGTAAATAATTATTGCGCTTAATGAAACGGGGGAAAAGGGGAGAGAACCTCTTCACAGAAATTAATAATAAAAAAATAAAAAAATGAGTTAATCAGTGACACACAAACCATACACAGCATTACATCTATATATATATATATATATATATATATATACATTGAACAAAATTATTAACGCAACACTTTTGTTTTTGCCCGCATTTTTAATGAGCTGAACTCAAAGATCTAAGACTTATTCTATGTTCACAAAAGGCCTATTTCTCTCAAATATTGTTCACAAATCTGTCTAAATCTGTGTTAGTGAGCACTTCTCCTTTGCCGAGGTAATCCATCCACCTCATAGGTGTGACATATCAAGATGCTGATTAGACAGCATGATTATTGCACAGGTTGGCCATATAAACCAGTCAGTATCTGGTGTGACCACCATTTGCCATCAAACTTTATGAGAACAAAGTCTGTCTGGCTTTCTCAACAGTGTGTCTGTGGTGCATTTGTATGCAAAATTGTGTGTGGGTGTCTGCCTTGAGGACCTTGACAGGCTGTGGAATCCAGAAACAGCTTTTAGAGAAATCTTACAAAGCATATTCTGATGGCCACACAGTTCACCATCTAGATTTGAACTGAATCTGTCTATATAGCACATTCACTCTCAAAAATAAAGTTTCTTTTTTGGCATCTGTGGATGACCTTTAACATCCAAGGAACTTTTCCACCGCAAAATATTCTTTATAGCAGGCAAAGGTTCTTTAGATTAAAATATTATTCACAGTTCTTTTTAACTGTTCACTGAAATGTTCTTTGGGGAGCTCAAAATGGTTCTATGGAATTGCTGCGAAAACACCCTATTACAGCCTTTATTTTTTAAGAGTGTATGCTGAATATTAGACCACTATCTGCTCTGATTCTTATTGCTGCAGGCTGGAGAGGAGTTGAGCACCCTATCATTAAAGCTCTACTAGAATAAAATGACCTATAACTTATAAACGGGGCTTTATTTGCAAGCCTCATTTCCACAGATTTCAGTTTTGGTGCACTGTTTTCAGAGCAGACCGTCACTGAGTCCTGTGATCTCTGTCCAAACGGCACCGGCTGGTAACGCAGCGGATCAGAGCCGTTTGCATGCCAGAGTGGGATAGATGATGGGGACTGCAGGGATGATCAGACGTCATTTTCTGCTAACTAATCAAATGATTCAGAGCAGTGCGCTGCATCACTCTTGTATCTGCTTCCTTCTAAAGGCATCCATGCCAGAGCAAATACTTTTGTAAGGTTTTAGAGATAGTGGCTTCTGATGGATTTAGTAACACTTGAGTCATTACTAGTGGGTTACCATGATTCATTTTAGAGTACTCATCCAAATAATTAGTAATTCCTTTAGAAGGAAGTAGGCTGGTAACACTTGAGTCATTACTAGCAGGTTAACATGATCTTCACTTTCGAATACTGGCCAAACGGGACTCAGTGGAGATTAGTAATTACAGTAGTAATCCTAGTAATAAAGTTAGTAATAAAAATAAGTATTTTTTTTCCCTTTTAAAATAAGTATTATAAGTTACAAATAATTAATCATTCCTCTGAAGGATTTGGTAGGCTAATATTTGAGTCATTACTAGTGGGTTACCCTGATCTTTAGTTTAGAATTAATTATACATTGTGTGCATTATTCTCATTAATTATGAATCGGCTAGTAGTCCTCTGGAAGAGAAAAAAAAAGCTGATTAGCTAATCGTGAACTACTTCATTTAACTGAGCGCTATTTCTTACTAATTAATTTATCAGTTTCTTGTTAGTTACGTAATAGTGGTGACTGTTACTAGAATGTTAATATTATGTTACTCATTGTAACACTTATGTTACATTTATTATGGTTCACTTGTCTTTAATAATGTTTGAACTTTAAATTTGTTATAGTAGTTTTTGCATGTGGTATTTAAATTAGATTCAAGTTTTGTGAAATATCAACCTTCACAACATTTGTATTATTAAAATAGAAGGTTGCATGAGTCAATGACAATTAAAACATTTTTTAAAATATTGTTTTTATTTTATTTTATTTTATTGATTTTGACAGGGCAAGTAAAAGTCTGATAAGAAGGTCCCTGGTAAATTTTGATAGGTTTGCATTATTATTAAAGGCATTCTTCAACATACACTGGATTTAATCAAATAAAAATCCATGAAAGAGGGGAGATTGTGGTTAGTAGTCATACATACTCCAGCTAATATTTCTCAGTGAACGCACATTTATAAAAATATGTCTCAGGGTATATTATGTGTATATAAACAGATATAGTTTTGGCTGCAGAAAAGCCTATTTAAGCTTTGTGCCATTGAATAGCATTTTCAGCAACAGTAACACAAAACACACACACACAAAATCATAAAACAACAAACATTTTAAATTTGTATATAATATCGTTTTGGCTAAAAGAATTTGAAATGATTAAATTGTATAAAATTACAACATGTGACAACAGTGATATCTTGCCAGTGTGAGAACTATAGCCCCTCTATCTCCAACATACGCATATCAAATTACCATTTGTGCTGTACAAGTCAAATGTTGATTACGTGTCACAAATTCAGTGGAAACTTTGAATTTGAAGAAACATAGCACAAACGTGATATATGGTCTGACTTAAACGAGAGCCTACCAAGTCAACTCAACTGAGAATAACACCTCTCCATGGCAGTGATCCAGCCTGCTATGGTGTGAACAACTTTTCTCTCACTCACAGGAGAAATCTCAAGGAGCAGATGAACTCTTGTGTAAACATCTGTGTTTTAACCATTCTGATGTACACACAAATGCCACATTTTTCCTCTGAACATACCCATGTTTAGTCCTCCCATGACAGTCTGCTGTGTAATCCTGGCAGTCTGCTGATTGGCTCTTCTGTCCCTCAGAATGATGTAATGCTCAGGGGAAGGATGGTGCACAGTGGAAGTTGATTAGAGAAACCGAATATCCTCCTACGGAAAGGCACAAATAAAAAGAATTATGAATTCTACCGGATAACACCAAAAAACATTCTTTATGAATTCAACAAACACAAGAATAAAGTGGCAGTTTTACATATTTACATAAAACATATACAATTACAACACAGAGGGGAGTCTGTGCAGCCAAGATGATCAAATGAATCAATTTGAAATTTAAATCCACATTTCACATTATCTCTTTTAATCTGCGAGCGCATCAGAAATCCAAATGTGTTAAGAGTAATGTGAAGTAAAATATGCCATGATCACATGTTTGCATCTCATCTTTTAAGAACAAATCTTTTAAGTGAACGAATTGTGAAGAAATACTACTAGATCCGTTTTATCAACTGTAGTGTATCTCGCTTTGTGCATATTTAAGTAAATAAAGACTTTTCGGTTGTGAATGACCAATGCATTCTCATTCCAAGGCGTCATATACGACACTTTTGCCAAAGTGTAGACATCCAACGCACATAAGCGTCAAATGAGACGCTTATTGGTTGAGTGAGTGATTCCAAAGACTTATTCACGCTGTAAGTCACTTGTTGAAAATAAATTTAAATGAATGTCACTGACATCCCATTCCTGGAACCAAAATCTTAATATCCTTAACCAATTTGTTGAATATATCACTCTTTCTGTAAAACATTAAACAAGTTCAGGTAGTTAAGAAGACACTGTTTGCAAATCTCATGCACTCTTTTTGCAAATCTCTAAACACATGTTGCACTGTGATGCTTTTAATGTTTTAAAATGCAGGCAGGCAAACGTTAAACACAACTACAACACAGTTTTCATCCTTTACACGCAACGACATAATACATAATGCAAGTCAGTTTAGAGTGCCAAAACTGACTCAAAATGTTACACTGATACCAACAATGGATGTAAGCAATCTAAGAGGGAGAGGAGGAAGAGTATGTGTAAGAGAAGGAAGAGTACTTGTAAGAGGTGGTGAACAAGGAGGAAGAGGATGAGGACGAGAAAGAGCAAGGTGTGGAGAATGTTGCCAAGGCTAGATCCGGCCCACCAGAGGGTTTTTCCCCTTTGCCTGGCAAGAGACAACACTGTCTGTGATGTGAACAAAGTCCTCAGGCAGGACCCAGTATGAAGATGTGCTGAGGCAGAATGAATCTCTCATTGACCTTGATTTTGCAGTTGCACAACTCTTCTGAGTGTACTGTAATAGGCTTTTCATTTAGAGTTTAGAGTCATTTAGTGTTTTTACTTTTGCAGTTGGAGTTGGGTCACTGTATTTTTACAGTATGCAAGTGCTGTATATACAGACATTCAATAGGCCTATACAATATTCAGTACAATAATATACTTGCAGTGCATACAGTATACAATTTATTCCCCTTTCTACTGTAAGTTGTGATTACTACTATTCTGTAACTGCATGCTTTGGATTCTTTGTTCTATGTTGTGAATATTGTTTATATTGACTCATGTGTGTATGATCTGAAAGCAAGCATTGTTTGATTTTGAGCACAACATGCTGTTTTACGGTTTACACGAGTTACATGAAACAATCCAACTATATATTTTACACCACTGACAAGGGTGTCACCACTCAAGGTAGTGACGAAATGCGCTCTGTAGCGCTGTTTGTTCGCTGTCAGCTAAGGTAGAAACATGACGTCCCAATATGTCTGCAGTAAACGTAGCCTATAATTTATGATTTAAAAGTACTTTTATTATTTAAAAACAGACATTTTTGAATTCCAAAGATGGTAGAAATTATCAAGGATCATTTATTTACATGTGTAAAACACAAAATTGGTTACTACAGAAATGTGTTTTGCTTTTTGCAAATTGTTTACTGTTGTTTTGCGAGGCGAGTTTTCCTTTGCAAAGCAGATCGAGTTTGTTTGCGAGCCGATTTTTCCTTTACAAAGCAGATTGAGTTCGTTTGCAAAATTCTGGATTTGTTTGTTTAATTTTGGCACATAATTCGCTCCATATTACTGTTAAAAAAAAACGAAAGTGAATATTTCATGTCAAGGGACCTTTAAGCTAAAACACTCCAAAAGCCCTAAGCTTATACCAGACAGATAAGACATATGGTCTGCCCATCAGAGACAATTTATAATGAAGTATGGTAAGAGTTTAAAATTAATTTAGAATTAAAATGATTCACCACCAACAGAAGTTTTCAAACAAACAACTGCCCAGTGGTATTATGCCTTGAGCTGTTTTATCTGTGACCGAGAAATCAATAAAGCCTCTTAAGTTAATGTGTAATATTTCATTTCAGGAGCTGTCCATAGTTAAGTTCAGGTCCATTAAGTTATAAAAGAATAATGGATTTATGCTGAAGTGTTGCTGTTGGGTCGAGGTTGTAGCCCAAACAGTGAGGGAATATCAAATAGTGCTCACAAATGGCTTATTCCTGGAAACATGCCCAGGCACTGCTCAATGTGCTAGACATACCTGAGTGACAACCTGCTGAAATAAAACTCTGACCCATCGAGTCTGCAGGGTCATAACTTTAGTGGGGCAAGCGGTAGGAACGATTCCTACATTTTAACATTAAATGTTTATTTTAAATTTAATTATTATAAAATATATACTGTTTTATACAGTCTCTCATGCTTGGAAACCATGTCACTTTCAAAATACATGGACATTACATTTAAATGTTGAAATAGTCAAAAGCAGAAAGGACAGAACGATAATGTTGTTCTATAAAAAAAGAACTGTATTAAACAACAAGGACGGTTAATTTGTCCTTTTAAAAACGACAGAATGATAAGTTAATAAATATAACTTACATCAAAAGCTGTTCTTTTCCCCTCTCATGCCAACTTACAGGTCATTTAAAATGCCAGGATTTTTCCTTCAGACTTTATTATACGATAGCTCAGACCTTTACAATGAAGTTTAAGATGCTAAATCCTAAATATAAATAGAACCAGCAGGCATAACAGAAAATGAAAGAGCAGAAAGTCTGTCTGAGAGGCCCAGCCAATCAGAGCGAAGCTAGTGGGTGTTTGCACCTGCCTAATTAATTTCCACACCAAAGGTTCCCATTGTGTGCCTGCACAAAGCTGGACTGACCTGATACAGCTGTCCTTGTCCATTAGAAATTGTGTTTCGCGGGACATATGGTATGGTGGGACGGGTGTATGTGAAGTGTGTGAAGATGGAGGTGCTGTTGACAGTCACCACAGTGCACTACCTGGCCCACTTCCACTCCATAAATTTAAATGAATGAATCATGCTGGTGACATATGCTCCAGTGATTCTTCATGTGCCAGAAGCCTGCAGGTCCGGTACTCCTGTAGCCCGATAGTAATTCCACAATCTGTTCCTCTGCAGTCTCAGGAGGAAACCCCTCTATCCTCCCTCTGAAATAAAGCTGGTGCTAAGAGAAGATAGAGAAAGTGAAGACTTTATTAACTAATATATCTAAAACCATCCCATCACTTTGGAATGGTCTGCCTCTTTACTTTTTTATATTAAAAATGACATTTTTTATTGCAATCAATTCATTTCTATGTGTGTTTTGTTTTTCCACATAAAAATGTAAGTACTTTTACTAATGAACTAATGAATTCAAAAATATTGTCTCTTAATTTCGATTTGTGGGAAAGCGCTTTAGAGACCCCTAAAAAAATAATTATAACAATTAAAAACTTTCTCTTTTACTTTCTCTAATGAAATTTATTTTGTGTGCAAATTAAAAAAATTACTTTGACCAAATTACATCTTTTCCCCTTTCCAATAACACAAAGTTTCCACATTATTTGCTGCAAGTCTGCGTCCCCTAAAGCCATTTCTTTCTGTGATATTAACTTATCCTGAGCAAATGTAACTGAGTGGATACCAATTGCCCTAGGCGAGGCTTTTCCCCAAGATGGTTAAATAACAGAGACATACAGAACTTCCCGGCGCTAAACCCGATGCTGCTCGAACAGCCCATCTCAACCGGAGAGAGACGCTTCTGCCAAAAATCAGTGATGAGCTGCTGCCCATCTCTGCCAGAGAACACACTTGCAGTACGGCAGGTCCGTGCCCAAAGCTGATGTAATGGTGCCACTTCCCCAGATGGCCCTGTAACTCTATATGCCATGTTAGCAGCTCTCCTCGCTCCCTGTCCTCGGTCTCTCTGAGCACCTGCAGCTTGTTAATGTTGAGACTAGATCTGTAACGGTACAAAAGTCTTCAGCACTGGAAGACAGGTGCAGTCTTTAACATGTACTTTATTCTACAGGGATGAAATGTTATGATGCACTAAACGGTCCCAAATGAGTCAGGAGACGGAAACAGCAAAGCCTCTACACCAGACGACAGGTGCACGCCTGTGTGGAGAGACAACTTTATCCTTCTGGATTGTGTGAACAGACAGAGTTAAGTGGAACAGCAGAGACAGATCGTAAAATTCTGACCAGGAATTCATAAGTTTACTTTATACAATCGTTAAGTGTTGAGTGGAGTCGTGCGTTTAGGAATGCTGTCCTTCAATGTCTATCCAAAAAATACAGATAATAAAGCCATTACTGCCACACATTACAATATGGAGTATGGTCATCTAAATCTAAACATGTTCATCATGACATCTAATTTACATGAAGATAAGGACCATCAAAAAGGGATCACTTGACTTAACTTAAAAAGTAAGGAAACCCGTTGCCTTAAAATAATTGTGTAAAATAGCCTAAACTTAAGCTATGTGGAATTGTCAAGTTCACATAATTTACTTTTTTCAATTACATGATGTTTATATACTTAATAGTTTTAAAGCAATGGGTTTCCTCACTTTTTAACATAAGTCAACTGATCCCTTTTACAGTATTAATTTAAAAACAGCAAAAGCCAAACACCAAATTGTATCTATAAACAGAAAATGTTTGTGTGCCTGTCAATAACAATCTCATTCGGGTACTGATATAAAAAAAAAAAAAAAAAAAAATTGAAACATCAAACACTGTTAAAATGTCTGAAATATTGAAGAACAGGGTAGACAAAACAACAACAACAACAACAACAGTAGCCTACAATGTGCTTATTTGTCGTTTTTTTTCTTTTTCTTGAATTGTCTGTTTGTGCTATATTTCTGATATGAGTTATGTTTTTGTTTCAGTTTTGGGTTTTTCGTGTGTTTTAGTTGTGTTACCTTGTTTTCAGTTTCGTTGGTTTTTCATTTATTTTTTGAGTCATTGCACCTGTCATTCATTTTGTTGTTTCCCTGTGTATTTAAGCCCTCATGTGTTTTGTTCAGATCGTTTGTCCATCCACGTTGCTTAATACTTGGTCTGTGCCTTCATTTAAAATTACATGACTTGATTATTAAAATAAACACGACTTGATTATTATTTGAATAAATAATGAATAATAATATAATATAATAAATAAATAATACAAATAAAAAAATGAAAATGAATATATATATATATATATATATATTCCGTCTAAAATTGATATCTGGAAAAGTACTTTCTTTCCAATTTTGCTTCATTGTTATTTCTGAATGCAAAGATAATTTAATGAAAAAATAATAATAATAATAATTAAAAAAAAAAACAATTAACCCCAGTTTAAGATTGTTCCTGTTAAATAACATTTTCAGTTCTTTTTGCCTACATACTTTGGAAAAACTGAAACAAATGGTCATCCCAATAAAGCAAGTAAAATAAAAGAGGAATAAGAAAGAAACTGAAAAAGAGTAGGAGAGAGATATGTATGTAGGTATATCAGATTATTGCTGTGCCCTTTTTCCCCTCCCACGTACACAACCAAACACTCCCTCTTTTCAGCCAGGCACCATTTCAGTGAAGAGGTCTGCATAAAAAATAAAAAAAAGAAAGAGAAAAAAGAAATGAAAGTTAGCTGATGCATTGGCCCTTTCCATCAAGCATTTGCCACTTGAGATCAAAGCCCCTACGGCCATGCTCTCCTTCTCTTTTTCCCTCTCGCACTCTCTCCTGTGTGGGTGTGTGTGTGTGTGATGTTCATTTCCACCCCAGGCCTTGCCCATGCTCTTGAGCCAGACAGATCTGCTTTCTGGTATGAGCTTAAAGCAGATTCACTTCTCAAGATCAAAGCAATGGGAAAACCAGTGCTTGCTTGTCAGAAAGCTGAACTAACAAACTGCTGGTGCGTTAAGATCAGCGTGGACAGACCTACCTGGATTCCTGGATTCGTCCCAATAGATCCTGAATGCAGTTTCACAGATCTTCATGCTGGCTGCTCAAAGATGGATGCAAAGTAAGATGAACAGCGATGTCACTCCAGAAATGTGTTCTGGAAAACATCAAACATAATATGATGGATGTTTATCAGATGTAAAGCAATATTTTCTTCATAATAACATTATTGGAAAATGCTATCTGTCTGACAGGCTTTTAACATATGGTACTGCTCAACTTTTCAAGAACAGACATCTTCTTTTGTCCAGCTAATGTTTGTTTCTGCTGCAATAAAACATACCTCATTTATGCTCTCTTTAGACATGATTTAATGTTTAACCCACAGCCATTGTATCATATCACAACTGAACCCTTCTGCAACTTCTCAGTACAAACAGACAGTGCAACAGGCCAGTGAGAAGGAAGCCTCTCCGGGGCATTGAGAGAGCGGTGTGGGCTTGGAGAATGCAGAGATGTTCACACAGAGGCAGATACAGATAGCTCTCTATGGCACGATAATTAATCAGACAGCAAGCTAACGCTAACAAGTAATGCATCAGTGAGGTGGAGACCTGGGTTATGGATGATGGGGAGAGAGAGTTTCTCTGGATGAGACAGATCTGGTGCACCTGGGCAGAAAATCACATGTGCTGCTCCTAGACGCCAGGCCCATGAATCACCTCCACACTGAATGAGGACTGCACTGCTTCCATGTCATTTCATCTTAGCCAAGAGACACACACAGTCCACAGACTTGCTAATGTAGGGGCAAATATATTTGTGGAGGAAAGGAAAGACACTTCTTATTTCTTGTTTTTAGCTGTTTAGTAAATAGGTTATCATTTTCTCACTTTTATAAAAAAAGGGAAAGTGTGACCATTCGTTTTCATGTCCTTCAGCTCATTTTAATCATTAATAATTATACAGTACAGACTACAACAGTTCATTCTGTTGCTCTAAATTGCCCAAGATTTTGCTCTAAATTTTCCAAGAGTTATATTGATAGCGTTAAAAAGTTATAATATATGTACTGTATTGATACTAAATGGAAACTTTAAAAATACAAGTTATTAAAATATTATTATTGTTATTATTATTTCTGGTTTACATATAGCATACATATGCATGATACAGAGGCTTAAATTCTTTATTAATTATTATATTATTATAAGATTTAAAAAAATAACAGAGACAAATATATCATATTGGTCAAGGGTGTGTGTCAGAGTTGCCAGGTATGTGCAACAAAAGCAGCCAATGATGACCAGTCCTCGAAACAGACCAATGTAATTTTCTCCATCGGGCGACCGAATTCTCGACTGAATTTGAACGTCTGGGGTGTGTTGGAGTGCCAAAAATGTACTTATGGGGGTGGAAATTAAAATATATATATTTTATTTATTATTAATCAATAATAACAAAATTATAACAATAATCCTACAATATTTAGCTGTGTAGTAAAAAAACAATAGTAATAATTTACAAATTTTGTACATGTAAAAATTCATATTTTATATTATAATAATATAATCTTGCAATAATAATACTCTACATATATATAATAATAATAATTATTATTAGATTACATTATTCTAATAATAACATATGGGCCCATATAAAACACAATATAATATGTTGTATTTATTTTTTTTTTGCTACATTATGACAATTGAAATTTAAAAGACAAAAGATGAAAAAAAAAAAACCCTTTTCATAAGCTGAGATGCTAGGCTATTCTGTTTTGTGGTCTATCTTTCTACTTCATGCATGATCATTATTCACACAGACAAGCATTTTCTTTCTTTTTTTTTTTGCCCGTAGGAAAACGGATTGTGTTTTAGGCAGGTGTGTGGTTATCTTCCAGTGAAGATCTCACAGAAGGGCATGCTAAGCAAAAGAACAATGAGATACACTGATTTTCTACCTGCTGAGTAAGTGGATACAGAAGCTTTTAAATAGGTTATTGAGGGCGGTCAGAGCCTAATTGCTTTTAATTTCACACAGGGTGTCCACTAGCCCAATTAATTACAGTGCAAATGAGTCCTTTATAAAGTCCTTTATACCCGTTGTCCTTGATTTTGAATCATGTCACTGATAAAGTATTCAATGGGAGTAAGTGGCCACTTCTCCAATTCTAATTAGAGCTTGAAAAAGAGAGGTGAGGGTTGGAGGCAGTCATCTGTATATGGTTTTCCTCCAATCACACCCTCCTCATTTAACAAGAACCAATCTTCACTGACAGGAAATGAAGCATTACCATTTTAAATGACCTAGGCTATTGCGATGGGGAGAGCAGCAGAATGTATTTGTATGCAGGACAAGTGCCAGGTGCATGACAATGTCAAATTCGGTGACAACACATTGGAAATGACTAACCGAGAGAGAGAGAGAGAGAGAACACGCTTCGGCTTAGGGCAGCTCAGAAGGTGAAAATAATCCTTTTAGCAAACATTCGGCTGTAATGTGGAGATAATTACTTGGAAATGTCATGGTTTTATCGCAGCCATACACAGAAATGTAATTTCATTCAGACTGAAAATGTGACAACATTTTTAAATGGGGTCGCTTACACTCAAATCATTTCAAAAGCATTTTTGTTAAGGTCTATGCTTGCATCTTCTTGTGAGCCTTCAGAGTCTATTCAAAATATAATCTACTACACATTTCCAATAAAATGGTTTGTTTATTTTTGGAAAAAGCTATTTAATCACACCCATTATCCCAATTAACAAGCACAGAATATGCATAAAACACAGGCTACTTACTTTGAGGATGAAATTGATTTGATATGACTTCACACAATCCCACAGAGGAAGCAAAGCACAGACCAACATATCAAACACAGATGGACAGGTTATTTAATATAGACCATCAAAAGAATGCTGTATGCGTTTGATAGTATTGGAACAAATTGCTTTCTTATGTGGGTCAAATGAAAAATTGCTCCTCAAAAGCAGCAGACATGGGGACCATTTGCCCTGCTGCCCTGTTTGAAATCACTTGCTAGGCCCATATCATATCTCACTCCTGTAGTCCTACTGGGCTGCCCTCTAACAATGATCTTCACTGAATGAAACCCCTGTATCTACCCATAATGATTTGCAGTTGATAGGTCATACCACAAAGATGGGTTTTTATTTTGAACCATTTCCATAAAAAAAAAATTAAACTGAATGACTGTTCAGTTCTGGGCTTTCTTCCATTAATGCATAAAAAAAAAAAAAACTAATGGAGCATGGAGCTTCCTTTACTTCCTTCTTGCTTATTCAGCAATGCCACAACGCCGGTACAGAAGCACAGCACATTCAGTGCAATCTAAATCTTGAACGAATAACTATAACGAGTCAGTTCTTTTTAGTGAATCAAACATAAACAGCACGACCAGTGTAGTCTATCCAAAGGAATGGTTTTTGCTAATCCGTACCATAGTACTGAGACTGCTCTCATTAGAGTTAAAAAAGATTTGCTCTTATAATCCGATCTTGGTTGTATCTCTCTATTAGTGTTACTCAATCTTAGTGCTGTATTTGATACATTTGTTGCCATTGGCTTTTGGCTTGCTTAGTTGGGGACATTAAATTTAACATTTAATTTAATATTCAACAATAATATTGATCTGTCTGCATTGACACCATTATATGAGAACTGAACTGAGCTGAATGATGACATCACGGTTTTGTCCAGAGCAGCTACATGTATAAATTAACTTAATTAATAACTTTTTTATACAACAAAAATGAAACATTATTGAACTTACATTGAACTTGAGTCCAGCTGGACTGTGATGCTATTTTTTTCTGCAAACATTATTTTCCTGTTGTCTCTGTATAGCTGCTTTGAAACAATCTATATTGTAAAAAGCTATGTAAATAAATGTGACTTGACAAAAACACACAGCGCAACCAGTGCAGAACGTTCCTGAAAGAATGATTCTTATTAGGCTGTTCTTTTTAGTGAATCAATAACATATACAGTAGCACAACCAGTAGTACAATTCCTGAACAAAAGACTCAAATAAATCTGTTATTTTGAGTTAATCAAACACAGATTACAGATTATAGCAAGCTATGGGTCTTAAATCAGAGCTGTTACTGACATATCTTATGTGTTTGGAACGATATGAGGGTGACTTAATAATGACCGAATTTTCATTTTTAAATGTGAACCCTTTAAGCTACCAGAATCTTTAAATTCTTTCATGATTCAGATAGATGCTAGTTGCATCTTCCAATGACATTCAAAAGTGTCCAAACACTCTTATTAGCTGGTGAAAGATGTTTAGATGGCTATATGTTTAGACGTGGGTAATGAGGTTGCAGTGATAGGGGTGGTCCACAGGGGGAGACCGATAAGATATATATTAAAACCATATATTTCTATCACAAATAAGTTTCCAGCCAGCTTAACAGAGCACACACACACATGCCCTCTTATTCTTTCTTAACCTGGCAGCTACTTTTACCAGGAGAGTTCTGGGTGATGTACTGAGACCCAGAGGGCAGGAAGCTGTCAATTAATGGAAGGTCTTGTCACCAAAGACTTGCAGGAGCTCTACTAATCAAAGACTTAGCTGTTCCTTAGCAACAAGTCCAGGGACTCATCCATCAAGACATTTTCATTTCTCATGACATCACAAAAACTTTAAGAGTTCATAACAGACCCATGCTAAATGAGAGGTGACTTGACTGAAGAGGGGTGTTAAATGTTAAGATTTAAAAGTGAATATTATTGAGAGGAAAACTGTGACTGCTGTGGAGGTAATGACAAGAAAAATCAAGGCGTGATGCAAATTTTTTGCTTATTTCAGCCCGATGCAGTTATCATTTTCACACCCTGCCACATTATTTAAATAGCAAATGCATTTACACCCATTAGTGCACCCATGGGCGTGCTGGTCTGAAAATGAGCTGTGTTCAGGCGCATTGTTGATTCTTTGGTGTTTTGAGGCAACTGAAATAGACTGCACCATTGACCAAATGATACCTGGTTTAAAGTCAATGGTGCAATATTTTTTTGTTATTAAAAAAAGCGCATTAGTAATGTGTGCCTATAGGCGGGTCGACAACACGTGTACACTTTGTCCCGTAGATGGTCTGCTCTACTGTTGCAAATTCCTCCATGTAAATGCCATGGCGTGAGTGCAACCGGCTTTTGAAGCGTATAGGAAATGAAACTCTGATTGGTTTAATGCACACAAGTTCAGTGATGATTTAATGATTGGTTTAATGTATGCCAAAAACACACCCATTTTATGAGATTAGGAGCAACCCTTTTAGACCATGCGCCGGATGATTTGACTATTTTTCCCGTTGATAAATTAGCAAAAGTGGATTCGGACACGGCCCGAATAGGGCGTGGCTGGACCTTCAAGCTCCACCCATTACTTCCAGAGAGGAGGAGCTGGATGTGAAGCACCACAGAGCCAGAATGTATACACTCATCATACTAATGGCTTGGTTGTAGTTGTCGGTAGAGAAACAGAAAAAAAATGCTTTAAAGTCGGCATTAAACAGAAGTGACGATAGTTTTTTCTTCCCTATTGTAAACTACTGTATATCTGAGTAAAGCGGCTTCTTAAACAAAACAAAAAAACAAAAAGAAATCACTAAAATGCTGTCATTTATTATTGCTGGGATCTCATGTGAGTGACAGGTTGTCAGATGCCTTTACGCCGGTAATCAAGTCATCAAAGAAGGGAAGAGATTGCAAGGGGTAGGGGAAGTTATTTTGATTAGAGATTATGAGGGCACATGAATAAAAAAGAACACTGTGCATGGATATAATCATTTATAATAAGCACTGCAATATTCCATGAAAAAAATAAGAAAGGTCAAATTTTTGTAGTCTATAAGCAAAACAGAAAAGACAAATGTTGCCTACCTTCAGCGTTCTCTTGGCTGTCCAAGTATTGTAATCAGTCAAGTTGTCAGTCTGCCTGCCAAGGATCCTTAGCGTTGATTGTAGTAGGGAATGACGAAAAGACAACCATGCAGGATACTCATCAGTAAGTGAGAGCGATTTATTTATATGCTGTTACAAATAGAACCAGACACACACTTAATTTCACTCTCAGACAGCAGTTTATGTTTTGTTCTATCACTAGTTTTTTTTTTTCTTTCTGTCTGTCATTAGGCCTTAGTCTTCATGGTGATCGTTTCCACACATACAGCTATAACATGGGCTTTTGCAAAACATTTTGAGCCTATTGTCATGTGACCTGCATCATGTGACCCACATTCTAAGTATAAACATGTGGCTAGATTCACACTGTAAATAGCCTTTCAATGTATGAAAAACAGCAAACATGTAAATAGCCCAGCGTAAATAAGCAGATAATCATTTAAAAGCATTTCAGTAAATTTGGGTCATACAGTACCTTCAAGACAGGTATATGCCATCAGTGCAATTTGCATCATTCTCTGGTGGTGATTTATTAGCCTATGCCTGTCCAGAGCACATTTTAATGTTTTTTTTTTTCTCAGAAAATTTCTGGCTTTAGGTTTAAGATAAAAAAAAAATCATAATTTTAACAAAATGCAGACATCCCCCAACTTTTATTGTAAATTTCACAGATTGTTTACAGTTAATGATATTCTAATCAAATACATTTGCTTTGAGCTGTATCTAGGAAACATTTTTTATTCCTATTAGTATCACATGTACTCTATACATTGCAAACCACATGACGTGAAAAGCGGGAAACATTACTGCACATAAATGAGTAGGTCAATCTCAATGTCAGAGTGCCCTGGAGATTTATTGGTACTAGATATAGATATTTAACCTGCTAGCAGTAACACTCTTAAAGGGATATTCCACTTTTTTTTTTGGAAATATGCTCATTTTACCACTCCCCCAGAGTTAAACAGTTGGGTTTTACCGTTTTCAAATCCATTCAGCCGATTTTCGGATATTTAGAAGAATATCATTAAACAAATATGTTTCTGGTCTCATTGACTTCCATAGTAGGAAAAAAATATACTATGGAAGTCAATGAGACCAGAAACTGTCTGGTTACTGATATTCTTCTAAATATCCAAAAATCGGCTGAATGAATTCGAAAACGGTAAAATCCAACTGTTCAACTCTGGGGAGTGGTGAAATGAGCCTATTTCCAAAAAAAGTGGAGTATCCCTTTAATCTCGATGTTGCATGCTTATCTGAAAGAGAAATAACTGTTACCAAAGGAACATCCAAAGGCCAAATGTCTGGAGCAACTTGTCTGGGTATAAGGATATGTGAAGAACATGCTGTCATAGTGAAGCACATGGTTCTGGGTTGAGGATAAGGGTTAATGATGATAATCACAGTGATCTGGCAGTTAAGACCCAGCTGCATAAACAAAGAACAACCAAAGAAAGCTGTTTGTAGAACCAGCAACAGGATCTCTATTATTTCATAGCGCCAAGTTCTATTGTGGGAGATATGATAAGAAACATGTGGGGCAAATCAGCCTCGTCTTCTCACCTTCCAATTACAACATGACCCATATTAGATGTAATCAATAGCATCAAAATGACTGCATTTGATAAAGAACATTCAGATTCTATTCTTATAAAAATTTTAAACACGACTTTGACAATATTTTACGAATGTATGTCTATTATGGGCATCTGTCACATTTATGCCCTGTGTTTCCCCCTCTTTGTGCAATCGGTTTAGAACTGTGTCCTAGTTTTCCCACCTTCATTAGCATTTAGTTTTTTAACCTGTCTTTTTGTCATTATCAGTTCATTTGCCCCAGCTATGTCTTGTTTCCCTGATCTGTTCCCTGTGTATTTAAGTCATGTGTTTCAGTCTGTTCCTTGTCTGTTGTTGTTACTTTATGTGTGGTTGTTCTTGTTCTACCTGTTCTTGGATATCTAGTTTATTTAATAAACACTGCTGTGACTCTGATCCTGCTTCAACCAAGCCCGTGACACATTACAGACAATGCTGGGAGATATAGAGGGATCTAGTCAAAACCTCGGCCTATATTGGCCCCTGACCTCTAGACTATATAATTATAAGCACTGACCTCTGACCCAGCAGACAGACAGAAATGGAGCAGGATGGGGTGACTCTAATTACAGACAGGATGGCCTGTTCATCAGCCATACACACCAGGCCAATGGAGACAAATATTCCTATGGTCTAGATCAGTCTTGACTGTTAAGTTATCTGGATACGTTTCCTGAAGTGGATAGATGTGTACTGCTGGATAAATATTGTGATGTTCCCCTCCCCAAAACAATCAAACAAAAATAGCCTTGGTTGTTTTGCTGTAAGGCAGGACACCTTTTGGGTGGAAAGGATTTTTATATGAGCCTCAACAGTTGGTGCCAGCTCATTTTTAAACAGTCAAAGATGTGTTTTTTTTTAATGGGTTAATACTGAATGCAACAAAACAGGGAATGATTATTCATCCAGTCCAGACATTGAGAAACAATTTTAGTAATATTATTAATTTGTATATAAATATATTGTGTTTTATTCAAGTCTTTGTTGTTTTTCAAATGAATTATTTGATCATAAAGCCAAACCCCCAAATAAATATCCATAAAACATTGCACAGTTTTCCATGAACACAAAATCTTGCCTGAAGTGCCATTACAGAGTCGCATTTTTGGACAAAGATGCAGCTGTTGAGGAGGACGAGGAACCACGATGGTCCATGAAACAGCTTTATCCTCTCTGCACAACTGGATCCCTGAGTTATTGTGTAGCCTCAGGAGATTTTGATTAATCAATGCCAAGTTCATACAAACTAAGCTGTCGTGCTGACAATGTATAGCCTTTCCCTCGTTTTTCACCCCCACACACCTTTTTTTACCTTATGGCCCACAGGAATCACGACAGCCTTGTATGTGAATGACCCATTCTTTACAGTGTGGCAGCCAGATCAAACACGAGCGGCATCCCGACAGTCACCAGCACTGTAATGCAAATAAATTATGGCTGGCTCACCGATTCGGAAGGTCAACAAATTTTAATAGCTGTCACAAGATTATTGACAAGCCTGCAACTTAAAATAGGGTTTGTTTGGAGAAAAATGATGTTCAATTTGCAAGGTTTTAGCCTCTATCCTGTGTGGCCTTTATGATAGTGCTGTTTTCTGTGTGACTTATGGTCACTAGAGCCATTATAACAATGCTACAAGACTTTCCATTATAAAGCAATAAAAGCCATAGCCAAGGCCTATTAAAGACAGGGTCAATTAAACAATATATGGTCTCTGACTTTATTGATGGCTAATCTACTGTAAAATAGGAGAACAACTGCTGATATGACTGCTGAGCAGTTCAAAGCAGAAAGGGCAGGTGGGAAGAAAATTTGGTTGGGGTCTTCAGAGACATAGGGGATGCATTTAAGGTTTTGCTTTGATGCACAGCAATGTATTTGTTCAGCGATTTGGTTGCAGGTAGAGGCACAGGAATCAAACTACATCTAGGGGTTGATAGATTGTGGAAGGGGGAATTAAGAGCAAGCCATTTTTCTCCATCTATTGTTTAGTGAATAAGGCCTGTATTTTATCAAAGTTGGGCAAGACATTGAGGAAGGGGGACTAAAATATGGACAATTTGAAACAAAAGCTCCCTTAGCTTTTCCATTCAAGACTAGCAAATTCATTTCAACAGGCCCTTTCCATGTCTTTCTTCTCTTAGCATCTCCATACTTTCAGATTACCTAGTGAGTTTATTCTTTTCAAATGTGCTTTAGTTTGAATTTCACTGCAAATAATTTAGTTTAATAATAATTCGCTATAATAAGAGAGCATATTGGCTGTGTTCCTTAAAGGGTTATCTCTGGCACTCTTCGAACCATTGGATAGGGTGTCTGAGAAATGTGTATCTTTAAGGTAGCCTTCCCATTACAGACCCATTACAGGTACCCATTACAGACTTCAGACGCGTCATGCCGGGGGCATTCTCCAAAGTGTCGAGTATCGTCGCAGCGTCTCATTCCCTACTCAGGGAATGAGGGTTAGTAACCCTAGACATTTTCAAAAATCATTTTCAGAAATCATTCAAATATGCTAATTTGATGCTAAAAAACAAATATTTATTCTTATCTTTAATGTTAAAAACAGCGGTGCTACTTAATACTTTTTAGGAAACTATGATTTTTTTTTTCTTAAGAACAGCAATTTTTACAATGATTTAAAAGTCTTTACTATGAATTTTGATCAGTTGAAAGTAATTTCAACTCATTGAAATAAAATAAAACGATTGGAAATATTTACTTGATGAATCACTACTTATTTGTGAAAACATTTACACACAGGTTGACGTCGTATGCATGGTTAGTGGATAAGAGACGTTTTATGTGTAGCCTTTTTATGTGAAGGCGTTGTCGTTTTAATATCATTATCCCACTACAACAAGGCTTGTCACTTTGAATCAGAAGTATCAGATTAATAAGCTACACAACATATAAAAGTCACAAACAATGCTGTAAAACATATTTATTAGGCAATAACCTATCACAAATTGAGCCGTAAAGCTGTCTGAATTTGCTTGTCCTCCAAATCTGGCCTCCAGGAGAAAAGATGTGTGTTTACAAGCGCAATTTGTTGATCCCTTGAAGTATCTCACTATCTCAGAATGTTTTCTGTAGCAATAGCAAATGAAACCATTTACTATATTTTAACTTTTGCATTTTGGTCTTACTGAAGCAAAAATGCTGAATTATCAGAGCTTAATAAAAATGTGTATGCTCAGTGTACATAAATAATAAATGTATATGTTCAGAGAGAAAAAAAATGCTCCAGACACCTTCCACTAATTCATTTTCAACAGACTGTGAGAACGCCATTCCTTTTTCTCAATTATATTATACAACTCCAATAGGCCCTCCTGAATAACAAAACCCTGAGGCCACATCTGTAGACAGACACCCTCCCTCTCTCTCAACATGGTTTCTATTGATCTGGTGGTAGCAATATCACACTCATCTTCAGGATAGGGCAGAGTCCTACTCCCACCTTAACCCCCTGCGGTCTTAAGCAGTGACTGCCAGCAGGAACCCTGAACCTGGGGTCGCTCTGAGTCCTCCTACATCCCTTGTATCCCGTCCTTCATGGCCCCATGCCCCTTGTGCCTGTGTTTCTGTGGCCCAGTGGGGCCCTTGCTGCCACCGTCTTCCATCTGCTGTGCCGTGCCTGATGCTGTTCCTCACGCCCACATTAGCAAGTCAATGTGATCTGAATCAAAACGCTCATGAGAAAGAGAAATCTCCATTTGTTGATTTGGATCCCACTTTAAAAGTAGCATTTAATAAGCGGACTACTTTAGAAATATGATCTGAAGTGAAGGGGATATATGAGGCGCAAAGAAAGGGATTAAAATGCAATGAGATATGAAGCAAACAGACCACAGCCTGTTGCTTTAAAATTTCAGTACATGTGCAAATAAGGAGTTACAGGTAAATAGCACAAGCCATCTGCTGAGATATGAAAAACAGAGAAAGAGACTGAACTAGCTTAACTGACACCTGTGGTCTCTCATAAGAAATGATCTCAGGGTATTCATTCCAGCCCTAGGACCATGGCAGCAGAATATTGATTAGAGTTGAGATTCAGTGTGGAGACAAAGAGAGAGAGATGTGATGAGCCCCTCGGAGACTTTCACAAATGTTTCCATCCTGTAATTTGAGAGCTATATCTATGGGCATGAGTGAAGTGTGAGAAGGAAAAAACAAGAAATAAAGAATAGAGGATTCTCCATTTAAATCTTTTATTGGAGAAGAGACTGAACATGCATCTTTTATCCATGTGATATTTGAAGCTATGCCCACAGGAGGAAAGAAGAAGACTGGCATGTGGGAACAATTGGAATTTGGCATCAGGAAAGTGGAATAACATAATCATATCATCTTCTGCTTATCCGGGGCAGGGTCGTGGGGCAGCAGTCTAAGCAGAGATGCCCAGACTTCCCTCTCCCTGTGCCAAGACACTTCCTCCAGCTCTTCCAGGGACGAGGCGTTCCCAGGCCAGCCGGGAGACACTCTCCCTCCAGCGTGTCCTAGGTCTTCCCTGGGGTCTCCTCCCAATGGGACGTGACGGTGGGATTGAGGAGATCCTCGAAGTATTGCTTCCACCATCCAAAGACATCCCCAGTTGAGGTCAACAGCTGCCCACCTCCCCTGTAAACTGCGTTGGTATGGCACTGTTTCCCTCTCCTGAGGTGCTGGACAGTTTGCCAGAATCTCTTCGAGGCCTGCCGATAGTCCTTGGCCTCACCGAATTCCTCCCAGGCCTGAGTTTTTCCCTCCACAACCATCCGGGCTGCAGTCTGCTTGGCCTGCCGGTACCCATCAGCTGCCTCAGGAGTCCCACAAGCCAACCAGGCCCGATAGGACTCCTTCTTCAGCTTGACGGCATCCTTTACTTCCGGTGTACACCACCAGGTTAGGGGATTGCCGCCTCGACAGACAGCGGAGACCTTACGGCCACAACTCTGAGCGGCCACTTCGACAATGTAGGTGGAGAACAGTGGACCACAAAGTCGATCACCGACCTACGGCCTAGGGTATCCTAGTGCCACATGTACTGATGGACACCCTTATGCTTAAACATGGTCTTCGTTATGGACAAACTGTAACCAGAACAGAAGTCCAATAACTGAACACCGCTCGGGTTCAGGTCGGGGGGCTGTTCCTCCCAATCATGCCCCTCCAGGTCTCACTGCCCACGTGGGCGTTGCAGTCCCCCAGTAGAATGTCAGAGCACTTTCTAGCGCCGGTCCCAGAGACCCCAAGAAGGGTGTGCACTCTGCACTGCCGTTTGGCCCGTAGGCACACACGACGGTGAGAGACCTATCCTTGACCCGTAGGCAGAGGGAAATGACCCTCTCGTTCACCAGGGTAAACTCCAACACATGGCAACTGAGCTGGGGGGCTTTAAGCAAACCCACACCAGACCGCAGCTTCTCATCATGGGCAACTCCAGAGTGGTGAAGAGTCCATCCTCTCCCAAGAAATGTGGTTCCAGAGCCCAAGCTGTGCGTTGAGGTGATCCCGACTATCTCTAGTCAGAAACTCTCAACCTCACGTACAATCTCAGGCCCCTACCCCGTGAGTGAGGTGACGTTCCACATCCCTAGAGCTAGTTTTCCTGTCTAGGGATCGGGTTTTTGAGGCTCCTGGTGCTCTCAGCACTGACCCCTTACAGTTCCTCCTGTTACGGTTCCCCCCATGGGAAGGCAGCCCCACGTCGCTCTTTCGGGCTGAGAGACATACGAGCCCCAACCCTGGGCCTGGCTCCAGGGTGGGGCCCCAGCTGCGCCATACTGTGTGACGTCACGGTCCTTGATTAATAAATCACGGTCCTATCCTAATAAAATGCAACATAAAAGATCTGAAAAAATTAAAAATTAACTATCTAGCTTAACCTGCAAAACATCTTTTGTCAACTTGCTTCAGGAACAATGTAATGCAAGTCTTTATAGTTAGAGAAAATAACAACACACAAGCGTGACATAAACAATGCACCCATTAAAGAGCTGCTTAAATTAGGCAGTTCACAGATTTTGTTGCTTGTTTGATATAAAAAGCAGGGGTTATAGTTAAATGATGGAGATTAGGAGCAGCCTGCTTTTACAAAAATGCTTCTAAAAAAGGATTGTGTCTAACACAGAAGACAACGTGGAGTGTGTTAACCGTTAAGTTTTACTGTTAACATCCTGGGACAATTGTAGGGTTAGCCAGTGTGACCTATTCATTTCCCTGACAAATGCAGGTGGAGAGGAAACAGGAACAGCAACGTTTAAAAACAAGACAGTAATTTTTAAGATATACAATACGTAAAAATTTACAGCACAGAACATTTTTTTGAACGTCGGAGTGTTGAATGGTGAGGATGAACGATTCCAGAGTGTGTCCACTACAAAATTGGCCATAAGCCTTAACGGCAAGCACTATTTTTGAGACAGTGTTGTTCTACCAAAAAGACTATGGCGGATTATTGTATGAAATTGATTTTATTTTTAAAAATGATTTTACAGACAATAAAAATAAAAGTAAACCCTCAATGAGCTCCGTCTCAAAGTTCTTTGGTGTAGGCCCCATACTCCGTCCATGTTTGGAAGTTAACTGGTAGGTTCTGCCCTATGAAAGAGGTGGGAGCGGAGCCTGCCACCGAAAGAGTGGACGGGACCCATCCTGTTGTTGGTGGGGAGGATGGAGGGGAACTTCGTTACGACATGTACAGTCAACAAAATAGGAAGGTAAGATCAGTCTTTTTATATTTGATGTCAAGCTGTGATTGGCTGCACGAAATTATAAATTAATGACATGGCAGTGGAGTCTTTCTGATAGAACTTAAGCTTACGCTTTCATTTCTCTTCCTCTCTCCTGTATTTAAGTCCACTTTAAATGTTTGATTTCAGTCGCACTAAAGAAACAATTTGCCTTTTTGAAATGTAAATGCTTATGTCTGACTGAAATCCAATTTTGCAAAGTCGGACAAATAGACCTAGATAATGCTCACCTATTATGTGGTAGTGGTATGTCAATAGGACTTCAATGGACTTGCCTCTGTCTGCTTTCTCGGAAAGACAGAAGTGTCATAACATTTATTCATTCTATAAAATATTTGATTATTTGTGAATCATGTATACTGTCACTCGACTACACAAAAACCTGTTGTAGCTTTAGTAGCTTTAGTTTGAGAGATAAAACTAAATTTTATTCTTAGATACACTCTCTTCAACATTGTAGTCTCTTATTCTCACAAAATCTGTTTTGTGGTACATCAGTGGTACATTTTTTTCATAATTTCTTTGATGAAAAGAAAGTTTAAAAGAATAGTATATTTAAAATAGAATTTGTTTGTAATACCATATGTCTATTTAATGTATCCTTGCTGATATAAATCTTTCTAACATCAAACTTTTGAATGGCAGTGTAGATGGGGTGCATTCATCGCTAAATGCTTGAAGTGTAAAACATACTTCCTTTCAAATTTAAACGTAAAAAACCAAGAGCCTATAAAATTAAACCTTTTTGGATAATCAATGAAATTATTGTAGTTAAGCATTGTGGTGTTTGAAGTGAGCCTGGGTCTCTCACAGGAAGTGAGCAAGCAGTCGAGCCATAAGGCAAACATACCAACTGCCTTCATTCAATTAAGAGTTCCTGAGTTTGTTTGCACTGTCTGATAACCACATTAAACAGTGATATGCACACGTTTTAGATGTTTTACTGATGTGCACAAGAATTTCACAACATGTTTGCTGAAGCCACATTTTGGTGCCTTCTTAATAAGACTGCATCCCTCATGTTTCCACCACTCCTCTTTTCTCATCTTCATGCACACTTTTGTTTATCCAACCGGTGGTGTGTAACCAAACAGGACTCTCACAGCCAGAGGGGGTGGTTGAATTACCGAAGATTGCAGGGGGTCATTGGCGGACACACTGTGTGGATTTGAGCCTTACTTCACCTCCTGCTGCCCAAGAGGTTTAATTACCACAGACAGGACTGTGTGGCGTTTACATTCACACAGAAAAAGAAGAGGAGGGGGCAAAGGCCCACTGAGCTCCACTAACAGAGAAGGCGAGACTGCCAAACAAGTCAGCATGGAAAACGACCAAAACAACCCCACATACCTCAAGTTCACTTCATACAAGGATCACAGTATTTATATTGGGAAAAGGAGAAGGAGAAAAATCTGCACTCCATATCTGGAAGCTGTTGCAGACTCATCTCTCGAGTGCAGATTGACCACCATGTTGGTGATTGAAGTGCCACAGGGCATGAGAGGAAGGAATTACCTAGTGCTCTGACACGAGACACCTAACAGTCAGAGCCAACGCCGACATCAAAACGCAAGCATCAAAACCAGACTTGCGGCAAAATGAGGGGGAAAAAAACCTTAACAACACTTTCTTGGAGCAAGAAGCTACAAATGTAACCTTTTTCCGAATGCCACGGGCAGAAGCGAGAGCCGGCAATGGGCACAACTGATAATTTCAAGCAACTGCCTGCGATAAATATTTAATAGAGTGCAGAAAATATAAAACTGTAGAAACAATCAAAGGCCTGCCTCTGTGTGCAGGTTATCTGTCTGCCGGGTGTTATGTGAATCACTGACCGGCAGATACCGAGGTCCCAGAGGGTCCCTTTCATTATCACACAGGGAAGAGCAGGAACACGGCCAGACTGATGAATTATTCAAGTCCACCTTCAGTCTGCACCACTGACTATTTTTTCCCCATCTCTTCACAACTAAATACTTTTAGTATAAGCCAGCCTGTACTTAAAACTACATTTTGTTAACTTTGTAAAGCTGAAATAAAATACTATACAAATATATATACAACGACACAAATACAGACATTTTAATGTAGCCTACTTGTCCGAGCAATTGCAATAAATGGCGACTGAAGCTTTCAGTTGTGTACTATACTTCAAGTCTTAGGATGTTCTATAATAAAATCACCTTTTGTGTTTGATCCTAGAAGTAAAGTCATATGGATTTGGAATGATGTGAGGCTGAGTAAATAATGGCAACATTTGCAAGCACCAGAATTACAACAAAAATGAGTTATCGGAGTTGTTCTCACAAAATATAATGTAACGTTGAGCTCAGAGGCCTCTGGTCATCATTCAGAGTACTTCTGATTTAATCTTGTTTTGTTTTGTGCACTGATGAAATAAGAGCTTTCAGAATTCCTTCCTGATTGGTTCCTCGCCATTGAGATTTGAATAATTTATCAATTTAACATATGCAAAGCAGAAGGCTACTTTCCTAGTCTGAAAAGGGGGATGTCATCACATCCAGCAGTCCATGGTAATCACTCACTTTCAATTAGCGAGGAGCGAAGGGAGGGTGAGAGCAATTCACAAAGTAAACTGTAAAAGAAGATCAAAATATACAGCAATCAGCCCCGCAGTTAAAACGCGTCAACCATTTCAATTTCCCTGCTTGATTGAGCAAATAAAAGTCTATTTTAACTGTGTGCTTCCTACATGAATGCAATTCAGAAACCAGCGTGCATTGCAGACCAAACAAGCTGTTATGTGCCAATTCTCAAATAGAACTGAAATTTGGGAAATAAAGCACAACAAAAAGGTACGTGCAGCTTTATATCTCAAAATTGCAACTTAATATCTAAAATAAAAAACATTTATTTTTTGGTCATTGCTATTTTATTTCTCATAATTGGAACTATATTATTTTTTTTTTTACTCTGAGGTGAAGACGGCTTCTTTAAGTATACCATTCAAAACATGTTTTGCTTTTTACAGCTTCTTACAATTTTGTGTCATAAACAGGAAACATGAACATTCATATCATCAGTTGTTAGCTTAATGCTAGTTTGGGGTTGACAGAGTGCTTTTTCTACCCTTTCATTAGCTCCAGAGGTTAGGGTGGGGCTTTCCAGCTCACTTCAGCAGTCTCTGCACTGCTACATTATTGTGTGAAGAGAAGTTCAGCAGGAGACGCTCAACACAGATTGAAAAAATGACTCCAGCAGCAGAGGCTAAGCACATGAACAAATACTGCAACCCACCATTTGGCTCAGAGCGCAAATGGCTGATTTTAGAAAGCATATGGGAGATGTTAAATTTTCCTGCCGGACCTTTTTTCCCTCTCTCCCCAAAAGCTTAAGTACAGCTAATGACCGAGATCTTTCTGCACTGGGTAGCAGATGGGCTCTAGTTTTCAAAGGATAGGAAATATGGCAAACTCTAAATGCAGAAAACAGTGTTTACTCAAAAACGAAGACCTTCCTTTTCAGATCCTCATTTATAATGCGCACTAAAAAGTGTGTGTTTGGGCTTCCCCTCAGCTGTCAGCACTATATTAATGAGACTCTAGAAAATGGGGATTAATTCTGAGCGCGCTTGCCAGAAACGGGCTTCATAGAACCTGCTAAAACGTCTCAAAAATCGATGGCTAAATAGACTTTGCGTCAAGTGATCCGTGTTCGTGACATGAGAAAATTCATTAACACCATGCATCTCTCTCACTAAAAGGTTTTTTAATCCTTGAAATAAAACCAACCCAGGTTCATTGGAAAATCAAATTACAATGTTACTTCTTACATGTTTCACAGCAGTTAAAAAGTGAAATGTCCAGTGAGTGTTCAATTTTCTCATAAACACATGAACGTGACTTTGACAACATTTTATTGTGATGGTTGTATGTATTGCAGCAGCTCAGAAAAGAAATTTCCACTCAAAGATTAATGCTCTATCACGTGTAAAGATAACGCACCACCTACACTAAACCCAAAACTAAACCTAACCGATAGTGTTAACAAAAGCAAATTTGATTTAAAAATAAATTTGCTGAAGCAACCATGCCATTTCAGCTTGCTTCTACAAGTCTTTAAGCTCTTTTATCATGACTCACATGATTTGTACCCGAGCACTTGCAATGCTTGCAATGCAGCGCAATGCTTTAGGTCAACTATCGAACATGTTTACTTCGAGCCAAACATATAGTCAAAATGTATTAGTTTACAAATCATGCACTATAGTAAAAGTGTTTTGAGCTCATAACATAGTATTGTGCGTGGAACTGAGCAAAAATATGTCTTAATTAATCATTAATTTTAGCTGGGAACTGCAGTGTGTGTGTATAGGTACATGTTTGGAGTTAGGTTGAATAAAACACAGGGCTGATTTTAACAGCACAACACTGTTATTCTACAGTGAGCTGAAAGGATTTGATAAATAATTAAGTGAACTACCAAGCATAATGATAAATCAAGTATAAACAGCTCATAAAAAAACATTCAAACAGTCTGGGATTAGAGGGCGAAGTACTCCAGGATGTTTGGGCCAGAGAGAGACGCCCCACTCTCCTTCAACAAACAAGCCCATTTGTTTTGAGAAAGGTGGTTTGCATGGGGTGCTGATCATCCTGTGGGGAGAGATTTCCCCTGGGAACAGAGCAGTAGATCACATCGGACAAGCAGACTCTGCCTCATCTGAACCCATACCACCTCACTGCATTCATCAGTGAATGTGCCCTACATTATGTGCTTGGAAGTGATTTGAAAAGTGACAACACTGAGCTGTTTGTGCTGTTGCCGACTATGGCCAGAGAGCATGGACCCCTGGGCTGAAGGACTCACACTGGGCTGTCTGTGGCTGGGCGGATGACCCCTCCGAACCCTTGCTCTCTCTGATGAGGTCAGCCATCAGTGAGCTGATCGTAATGTTAGGCAGGCGAGCAGGGAGGAAGGGTGTCGGGTGGTGGGGTGGGAGGCGTTCAGGAAGCAGGCGTTTGGCCCTGTCTGACCTTGGCTGATTTCTCCCCTCTGTGTGTTTTGCTCTGTTAAGACTCTCTTTCTCGGACTGCATGCCAGCGCTGATGAGCTGTTACACGACCTGCATTCTCGCTAAAGAAAACGCAAAGGGTAATGCAGGACTCCCCCGATGCCCTTGAGACTGCTTTTTGGGTCTTACGTTGTTTGTGAGAACACTTAAACAGTCGAGCCAAAAAAGGCGATGTATGTTTTCTCATGATGACAGAGCTGTGGGTGTTGCAGTCTAGGCTTTCAGGCCTGGCCTTCTGGTATACTTAGCCTGGTGTGCAGACAGACAGATCACAACAGCCTTCACAAGGTATATTTCATTTGTTCCACTGGAGGGAAGCCATCTGAGTGTCCCCTGCTAATAAGTAAGTGAGCAATTTATAAAGGCTCAGGTTAAAACGGATATCACAAACTGTATACAGAGCCCAGCAGATTATATCATTGGCCTTTTGGGAAACAGAGTGTCTCAAGGCACTCGAAAGATCTTGCCAAACATTTATTGTCCTTAAACTGAGGTACGAGTAAATAGAGAGGGCTGGACTGTCAATCGTTGTGCACTGATCTTAGACCATATGCCTGGTACACATTGTACGATTTTGAGCTGTCCCAGATGAAAGATGTTCAATTATGGTGATTTCTGTTGCCATTGCTCCTAAACAGTGGTCTTACAGCATACAATGAGAGAGGTTCAAAGTCATGTGACCAAACATTTCAGCACTAGATCACCTCTTATCTAACAAATTACTAAATTGAATGCCTAAGTGTAACTTGATCCCATCCTATTAAGCTGATATAATGCGTGTTGTTCTGCCTGAGCCCTCTTTGTTTGGAATAATTTTATGCTACTCTGCCTTATTTGGGAAAGATGGCCTACAGTAGCCTTAAGTTATCTCATTTTCTAATCACGTAGTGACACTGCGCAGCACTTATGGATTGTACGTCACTCGTAGGCTCACTATTGGCGAACACTGGTCATGCGTGCGATGCGTGTAACACCTAGAAACGCTGCACAGTTAAACTACGTGAACTATCTCAAGGCACACAGAGAAGGAAATGAATAGTTGAATAAAGTCGTTATTTTTGTATATTTTTTCCGCACAAAAAGTAGTCTTGTTGCTTGATAAACTTAAGATTGACCAACTGTAGTCACTTGGACTATTTTAACCATGTCTTTAAATTTCTGAGCCGGCAAGTTTCAATCCTTTAGAAGCCTATGGAGGAATGATCCAGCTCTCAAGATTTAATCAAAAATATCTTAATTTTTGTTTTGAAGATGAATGAATGTCTTACGGTGTTGGAACAATATGAGGGTGAGTAATACTTTTCATTTGAACAATCACTTTAAGGCCACAGCTTACCATATAACTTTATTTCCTGTGGACACCATAAAAAATGCTGTGGGAAAAGAGAAGCTAAGTGTCTAAGCTAAGTGTCTCAAAGTTACTAACTTAATACAGTAAAATTAATGTTACCTTGGCAACCAGCAGTAACAATGAGTTACATTACAAACAGCCGAAAGAAAACATAGGCGACTGTCAACTATTCATCACCATTTCAGTGATGTCTTTAAGTTTCCCTGGGTTCCTCCTCCCATTTTTGGATATTTCCTCTTAAATAACCATGTATTTGTATCTTTTCTGTAGGTCTCCAATGCTCCGCTCAACATCAGATTTACGTTGTTAACTGTCGTAGCAATCTTTTTCCAAATTAAACATTTCTTCTTGTTACTACATTCTCTGCTAAATTTCCCAATTAAAATGTCCTTGTACGTGTTATAGTCCTCCAACAAACACACATTTTCCACTGGGGTAAACTGCACTGAGTAGTTGAATGCGCTTACTCGATCCGCCATGTTTTTTTGTTTTGATAAATGTCTTATTTTTCCCAGAATGTATTGCAGTGTAGTCCTACTTAAGACAGTCAGAGTCTTAAGTGCTTTGTGCAACAATCTGATTTAGATGTCAATGTGAAGTATGACTATCTACTACATCCAAGCCATAGTCAAAGTCTATCTTTGTGAAACCGGCCCATGGACTTGAGTCTGCTCCAGTTACAAAAACATGACAACAGAACCTACAACCAATGCTAATGTGTAATCATATAAAAACAGTCATCAAATTGACAAAGATCAACATTTAAACACTTACCTCTGAATCCATCGAGTGAGAATACGGAGGAGATGAGAGAGCTCAGATGATGCAGTTGTAGCGTGAAAAAGAATTCACAGCTTATCTCTCTCCAGCGCTGGGCAGCGTTTTTAATATTAACATGGGTCCTAAAGCTCATAACCCTTTATTTTCCAGTGATTTCTTCTGAGCTTTTCTCTTTTGTATTGTGTCTCATCTCTATTTCTGCAGTCTTTCTTCAGTTCAAATCTCTCTTTTGCTCGTTCTCTCTCCTCCACCGTCATACTACTGCTGAACTTCATCCCCAGAGCCGCTCTGAGAGTTATTTCATTAGTATTTTACCAGTTCATCTGAGAAAAAAAACAACAAAAAAAAAAACATCAGAAATACACAGAAACTCAAAGGTCTTCATGGCAAACCGTCAAAATAAAAGTTCAAAGTTCAAATTTATTTATATAGCACATTTAAAAACCGAAGTGCATAACAGTGTCAGGATACACAAACAAATAAACAAAACAAACTCCACAGTATTAAAACTCACATTGAAATAAAAACTAAAGAATACAAGTGGGTCTTAAGCAATGACTTGAAAATGTCAGCAATCCGAGCTTCTTTAAGAACAATTTCAGAGGTTAGGAGCAGCCACTGAGAAGGCCCGGTCATCTTTATTTTTTAACCTGGATCTTGGAACATCGAGGAACATCTGATTGGACAATGACCTTCTAACATTCATCTCAATGAGTGACTCACTGACTCTATATTGAGTTTCAGTCACAAAAGTATGTTTCTTCAGGGTGAAATTTTCAGAGCATAATATATTGTTTGATGCATATATCTATTTCAAAATTGTGTTTATAGTTTAACAATACCTTTGTTAAGAGATACTGTACCAAAAAAGAAATATCTGCCAGCGTCATTTTCCAAAGCTTCAGTATTGCTGCAAAAATGAGCACATTTCAAATCAATTTAAACCAGGAAATAAAAAGTAAAAGATTTTGGACTTCAAAAATTCAAAATTCAAGCAAAAGAGGGTCAAACCAAATATACTGAGACATTAAGACTACATTATGTTTTTTTTTTAATTAAACTTTTCAATCAGTTTGTTAAACTGGTGTTATCATTTAAAATGAAAATACATTTATATTTAAAAAAAAAAAAAGCAAAGCAGAAGCATTTTCACTTTTGTCTGTACTGTATATTACAATAACCCATCTTTTAAAATCCTTGAAAACCAAATTCAAAATGAAAACAGCTGCTGAAATGAAACCTTGAGAAAATCTGATTTAAAAATCTCATCTGTGGAGGCAGGAACAGCAACTGTTCATGCGAGGCGCCCAGCCCGCTCGCTCACTCACTCACTTCACTCACTCACAGGGCATCAGTCGACTCCTGCGCCAGCATAGAGCTAGGCAGCCGTGCCTTCTGAGGTTATTAATGGGCCGAACAACGTGCAGACTGCAGCCCTGCTGGAAGTGTATGGTAGAATCATCTGTAGCCATGATTAACATGTCTGCAAGAGCAACCACACCAAAGCCAGAGTCTGCGCCGGGGACGGCTGCTCTCAGAACAGCCCTTAAATCAAACTCTCATTAATCGCCAGCCTGCCAGTCAGTGGCACCACATTCCCCTCTGAAGCAGAATCAAACCCAGAGTTCTTCCACTTCCTCCCTTTAGCCTTTATGTCTTTCCATTTCCTTCAATCCACAGTTCTCTCCCAATGTCTCTCTCTTAGCATTTGTCTGGAGTGCTTTTATTCTACTCTGTGACATCTGAGGTTGTACTTGTGAAGTAACTATGCATGAGATCTACTTGTATATATCACATTAGCTGATTTACTTCTGGGAAGAGTCATTAGTCAAGAATTTTATAGTCACAAAGGGAATGGCTATTACGAGACAGTTCACACACAAAAAAATCTGTCATCATTTAGTTACCATCATGTCGTTTTAAAACCTGTTCGACTCGACGGGGTTTAAATTCCCTTAAGGACTGAAAAATATCTTAGAGTCACAACATTTATAGTACACACATTTGTTTGTATGCTTGCATAGACACTGACACTTAAATTAACATTGACAGGATCTAAAATGGAAGAATTTTACGCATGATTATGCAAAATCCTTTTAGGCTTATTGAATATTGAAGTTATTGAATTAATAGATATTGTAATGCATCAAATCAATGATATTAATACAATTAGGCTATACAATGTGTTCAATGTGTTAAGCCCATATTGCATGTTTCAGTGTAAATCCAAACATACAAAATTGAATGTGTGAACAATTATGAGTCCTAATGAGATCAGGTTTCCTTTACATAATCAACTCTCTCCATCTCAACCTGCAAACACTGAAGACCTGCCAACAAGTTCTGCATTTTTCTGTATATAATTATAACCTTTTGACTTGTAAACTTTGTGCATAAGCGTATTTTAAACAAATTCCAGAACAATTCATTAAGAGAAATGAAATCTGTCTGCGATAGTATTTTGTGATAATAATGTTAGAGTCGGATCAAATCATAACAAACCAATTACTTTACAAAAATAAAAATAAAATAAACTTTCGACTTCAGACATACTTCCTGCAAAGTATAAAGCATTAATTCTCAGACTCTCACCGAGCTGCTAACAAATGTGCATGAAATACCTCTATTGATAACCTCTCAGTGAAATTCAGTCCAATTAGAGGCACAGCACGGATCAGTTGGCTCTAAGGCATGCACATAATTCATCTGAGTTTTAATACAAGCAGTTAAAACAGCTGTTTTTCGACTGAATAAAAGCACAGAAGTTGAACTGAACCATTACCGAGAGTCTGAGCCTTTCTGTAATGAGTTGTCATTCCTGGGATTTCAAGGTGAATCGAAATTTAAGCTTTTACAGCAGAAAGTATAAGCCTCTACTTCTACATCTTACTTAACTGAATAGATGTTTTGATTTTATTTTGTTGTATTAAATGAACAGTTCTCCTAAAACACGGCAGTCAAAAGCGGTTGTGTTTTACAAAAGAAAGAAAGTCATACAGATTTGAAACAACGCGAGGGTGAAGGCTGCTTTTTGGGAGAGTAAAACCTTTTTGTGTATGTGTCTGTTAGCAGTTAGCCTCCATAACACATATTCTGTGTGTGGTCAGAAGGCAAACTCGTAACAAGGCAAAAGTAACACAATACTCTTGGGGTGTATGTGCTGTTCATTATAACACACCATTATAAATCATAATCTAGAGGTTGTTTTGAAAGTGCAAATAAATGTTCCTTGCTAAATAGAACCCAGTGCTTTAAGCTTAACAGCAAACAAATTGTTAGCTCCAATAAAATAGAGCAGAACTGAATATGTGTGTATACCAATACCAAAAAGCACAAAATAATGTTTGAATATCTCAGTAAAGCATCTGATGCTACCAAACCATCCTGTCTTCCCTCCTGAGGATGGGTAGGAATTGTGGTTTGGAGTCTTAAGCAGCCTGCAGTGGTAATATGACAGCTTTAGGAGACAATAAATGCCATGTCACTGACCTATGATGTTCCAGCAGAATCTTAAAGACGAGCCTTCAGCAGCACTTGTCATCACGGCAATTAAGTGCAAAATAACCTCTCACTTGTTACAGCCTCCCATGGTGCACTGAAGGTCATACGTCATGCTACAGAAAGAGAGAGAGTTGTTGATAGTGGGTAGGAAGGAGAAAATTAGACCTACATTTACTAAAAAGAGAAAGGAACACATATGCGATGAATGCAAACACAAGGTGAAAAAAGTGTCTAGATACAGATCATTATAGGGGATTCTGACTACAATATTGATTGCACCGAATGAGCTTCTCTTTCTTTTATCTTTCTCTCTTTCTGCACTCCCTGAACACAGAGATATCTTCCTTCCTTTCTGCTCACTGTTTCTATTGACCGAACTGCTGTTATTGATCATGTTTTAGGTGCAGACGAATGCACCCTTTGACCTGACCTGCATCGAAATAAGCAACCAACACATCTGTTATTGTGTAAAGGAAGTATCTTTGTTCTGTTAAAGGTGCATTGCGCAAGTCTCTGAGTTTTTGCAGGACTATGCCCCCTCTGGCGACAAGCGAAACTGCAACCAGAGGTGTGCATGCTCATGGACCACACGCACACGCAATTTTATAATAAAGTTATAAATCATTTTAAATATATGAAAGGAAAGGCATTTGTGTAAATGACACACTTATGTGTTTTTGTTTCCATCTATCTCCATGTTGAACTGTTTTATGTGCTTACTGTATCCACTTATGATTGTATTATTATGGAAACACGTTCATGAACAATATGAGTTATTGCTTTGTATAGGATCCCGTTTGAGCCTTAGAGCAGACCGGAGATCTCTCCATTTGTTGAAAGCCTTCCCGATGTTGACTATCGCCTTATTCCGACGCCTTGCACTAGACAAAAGTTTTATTTTCTTTGTCTTACGTGGAGTTTGCGTTGGGGTTTGGAATGAACTTCAAGCCGGCCTCTTTGAATCCATCATCTACTTTACACGAAAGCTGACTAAAGTTTCGTCGCTCGAGTTGTCTTCGCTGATATGGAGAATGGCGGCGAATACACAAACCTGCCAGGCATAGCCAGGTATGACGTCACGCCCAGTCTCAAATTCGAGCCCAAATCCCTCTTATTTACTTTACTGTACAGGATTATAGAGGCAATCGCAGTGATCAGAAAAGGGCCTATTCAGCACATCAGGCAATTGTTTAAGCATGTATAGGTTATAAAAACATGTATTTTTAACATGAAATGTTACGCAATGCACCTTTAAAGTGTTCCTACAAGTGCACGATTGCTTTTTTTCACAGACTAGTCGCAGATTAAAAACCTCATAGGTTGATGAGCTTCAGTCTTATAGAGCGCATTTAATGCCTTGTGTGGAATTAGCTTTGATAAACTACAGCAAATGCTTTAGCTTGAGATGAATCAAGTACTGATCTCAGGCCTAAAGCTGGAGTATTTTTCTCAAGTGCTTTCACATCTATCTTTGATCATTTAAATCTGCAGAAATGTCAGTTTGTAGATGCTGAAAATGTAAAACCTAAGTCTGCTACATCATGAAAAAAATTTCACCGATATGAGTAGATTGAGCGTCGTCTCATAATTCAGCTTCAGTCTAGCCTCTCTCTCTCTGTGTGCGTGTGTGTGTGCGTGTGTGTGTGTGTTGAATGATACGATCTGCTGTGGTGTGAGAATCAGACTTCTGATCCTTTGGCTTTCTCTCTTGCCCATCTTCCTCTCTGTCTGTCTGAGTCTCTGATAACACCTGAGACATGCTGACATCACCATTTGTGGTTAATGCAACTGCAGAGGGCATGACCAGCAGAGAGAAAATATCACAGATGGGGGGTGGATGCTCCCCCCCCCCCCCCCCCCTTCTCTCTTTTTCCTGCATATTCTGCAAATATACTGGCCAAAAGTTTGGATTTTGTAAAAAAAAAAAAAAAAGAAGTCTGAAAGAAGACTTCTTAAAGAAGCCTCTAATGCTCAACAAGGCTGCATTTATTTGATAAAAATTAAAGTAAAAACAGGTATATTCCAAAACATTATTTTAATTTAAAAGATCTGTTTT
This sequence comes from Pimephales promelas, assembly GCF_016745375.1. The sequence continues at coordinate 14,360,513 of NW_024121432.1, read as the reverse complement.
CTATGATAATATATTTTAAAATTTAATTTAATCCTGTGATGGGTGAGGATTTTTGAGTGAACTATCCCTTTAAAGGGTCAAAATACAACTAGAAATATATAGCTTCTTATGGTATACTTCTTTTTGTTTATTATGTTAACTAATGCATTTAACTAATGTTAACATATACAAGCATATTGTAAAGTGTTTCCAATATTTCTCTCAGAGAACAAAGCACGTCTGGAATACAACAGGATTTTTCCTCTTTCTCTCTCTTCAGGACTTATAGATGAAGCTAATGGAGATGATCTCCACAATCTCTGCACTAGCAGTAAAGCCTCTGTACCCATTGACCTTTACGAACATGCTGGTTGTTTCACAACAAGCCTGTATGAAAATCCAACCGCAGAGAGACAACCACCGGCAGATCCAAAGCTTCCCTTGTCTGATGACAAGAGAACAGGAAGGAAAGCCGTGTCTGTGGGGGAATGGTCTGCTTTAACGCTGGCATGAATTAACTCATTTTGCAACTGTTTAGTTAATTCATGCATCATCTATGTAATGATCACAAGAAATATACCCACTAAACACACTAACACAATTTTAGGGTTAAAGAAGTGTTTGATGAAACATTTGTATTATATGTGTAGTTGGACTGGTTTCACAGAAGATCAAGGAAGATATTTTGAAAAATGATGGTAACCAGACAGATGATGGACCCCATTAACTTAACATAAATTAAAATTAATGTTTGAGCTGCTGAAAGAAACGTGCACTGACATATCTTAAAATATGTCAGTGTCATTGTTTTGTCTCTCAAGATGCACACCAGTAATGTGTAAGTTTTTCTAAGGCACATTTATAAAAGCTACTTAAATGGCCTTATTGATCTGAGTGTGCCTAATCCTGGCTTAGTCTATGTTCTGTCTGTGAAACTGGACCTTAAAGCAGAGATTGACATCAATAAAAATAAATAAATAAATAAATAAACACACTGTCAGTGTTCAAAGTCTTTATGCTGTTCAATATGATAATTTAGATTATGATTATGTATTTAAAGATGTTCATTTCTAAATTTGACTAAGCAAATCAAGCCACATTTTGGCATATAATTCACATTAAACTGAATATTTTGCCATCTACCACTCAAAACCAATTTGGCTTTTTTATTGTGGGAAAAATGTTTACAGTTAGTAAAAAAAAAACTTGTCTAAGATTTTATTTTCCAGTTCAGTTGCAATTTTGCATGGTTTATTAAGAATATTATATACAAGATTAGGATTTGAAGCTAGGTCCCCTTGCACACAAATTAAAACTCTATCCCGAGATTAAAATATCTTACATAGCCAATCAATATTGAAATACTGAGATGTTATCTTGACTTAAAAGATCAGTGCATGATGTACCTGATTCTCCACACCAGTATTATTTATCAACTTTTCAAAACAAGAACAGGACGAGGCCGATGATAAGCTAAGATCTTCATTTATATAAAATCTATATCAAAGAATGTTCATATCAATCTGACTCACAGAAATGCCTCATGAGCAGGGACAGCATGCACATTCAAACAGCCCGATGACAAAGACTGCACCAGAAGCCACTATCTGATAAAACAGGGATGCGATATGTGGTGATATGATAAAACCTCTGCACAACCACAACCACAGACGTACAGCCACAATATCTCAGCATCCTGTAGCACCTATCAGTCTACGCACAAGGTTATAAAATGAGAGAAGCTGTGAAAAAACTCTTGAGATAAGCAATCCGAATGGCTTAGCAATTGACCTTGTTGTCATGACATAATTGTAACTACATGAACATTCTCTTGCATGTGAAAGCACTGTAAGACTTTACTGGAAGTGATTTGAAGAATGACTACTTGTCGTGTTTAAGCGTGTTAAAACTGTGCGCCGTAGTCTTTTCATTTAAACTGTGGTTTCTGTGCTGGTGGCCTATAATCTCTAGGTTCCTTTCAGTTTAATTTGTCTGTGAGGTGGATCGTTTAGCTTCCTGCTGCAGGAACACACACACTCACGCAAGCCTTGAAAGTTATCATTGACATCTGCTGGATCGCCTGTGAGGGCAGACAAACTTTCTCTTGCTTTTGCAGTGAATGTTTATCTGTAGTGAGAAGTAATGGGCCTGCCCTTATATTACTGTTGAAACTTGTTTCTTTCTTTCTTTCTTTCTTTCTTTCTTTCTTTCTTTCTTTCTTTCTTTCTTTCTTTCTTTCTTTTTTTCTTTTTTTCTTTCTTTCTTTCTTTCTTTCTTTCTTCTTTCTTTCTTTCTTTCTTTCTTTCTTTCTTTCTTTCTTTCTTTCTTTCTTTCTTTCTTTCTTTCTTTCTTTCTTTCTTTCTTTCTTTCTTTCTTTCTTTCTTTCTTTCTTTCTTTCCAATATTCCAGTAACTTTTCCTTTCCCAAACATAAATTTAAAAGCCATTACAGATTTGAAAAAGCCACAGTGGATAAACACAGGTCCAGCATGACAGGGAAGGGTACCTCCCTCCTTGTGCCCCTAAAGCCTGAGCAAACAAAAAACACACAAGCTCCATGACTCAGCAGATGAAAGACATGGGTGGGGGGGGGGGGGGCATCACTCACGCATACTTCGCCACGACTGTGACATGCACTAACGGGCAACATGTACTTTTAAGACAGAAGCAGGTTGCGCTCATCAACCTTTTTTTTTTTTTCTGAGTTGGCAAACAGAGAAACATGCCGGGTTCCTTTGGACTGTGTGTGTTTTGTGTAGGTGGTTGGGAGACCACAGGTGCTGAGGAGATCAAAAGGCATGAAAAACTCTGTGTTCTTTGTTTCTAAACATGCCCAGAAACCTCTACAGTCAAAGAACACCAATATTTCAATTCTTTGACGCCAGAATGAGAGGAAGTGAAAGAACCATGGCCCCTCAGGACAGACAACTTCTTAACCTTCATGTTCTGTAACTTGAAACTACTGTTTTTTTATGTTTGGGGTCCCAGCAAATTAATAAAAATGAATTATCTGTTGAAGCTATTAATATGGACCTGGCACCTCAAACAGAACACAAGGGTTAAAATTTTAAATAATATATTTAATATTTTTGTTACACTTTATTTCGGTGGTCCACTTTAGACCTTCTTACTACTAACTTGTCAACATGTCTGACTCTCATTAGACTAACTAACTCTCATTAGACCGTGCTAATCTATAGGTTATAACCTGTTCGGTGAGAAGGATTTGGGTTTGTAGAATAAATTGAATATAGAATATATTTTATACGTTTTTTTTAAAGATGTCTATATAGTTTTAAAAAACATTTTTTTTTTCTTTATTTTAGTTTTAGTTATTTTAGTTGTTATTTTGTTTTATTATTTCATATTTTATTTCAGGTAAGGTTTATTTTATTTCAGGTGACAAAAAATATTTAATGGATTTAATTACCTATAATAACCCTGATATATATTGTATGTTTTAAAAATATTTAATATGTATAGGCTATAATTTAATATTTAATAATAAAAATCAATATATTTAAAACTATTAACATAGACCTGGGATCCCAAACAGAACATGAGGGATAAAAAAAAATATCTTTGAACATCAAAAGTCCCAAAAAGGTCCTAAAAGACTTGAAAAAACAAACAAACATTACCAACAGTAACATAAATTAGAGAAACACATAAGTCAATTCTCAACATCATAAGTTGTGCTGGTGGTCTGATATGAGTGGTTGTAACACCTGGAGGAAAAGTGCCTTTTTCAGTCTCTTTCTGACACTGCAGATGCGGTGAGGAACTTGAGATGTTTAATCCTTTCATACATGAGCTACTGTGTGAAGGATAGCAAAGCTGTTGTGTTTAAATCTCCCCGAGAAAACTGTGTATGTGTGAGTGTTGTTGCTCGCTCAATAGTCTGCCTTCTTTTCCTGTCTGTCCGTTTTACCCTCTCTCACACTTTGCTATTGTATAGTCGCAGAACCATGTATTACAGCCTGCAGCTCATTTTTACCCTGGATCAGATTTCCCAGAACACAGATACTGCAAAAACACACAACAAAAAAGCCTTTTAAAATAATGAATCTGTTGATTTCCAAGCAGGCAAAGGCCTTCTGGATTTCAGTTTGACCTCACCCATCCAAACAGCTTTGAAAAACAATTTGGCTGAGAAGTCCAAGCCTCGACGCAACCATAGAAAAGAAAGCATTTGCAACTGGGAAACAAGAAGCACCATGTTTGTTTGGGGGCAGTGTAATGCTAGTTCACCAGGGTCATCTTTGCTGCATGAGCAAATGAGGAATGCTCTCCCTCTGTGCCTTTATAGTCAGAATTATGCTGGTAAAGTATCTTATTATGACATCTTGTTCCCTGGTCCGAACATGTCTGCCGGCTTTGATATAGGCTACGATCCTGTCATAATGAGATGGAGTAATAGGCAAGGTATCGGAGAGGGCCTACATCTGAGAAGCCTCTGGAATGGAAAGTATGCACCAAACCAAAACATCTGAGCCTGTAATCTACTGCCTCGCAATAATGTTTATTGTTTTTTCTTTCATTCTAGCTAATTGGATGACAATGAAAGATATGATAAAGACGACGATGACTGGGGAGTATGTACTGGTGGAGAAGCTGACGTCAGCAAGGGTCCGACCCACCTGTAGACATGCACATGCATGAATGCTGCCACTCATTCAGAGGACCCAGACAAACACAATCACTCACCAACTCTTTAAATTTGCAAAAATGCACACACACACACTAACAGCAATGGTCTCAACTCAATAAGACCCTGTCAATACAGCAGCAATCAAAATGGTAATCGCAGTTGATATGTTGCTTGCACTCTGTTGGCATGCTGTGAAATTCTGTCTCTGTAATATTTAGTCACAGTTTGATTAGCTGTTACTGTCATGGCTGTCAAGCAAATCCACTATATATTTTTTAAATACTACTGTACTGTTGTTATATCACAAAATGTAGTTTTAACAGTTTTATTTATGCGAGAATGTAGTTCTTTAGACCTCAAATTTGTGACTCATATAAACATAGCACCTATTTTGCAATTTGTTTAGACACTTTTGCAGATGCGAGCTCCAGGCCGTTACGACTGCTCATGTACCAGCAGAAAACGGCTTTATCTCGGCCAGTCCTTGGGAATTTGCCACTGGCTCTTATGTAGATGGTGAACAACATGAGGTATAATTTATTCAGGGTATATCAAATGGGCAATCTTTGAGTTAGGGGAACAATTAAGTTTCATAACTTTATATTTAGGCTATATTTAACTTAACCCTGAACTAGAGCGCTGCTTATAGACCTTACGCACCAGAGAAACGTGGGCGCCGTCATCTTTAGAATATTGTCTTTGAACTTCCGGTTTTGCGGTCTCTCTGTATATTTCTATGGCATCGCTGTCGAGGAGTAATTAGCTGGTGAAGTGGATTTACTTATTGTAGAGTTGTAATGTTTGTCATAAGCATTGTAAAGCAGATGTCGACGGGGAAATTTTTTACGAGTAGTTCATTCATACCTATGCAAGATCGCTGTGAAAATACAGACCGGAAGTCAAAAGACAACGAGCGCAGCGCTGAAAAGGGGCGGGGCTACATAAGGTCTATAAGTTTGACTAATTTGTTTTGCTTGTGTTTTTTCTTATAGTTTTTTTTAGAATACGATAATCTTCAATGAAGCGACTCAACGTTCCTCCGTAGTTCACGAGTTCAAACTTACAAATAAGGGGTCCGAGGAGAGGACTCCGGGGTAGGTATTCGGCCCGAACCCAGAGTACTCCCCATAGTCTTGGCTATGGAAGGTACAAGCTAAGAGTGAGGAGTTGGGGTGGTGGAAGGATGCTGAAAAACTGTCATGCTGATAGGATAGACATGATTGTTGAGGACAAGTCAATTGTATTGATTATTTGAACGTGCTCCTCCCGAAAATGTGTTTAATGAAACATCATTTCTAAAGTGCCGTTTTGGAATTAGTAATGGAGCCATTGGCTCATCTGTTAAACTGTCAACCTTGAGGTTTGAATCCATGGCAGGAGCAAGTAGTTCTGCACAAAAAAAGGGTTTTTTAAATACACTCCGTTGTTGATTCTTATTTACTTACACACTTGTGGCGTTGTATAAACGCAAATTACATATACGTAGCCATGCAATATGACTGTATATCAGCACGCTGTGTGTGATACCGATGGACGAGTCATTGCAGTGCTGATATATAGCCATATCTCACTGCTTCGTTTGTGACGGTTCAGGTACAAAAACACTGTTTGCAACTCTCACTCTTTTGGAAACTCTCACATTCCCACTCATTCAAACACATTTCACACTGTGATGCACTTATGTTTCAAAACGCAGGCAGGCAAAAGTTAAACACACCTACAACACAGTTGTCATCGATTACACACAACGACTCAAAATTGTTCACACTTATTTCTAATGATGTGACCAAACCAACTGTACTGTAATACAAGTCAGTTTAAAGTTCAGTACTGACTCAAAATGTTGCACTGAATGTTGATACCAATAATGGATGGAAACAATAAGAGTTAAAGGAGGAAGACTGTGTATAAGAGAAGGTGAACAAGGAGGAAAAGGAGGAGGATGAGAAAGAGCAGGTGTGGAGAATGTTGTCAATGGATCTAGCTTTAGGGTTTTTTCTCTTTGACCGCAGAGATGACATTACCTGTGATGTGGAGAAACTATTAAGGCTGACTCAACATGAAGACATGATGGTGAAACAGAATCAATCTCTCTTGCTGACCTTCATTTTGCAGTTGCACAACTCTTCTAAGTGACTCTAACATGCTTTTCGTTTAGAGTTTTTTTGGCGTTTTGCAGTTGGGTCACTGTATTTTCACAGTATGCTGAAAATACATGTGTTAGACTACTGTATACAATACTCAGTACAATGATATTGCAGAGCATACTGTAATTTATTCACCTTATTAGAGTAAGTTTTTTTCGTAATTGCAAAATGTACTTACTTTGTTATAATATAGGCTAATTTTTTCTGTAACTGCTTTGGATTCTGTGTTCTCCATTTTTTGATGTAGTGTCTAAGAATGATCTGTCATGTTTATAATACTGACTCGCTGTGTGTATGATCTGAAAGGATTTGATTTTGAGCACAGATAAAATGGTTTTTGAGGCAATTGTTTGATTTTGCCAGAAGAGTCCAGAGGTTCTTTGAATGTGGTTTAAAAATTTTGTTTTGTGTTTAGGTTTTAAGAAAGTGATGTTTTCAAGAAATGTGTTTTAGCAATTCAGAAAAAAACTGTAAATTGCATATAATGAACAGATTTTTTACCATATATAACTTCAAGTTACCTAAAGTTTTTACTGTACTATATTACAACGCATTCTCATCCCAAGCAAAATGCTTGGGAAGCATTTTGACCATGCTTCAATGTCCGACGCATTAGGCACCCTTTAGCGTCAGTTAGATGACGCCCTAGGATCGCGTCTAATGCTGCGTTCAAGTGCTATGGAAAATAGGACCAGTGTGTTGCGTTCAAGTGCTTTTGTTGTCGTAATGTGGTAAAAAGATGGAGATCCAGACCTGTTATTTAGCTAAAACTATTTTAGATTGCATAAATCATCTGCAACAGCAAGAAAATGATTTATCAAAACTCAAAAGGTAAATAATATGCTGTAGCCTATATTTTCTAGATCATGAATAGTATATATTTTTTACATTCACGACTCTCGCGGTGCTCTCCGCCATTTTGAAGAGATCAAAGTTTATCTCATCTCGGCAACTCGTCCATCAAAATATTCTACGAGTTGCCCAGTGGAAAATACCACATGAGGGGGTGTTCATGTGCATTTTCCACGTCGGCTTTTGGTATTTACCATAATTACCATAGCACATGAACGCAGCATAACCTTACCCCATACCTAAACCTACCCGCGTCATCTAACTGACGCTAAAGGGTGCCTAAAGCGTCGGATATTGAAGCATGGTCAAAATTGTCAGTTAGATAACGCCTTGGGATGGTAAAAATGTTTGTATTCATTAATTAAATGCACTTTTGGGGTGGGTAAAATCTTCACCTATCTAATGTTAAGGTTCATGAGCATTCATAATGACAACACATTTGTCAATCCCCAGCAATTAAACATTGCAGTGCAATAAGAAAAGTACAGCACACTAAAACACCTCTTCACTGAGGCCTCGTAAGTGCATGTGACCCAGACTCACTCGCCAGTCACGGCTGTTTATAACAGTTCCCATTAGGAGCCAATCTCCGCTCGAGAAGCATGCAGAGCGCTCGGGCCACTTATCGAAAGACCTCTGGAAAACTTCAGCCATTAGCATGTGTGTGCATGATGATTTGTAGCGCAAGAAGAAGAGGGAGCATAAGGGGGAAAGGGGGAACACAGCAGACAGCTCCTTTCACAAGATTGGACTTTAAACCAGCCAATTAGTCGTTTCACACATTGGGAGCATTGTGCAGGTCACACATTAATTTGAGAAATGAGCAGGAAAAGTTGAGGCTGGTGATGTGGAGAGAGAGAGAGAGAGAGAGAGAGAGAGAGAGAGAGAGACAGAGAGAGAGAGAGAGAGACTGCTGCTTTAATTATAGCAGAATTGCAATTTACAGATTTTCAACCCCTCTATTCTATTTCACCTCCTCTGTCACAGCATATTTCACCCAAAAAAGTGACAGGCTTTTCTTCAGCTTTGGATGTCCTTCATTGCCTCTCTGTTTTCTCTTGTTAGCAGAGCTCCAACAAGGATTTGACAGCAAGTAAATTCTCAACTTCTCCTAATTTGACAGGGAATCTGTTGATCTGTATGCAGGGATTTTGTGATGCATTTTTAACTGCATGCACAACCATTTGTGTGTTCAGACCTGTCTCTGTATATTCCTATATATGTGCAGGCATCTAATTAACTCTAAAGCTCCAACTTACTGTCATGGTGTATTAAAGCACGAGAGTTGAGAACACAAGAGTTCTCTCTGCTATATTATTATATTAATAAACAGCACAGGAATAAATCTATATTTGCCATTTAACATCTTATTTTATTTAGGTAGCTCAACACATCCAAAAATCATTCACAATCAGTTTAATCTAAGTAGGTTCTAAATAAACTAAAATAGCATGAAATTAAACAGTATTTAAATTAAGCCACACAGCTCTTTTCTATGCAAATGAGGCTCATTATAGATGGCCCTTATTCACAAAACTCAGCGCTGAATTTCTGGTCCAATTAATGTTGCAGATGGGCGGTAAACTGAATATTATTTAAAAGAGACATTTGTGTACATTTTTAGTCATTATGGCAGCAGTAATTCATCAATGATGATCAGTGATAATTATAACTGGGACTGTCGATGAGCGCACTTTATACATTTTAAAGAGCCAGTGCAGATGAGCCTGGGTCACAGTGGTGGAGCGATGCTGAACTGAAATTTTACTTCGAATTTTCACTCAGAAATTACTAGTAAATGTATTTTCTTTTAAAACATACTCCAGTAATCTTTAATTATTTACAACTTTGACTTTTTTTGTGTATATAGTTTATTGAATTTGATGATTTGAATACTTAGTTTAGTGCATGATTCATTTCAGATGCTAAAACGACTCAAACAGCACATGCAAATAAACAATGCAATCAGTAGACCTGCTTCAATATTTGCAAATTCCACTTATCAGCTCTGGTTTCACACAGAAAAATACAATGTACAGTAGTACTACCAAGACAAATGATTTTTCTCACAGTGCATTTATCTGCAAACTCGTGGCAGTGCGGCTCCACTGAGGACCTAGAGAAAGTTTACATTGCGGGAGAACGAAGCATATATTGCAGCAGAATCAATCTAATCAATCCACCGGACCACAATGGCTCTCTGGCAGGGGGAAGCAGAGGAAATATAGATTGTTCAATTATGTTGTTAGATATGAGAGCAGAGAAAACAAATAACCAGAATCCATAAGTGCCTGAAAACTTTAGCCGGGTAATACATGTACTCATTTAAGAGCATTCGGCCATTATCTTGTGTGACTTGCAGCATGGTAAACACAACATCGGATGTATCAAAAACCTTTTAAGACTTAAGAACGGCTACGTGAGGGGAATATTTACATCAACGTTTACATTTGCTAAGCATGAACATCCAGAGTTGTCATATCTGAGGCACACCGGCCCATCATATTGCCAGGAATAGACTGACTTGAGGGTTGCACTTAAGCACACACTTCTAGGTTAAATGTCTTGCCATCATTGAAAGTGTGGTGTCATCGTCAAAGAGCCATTCAAATCCAAAAATGTTTATTTGAAAACATCCACCTATCAGAAAAAAGAGCTTTGCAAGATATGCTTTGAGGCCAGACACTGCAGATTGATCTGACATATTGCTTCGAACACCTTGGTTTGAAAAGAAGGGACCTCTGCTCTCTTTTAGAATTATAAGAAATACAAGAGCTATTCACTGCAACTGTGTAAGAAGGAAAAGCACAACAAAGTGATTGACAGTAATAGCTTTGGCCAATAATGGCAATGACAACATCTTCCTCGGTAGCTTGGTGCTTTTACAGCAGCACTGAATTCTTATCAGACCACTAGATCAGCAGGAAGTAACAGAAAGCCAGGCTTATCTGTGTTTTGGTCTGGAGCTTTGGGGGATGGGCTGAGGAGCCGATGAGGAGGAGGTTTGGAGTTGGTCGTCCTGTTTGGTGTGGAAACATATGCCACAGGGCGCCAGGCTTGCTGAGTAACGGAATACTAGTAATGGCATTACATAACCAACATGCTGTTATATAGAAAAATAATCTGATCACTGATATATATATATATAAGTATATGAACACCATACTTAATTAAAAGTACAGATACCTTAGAGCATAGACCTTCTTTAACACTACTTTAGTATTTTACTCATACTGAATGTAGGCTTTTGCACTAGTCCTTAAAAACCTTTAAAACTGAACACCTCAATATTGCAATAGACACAGCAGCCTCTTAAACATCTACAGACACTCAAGTTAAGCCCAGGAGCTCAAAAAGTAAACCAATATCCCAAAAGTTCTAGTTCATATAACGCATCAATACAATAACTTTAAGGCTAAAAAAGTCAAAGACTTTGCACTGGACTTGCTGGTTTCAGTCTCATTACTGGCTGCATGTCCTCATTTCATTTACTGTATCATATGAAACACCTGATAATGCACTCATATTTGTGTAGAGCCTTGTTGACAAGTTTGAAACGCACAAGATATAGTACCTTCAATTTCCTATAGATGGAGATATCACTTATTTTGTAGCAGAAATAAACTGCTGCAGAAAAAGTTTGGTACCATGCAAAATGTTGTGTAATTACATTACTCATTACAAATTTATTGGAGCAGAGTTGCTAACGCAGAGTTGCTAATATCCTTGACACTCAAAGTACAAATTAGCCAAAAAGATAATTGAGTAACTAATTACATGTAGCCAACTGAAATACTTTACATCACTGCCACTTTCATTAAAAAGACTTTGTTGATGCAGTAGATAATCAAAAGACATTCTAATCTCTTAAAAAATACACATCAGTTCCTACAATGCATTTGCTATTTTAGTTGGGTTATTAAAAAAAATCACTTCTTGATCACCACTGTCTAAAAAAAACTTGCAAAAAAGAAATAAAGAAAGAAAAGGTGTACATGGCAACAGCAACAACAACAAAAAGTAGATGACTCACATTATAATCAATATACATTTTAAGTTAAAGTTGGATTATTGTTTCCACACAAATGTTAAGCAGCACATCTGTTTTTAACACTGATAATAATAAGAAATGTTTCTTGAGCACCAAATCAGCATAGTAGAAGGATTTCTGAAAGATCATGTGACTGGAGTAACAGCAACTGAAAATTCAGCTTTACCATCTCAGGAATAAAGTACATTTTTTCAAATATATTCAAGTAGAAAACCGTTATTTTAAATTGTAATCATATTTCACAATATTACCTATATATAATCAAAAAATTATGTAAAATTATTTCTAAAATTCTAAAATAACCCATGCAAAGTCGTAATGTGATGCAACACTTCCAGTGAAGACATGATATCTCAGTGCACACGTGTGGTCAAACCATTGACACAATTCCCAACTCACTGCCACTACTGAAAAAAAAAAGTTTTCATTGTGTGGAAAAACTTAATAGGGGATTTGTAAACAGCAGAGATTCTTGAAAATATGTGGAGAGAGGGTGAGACAGGATGAACTGATGCTATGCAAATGAGCAATTAGAAAACTGGGCCAGAAACTATGAGGCAGATCCTCAAGTTGGGGAGACCAATGACCTTCTTTCATTCGGACTACTCAAAAAGCACTATGTGATCTGATGTGACATCTCTCTGCACAAACATGACAAGCTCAATTACAGGAAATTGAGGATAACAGAAATGGCTGAGAGTCAGTTAGAGAGAAGCCAAGACATGCAGACATACAGATGAGGGCTAGTGCAGATGAGGGCAGTGCTGGTTAGTGACTATAATCAAATGACTACTGAAGGCTTTCTGGCTGAACAAAAAACAATCTCATGGGCCGAAAAGAAGATCATAGGACTAATAAATATTTTGATAGCATGCGGTCTTACTCTTCCAGTCATTATTATGCGTTACTTTTTATTTGGAGGACCTTCCTTTGAACGTATATCCCACATGTGACCAATGTCTGCATGTACTTAGAAAAATAAAGTTCAGCGGTATGTGTCTCTGCGGCAAGTGCCAATCAGAAGAATAAGAAAGGAATGGAGGAAGAACGTGGACAACTTACTCCGCATCTTTATCCAAAACAGGTGATGTCATTTTATCTTCAGAGGAAAGCAGATCTTCCAAAAACCAAGAAAACAGCATGTTTAAGGTATCAAATGAGCACACTATTAAATTGAAGAGTATAAATTACCAGGGTGTAAGCAAATTGTGTGCAGACACGGTGTGGCGTCAATGGAAAGAGCAAAAAGGGGGGAAATCAGATTAATCCTCAGCCTATTCAATTGCACCACAACTCCTGCATTCCATCAAAAGGTATTTTATCATATCTAGAATGCGACTTAATGGAGGTTAAGTCTGGGCGCCTTGCCATTCAGAGAAGGTTATGCACCTGTCAAAATCATATATTTACAATTACATATTATGATCCTGGTCAAAGGTACAGCAAACTCATGTTAATAGACATCAAATTGTCATGGCCCAGAGTTCACCATTTTTTTAAATTGGTCAGATAAATGTAGGCTAATATATAATGGTAAAAGTAAATCAATGTATATATTTTTCCATATTTTTTTCTTATCAATTTAATTGTGTCTATGTCTTGTCAATTTTAAAAGGATATATATATATATATATATATATATATATATGTATATATACACACACACCAAAAGGATTATGAGGAACACCTGTTTAATTTCTCATTAATGCAATTATTAAATCAACCAATCACATGGCAGTTGCTTCAATTAATTTAGGGGTGTGGTCCTGGTCAAGACAATCTCCTGAACTCCAACCTGATTGTCAGAATGGGAAAGAAAGTTGATTTAAGCAATTTCGAGTGTGGCATGGTTGTTGGTGACAGACAAGCCGGTCTGAGTATTTAACAATCTGCTCAGTTACTGGGATTTTCACACACAACCATTTCTAGGGTTTACAAAGAATGGTGTGAAAAGGGAAAACATCCAGTATGCGGCAGTCCTGTGGGTGAAAATCCCCTTGTTGATGCTAGAGGTCAGAGGAGAATGGGCCGAATGATTCAAGCTGATAGAAGAGCAACTTTGACTGAAATAACCACTCGTTACAACCGAGGTATGCAGAAAAGCATTTGTGAAGCCACAACACACTCAACCTTGTGGCGGATGGGCTACAACAGCAGAAGACCCCACCGGGTACATCTAATCTCCACTACAAATGGGAAAAAGAGGCTAAAATTGGCAAGAGCTCACCAAAATTGGACAGTTAAAAACTGGAAAAATGTTGTCTGGTCTGATGAGTCTCGATTTATGTTGCGACATTCAGATGGTAGAGTCAGAATTTGGCATAAACAGAATGAGAACATGGATCCATCATGCCTTGTTACCACTGTGCAGGCTGGTGGTGGTGGTGTAATGCTATGGGGGATGTTTTCTTGGCACACTTTAGGCCCCTTAGTGCCAACTGGGCATCGTTTAAATGCCACCTGAGGCATACCTGAGGATTGTTTCTGGCCATGTCCATCCCTTTATGGCCACCATGTACCCATCCTCTGATGGCTACTTCCAACAGGATAATGCACCATGTCACAAAGCTCCACTCATTTCAAATTGGTTTCTTGAACATGACAATGAGTTCACTGTACTAAAATGGCCCTCACAGTCTCAACTCAATAGAGCATCTTTGGGATGTGGTGGAACGGGAGCTTCGTGCCCTGGATGTGCATCCACAAATCTCCACCAACTGCAAGATGCTATCCTATCAATATGGGCCAACATTTCTGAAGAATGCTTTCAGCACCTTTTGAATCAATGCCACATAAAATTAAGGCAGTTCTGAAGGCAAAAGGGGGTCAAACACAGTATTAGTGTAATAATCCTTTAGGTGAATGTATATAGTATATACACATATTTTACTGGCTGTTTATTTTTTTAACAGACAGGTGAGCATGTGGTTCCAACTAAATTTAAGGATTAGATCACATAGAAATAAACTCCAGAATGTAGCAACTGCAGGTTACCACTTTCTAAACCACCAATATCGTTTATTGTACAAAGGAGGAATAATTTTCTTAAAACCAAACATTGCAATTTAATAATATCACAATGAACTACTCCAACAACATGCGCATTTGTTGATAAGAAAATGTTTGGCTTAATCCTAAATGCCTTCTGAAAATTATTAAAGTTGATCAAATGAACATTACCATAATCCGTTCAGAGAGTTTTGAGGATATCTTGTGGAGACCTACAGCTTTATGCCTTAGAAAGTCCTCAAGTCCTTTGTGATATTTGCATGATGGACACTACCGATTAAGCCAGTTAAGTTTTTAGACTATTGTAAGCAGGGTAGAGAAGAGCAACAGTTAATGTGCACCTAAAATGTTTAAACTTTCATGCATTCATTCATTTATGCAGACTGTCAAATTAGCACTCAAGTGTGAATTTAATTTTAGGCTTTTCTGTGGCCTCCCACATAAAATATGATAATAATACTCTTACTTTCATTCATATAGTTTATGAGCTCCTAACTGATACCACAGAGAACCTCTGAGTTCTTTCAACTAGTACAGACTCAACATGCACTGTAGTATGTTGAACAGATCCTTAGTTAAATCAATAAAGAGCAGCGGCATACGGTTTAAGCTGCAAATCCAGTTTGTCTCTCTGTTTGGCTTTAATTAATGGCAGAGACATAAATGACAGTATATCCTCACACCAGACCGCCATCTGTGATGGTGGGAGGCGAGCAGTTTGACAGACACATACTTTGTGTAGTATGAGTATGTTTAAGCTGCTTTGCTTGTTATTCTCTGTCAGAGATACAGCTCCAAAGCAGCTGAGTAAGACCAACAAAACCACAAGCATAAATAAAGATCTGCGGAGTGTAGATGGGGGGGGGGGGGGGGGGGGGCACCCAGCTGAGGGATAAACTCAACTCTTCCTCCGTGCTTCTCAACTGGTTTCGCTTCATGGCCCAGATTTTATAGAGATCTTAAAATGTATGTAAATTCAAATTAAACTAAAAAAGAACCCTTTAAATAACATTAAAATATTATCTAAAATAAAATTATATAAAATAAATAGAAAATATGATTTTACATCACTGAACCTAAATAAATTAGATATTAGAAATAACCCCTTAAAGCAGCAATGGCAGGTTACTTTTGACAGTATAGCAAAATGTTTTATCTTATAAAAATTAAATTCAAACATTGCTATTTAATAATATTACAGATTAATACGATAAGTAATAAGGTTCGCAAATAAGACAATGTGCTATGGATGCCCTGCTTAACACACACATGACTGTTCATATTCATTAACCTTTAAAGATTGTAATTCAGGAAGTCTGTTCTCGTCTTTGTAATGCCATAATTAATCACACCTTGGTGATGTTCTCTGCAGAGAGATTATACATCAAACACAATAATTAAAATATGAAATGCTCATTTTCACTTCCTCAACAGATAATAGAGGGGGAAAAGCCTTGAGAAAGGCTTCTGTGATTTAACAAAGACGTTTTGTTGGAAAGATTCCTATTTTAGGCTATATGTGCCATACAGAAATTCAACTCAAAACTTGCATTCAAGTCATGATTAACCATCTTATGTAAATCGAGCAATAATAGACCGAATGTTGGACACACTTTACATATTTGCCCTACTGACCCACTGCCTGATTAAAAGAGAGAGATATGTAGTTAGACTACAATAATTCAAAATTAATAATATAAATAAATTATAATATAAATATAAATTTTCATAAACATTGATGAGGTGGACATCATGGTAAAGTAAAATCAGTACAGAAGTCACAAAGAAAGCTCTTATAAAGTTGATAGCCCTGCAGAGAGAAAAAAAATAGAAGAAAAGTGTTTTTTTAGGTTGAAATGGTGACACACACTCCTGAACAGAACACGAGAATGTATAATCAAACCCATGTATCTTGGCAGCTGTCTCGTGAATGCCTTTACTCCTGCAGATTAACGTATGGGGCAAATAAAAGAGCTATAGTGCCATCACACCAGTTTTTCCCCCATCCCCTCAATGCGACTTAGAATTGCTTCAATAAGGTCCCTTTCCATAGATAGTAATCTAAGTATCAATCCATATATTTAATTGTAAGCATGAAGAAGTCCGGGATAATTTGATCGTCGAGTCACAGCCAATACTTTAATAGCCTGTGTGGTATCACTTCATCTTTTTTATAACATGAGATTTTTGGACAGATGACAGAAAAGTCTGAGCACCCATATAACTAAAGTTTATAACCTGTAAGTTGATGAAAGTGTAATGCAAAGCAATTACCGCCTTACAAACAAACTTGTAACTCTATTTGAACATGATTTTAGTAGAATAACTACAATATCAAATTTAACAATATCTTTTATAAGCAATATACTAGTCCTGTCAAATCAACTAATCGTGATTAATCACATCTAACGTAAAAATTTGTATTTATATAATGTGTATATATATATGTATATATAGTGTATGTGTGTGTGTATATTATATAAACACAAACTTTTGTTAGATGCAATTAATTATATAATTTGACAGCCCTAATATATATAAATATATATAATTTTTTGGAGCTGACATTTCTTTTTTTTTAATCACTGTAAACTACTCTTTTAACCCACATAGCTTCAGTTTGGGCTGGGTGGCACAACTCTTGACTAATGCAGAAATAGATACAGAGTGCCAGAAGCATGACAGTTCCTACAGCCTATTAGTAGATCCTCTGCCACTCACGGAAATAAAAGCTGAGGTAAGATTGCATCACATAAAGCCAGATTCATTAATAACATGCAGCACTGGAGCAGCTACCCAAGTTCAAAATCTCTAATTCAGCTTGTGCAAATGCTTGCAAAGTTCTTTTAACGTGTTCAGATAAGAATACCTCTTACCAGGGTGTGCAGTTAGTTTAGAGAGTGAGAGGCTTGCTGAATGAACGCAATTCAGAAGGGAAAAGAGGGGCAGAGCCCTTTAGGACATTTGGGGAGGGGGGTCATAGTTACACCAATCAAAATGAGCTTCATCCAGCAGCGCGATATTTGATTTCTTAAAGGGACCGATTTTTTTTCCAGTTGAACGGAGAAAGGAGGAAGGAAAATAAAGGCATTACTCAATTTGAAAGAAGGGGTGGGAAAATGTTTGCATGCATCTGGAAACACCAACCCTTCTGAAGGAGCCCGATGGCAAGATCACAAATATCCTTCCTTTGATCACTCAGACACACATGCACACATGCCATTAACCAGACAAACATTTTCTTATCAGTTCCAGCTGATTTATTTGTGTCAGATACAGACTTCAGCATGACGACATGTAACTCATTTCCTTTGCTACAAAAACGCAGATGGTCCAATTTGAGAGTATATTGCACAAAAATAATGAAAAACAAATGTGCCATTATGATAAAAAAAAAATGCAAAACAAGATCCAGTTTTACACCTGCTATTTGGGACCCATTCACACAGATATACATAAACTCCTAGCTTTACTATATTACAGAACATATACAATCTTCAATCTAGTACCAGAAATTAGGCTCATGTGTTCCCCCAATTCCATTGTACACTTCCCTATAGAAACACTTCAGATCTACAGCTGTACATTTGCCTTGAGGATTGAACCAGGCATTTAAATTCTCAGTTCGAATTCTCAGTTTAATTCTTGCATGCTTTTACAAATAAAACCGGGTTGAAGTGCCTGAAGAAACCTCACTTAAAGGACAGTAAGAACATTCCCTTTAACTGTACAAAAATATGCCAGAAAATATTTTACTTTTTTTTTTAAAAAGATGAGGTATGTTGGTCATGTATCAAAATGCTTCCTGCCATACCTGTGTGTTCTAGAGTGGTTATCTGCTTAAATATTCCTGTACTTGGAGGGAAACTGAACCGTTGCAAGAAAAAAAAAAAAACACACATTTGTGGTGTATAGAAATTACATAAGACCTCAGAAAAAGTTCCATCCTGAACAGTTTCAGAATTGCCTCCATTCGGTCCAACGGCTGTTTGCCAGCTCCCTGTAGATATGGGTGGGATGGGAATGCATAGTTCAGATTTTACATTTTGCTCTCCACCACAGTTTAAGCAGTTTCATTGCAACCCCACAGAATAACCACACACTTATGGCAAGATACTTTAACATTTATTGCTTTAAACTAAATTGTATCTATTTTCATAGGACTAGCACTTATTTTAGTTACTAGTAAGCAATTCAACAGTTGTTAGTATTTCAATTTCATTTATACAACACACCATTACTTATTCCTATTAGTCACTATCCTACACCAACTGGAATACACACTAGTGCCTGATAATTAGGTACTAGTAAAACTGGAACATATACCAGCAACAGTTACAATACATATAGTGAATAATTCACATCTGGCAATAACAAAAAAAAAAAGTTTTACCAGTAACAGCAGAATAGTTACTTGTCAACTGAACAAAATAAGTAATATTGCTGGTTAGGTTCTTGTGAATTGAAAAAGAAACGAATAGATAACTTGCTAGAATAAAAATAAGAGAGTCAGATTTAAATAGATGCTATGTAGTTTTAAGGAATACATGTTAAAAGCGCTTGCCATACACACAGCCCTGTCAACGTTGACCATGTTGCCACTTTTCTTTCCTACGTTAAAAGTCTCGTAACGCGGATTCCGTTGTCAAAACCACCGGGACAACCACAGAGGCAGAGTCAAAAAAATAACCTGAAGATGCGAGATGCCTCCTTGGTTCTGAAGTTTGTGAGTTAGTAAGTGAAGACTAGGTCTGAAAAGTTCGCCTCCAGCCAGTCTCCCGCGATCATCTCGCTGAGCTCGGGAGTGCAATAGTCCGGGAACTCGAAGTGAGAACCAAGGCTGCCCTCGCTGAAAGAGTCCAAATCTTTATCCACCAGAGAGAGACAAAGGTTTCCTGAAGTGTTCCCCAAGTCCGTCGTGTGAGAGCCAGCCGCTAGGTTCAAACTGAAGTCTACCAGCAAGTCGTCGGAGTCCTCGCTGGAGCTGCTGGACGAAGAAGAAACGGACCTGAAAGATGATGCTGGTGACACCGAGGCAGGGTAAGCTGCGCTCTGCTTTGTAATGTTCTTGAAGTTGTAAAACAGTCTGCTGCCGGGAGTTGCGCTCGTGTGTCTGGACTCCTCGTACATGCTCGCGCCCTCAGACTCCGCAGCGGAGCTCAGCGTGGGGCTCGCGGGGACGTTGTGCAGCCTGATGTGCTCCTCGTCCTCGTACTCATCCTCCTCGTCGTCGTCCTCGTCCTCATCCTCGTCTTCGTCGTCAGTTAGTTCCCTTTTGATAGACTTGGTCACTTTTAAGTTTGTGAAAACATAGTTGAATCTGCAGTCTTGAGAAGAAGCTCTCGCTGTAACGTTCCCCGGTTTACTCGGCTTGAGCTTTGCGCACTTCTTCCCCGCAGCTTTGACACTTTTGCTGATCTTCTCCGGCGAATGCACCGCTGGTTTCGAAGAACTGTCGAGCTTTGGTTTTTTCTTCGGTCTGTATTTGTAGTCGGGGTAGTCAGCCATGTGTTGGAGCCGGAGCCGCTCGGCTTCGCGGATAAAGGGAATCTTTTCACTGTCCTTCAGCATTTTCCACCGCTTTCCTAGCCTTTTGGAGATCTCAGCATTGTGCATGTCCGGAGACTGTTCCATGATTTTTCTCCTCTCGATCTTTGACCACACCATAAAGGCATTCATGGGTCGTTTAATGTGGCCGGTGGCTGTCTTGCACCAGTCCGGTTTCGGTGGCACAGGGCTGCACGCCATCAGTTCGTTCTCCTCGCTGTCTGTGGTCTCTCGCGACATGCTGCTCTCCGTCTCGAGGTGCTCCGTCTGCTGCACCATGTTCAAAGATACTTTTCCCCCTTGATAGACTCACAGCTGCCGCACTCTGACCAAACCTCTTTTCAAAGTTACCGACTGCCTTCTTAACTAGTTCGTAGCTTTCTCATATCGATTGCGTCACGTATAATTATCCAATAGCGGGCCGCGGCTCCTCCCACAAGCCTAGACATTAACCCTTGCGACCTAGATGGCTAGATGGTGTCTAAGTGGTGCTTTCACAGCCAAATGACAGGCTTTTCTGGCACCATAATGTCATGTTTACTAATCTAAAACAAATTTAAATCTGTGGTTTAATCAATCAAATAAATATTAAGTGACCGTATTTACACTCATTACAAAATGAGTTATGATTTAAAGAAAAATGAACAATTTAAAATAATTGAATGCTCCATCAGTTGCCTTTTTTATTATGATTATTTACTGCACTTATATGATTTTGGTAGCCAATGTAAAAGTGCCTTCAAAAACTGGCCAGATCAAGGTATATTACTATGCACACACTGGATTCGGACATGCCTTGTTGCCATCCTACCTCCATACAGCCCAATATTTCATTTGTGCGCACGCCTGTGGGTGGGATTTTCATTACGTGTGCGAGACAGGCATATTGAATGAACACCAGTCCGTTCAGGGTGAGACACCAGGGGACAGAGATAACGTGAGAGGATCAACATTTAGTGTATCTGTTGAAAAATCAGTGCATGTCCTTGCCATGC
The DNA here is from genome assembly GCF_016745375.1 of Pimephales promelas. The sequence continues at coordinate 14,339,283 of NW_024121432.1, read as the reverse complement.
ACTATTTAGGCATTAAGCTACCTATACAATGCCTGTAACTTATATTATAGAACAATAATAAACTGAAAACTTGAATCTTATCATATAAAGATGAGATGAGGATCTGCAGTGTCAGTCCTGTTAACACATCACTAAACGGTGTTTCAAAGTTTCACAGACACAATCAATTTAAAACCACTAATCAGAGATGGAAAAAACATAATACTTAATTTAGTTTTTTATAATGCAATAAACAAATGTGACTAACAATTTTTTTAAAGGGGTCTGGATCCCTTCATAAGCCCCCCACGGTTTAAACACTGCATTTAATGATTGGAAATCGGCCTAAATACACTACAGTTCAAACCTCAGGATCTGTCCGATTTTTTTTCTCCTCTTTGTTCTTTGGAGAATCTGCTGGTGTCCTGCACACTACTCAACATTCACGCCGAATTCATTGATTCACATCTTGACAATGTAATGTCAGTGTTGGTGTTGACTCTACCCCCCTGTCCCACTTCCTCTATAATATGCAAGGAAAATGTATGTAGGTTACTTTAAAGCCTGCTCATAATAGAATAATGATGTTATATCTTGACCTACATATTTACCTTGCATATTTCTATTTTATAATATGATGCGTCCAGACAGCAGACAGGAGAGGGAGTACAAAGATTTGCTGTGTCAAGGAGGTGAGCAACTCTCTCTCTCTCTGTCTGTAGACCACCTTAGCCACAGCTCTGGCTGACAGCCAGCTCCGTCTCTGATAAACCTCTCTACCGTTCTCTCATTTCTCCTTCCCCTAGAGGGCAATCATTTACCCCTTTGAAACAGTCCTGCCCTGCCCCCACACATCACTTCCTCCCCCACCTCAGGCTCATGCAGTGACACATTAGAAATGCAGTGAGGGGATTTTGCTGGGCAGTTTTGCATTGAGATATTGAGATATAGCCTGAGATTAATTTTCACAGGCAGCGTCTCCTACAGACCAGACCACCCCCTTCCCTCCTGTCCCGTCACATCTTCCCGCTGAGACTGGTTGCTTTCGAGGGCTGCCTGGCACAAGCCACATGTCTTTCCAACTCTGAGCCATGGATCATACTATTCTGCTGCCTTTTCAGCTATACTTTGTCTAATTTAAATCTGACAATGTCACCTAAAATCACCCAAGTTTGACATGCTGATCTAAAGGAACAAAATGAGCGTATTGTGCACTTTATCTATTGAGCAAACCATAATTTCCAGTTGTCCCTTGTTTTCTTTAAAGGTGCAATGTGTAAAAACGTTGAGTATATATTACGTAACAGAAATGCAATATGACATCCATAACAGTGGTGTATAAAGAACTTACTTAATAAACAGTCATGTTTTTATTACCTTAGAACAAGACTTTATATCTACATAACCGCGGGCACCACCGTCTATGAAGGTCGACATATTGTGACGTCATGTTTCTACCGTAGCCGACAGCGCTACAGAGCGTGTTACTTCACTACCTTGAAAGAAAAGCAGCAGAAAGCTAGAAGCTAGCCATAAACACCGTGAGTAATGACTTTTCCCTTGTCAGTGGTGTAAAATATGTAGTTGGATTGTTTCATGTAACTTAGTTCTTGTCCCTCGCTTTGTTATGGCTTTGCTATGTGGGGATAAATGTGCTGGTTACGTTCGTGAGTAGGGTTGGGTATCGTTTGAATTTGAACGATTCTGATTCTGATTCCTTGTTTCGATTCCGGTTCCTAACGATTCTCGATTCCGATTCTTTTAAGAGGCAGGGTCAAAAAAGTTTAGCTAACCTTGCTAACCAACGGCCTTTCTGAAGGAAATACTCCTTCTGTAAAAATACTCCTTTTGTCACAAATTTTGCATTTTGCTGAGATTTCGTTATTTTTAGAAAAGCGAAGCCACACTTTGGATCGCCGACGTAAGGTACTCATGTTCGACTCGCGTGGTTATGCCAACACTTCCGGTAGACGCTTCTTCGTTGGTGTTGTTCAGCGGTTTCTTCTTCCGCTCGGCGGACTGTGAATATCGAAACTAGGAATCGAAATTTTAACTTTTGAACGATTCCGGGAAAAACGAAAAGTTAGTCTCGGTTCCAATCGATACTCGATTCTCGATACCCAACCCTATTCGTGAAACAGCTGATTAGTACTCTTGTCATTGACTGTAAAACAGTATGTTATTGGAATCCACCAACCCGTCGATGGCGGTCGACAAGTCGATCTTGGAAGCATTTTAAGTCGATCGCGAAGAGTTTTAAAAATCAGAGAAAAAAGCCTATTGTAGTAAATTGTGTCTAGGGGATGCGGAGGCGTGTGCGCTGCTACAATCACGTCATGCACGCTTCTTGCTCTATTATGGGTTTGCTACGTGGGGAGAAATATGCTCGTTACGTTTGTGAGACAATTAGCTGATTACTATTATTATATTATATATTAAGACCCTTTATCCTCACCTGACTATGGCTTTGTAAACTTTATCCATGATGTGGTTTATAATGGACTGTGGTACAGAAACAGTGAAAATGTAACACACTCTTGGCTTACTCTGGCTATGTGAGCCCATTCTCATCCTTTGGCGTCATATAGGTGATGACATATGACATTTCGTCGAAATACTACGAAAATGGCACCCTTTAGCGTCAATATAACCCGCAGAAGCCAAGGCGTCATACAGGTGACTGGCATCCTTTAGCGTCAATATGAGATGCAGACCCTACCCCAGACCTAAACCTACCCATAACAGTGCATGTTATATTGACGCTAAAGGGGGCCGTGTGCGTAGTATTTCGACCGAAATGTCATATGGCGTCACCTATATGACACCAAAGGATGAGAATTTGTTGGCTATTCTCTGCTGTCTCAGACGACGATAAGTTTGTCCAGTTCTTGCCACCGTTCTTCGAAAGGGAGGGGTGAGCAGTGGGCTGAAAAACTCGCAACCGAACCGCTAGATGTCGCTAAAAAATACACACTAAAATCTAGGTTACAGTGAGGCACTTACAATGAAAGTGAATGGAGACAATCCGTTAATCTAAAAATACTTTTTCAAAAGTATAACCGCAAGATGTATAGAAAATGCGTGTTAACATGATTTAATGTAGAAATAACTTGCTAACCTTTTCTGTGTAGAGTTATTTCTAATACAACATCTCTCTCGCCATAACGCAACACAATAAAACCCTTAAACTATACTGTAAAAATTATTTAAACAGCTTTGTAACTCAAATAATATACACATTTTAACAGAGGAATTAATGTAAGTGCTTTTATAAAATGATATGCTTCACATAACAGCTTTTATATCCTCTGATAACTGGCCTTATTCACTTTACATGTCAGTGTCTCACTAACCTCGATTTTTGCATGAAAAATGAGAGATGAGACAAAATTGTTTAATTTTTTTTAAACAACATTATGTCACAAATAGTGTTGACTAAGTATAACCTGAAACATTCCTTTAAATATAAAGCCAAGAATATTTAAGAATTCCAATTGAATTCTTTATATTAGCACCCTCCCGCTCTCAGAGCAGTGCATTACAGCATATTAGATGAGGCTTGTACAGTGGTAAAAGGGACTTGGCTGTAAGAAGAGGTGAACAGAAGGTGATAGAGAGACAGAGAAGAGCACACCAGACAGGAATGACTCATCACCTCCATGGCGTTTATCTTCCTTAGACTAGAAGCTGCCACTCACCCGCTAGAGAAGTGCTAAAGCCTTGGATCGATAGACAGTCCTGACTAGGAGCTATCTGATATTGAAGATGCAGGAACGTTATACCCTCTGAATGGCCCCTGGATGGGTCTGTTCAATATGCCTTCAATCTCAACACCACACAAAAGGCCACAGTCAGATTAGGTGACTGCAGGGTTGGAGGGACACTTGCAATGGGTGGAGCACCACATTCACATAAACGAGTTAACAAGCCTAGCATCCTGGCACTTGATTGGGGATGCAATGGCTAGCTTTGGTCTTAGGGGCCGTAGCTTACCTAACGGCTGCCGTTAGATGTGTGAACTGCAAGCACTGTTAAGTAGGCGTGGAAACGGACTGTTGTCATTGTTTTGCAACACTTTTTTTTCTTTGTCTTGTAAAGCTGTGTAGGTTGGTTGGAAATATTCTAAATACACTATTTGGTCAGATACTTTTAATAATACAAATATACTTCTGTTTAGAAAGGATACATTCAATTGCTCAAAAGTGACTGTAAAATATTTATGTTACAAACATTTTTATTTCAAATAAAAGCTTTTGAACTGTCTATTCATCAAAGAGTCCTGGAAAATGTATCATGGTTTCTTCAAAAATACTAAGCAGCACAACTGTTTTTGAAGGATCATGTGATACTGAAGACGTGAGTAGTAATATCTTACAATATTACTGTTTTTACTGTATTATTTATCAAATAAATGCAGTGAGCTATCACCAGAAATCTTACCAACCCCAATTTTTTTTGAACAGCACTGTACATTTCACCAAATTCACTGTATTTGAACCATATTTTTTTATCCAAAATACACTCAAATAGGATGACTTTCAAGGTACCCTCTTCCGATAGCTATATTTTCATGTACCGGTACTCATCTTTAAACAATACATAATACTGTATAAATGGTAAATGGACTGCATTTATATAGCGCCTTCATAGACCTAATGGCCACCAAAGCGCTTTACATATTGCCTCACATTCACCCATTCATACGCTCATTCACACACCGACGGCGGTGTCAGCCATGCAAGGCGCCAGCCACCTCGTCGGGAGCAGCTGGGGTTAGGTGTCTTGCTCATGGACACCTCGACACTTGGCCAGGTGGAACCGAGGATTGAACCACCAACCTTTCGGTTCATAGACAACCCACATGAACCACTGAGCCACTGCCGCCCACTGTATGTCACTATAAAATCAATATTTACCTATAGTTAACAGCATATCTTACTATTTCTGTTATTAATAAATGTTTCACAGAATCACTCTTGCAGACCCTGGTTCAAACCCCCCATGGTTAAACAATTCTCTGTTGATTTATAAACTAACCAGATCCACAAATGCTATAAGAAATGATTTTCAAAGACGTTTAGTGGAAACCTTTTGTCTCATTTAGAATTTCCTCAAGTCCATACCTCGACCATGCATGATATTTTGATCTAATTCTGTCATTTTCAAAACACCTCCCCATTCTCTAGTGAAAATACCACCGTCGCTGTGATTTGGGGAGAGTAAAGGATTTTGTTATCAGTCTTAGATAAGAAGCCTCTGAAGTGGAATACATACTGTAATGCAATTGACCCCATGTCTCCACACTTTCAAGGTCTGATGCTTGGCAGGCTGGAGTGACTTCACAAGAAGATAAACAGAGAATACTCAACACGCTGGTGTGTGTGCTTGTGTTAGACGTTGTCAATGCAGCAAATGCAATGGCAGATTACACTCAGCACCATAACCTTGCTCTCGTATTCTTACAAAAATATCTCCATGTGAATTGGAGGTGGCTGTTGAAGTTATTTACAGGATTTCGCAACACTCTCTTCAATGCCTCTGTGTCAAAAGGATGAAAGTAGTGACGTAAACAAGATAAATGGCAAAACAACTTAGAATTCTCAAGTTACACTACTACTGACTTTGAAAAGTTGCTAGCTCAATTTATGTTAAAAACCTGCCTGTTTATGGCTTTATATTGTCAAGCAGCATGAAATCAGGCAGTCGTTGACAATACGCAAAGAATGTGCAAAATACGTTCAAAGTCAAACTAGTTGGTGAAGGAAAACCAAACGAATACCAAATCTAAATAAGCTCACCAATCAAACCGTTGATAAACCATCCCTGAAAGCAGCATAAAGCTGATCAAGTATGTACGGTGCACTTGTTTGCTGCTTTTTGCAGTAATAGTAAACATGTATTCAGAGGTTCTCGTGGGGCCCTGACCCACTATAATGAGAGTGTGTTTAGTCTGAAGGCCAGGCCCTGTGTTGATGGATTGCACTGCCTGAGGGAGAGTTTTTTTTTTCTTTCTTGACACCACAGGAAGGCTCGGCAAGGTGCAGGGTGGACATAGATTTCTGTGTGTCTGTGTGCCCTTTTCAAACTATCGATTACTGGAGCCAATTTCATGTCATAGCTACAGGCCTCATGCATATGTGGTGGCAAAGGGCAAGATGAAAGGCATCAATCAGAAAATGTTGCTTTATTATCTAGGTACATGCAAGGTGTATAAATAATAAACATTGTGTTGATCAGTTTTTGTTGTGCCTCGAAACATTTTATTAAATCCAAATAATTACCTGAGTTGCACTGTTAAATTGTGATGAGAGAATGTTTGACCTAGTTTTACAGATTTACAAGGACTGGAATCAGTCCAGGCCTTTGTCAGAATCAGAAGTACAATCTTGCTTTTAACCCAGCAGCCATTCTTAGTGCAACAAGAGCTGAGCTGCTTTCCTATGTGTTATGTGAAACTATTCTAAAGGGATAGTTCACCCAAAAATTACATTTATGTCACCCATGTCGTCCATGGAACACAAGAAGAGACATTTTAAAGACTGCTTTCCATTCAATTACAAGGCACACATAGCTTTTAAGTTGAAAAAGCTATGCAAAAACACCATAAAAGGGGTCCGTGACTTTGTTGTTGACTGAAAATCACATGTATGTTTTACAAGATTAATTCTATTTCAGTCTTTCCGCTTCAAAATTCGATGTTTAATTCACTGTTACTGTTTTTTTTTTTGTACTTGTGAAATTTACTAGCAATTTCTGAGTGAAAATTGACTCCCGGTATATATACACCATTTTTTAGTGAAGAGATTAGAGAGAAAAATAAATACATTAGAGCCGAGAATGTTAAACCAAATCCTTATATAAAGTAGTTTATATGCTGTAGCACAAACACACACTATTTATATTACATGTAGGTGTGAGAAACGGTTAAACCCTCCCTGTGAATTGGTCGATATAGTTCACAAAACTCTGTATTACTGTATATAAATCTGTATTACAGTAGCAGATGTTAACCGCCACTTGGGCTAAAGATTATCAGTGAATAACGACTTTTGACTTTAGAAATTTCAGTATGTTTCTCACATGAATTCAGAATGTTTTTCATATCCTTCAGAAGACTTGGCATATTGTTCACAAGTTAAAACGATGCTTTCAGGTGCGTTTGCATTGTTTTTTTCGAAGCTTAGAGGCTTCAGTCTCTATTCATTGCAAATGCATCGAAAATAAAGGCCAGCAGTCTTTTGTGTTACACAGAAGAAAGTAAGCCAGACAGGTTTGGCACGACATGAGGTGAACTATTCCTTGAAGAGAAGTTCAGCTCAAACAAGGTTTCAAGTAGTTAAGAAATGTTTTCTTCCTTAATGCTCGACACTTCTGTCTGTGAAATTTTACAGTGCAGCCTTGAAACTCCAGCTGTTTCCGAAAACCACCGAATTAGTAAGCTGTCACTGGTTTATTCGCAAACTGCTCACAGCTACTTGAAAATTGAACTTCTCCTTTCCTCTGCAAGCCTCTTCAGAGCACTTCATCCTGAGGGCAGACTAATTTAAAGGTAAGTAGAGGATGTCATCAATTGTGAACAAATAAGACAAAGGTGAGGAGGGGCTGGGGTTGAGGGGTGCATGACAGCACTGGAGATGGGTAGGGAAAAAAAAAATACTAAGATAACGATCACGACTCCTGGATAAAAGAAGCTATTATTTCACAGCAGTTCATCTCGTGTTGACATTCCAGTTAATTACCTGGTGCGGTGGGAGAGAGGTGTGCTGAGCCCGAGCATGACAAATACAGAAAGGCTAAAGTTGAGGTTGCAGGTGGGCTTATTCAGAACAACCTGCACGTAAGAAGATCCACAGCTTGCACTTTATCTGAGGCACCACGTCAACATCCATTAAGAGCACTCACACTCCCTCGCCGTTTAATGAACGGTGAGACGCCACACGAATGAGTACTGGGTGGGGAAGGGGGGCAAATACTGCTGTTGAAATGCGGTATTTAACAAAATTGGAGTGAATTGTGAAGAGCCCTTTCGTTGGGTTATTTTTTTTTTTTTTAACACCAAGGGAGTTGTGCTCCCTATGGCTGTTGAAGTGAATAACGTGATGATTACAAAGCCCTTTTTCGATTACAAAGCAGCACATAAATGCAGTCTTAAAGTGATGTGAATTTCACACTCAATTATACACACAACTATCACTGTGGTCTGTTGATTTTTAAACACATTTTACTTTAAAGTCAACATGAGTAGCACTTCCACACTGTTTTACATAATATTACATTAAATGTTCATTAAAATAGACTTAATTTCGTCAGGACTTGATTGGGTAGTTAAAAGTGGGCAAAATCAAGCCTGAATAAACACAATTTTCTAAAAAGCAAAATAGCTAATTGGCTATGGGTTAACAAGTAAAGGGAGGTCAGCAGGAAGGGAACGTAGTTTCTGAGGACATTATTTCTGGAATAACATACTCCAGAGATTCATTCATCATTCTATTTTTAGACCAGGATTAAGAAAGAAAACAGGGCTACATGTGATTTCATTTTGACTTTAACTATAGACTAAACTATGACTGATCTTTTTAAACTTGGAAAAGACCTCATGTCCTCAGAGTCCCTTACAGTCCTCTAGGCAAGTACACATCATTCAACGAGATGCTGTGTGTGAGTGTGCAGTTTTGTTTCTCTAAGCACCCCCACATCCAAAAAGCCATGCTCCCATCAACTGGCACTAATGAGCCTGAAACAACCCTGATGAACCTGACTGAGACACGGCTCTGGGGTGTCGGGTGGCTGACTGCTGCAAACCTAGCCAAGCACAGAGAATTAAGATGCTCTTTGGTCTTCTTTTATGAGATTTGACTAAAATTTTGTGTCAATGTTTTTTTTTTTAGTGTATATAAAATAGTTGAATATGTACACTACTGCTCAAAAGAGCACACCATGCCATTCACTTGATATATATTAAAATAGAGTTATTACTGTATTTCATGTCAGATAAATGCAGCTTTGGTGAGCATAAGAGACTTCTTAACTGTCACCGTCCCACAGGTGGGACGTTTGCCACTATATTTTTAAAACAATAATATCTTAGTAAATACCTTAAATAATATTGACAAACTATATATCATTTGAAAGCTTACAATCTCTAGTTTCCATATTTGGTGACTGATTTTCAAAATATATTACAGAGGAGCCATAATTTATCAATATAAAACAAGAATATTTTCATACTCATAAGGCGTGTTCAGACCTTTATTTTAAAATAGCAGTAAACATGAAAAATCATGAAAAAATGGTAGATACCTCAGTTTGTTTTCATGCCAAAAGTTCAAAAGATAGAATCCATTCAATTATTTTGGAAAAAAAAGGTCTGAAAAGTTTGAAATATCAAGAAAAAAATAATAAATTCACCATTTGTGACGTGGCAGCTAGCTATGACTTACATGCGTGTTCTTTGTATGTGTTTCTTAGAGGTTCAATTCATATCAAAATCTGCCAAACTTCCCATGCTACTTCTGAATAGGATCTCTACTTCAGAAATTGTATGAAAATTGTGAAAATAATGGTTCATATCACTCAAAACACGAATGGAAATGCAGGCGGCCTTATATGGGCAGTAATGGAGTCTGATTGTGCCCTAGTGAAAAAGTTTGGTACTGCGCTCAAACAAAATCTTACTGAAAGCTCATTTTTTGAGATATCAACCTAAAATTTGAAACACAACTTGTTCAGATTTTTGGCTTTGATATTTCTGCCATTTTAGAGTAGCCCAGGTTTTGAAAATATATATTTTATGTAAAATATGAATAATTAATATTTTTACATTGTACATTTCCATAAACTCAAACTTCTATAACTTTTTTTCTGTTTCACTTTCTTAATTTATTTTACTTCTACAAAAATCTGCCAAATGTCTTCTTTAAAACAAGACCAATCATATGTCTATATTCCAAAGCATTCTTGAATTACAACCATTTAAGTTCGAAATGTGCATTTTCATGTCTTTTTAAAAAAGGGGGGGTGACAGTTAACAGGTTAAAAAAATGCAAATAAAATGAACCCCAAACTTTTGAACTGTTATTAGTTTGTCTCATAAAAGACATAAAATGTAGAGTTCTACCTCATAGAAAACGTAAATATAAAAAGCCATGTTGACAGCAATAATTCATTATTTTTGTCCTCATCACTGCCTCAGAATTCAGACATTTAGACATTTGCAATAATAATGTTTATCCTCAAGATCAAATCAAGTTTGCATATGTTACTTCCACAATTATAATTAAATAATAGTTCGTTTGGCATTTCCAGATAAAGGAATATAAATATCGGTCTGGTGGTAGATATTCTATGCATGACCTTAAAATATGCACATATAGATCGCTATTTTCCACCTCTCCATATCAAAGATCTTCCTTTGCCTTTTAAGTGTCTTCCCCCTCTATATTCTACAAATGTCAGTCATTCTGTCTTATCACATAATCTCAACAGCCTCACATTTATTTATGAGGAAAGGAGGTTCTGCCAGAATGACATAGCAAGTCAATGTCAAGAAATGAAATACAGTATATAGTTCCACGCTGATGCTCAGAATATCAAGTGTTTCTAGAATTACATAGCCCACTTTTTCTGAAACATTATACTATGTTGTGGAATAGCTAAGATCTTATATTTATACGACTTTTTAGTAGGCCCTTAATCATATTTCCTGTTTCCTAGTCTTTTAAAAAAAAAAACTATTTTCAATATACCTCAACAGATGTTCTTGAATGAAAAAGCCTGTCTAAGAGCTAAATTGGCCCCAGTTGGTCATGACTGCTTACTCTGTTTTATTTGTGAAGTGCATTCAATTCTCAGCAAAAGAAACTCCTTTTCATTTTCAAAAACACAACACATGCAATAGGCAATAAAATACTGTGCATTCATACAGCCTGCATCCACTCTAAACCTTTGATTTCCTTCCATTTTGGAAACAGCGTTCAATATGTCTTTATTCTTTTCAGAACATACAGTATACTCTAAGAAACATGTTTTTTCCCCACTGTGAACACAGTGTTATTTTAAGGTGTGAAGATAGTAGTATTCCCTCACAACTATTGACACAAAGCCCACACATCAATGATGAATGGCTGCTATTATAAGGCAAAGCTCCTGCTAGCCTCAGTACAGGCAGAGAGGCAGGGATTAATCTAGCCCATTACATTTGGGGGAGGGGAGGGGAGGTGGGCACATTGACTCTGACTAGCCATACTGAAGACTCCTGAAGCTCTAGGGCCCCATTTACACCGGATTTAACATCCATTTTTGGACAGAGGTCAAAAAATGTTTGTGCTGCTATTTTATGTTTTATCAACATGTTTTAACACAATGATCTATGCACTCTTGAAATCCCCTTCTCAAGTGGTCATAGTATGGCATTTGAGTCACATGGTAATACCAGGTGTGAATGGTCTGTCTCACCTGCATGATGACTTGTGAACGGCTCAAGGTCCCAATATACGTCAAGCAAAATTAAAGAATGAACTGGTGTTCGTTTTAGAAGTTCGAAACAGTTTGCCAAAGCGAACTTTCCAGAGTTTGCTTCGGCTTGCAAACATCTTAATTGGTCAATGATGATTACATAATAGGTGTGTGCAGAGGCTCGGCCCTCTTTGATTACATAATAGGTAGGTGTGCGCTTTTCAAATTAAAAGAGGCACTGACACTGTTTATTCATGTTTAATTGTCTGTTCATGTTTAATACTGTAAAGCTGCTAGCTTTTAAATAAGCTATTCTATTGCATAAAGTGCTGTTTTAATAAATGTGACGTGACTTTACTAAAGTGCCGATTTGGTGAAAACATATAACAATGTGGATGATTAGATGCTTTATAACTGGTGTTTTTTCAAAACTGTCAGTATTGTCAAGTATTAAACTGTCAAGTATTTTCGAACTTTATTTTACCCTTACCTAACGAAAAGAACTTCGCCATAAGTATATCGGGGCTTTCACCTGAGACTTATGCTAAAAACAGGTATAAACAGGGCCTAGATGTTTCTGGTCTTGCCCTTTAAAAAATACTGGGCACCTATGTTTACAGCTTAGATACATACTTTATTTTAAATTTTCAAAGATTTTGGGTGAATATACAGAATTGGGTTTTCTATGTTAGATGAACAAGTTTACTATTAAAATATATTTTCAATTATTTAAATGTTATCATCTACATTTTATAAAAATAGGCCTACATAAAATATATAACTTGTTACATTTACAAATTTCACAAAATACTGAAAAATATTTTAAATAATTTATATTAAATTATTTAAATGTAATTCATTCTATTTATAAAAAATATATACAATATAAAAATGTGTGAAATTATCTAAAGTATAAAAATGGTCATGCGGAAACAAAAACTATTCTGAAATGTCAATGCTGTAACAAATTTCACAAAATAATATATATATATATATATAATTATTTATTTTTCATTTGTTTACATTTTATTAAAAAAAAGAAAAAAGAACTGTATATTCAGAAATGTCAGTGATGGAAAATTGGGGCCACATTTTCTAAACAGGGTAAATTAGCGTGAGAGCACATTTCAATAAAAGCACAGAGTGGAAAGTTCTGAGCGTGATCTACTGATGATGCACAAATTAAAGGACAAAGACGCAGCCGTATCATTTCCATAATGACCTCAGATACCAGTATGGACTACTGCAATAGTAAATCACCTTGCATGATTAATTTAAATACTTTCCTGCCATACATTTTGCTTCTGAAAGGATAACTCCTACAATAGGTCAGCTGAAAAAAATAAAAAGTTAATCCTAACAGTAGTTTATTAACGCCAAAAAAGGGTTTTCACTGGAGCAAGCTGTTAATAAATCTGGCCCTTAAAATGCAACTAAAAGTCGTATATAACAGCATGTCATTGTGGTTGTTGTGGTGATGACCCTGCACCACAATACGTTAAGCTATCATTTCATTCCACATATCTGATCTTATGCTTGTAAAATCAGTTGCGTGTCAAGTGATCTTGCTATGTGGAAAAAAAGCTGACATGATGACAGATTGAGTGTCTAATAGCGGCGGAGAAGAGATAGATGGGGATCTTGCATGTTCGTCTGAAGCACACCAGTAATTTCCCCAGGTCATTTACACTTACATGTGAACATTTCATGCACACAGAAAGACAGGGGGAAGGGCTTTATAATTTCTGAAGAGTGTAAAATGTGTGAGGTTGTTAGAGAGATAGAATGGTACAATATTCAGTGACTCATTTTATTCACTAATCTATTAGTGCCAATTAATTTCCGGCACCAACTTAGGTGCAGTTTCTTAATTTATTATACTGGAGATGTAAAGTGCGGCAGAAGGAGAGATGTAGAAGAAATGGCTTGTGGTTTAAGAAAAAGTAGCTTGACTGAACAATGAGCATATTCCTGGAGATCTAGTATCTGTGCACTACTTCTCCAGTATGGCATGACCAAACACTCTTCCAGTTCCAGAACAATTCCCAACGCCTGTCCATCAGTAAAACTATCAATAAGTCGTTCCTGTGATGCAGCACCTTTTGAACTCTGTAACATTAAAAATGAATGTTTGTGTTGGTCTTGTCAATTGCAGTTAACCCTTATTAAGTATTGCTTGATTATTTACAGGATGGCAATAAAAAGCTTTAGTAATGTTTGAGCTCTTTATTTTCAGCCTGTTGACAGATAATTTTGTTTTTAAATGTTTATATTACCATTAATATTGAACAGGATGGATAACAAAATGGCAACAGCATAAAATTCACCTCCATGTCCCCATGTGTATTTTAAGATATACAATAGGGGCAATGAAAATGTACTGCATAACAGGATGGACCCTGATATATTTTATCTATGAGCAGTTTAGTGATGAATGGGTTCAGGCTTTATACACTGTGCCCTCGGAGACAGACAAAGGGCAGATACTGTGACATTCTCATCTACGTCATACTCCTGGCAACCTGTTATTATTTATGAAGATTATTAATAGCATGCCTTTGAAGATGAAAAAGCAGAAGAGCCCTTGCCGATCACGTCTCGGTTGTTTGGAAGTTCAGATTGAAAGCGCAAAAAAGAGTTGTGCTTTTCTCATGGCAGCCACTCAGTTTTGATAGCTGAAATTTGCAAGCGTGGTCGTGAGAGTCTGGTTTATGGCTACATCCTGTATTCAGATTTACACTTCAGAGAATCCAAAATGTAGTGGAAAGAAAGAGGAGCGAAAGCGCAACCGAGAGGGGGTCTTTTCAAGGTGAACTCCTTCAACGGCTGTTGAGAGCAGCGGTTGGACAATATTCAAAAGCTTTTTTTGGTGTAGGCCTATGCTAAAACAGTTAACCGTCTGCTGGGCTCACTGCCTGAAAACTGTCCCAATAAAAATCATTCCTTCATGCCAGGTCATGCTGGGCTCAAACATCCTTCTTGCCCCAGCGAGTTGTTGCAGAAAGGTACGATGAAATGACCAGCGAGGTTTTTATAGTGGAACATCAACTGTTATGTGAAAGGAGATTCTCAGGCACATATCTGAGATTCTCAGTTTATTTTTAGGATTGGATTTTTTTTTACTAAAATCTAAAATGTAAACTAAAGTGAATCATACATTATGATGTACAGTATTTGCTAAATGTTATATTTAACAGTGTTATTAAATTATTAGAGTTTTAAAGATGAAATTTAATGGAAAAGTTTGAAAAAGAGCATGCTTTATACAGTGTCCAACATCAGTGGTTATATGTCCGATGTTAAAAAAAACTCTAATAATAGCAATAACAATGCAAATAAGTCAATGATAATGGTTGTGGGATTTTCCAGAAAAAAACAAAACAAACATAAGACACCTGAAATTTCCATATAGCAAAATAATAATAACAATAATAATATTTTTTAAATTTTTATATACTTTTCTATTTGAAACAAACACACACACACACACCGGTATGCATTTGTGGAGTTTAAAATAGATTTTGGGCAATATTGTAAATATTTATAAAAAAATGGCAAAAAATGAGGTAAAATAACTAAAGCGCATTGAAAAGGCAGTTTATTTTGAAATAAGCATATTGCCATATGGGTTTTATAAATGCATGTCATCCATGTGAGAGATCACACATAATGATATTGATTTATAATTTCAGAAAGATATGTCAGTGTAATACAGTCTATGTTGTAACTTGTACTTGTATCCAGTGCAACACACACCTTTCCTCCATGTATCTGAACACCTCCAGCTGCTGATATGTATTTAATATCCCCTGTTCCTTTGGCATAATACATTCCAGTTGTGCACCCTTCATTCCAGGGCTGCAGGCCTGTCTCCTATTTTATTTTTTCCATTCTCCACTAGAAGGATGTGGGCGATGATTTATAGAGCATGTCCAATTGGTTTCTGTATACCAGCACAGGGCAGGGTGTCACAAGTGTGTTGGTACAGTAGGTCAAAATCCAATAAGGAACGAGGTGGGGATGACCGATATGGGCATAAGCCAACTTTGCCAAAAAGTTTTTTTTTGTTGAGGAAATCAAGTTCCCCATCAAAGAGTGTTTTATGCAAGGCCCTGTACTGAAGGATTTTCAGCCTAATTACCATGGAGGCTAGGCAGCCCAGCGTCAGATACCAGGAAAAGAGGCAGTGAAACATAAGACGTTTCAGGCTACGAGACGTGCTCTCTCTGCTACGGGCTTGTTATAAAACCCCCTTTCTCTCTTTGATACCCTTAAAAAAAATGAGACTGCTTGCCTTTGGCAAATGAACGTGTACTGGCACAAAAAGAATCTGTGTGTCCTTTTTCTGAGATAATAGAGACATAAGAAACAGTCTTTTCACTTGAGAGAGCCCTGCATTAAGCAGTCTTTGGGATGGAGAGCAGGGATTTCTGTCGGTGAAGTGAATGGGGGTTAGCACAGCTGCTGAGGGCTTGGATCTGGTACCATGCTGGCTGCCTATTTGAAGAGGGCTGCAGCTTAACAGGGCCTTCTAATACCTTCATTGTTCGTCATGCAGGGGTGCAGACCTCGAGTGCCAGGCTGAGGTGAAGAGGTCCACAGCTGCACCCAGTCTGGGAAGAGAGAATGGCGAGGTTTCGATTTTGTTGGGAATTGATTATAATAAATGAGTATAATAAATCCCAATGCAAGTTTTAGTACTTACAATAGTGGTACAACAACTATGACATAATATGAAAAATCTTCAATCATTTATGGGACTGAAGCACTCAAGCGTCAAAAAAATGTTTAAAACCTCAGCCCCCATTCATTTTAATGAGTAAATGTCTTCTTTTGTGTGTGTAAAATACATCCATAGTTTGGAATGACATGAGTAAATTATGACAGAATTTCAATTTCCAAATACGAATGGACATTTTTTTAATAGGCTACATAATTCCCTTATTCTAAAAAATGTTGGGTTGTTTCAACCCATGTTTGGGGTCGGGGTTAGAATAAGTTGACATGTAGTTGCAAAGTTACTTCAATGGTCAGTACAATGTCTGTTAGGGGACCATCACAATAAAGAGTGCCAAAATACTATTGGGTGAACTGGCAGTGGGCCAGATCACACAGACCAAAACAAAACCCGACTGACAACACGGAACGTGTAAAATAATAAGTAAAATAACTGGCTGTAGAAGTGTTCATGTTTGCTAAATATCTGCAAACATATTATGGTAATTTTTTGCTAAAGTAAAAAGGTTACATACAGCACATTTAAGCTCACTTTGATCAACTCCTAACGAGTGCTGAGTAATTCCTCTAAAATGGAATGTACCGACAGCAGGCGCCACCTAGCTGCGATAATAATAACAATAATATTGTTCAATAATATGACCTTGATCAACTTAAAATAGGTGTCATTTGAAAGCTTAGAGTCTGAAATTTACAATGAATGTAGCCAATTTGATAAATGTAGCCAATCTGAGTAATTTGCTGATAAATACAAAAAAATATCTTCATAATCGATGAAGTACTTTTTGTACTATGTACTACATACTGCAAGATGTCAATACATCGTACAGCTCAGATAGTCATGTGTCATATGTCATTTGAAAGGTTTCGATGAGTAGAATACCACAAGAATAACTTCTTTGGGCTTTTTACTAAACTTGAGTAAGATTTTGTACAAAAAGCCCTTCAAGAGACCCATATGTAAATCATGGATGGTTAATTTAAGACGCATTTCCACTTTCCACGCATTTTAAAAGGAGTCCTAACTCAACACATAATCCATCACTCAGAACTATAGGCGATTTTCCTCAAGGAGTTCTAACACACACAAAAATCCACATAAACACGTAGCCAAGCAAGGTAGCTTAGACTTGGCCTTTTCACTCGTATCTTCATGAAACATATATCGATTATGAAAAATGGCACATCATTATTTACAGCAGGAGCTCATAATTAAAAAGAACCCAAACTCAATATATTCCATCAATCAGATCTAAAGATATTCCTCATGGCGTTCCAACACAAATGCACCTAGCCAACATATGCACCTAGCCAAGTATATACTGGTGAAGAGCTCACGTTGGTTTTTCGCTTATAACTACAAGAAACAGGCACAGATCATAGAATATTGCACAACATTATTTTCAGCAGACTCTCATGATTAAAAAGAGCCCAAACTCAGCATAATCCATTGCATTTCATCATTGCGAGATATACCTCACGTCTTTACTTTCATTTTTGTATTTGTTTATTTATTATTAAAATTATTGAACATTCACCGGTTCCCGCCTCCATCTTCCCATAACATCTGAACCTTGTTACATAGTCGATCCTGTAAACAAACAAAATACTATGCCCCGAATAGACTGAGGTGAAGCATACTGAACTATAAAACAACACGGGTAACGCAAAAGGAAACGAAGGTTCAGAGGAAACAGAGTCTTTCTTTTTTCAGAGAAAAGGGTCAAATTAAAACTAAAACCCGACAGAACAGAATAAGCCCTTTAGTGGCCAAATAAACAGACCACTGCTTAAAAATATCACAAGGCAACCTGAATTCAAAGCAATTCCCCACAAAGGGGTGTGTTTCATTAATTGTTCATTGCTAGGGTTAAGGTACCAGTAAACTGCATGCAAACATTAAAATCATTTTATAGAAAGTTCAGACCAGACAGCTGCATTCAGCCCCCCCCCCCCCCCCCCCCCCCCCCCCCGTAATCTGAACTTATCCAACAACTGTGATGCTAGACGGTGGAGAAGCGGTCATGAGAATAATAGGTCTATTGATCTCTGTTGTGTGTGAATGTCCCTCCTATTGACTTCACCCTTGCAAAAGCACTAATCTGGATCACAATAGGATCCCAATGCAAATTCTAAGCACTGTTAAATGTCCAGGCCAGAAGGGAGTGCTCAGTTCACTGCATCCAGCATCACTGACCCATACAGCAGAGTCTGGGCAGAATGCAAATACTATTAGATTCTATTTTGGGCAAGACTTGGGTGGATCAGAGTTGGAGATTGAATCTGGCCTCGGGTCATGTGGCTGCATGGTTCTACAGTAACCCAAACAAACATGGTGGAGAGGCTTCCTGGAGTGAATGAAAAGGAAAGAGAGCGTGGGTGTAGTCGATTCATCAGAGAATCAGAGTTGCAGCAATTAAACACTTTGTTTTTAGTTGTCTATGGACCTAATAAATGTACTATTATTGAAAAGTTATTGACTTTTTACTATATTTATACTATAAAAAGATAACTATTTTATCTTTTGTCAAAAAGTTTTCCCAACCCCTGATTTAAGAAGTGTGTGTTTGAACTGACACATTAGAGTCATTTGTAAGGGACATTGGTTGCGCTTAAGGGGTTTGATTCACTGAGAATAACAAGTTCATAAGATTCATTTATTTGGGAGTCATACTACAGCCATTTTGACGCATGTTCTTGATTCAATAAAAAGATTGTTTTATTTACAGCGTGCGTCTCCCTCAGATTGTAAACAAAGCTCAGGGCGCACCAGATTACACGTCAGCAGTGTCTTACGTCATCAGCATCACTGGACGCGGAAGACAACAGAACCGGGAGACAATACAATGCTGAATAAAGTCGTAGTTATTTCGATGCTTCAAACTAACCGACTGATGTCACATGATAAAGTCTTTATTTCCTTTCTGGACAAGGACAATATACTGTGTATACATTTTCAATGGAGGGACAGAAAACTCTTGGACTAAATCTAAAATATCTTAAACTGTGTTTCCGAAGATTGGAACGACATGAAGGTGAGTCATTAATGACATAAATTTCATTTTTGGGTGAACTAACCCTTTAATCCAGTAATCAGCCATGCTGTCTGTTTCACATTGTAGATCTGTTAGAAATACAAAAAGACTGTGACTGTGATGCTTGATTTACCAAATTTATCCTAAGTCAAGTTTATACCACCGTATTTAACCGGAGCAAAGCCTCTGAGCAGCAATTTAGAGCCAATGTCAACCAGGTGAGGGCTGCACTGGATTCCATTTTAGTTATCACCTCAAGCACCCTTCCCTCAGCATTCAGCTTTGACTGGAGCATTGTTAAACAACATTAAATCAGGTAGACAAGCGAGACAATTTCATTATGTGTCTAGATGGAGGTGGCAGACAAAAGTGAAGGCGGAGATGAGATCTACTCGATGTAATGCAAATGCAGAATGGGGACCAGCTCAGCAGGGGTACAAGAGGGAGTATATCTGTAGTATGTGTTTGGAAATACGGTGCAGAAAATGAATTTTCTCCATGTGGGTGATGATGGATTTACCAGTGAAATGTAAAATTAGATGCAACAAGGAGGAACAGATATTTTAATATATTTATTTATATAGAATGGGTGATATATATATATATATATATATATATATATACAGTATATATATATATACTGTATATATATATACTGTATACACACACACTATTCTATATAAAAGTATAGGTGCAACAAGAAGGAAAATTGTATTTTATTTTAAATAGGCCTAGGCATATAAATGTTGTAAAATATATAATGTTATATTAAAGCAAAAAGCTCCCCAGGATCATTCCTATCAGTGATTTGACCACATGTTTCCCACATGTTTTAAGCTTAAAGATCATATTACAGCTAAACATCCTATCAGGTGTGAATATTGTTATGTAGCTGTCAGTTCAGCGAGAGCGTTACAGACAACATCCTATAAAACAAGCTTTAAAACCCCAGTCATCAGAAGCTTAACCACTGTCTGGACTTGCAATTAAATTCCAGCTAATAAATATCATCAGCTCTGGAGAGGGATTATGAACCAGATCTAGTTTCGGCCCAGAGTTATAGGAGGACCTAGTTTTTACAGCGTTGCTTAAATTGCTCTTTGATTTTATGAAGCAGCTTTGACACGGTCACATCTGGAGAAGGGTATGCGTAGAAGAACTTGCTGCTTCGTCTCAACTCCCTTATATATCTTATAATGGGAAGCTAACAGGAAGTAACATTCTACACAAATGCACATTAAACATAAACACCCTCACCATATCATTCATGGACAATTTCTTACATTTCCGCTTTCTTTTTCTTTCTATCCTCCATGTTTCTTTCCTTAAGTCTCTCGGCTGCCCCCTGAGGTCACTATAATTGGACCCTCATTTCCTGAGCATGAATCGTCTGACTTCATATGATGGTCTCAGTTCTCCTTGTGGCCTCGTAATGTTCAAATAGGAACCAAATGCAAATAGCTAAAGAGCCATGACCATCAGATAAAAGTTCATGGCGACAGACAGAGACCTGGAAAAGAAAGTTTAGGAGCCACTACATGGTTGTTCAAGTGTGTTTTGAAATAGCATCAACAAATCTGAACGTTTTACCCATTTGACCTAGAACACTGAGAGCTAGCTGGCACTTATCCCCTTATATTTTGCATACTGATAACCTAAAAATAGCTCTGAATCTCTTGCATAAACAGTTGTTCCTATTGCTGGCATGTCTTTTGACACTCATACCAAAGGTAGACTACAGTTCCTATATATAGTATACAATAAAATAATTCATTTGACGAGCCTCTGCATAATGCAAATATGTTACAGTGTAAATGTTGGGTCAGGTGCCTTGAACTCTCTATTCACATTCCTGATTTTGTTGATAACAAACCAGTTAATTTTGTTTTGACTGCTTGCATTTGAACAGGCTCTAGTTTGGCAACAATAGATCTTTCCCTCCAGCCACTGTGTTTGCTTTTCCAAAATTAGCATATGACGAAAATAGTTTAACAAGGCTGCAAGACTCCCACAGTTATCTCAGGAAATGAAATAATCACTTGATTCTGAAATCAGATAACTTTGGAGTTGAGCAAATAGGCCAGTATAATGGTCAGATTGTTGTTGTTTTTTTCAGACACTTTTAAGATCAATTGTTGTGTTTCAAACTCTTTTCCTGTTTTGGTATGACTACATTTTGTTAAAGGGTTACTTCACCCAAAACTAAAATCACTATCATCATTTACTCACAATCATGTTGCTCATGGGCGACAGCCCATAAATCTTTAATGTGAATGATTAACATGCTGGTATTATAAAATGGTGCCTTGCAAACATGACAATATGCTTTCGTCTGAAGGGAGTGTTCGGTAGGCAGGCCCTAAGGCATGGAAAGGAGAACCAGTGCCTTGTTCCCTGTTCTCAGGGAACATAGGTTACAGTCGTAAGTCATTCCCTTTCGAAAGGGAACTTGCACTGTGTTGAATGACGCTTTGGGGAATGATATACCCATGAATGATATGTTGGCAGATACAGGCAGAGTATGGGTTCTTCCATGTCCTCTCGAGCTCAGTAAGATATCGGGAAGAAATGAAAGGCTCACCTGAGCTGGTGGTTCTATGACAGGAGAAAAAACGCTCTCATCACGAGTGATTGTGATTTTGATTGTGATTTCAGACACCTATCATGCCTGAGGCGTTCCCCAAAGCGTCTTTTGACGCAGTGCGAGTTCCCTTTTGAAATGGAACAGGGACATTTTTCTAAATATATTTTGGGTTTCACAGAAGAAAGTCATGCAAGATTAGAACAACACGAGAATGAGTAAATTATGATAAATTTGTCCTTAAAATAAAATAGCCCTTTAAAATTTTCTTGTCAGATGACCAAAATAATGGACGTGAATGATCTCACAGTCCCTGTATTGTGCTTCAGTCGTATTTTCCTATAGATCTGTCAACTTGTATGCTGAAACTGGATGCAAGGAACATTGACACAATTTTAGACTGTATATGATAGCCACCACAATGATCATTTGCATAATGTTTATGCATAATTTTCCTCATCCAATATAAAATAAGCATGTTCTATTCAACATTTGTCTAGCCTGAAATATTCACTTGATTTTTTTTTTCCATTTGAAATTAATAATTTTATTCAGCTAAGACTCATTAAATTGATCAAACGTGACTTTTTCATTGTTTCAGGATAATCAGCATATTAGATTGATTTCTTAAGGATCATATGACACTGAAGACTTGAGTAATGATGCTGAAAATTCAGCTTTGACATCAAATTACACATGTAATGACATTTCACAAAATTACTGTTTTTAGTTTATTTATTTTTACCAAATAAATTCAGCCTTGGAGAGCATAAGAGATTTCTGACAAAAAAAAAAGTAATAGAAAAGGTTAAAAAAAAAATCTCGCAACCTTAATGTTTGAATGGTAGGCCTAGTGTATATTTAATTACTCGTACTTAGTGAGGCTGGCAGTGTCGTGATAGTTGTCCTGAACAGGTGTTCTATCTCTCTTGTCTTTACCCTCATCCTAAAAGCCCTCATGTCTGTCCAGCTAAGGATCCATCAGCACTTCCTCTAAGCTGATATCATGCCTGTCATCACCTGAATCTCCACCGAGACTCTTCCTGTAACAGACCTGCATATCGCCACACAAACACACAGAATGACTACCCAAAACAGAGGGGGCAGTTCAAAAACTGTCATTTCACTTCCCGTAAAACAGCACAGGCTGTTTTAAAAAACTCAGCATGTTTGAACATCAACAGGCAACTGTAAAATAAGCATAAAATACCCTTTAAAAGTCATTAGAGAGACATTACAGTCTGAGGGGCGGCGTGTCTTTGATGCCCGTGATTATTAGTGTGCAGTAAAGCCCAGAAGAAGGGGTTAGGTTAGGTTCATGTCTGGGATGCAGGTGATTTAGTTTCTCCCAGTAGGAAGCCTCTGGCTCTCTGACATGTTTTGTGTGACCTTCCATGGGCCAGAGTATCATTAATTACTTGCTGAACTTTTACAGGACGGATCAAAGGTGGAATGGAATTGAACTGACATGCGTTTGGGGTTTGTTATAAGTGTGTTAGAACTAAAGAGGTTGGATTAGCTATAAATAAATAAATAAAAAAAAATCTCACCACATGTGTTGATGCCAAATTTAGTTGTTTTTCAGTTTTAAGTGCCCATCCAACTGTTTTGGGGAGGTTTTAGCTGTGCAGATATAACAATTCAGTTGAGTGAGGGAAAGCGAGAGAGGCTTTGCAAAAATCCACACCTCAGGCCAGCCATCTGTTACTGAAGCGGGGGGAAAAGAAAAGAGGTTTGTTCTGACCAGTCACCCCTCTTCGGTTTTCACACTCTGTCTATCAGAATGTATCTACTATTAACAGCTGGCCATTACCTCAGGCTAGGGTTCTGCTTCGTTAAACATCTGGATCTTGCTTCAGGGGGTTAAGATGTTTTGTGGGCCTCATATTAGGCACTTGAACCTACTAGGTGTGTAATCTCATTTATTGTATTTAATTTTTAGCCAATAAATAGGACTTTTAATAAATGTTGTAGGTAAGAGTAAATGAACAAATCATATTTAAAAGTTTGTGCAATATGTATTGTGTTGTGTTCCTTTAAACCCAGTAAAATGATCATCAATGCAGCATTATTTTAATAAAATAATAAATCTTTACATAAAATGTGTAAATTTTACATTTTTTTTAGAGAAAGTCTACAGAATCTAACAGTTCCACTAAAATATTTACTTTACTTAAAGTAAAGAAATTACTATAAAATATCTACTAATAGTGCCACTCAGTTAAAAGAAAATAAATAAAATATAATCATTATTTTCTGCAGATTCTTTCTGTAGGAAAACTGTCCTGCCGTGCATTTCCTGAAACCATCATTAGCCAACTGGTCGCAAGTTCTGTCGTTATCAGCATAGTTCAAAGAGTCTGTGTTTCCCAAAACCATTGTTCCAACGAACATTCGCAAACAGCATCGCACATTTGTGTGGTTGGAACTGGAGCTTTCGAACTGTGGTAAGAATTAATTCGATCTCAAACAGTTTCATTAAAACAAATTATTACTCCTCCACGTGCGTGACGTCATAAACCAATGTCATTTGAACACCACTTTGTGACAATATGGTTTCGGGTAACATTCGTGACTAGCTAGCTGATTTCTTCAACGATGCATCGTACTATGGTAGTTAAGCAGCGAGTTATGTCGTTGTATGGGAAACGCACCCCAGTCTAGCACTTGTTAATTATCAGTCATTTGCATGTTGAGGCAAAAGTAGGCCAGAAGTTATGAGTGTCATGAGTTACTCCAATGAGCACTTCATATATTATTTAGAGTCAGAGAGGAATATCACCCATTAATATAAACCAGGGATTTGCATTTTCAATGTGTATAAAATAATTTGGGTTTAAATACTTGCAAATGATCCATTTATTCCATCTACCATCACAGCAATCATATAGTTGTGTTGTTTTACAGAAGCGGACTCTGAAAGCAATGGTGTACCCACAACCTCATAAATAAACTGGCCCCGAGGAACAGTGTGAATGTGTATAATCAGTAGGATTGTGCTTAAAAATGCTGATGACTGTCTTTTCTATATAGTTGCCCATATAGAAGCACAATGTAGTAGAAAGAGTGGAGAACAGAAGGGTTGGGTGGGGGATTGAACCTTGGCTATCCTAGAAGCCTTCCGGGGTGCATTCATTTGCAAAACACTCAGGGAATGGCTCATCCATTTCACCCTGGCCTCTTGCAGACCCCCCACTGGAGAGATGGTATCTTGTCACCTTAATAATGGCTGTGCATACAAAAAGTGGCTTGGGCTCCGCTGGTGCTTCAATTCAGTTCTGAAGGAGGGGGCATAGATAAACACCTAGAGAATGACTTGAATGATAGCACCAAAGGCCAAAGCTTTGCCTTGGGATTCACTTATCTGAATGGTAATAAGAAATGCAAACAGAACTGAGAGCACAAATAAAATCAGGCACCGTCTTCATTGCTCATGTGGAAAAAGAAATAGGAGCAGGTGGATAGAAGGGTCTTAAGCCTTTGGAAGTCTAGTCAAGTCAAATCACTTTTAGCGCTTATACAATACAGATGGTTTCAAAGCAGCTTCACACAGGAACATAACAGATTAATTGATGAAATTGCCATCAAATAGGAAAAATTCAAATTCTGCTGCCAATAAAGTGTTATTATTTAGTTTATTCAGTTCAGTTCAATAATAATGTAACGCGCATCAATTATGAATCAAGTTCAATTCAGCTGGTATAAGCAGCTCTACACAAAACAAGTGTTGTTCGTTATTCAGCTTGAGTCAATTCAACGAGTTCAACGTGTCAATTTTGCATAATGAATCAAATACGAAACAAGTTCAATTCAGTGCTGTGTGCCAGTGCAGTCAAATCAATAATATGCTGAATATTAAGTGTCTTTTAATCCCCATCTGCATGTGACAGGAATGGGGACCAGATTTATGATTCTAGGCTGCATCAGAAAGTCATCAATCGAACATTTTAAATCCAGCTCCTTCTGCTTTACCACTACGACTCTCACAGAAACGACGTATCAAAGCTGGTCTCCAGAAAGTCCTGGGACACGAGCTGCGTCCACATGTGGCCACTCTGATTCTGACTGGTTTGATTGGCCTCCTGCCTTCTTGAAAGCTCGCTGGATCAATTTGTAAGCAGGCAGGAAACACCCCTGAGGAAATCAAGTTTGGACTAATGAAATCCACGGCTATCAAAGGCCTCCCCGCTGCTCAGATACATGCATACACAATTGGGGAAAAGAGCAGCTGCTGCAGGTGACAGATAAACCATATATGCATTCAGCATTTTCAAACCTGACTTGTCAGTCCTTCATAGACACACACATATCCACTTAATTACTGAAAGATATAAATATTTAATATCAATTCAGTGAGCAGCATGCTTAGTCATATCTCGTGAAACAGGCGAGGGAACTCCACGCATTTTGCCAAACGAACAATCGATGTTGGCCCCGTGAGCAGAGGGGTCCCGGTGAGCACTATCCCAGCATGCACTCAGGCACACACCACACTGACTGAACTGTGTTAAACCTATCCCTGAGCCATCCAACCAAAGCCTTTTAAATCTGAACAGAACAGAAGATGTGTGTTGTATGAGGAGTTAGAAATGAATCAGTTTATTCTGGAAGGATGCATTAAATTGATCAAAAGTGACAGTAAAAACATTTACAATGTTACAAGTCAAGTCACCTTTATTTATGTAGTACATTGAATAGATTGTTTCAAAGCAGCTTTACAAGGATAAACAGGATAGTAATGATTTAATGATGGAACCAGAGATCATTTCGGATAAAAAAAAACAAAAACATTGTCATTGTTCAGCTCAGTTCAGGTCAGTTCAGTGTTGATTTAGTTCCGCTCAATAACAGTGTAAAAAAAAACTGTTCCTGAGTTTGCTTTAATAAAGAAAGTGTCATTTCTACTTTCATCTTCATTGAACCACCCCGTGACATCTATTTCTAGCAGAAAATATTTATATTTAAAAAAAAATGCTGTTCTTTTGAACTTTCTATTCATAAAAAACGCAGAAAACACGGCTGTTTACACGGAAACGATTCTGAAGAGAAAACGCAAAAGTGGCGTTGCGTTATCACTTTTTATTCTGCGTTTAGACAAGCGTTTTGGGTGGGAAATTCTGTGTGCATATGGTCACGCAAAAGTGTGTGAAATGCAATGTAGTATGCACTCCAGGTGGCTAGGTGGCAATGGTTAGCACTGCCACACAACAACACCAAGTCCGCGCGCCTGCGTACAACCTTCACTGTCAAGCAGACTTTTGCGTTTTTACCCTTTACACGGGAACACGACGGTGGAGCGTTTTTAAGATTTCCACTCTGGAGGGTGGTTTCAGTTTTTTTGCGTTTTTAAGGCCGAAAAACGTTGTCTCCGTGTAGACGAAAGGCACATCCGATAAAATATTTTTTCGTTTTCACCCGCGAGCGTTATCGTGTAAACAGGGCCTAAGTAGCACAATGGTTTTCAACATTGATAATCATAAGAACTCTTTCTTGAGCACCACCGAGAGTAAAGAAAATGCTTTTTTAAAATGTAATAATTTTTTTATTGTAATAATATCTCATAATATTACTGTTTTACTGTATTTTGATCATATAAATGCAGTGAACATGGAAGACTTCCAACACAAGTGTCTGTCTAGCAAATGTAATGCAATTGTATTTTCTAGCTGTAAACAACTAAACACATACTCATAACAGTAGTTGCCAATTATTTTGACTTCAGAGTTACTCCAGGTGGCTAAGCACACAAACATAAACTCACAACCTGATCCTGACTCTGATTAAAACAGTTTTGAGGCACTTTAGGCGGTTTAATTTTATATAGCACATGAAAATGTGATGCTTTTTTATCTTTATGCAATATTTATGTTATCTTACTGAAAATATAAAACAATTTCTAATGACAAACTAACAGTGCTTTTCCTGCTTTCAATTAAGTAAAGGTGTGTATATCAGCATATGACCTTGGAGTGTGAAAATAACCATCCAGAATAGTGAATAAGTATGTGGCAAGTTGACAAATAATATCAAGAACACATCATATTTTTCTTTACAAATGCATAAAATGAGTTTTGGATAAACAACATCACGGGCGGATCATCTCGTACATCATCTGAAGAGAAATGATTAGGGAAACAGCCAATACCTGCACACATCAGAGCTCAAGCTACGATAAGAGCATCACTCCTTCACAACAGTTCTGCGCTCTGCTCTTTGATTTGATTCGGAAACGGTTCCTTATTGAAGATATGATCAAATGCGGATTTATTTAGCTTTCTCTCCTCAAGCCGTAGAGACAAATCCCACTGCACATCATGCAAATGGAACCCTACAAATGCTTGCACAATTCTTCCTTAGCTTATCTGCTGTGAAGCAGGCCAGGCCAGTCTTATCCACTACTATATACATTCAATATTTATGGAGAGAAACGGCCACAACCAATGTTTTCTTTTTTTACTT
Organism: Pimephales promelas; assembly: GCF_016745375.1. Next base: position 14,311,038 of record NW_024121432.1, on the reverse strand, counting down.
TCAGTTTCTGATAAAACAATGAGACAGACCATGAAGCTCTCATCAAAGTCTGTTTTATCAAGAGAGACCACTGACCAATTGAGTGAGTTGACCCCTATTGCCCTGGATTTATAACCTTATGAATACAAATTCGGGATACAGTCACGGTCTCTCAGCACACCACCTGAATTCTTCATGCCAGATTCCCTTTAAATAATCGTAACATGTTCACTATGGCTTTAGACCACCAGGTTCAGATCTTTTCAGTTACAAAACCTCAACCAAGAACAAATGGTATAGTGAGAAATCTTCATGCATCTGGGTTCAGGTGTTTCCATATACATGTATATGAACCATCTGCAAAGGCCCGCCTCCCTCATAGACCACAGACCTGCTTAAAAGAAACCGGATATGTTGTAAGAAATACTGAACAATATCCCCCTTCTTGAACACAATCACAGTTCTGGGAGCCAGACTAGCTCTTCTCAATGACAACTACTGAAGTCCTGCCCAGGCAGATACGGCATGTGTGTGAGAGAGTAAAACACTGAAAAAGAATTGAATAAAGAGAGAGAACGTGTGAGATAGAGGCTTGGTTTGTACGATCGTGTAAAACATAAACCATTATACAACTACATTTTTTTTGTTTGTTTGTTTGTTTTATGTTATTCGTTTGAAAAATACTGTAAAACATATACCCTACATTTTGGGATGACCTATGTGAATGAAACCATTTCTAAACATTCATTGCGAATGATTCACTGCCCTTAATTCCCTGTCATTATTTCCATTTCAGCGAATTTCCATAATGTCCGATTCACAAACAATTGACTCTAAGCGGTTCTTTTTAAAAAACCAGGACAACAAGGTTATTAAAAATATTCACAACACAATGTTGTTGCATAAATTAATGACTCAAATTCCAAAAACAATAAATAAACAAGTCATTGGATATTGTTTAGTAGACTTGCTGCAGTAGTCGGTGTTAAGGCTCTGATATACTGATGGCGAAGTTCTTTTCATTCTTTGTTAAGGGGTAAAACGAAGTTCAATATGTGTAACCAGCTGTTAATGTTAGTGAACATCTGATGCCTCCCACACTGCTAAGATCTGCGTTTAGATGAATATGTAAATATGTGCGGCACGCTTTCCTCTCAATAACAAAATTGAGAAAACAGCAAGAATTCATAAAGCATAATAAAAGCATCTGATCGTGATGAAGAGCAATGCGAACGTGTTCGCACAAACTCTGCAATTCGGCACTCTAGTAAAGTCATGTTACGTTTATTTATTTATCATTTTATACAGTAGATTGCTTAAAATCAAGCAGCTTTACCGTATTAAACACGAGAAACAGTATCAGTGTCTTGTTTCATCAAAAGTGCAACTTCATTTTCTACTACCGGACCAATGTACGCAGAGTCGCAGCAGAAGTCAGATTTCACTTATAACGTGAAGAGAGTAGAAAAGATGACTGATAAGATGATGGCAGAGGATCAAGATTAGCCTAACTGGGTTTTATAGGGATCTATAAACAAGTTTATAAAATAAACATTTTATTATAATTATATTATCAAATTATAATATAATTTTAATCCGAGTTTCCCAAACTGGGGGATCGTAAGGGAGCTGCAGCGGGTTTGTAAGTTGATAAAAAGCTAATAAGCCATAAAAATGCCAAATTAAAATAAACTATTTCAAAATAAAAGTACCAAAATAAAAATAAAAATCTTAAAAATAGTAGAAATATTTTATTGTTTATAAGTCATATCAACCAACATCAGAGAACCAATATGTGAAAGTGTTGTTAAATTTTAACCTAAAATCTCAGTGGGCACTTCAAGTAAATATTTTAAAGCAAAGGGGTTAGGCTGACAAAATATTTTCCATGTATACTTTATGACCTAGTTTTTCGATTTGATCAATAACGTAAACCAATGCCAACGCTGTTTGTTTATAGTAGCCAGTTGGTTCAATGCTATTTCGATTTTTATTATTTACATAAGATATTTACATTTTACAGGAGCACATAACTTTCGCCCGTAAAGGTAATGGGAGTGAAATTTCCGGACAACATGCACTACGCAGTTTAGCCTGGCCCAACTAACCAATCTGAGCCCATTGCCTGTTTCTGAGGGAGTGGTTTCATAGAATCAGGAAGTCAACCGGTCGTTCAAAAGACAGAGGAGAAAGCGGCTTACAATAAAGGTGAAATTCATGAAAAATAAGGCTTAAAAAAAAAACACGAAGACATGTTATATTGCACCCGATAAACACAATCACAAAAATTTGCTCCAAAATCAGTGCAGAAAATGTGAAAAACAGTCCACCCGGGCCTAGTCATGGCCCAGAGAGCTCTTTCTCTCCGTCTCTGCAGGGGACCCGTGGCTGACTTACGGAGCATTGATTTCCATCATCCCCCACAGCAGAAGGCTCAGGTCACATCCCAGCCTGCCCGAGCAAGATAACAGCAAATAAAGTGAGAGCAAGTCGCCAGAAAAAAAAAAAAAAAAAAAAAAGAAACCTGTGATATTGCCTCAAATTGACCAGTTCCAAAGCTGTGTGTGTGTTTGTGGATGAACAGTGTCTGCGGAGAACACTGTGTAGTCTTTTTTCTCCTACTTATGTAGAGCTATGTTGTTTGTCTACATCTTCCCAAACATATGAGCTCTCTCTCTCTGAGGCATTCCATCTGATTATGAGTACTTTGCAATCTGCGACAGTTTGATTGATGCTCTACCTCCATGAGCGGAATTTTGAGCAGCGCCTCCTTGGAGCAACCCGTTATGTGTCTGCAAGCCAGTAACCTTGAATTTATGTTACCACGGCAACAGAGCTGGTCATGCATTATGGATTATCATTGAAATTCTACACCACCTACCTAACATAATAATGGGGGCTTGGGACTTAATCAAATCAGCTATTCTGTGTGAGTGCATGTGCCTTTGAGTGATTGTATATCATATTATTGGTATATGAATCTATTTTTACTTATGTTTGTGTTAGCAACACATTTTTTGTGTCTGTTTAAATGTATATATGCTGACAGTCTTTCCATATAATACACAGATGAAGTGTGGATTGAGAAACCGGTTTATACTTTGCACCAAAGAGTCTAAAACTATGACCTACCCTATAAAGAGGATCCTTTGAAAGAGTACATTTGGATTTTTTAACAGTCGCTTATGTGCTCCATGTAAAAAAGAAAGAAAAACGAAACAAAAACATACTGTACAGTATGAGTGCAACACACATCCGGTCCATTCAGCACACAGCAAATTCTAGCACATATTCTGAGTCTCATCATTGTCTCAATGCAGAGTTTATAGCCCTTGCTATTCCCAGATTTGTACAATACCATATAATGTAACATCACCATAAGGGCCTCTTTACACTCCATGATCCTAGAAACATATGAAAACTGGAAACTGGAAAAGACAATACAATGCTGAACATACATTTTAAATGGCAGGACAGAAAGCTCTCAGACTAAATCTAAAATATCTCAAACTTTACCTTCAAAGAATGCTAGTACACAATGTGGTGGTGATGACACTGAGGGAATTGATCACTTTCTGGAAAAAACAAAACAAAAACAAATTCTCCTGTGATTTATGTCCACTGTTGCACGTTATATGAATCACAGGAAAGTGTGAAGATAGTTTTTAGGAGTTTATTTCCATAATGTCAAAAGTGTTCATAGGTAAATAAACACTCAACTGACAGTGATCTTCACTGTATTTCCTGAAGAAAATAATAGTGTAGTACGTTCTCAGTAAAATACCAGAGATGCTGAGTCACTGAATTTAACAAGGTTCAATTTGGCCATGATATAAATGCAGATTCATACAACTTAATACGTTCACTCCATCCGTGCTTAAAGGCTGTAATTACTTTAATGTACCGTATTGAGTAACGTACAGCAGGCTTAATCTTCCTCTGCCAGGCCTAAATTAACACTGTGAATCAATGTAAGAAGAACAGTGGTTCTTTGCTGTCTCTCTGTGAAGGCTCCTCTATTGTTCATGTCACACTATTGACAATGAATCAAGCAGCGAGGTTCATTACGGAGGCACGGAGACAAAAGACGGAGGTGTTATAACTTCATAATTAAGAACTGGAAGCCATCTGACAGCATGGGATGACGTAACCCCACGAAACCCGAAGCTGTGCAGTCTATGATTTATAGCACATGGAACAAATTGCAACACAGAATTTACATAAGACATGAAGAGTCGCAGGGACACCGTCCATTTACACCTTTAATTAATCACAGTATATTTAAAGTAGCTATTGTTCTGGTCTGATAAAAGTGCACCCTTTATAGCAATTGTCAATACAGTAACTGCTTAATGACAAATAAAATATTAATGTGCAAAGACAATGTGAAAGATAACGACTACAATAATGACAGCTGAGGTTTGGGAGGGAGTGCGTGGGACTTTGATGCCTGATTAAGCAACTATATCAGTCCCTGTCTCTCGCCTGTCATGAGACGCTCTCTTAGATTCCATTATAAACACAGTGTGGGAAGATAAGGCCAGATCTGCCGGGAAAGCCATTCTGTGTAAAAACACACCAGGCTTTGGTCAAGGAACAGGCAAACAAACTTGTTTATCCTATATAATTAAAATATGATAATGTGTCATTTCAACTGAATATATATTTATAATTAAAGACAAAGATGATGTCAAATAGACATTTTTTATTTAAAAGCAGAAGACTTTTAGGACTTGGACTGCTATGTTGTGTATGTTTAATTACCACCTGTCAGTCATTTGGTTTGTCTTTCTGTTGTTCAGTCCCTTGTTAGTTATTGTCTTATGTAAAGTGTTGTGTTAATCCCGTGTTTATCATTAAACTTCCTAAAAATGCCTATCCGTGCATGTTGCTTGTCCAGAAATGCTACAAAAACAAAGGATACAGTAACATAAAGGTTAGCTTTGATGCTATGCTATAGATGACGATGCTTTCATTAACCTGGCAATTGAAAGAGCAGTAATTGATTTTAAATATTAAATTTGAAAAATGAAAATGGGAGGATTCTATATTTTTATTCAATAAAAAAGTAAATAAAAAGCTGAGAAACCAGCTAAATACATTATCATTTAGATTAGTATATAGATTTGAGATTTCTTTAAAATAATATTAATAATCTTTTTTTTCTTTTAACATTTATATAATTATTCAATAGGGAATTAGAAGACCTATATCCTGCTGAAAAAGAAAAATCAGCCTATGGTGGTTTGCTATGCTAGTTAATATGGTCTCCCAACCTGGTCAAGCTGACACCCAGACCCCTTTAAAATAGTCTAACTGCCCTGGAAAGCTTTACACTCTTAAAAATAAAGTTTACAAAATTGGGTTTCACAGCGATGCCATTGAAGAACCATTATGGATTACCACAAGAATCTTTCAATTAACAGTTCTTAAAGGAACCTTTTTTCCCCTTAGTGTTTCATTATACCCTCTTAAGGCCCTTGTACACTGCCTCCGAAACTTTCGTCCATCGTATCGGGTTTGATTTTCTGCGTTTTTGCATCCGTGGCAAGCAGTTTGAATGGTGTTTTGACAATTCAGAGCCACTGAATCACGAATACAAAAAAAAAAACGCATATGAAAATTCCTGACTCAGTGTGCAAGGGCCTTCTTCATTAGCATCTGGTTCCATGAAGGACCTATAACATCCATAGAACCTTTCCACTAGACATAAGGTTCTTTAGATTTAAATAATCTTCACACTAAGAAATATATATATATATATATATATATATAAAGAACGTACATACAGCATGCATACATATGCAGTGTATATATATATATATAAAATGTCACTGACATCTGTATATAAACTTGGAACTAATGTTTAAAGGTTTGTTGGGGAACCCATTATAGTTTTTCTATTCAGGTTTCAGAAGAAAAGCTGTGTGTTTCCAAACTATAGTTTCAGTGAAACTTGCTATTTACTTCCACACAAATGAACGAGACATTACCATTCAGAAGATATCTGCAAGCATCTGAGTGTAGTAGTTTTTTTTTTATTTTGAATCACCATTTTGAACCAGACGTACTCTTCTGAGTTTCCATCTAATTGTCAGGGGAAAAAACACAGCGAGACAGAACGACAAAAAAGCAGTGATTCGCATATTCTGTCAAACACTGGGTGCTGTGCAAATTAAAAATTGCTTGGTCAAATGAGCTGCTCTGTCTGACTGAGGGCTACACAATTGGTGGTGACAGGTCCCGAGCAGAACATGTCAGAGCAGTAATGGCGCTAAGGTAACCAGATGGCTGGTGATGGATTTGGCTGTCTGAATCTATTCCTACAGCCCAACCGCGCTAACTACACGTTGGACTGCTGCATATTCCCCCATAATTAGCTGCACATTTCGTCTTGGCTCCTACATGACATTCAGAAAAACACCGTGCAACGGTGCTGATAGAATATTTTGGAGGTGCAAATTAAGGTTCTGACATGTCATCTCCGAGACGGGGAAAAAGATGCTGCAGTGCAGCGAAATGGTTTTAAACAGAAAGGTTCTTATTTACATACTGTGCGTACACAGCGACATAAAAAAAAATAAAGTCAATTCCAGGTTTGTCAGAGTTAAATTGGAAATTCCATCTGTATCATTTAAGACTTGTACTGATGAGTTTGAACAGATGAGAGCAGAATGCACAAGAATAAAGTGCATTACGAATGAAAGTTCAAGTGAAAACATGCATTTCTCAACTCCATTTGGGTTCTGCTTTTATACATTTTAACCACACATATAGCTATAATTTATTTGGAATGAACGTCCCGATTGATATTACACTATACTAAACTATTAGTTCTATCTATATAAATAATTAAATCACACTGATATAATAACCGTGTAAGATGCAGCACAAAAATATAATGTCAGAATCTTGGTTACACTGTTTTTAAAGGTCTATTCTATTTTTAATTAATTAATCAAAAATGTTTCAATTTAATTGAAACCTATACATTTTTAACATTTTTCAATCTTAACATAAACACATTAAAAGAAATGTCGCATTTACCTGTGCCCTGTAATATATCAAGGCAAAAAAAAAAAAAAAAATCACATTTTTACTTGCCCTGTCAAAGTTTTTGTTGTTTTTAACCCATGTAACCTTGTAAGCAATGCTTTAAGATTTTCAGGTAGGATATATACAGAAATTGAATAAAGTTATCAAACACTTCACTGTATCCTCAAATCTTAAATTAAATATGGATGAATCCTTATTAAAGCTATAAAAGTTATTCAGTCAAGAGCACTGAGTAATTTTTTCTACTTCTTTTGTCAGAAGGTTTATTAAGCTGCTGTCACTTTAAGACCTGCTGCACATGACGCAGATCTGACACATCGCATCCCAAATCTTGAAGTTTTTTTAAGACTCCATTTATTGAATTGCGCATTTACACATTGCATTCTCTTGTCTTATTGCGCTTGAATGTTTAAAAGCATTTGTATGAATAAAAGTGTGATCATATAATGTAATACAAGCCAAAGGATGACAGAAAAAGAATGCTGTGTTAAATATTTTTAACGTGTTAAACTGAAAAAAATGTCTGACAATAAATATTTGCATATATTGTTTAAGTTTTCTAATAAAATTGTAAGAATTTGATAGCTGAGACATGTTTCGTTTCAAAACAAAGTACAAAGCTTATTAGTATTTATTGAATGGGGGGCACGGCACACTTTTTTTTTCATGCATCAACTGAAAACAGCATAGACTAAAAGACTGATTCTTGGGACATTGGTTCATCAAAATGAGACTTGATTAAAATTGAGAAATCAATATTTTTAAACCAGCTTCCATAGGGAGGGGTGAGAGGAGAGGAGAGGTCACACATTAATGCTCTGATATTCTTCTTGTCTGGCTGTGGGGTGATTGATGACCGCAGGTTCGAAGCGGTCTGAGATTTTCTCCAGCATAGCCAAAGCCCCTTGAGAAGGTGGGGAAAAGGTCTGTATAGGAATGAGATTAAGGTCGACCACGAAAAGCAAAGACTTGACATAATGGTCTGGTTGATGTTCAAAGTCTAGTCTTGAATGACAAGGCAGAACACAGATTAAACCAACCTGGTTAGTTGGTCTATTTTGCTGGTTTTAGCTAGGCCCTTGTCAGCTGTCAACCAGGCAGATAGGCCATCTACAATACCTGAAGACCAGCTTATCTTAAACCAACAAACAACCTAAGGCTGTTTTAGTTACTTTTACCCCAGCATATAACAAAAAAAAGTGAGCATGAACTGAAAAACCCAAGTAGAAATTGCCATGATCTAATAGGCTGTCATGCATGATTGATCTAATGGTGTTAGTATACTCATTCAATGACGTAAGCGTGTAGCAGTGCTCCTTTGACCCCACCTCTTCCATCTGCAGGGTCTCTTGGGGAAACATGGGCACTTGTAAAGAGCTTCAGCCTGTGGGAACCAACAGTCTCTGTCCCCGCTGGGTCTGTGAATTCTCTTGTGTAAAAAACACATTGGGCTGTTTGCATGTTTGGGTGCCACAAGTGAGTGGTGCCAGCAAAATATGTCTCATACAGCATAAAACCTGCAGGAAAAGGTTCTTTATAAATTTGGAAATTAAAAAAAATACCACTTGTATTATATCTGTATAACTTGTATCATGACTCAAATTGAATCTGCAGGAGACCACAGCCGCCTTGGAGTTCTCATGCAGTGATCCATCTCAGTGGTGTGTCTAGAAGGGGGGCACAGGGTGGCCCCCCGGTAAAGCAACAATAAAGAAGAATGAACTTTGTTCTATTGTGAGAGATTGGTGTATTGGTTAATATTTTGATCGTTTCCACGTGAAAAAAATAGAATCGCAACAAACGGGGGCTAGTCCGGGATTCTGACTGCAATATTTTGTCATTCCACATTCTACAGGACTAGTTGTAACACATAACTAGCAGCTGTTTTGTATTTAGTTACAAAATACATTATATTGTCATACACTCTGACATATAACGATTCTTTATTGACATTTATGATTCAATGAGGAACCAATGCACAAAAGGTAAAATGAATCAAATGTTCTTTAGGGAACTCAAAATGGTTCTTCAATGAAATGGCTGCAAAAACAGTTTTGGAACCTTTAAGGTGTACATGTTTCAAACAAATAACCATCCTGATGGATCCTGTCAGATGATCTGCCTCACTAGTCTGAAACAATCAAACAGCTAATGCAATTAGCATGGGAATTATATTTAGAGAGTGAACTACAAATGTTGAAGTAATGCCGTTTCACTACTGTGATTTCAAGGGCCCTGGTATAGTGAAGTTTAGAGCTGTCTGTATTTCAGGATAATTTACTATGTATGAGTGTATTTTGGCACCAGGCTATTTGTTGAACATGATGTTCCCATTATTTATGCAGGCGTTCCAAACAGAGTGCACTGGCAGAGTGTTGAAAATGCCCTGGCATCACAGGCCTTCATTAATCGGTCACATCAAACCCACAGAGTACTAAAAATACATCCTCAGCATGTCATGGCAGATGAGAAGCCAAATGGAAGCGCTTAATCATAGAAAAGTTTCTTGGCCATTTTCATGACTGTGAATACAGTCGCACTTGCTTTTTCGGTTCATAAAACCGCAGTGGTCAAAAAACATTTTGTTTGAATTTAGCAGTCATTTGTGACACATTAATGAGATTAATGCCATTTTGTCCCAGATTTTTCATGAAAACTCTGCTTATATTGATAACATGAGTATATTGGGAGAAAATGGGCAGATATGGTGCACCATTATCTTGTAATAATAAACTATCCTTTGTTTTAGGTTAAACAAAACATGATGTAATATCTATTTTTAAGATATAACTAAGTAATAAAATTGATCCTTCATTAAGCCCCGTCTCCTTTTGGTTACTGCTACTAATCCAGACAAATTTACAAAACATTTAATAGAGATTAACTGGAAAAGAATGGAATCAATTGTAAAACTGCAAGTTTCTCAATTTATCAGCCATTTCCATTTAAAGTTTGATTCACACCTTGCAAAAAAATAAGAACACTTTAGCTTATATATTAAAAAGAGTAGGCTACTTATGTTTTTGGCATATTATTTGCAATTAAATGAAAATGTATGTGTAAAAGTTTACTATGTGTTAGGAAACCATCATAAAAGTGTACACTATTTAAGTACAATTAAGCAGCCTTTTATTTCATTAATATTATATTATCTGCAAGTATTTAAGTAATTAAGCACACTTTATTTTCGCAAGGGACAGCGTGAACTTGTTAAGAATTATTGAAAAATAAATACTACTTGTATTATGACTGGATACACTGAATCAGTATACATGGCTCAAATTGAAACTTTATCATATTTTGGATAGATTTAAACACATTTTGAAAATTATCCAAACACACAGATTTTTCTTATTTAAAATAGAGGATGGCAACAGCTTAGAAAGAACTGATCAGTAACCTTTTTAAGGCCAGGCTCAGTGAAGTATAGAGTAAATTTAGATATGTGATTACCATACTAAAATGAGATAGTATGTGCTGATAATATAAGTTGAGTGAAGCATATCTAAATGTACTGTTATTACCTGAAATATATTGTCATTCCACATTCTACAGGACTAGTTGTAGCCAATAACTTGCAGCTGTTTTGTATTTAAGTACAAATTACATCATATGCGTATGAATGCAAATCACAAAGCCCACTTAAAAGCTTATGTTTCTCAGATTTTCCTAGTTTTCGCACACAATTCTATCTACGTGAGGCAGCTGGGAAACCCTGCCGTCAATTAGCCCTGGCAATGTTGGCCTCTGGCCTGCCTGAGGAACGAGGCTGTGCAGGTCGTACGTATCTGCTGTGTGACAGGAGCCTGGCAGTGAGGAGGATCAGTTGGCAGAGACAGTTGGCATGGCAGTGGCACAATCTCCTCTTGGCTGTCTGGTGTTGTCTGAGTGCCAACTCTTAGCTCTGCCCCAGAGACACCCAGAGGAGACAAACGTCCCAGAGCTTGCTATACAGGTAATGGGGAAACATAACCGATAGCCATCTTTCTGAAGGGAATCGGTTCTTTCCTTCAGAGATCAGGGAGGCGGGGTAATTTGATCCATAGATAGTGATCTGCAACAGCCATGGCAAAACGAACATTACTCAAATGTACATATGTTAAGCCTGGCTCGTTCTGGCTAAAGAAAATTGGCACAATTTCAAACATTATCAAGTTGGCTGTTGGATAGAGAATGACAAGAAACTGATATGTTCACACTGCCCAAACAATCCAAAGGGTTTAACACATGGATCCAACAAAATCTGATGTTAAGCCGGGTGCACACTGTACGCTTTATAAGTTCTTCACGACTGTTGCTTGTCAGACTTTACGAACACGATCTCCGTTATAAGCCATGTCACACCGTAGGAACCTCAATTGCCAGTAATGTCATACTGTACGGCAGTCAAGACAGAGTCAAAACTCATGCACGCAAGTTGTGGAGCAAGCGGTTTGTCACTAATTGCGCTATCAGGTTCGGCACTCCAATTGCTTTTTGATTTGATGGTTGTGGTAGGAAAAGCCACATTACAGGACTGTGTGTCAAGACTTCTGACACTGCCAGAATGTAGGTAAAAATTTGATCATAATGATCATTAATCAACTTTCGGCTAAATAGCGATAAAAGACTTCAGATTTTGGACTATGGTAAGAGGAATCTTTTAAGATTCACAAAATTTGTCTAAGACGGGCAAATCATGGCCAAAATCGAATAGTATTCAGCCACTTTTGTAAGGGATGCATAGATGTGCAGTTTGTAATGGAAGTATACATTATATACATTTACATTTAGTCATTTAGCAGACGCTTTTATCCAAAGCGACTTACAACTGAAGATTAAACCAAGCGAGTCATCATGAAGAGGCAAAAACAACACAAGAAGTGCTCAAAATACAAAGTTCAGACATTGCTCGAGTAGCATAAGCCAGATAAGCAAGGATTTAAAGGAACATGATTATTCTTATATATATATGTATCAGAAATGGATTGTCAAAAAAGAAAACAAGAGTCAAGATGCAGATGACAAAATGGATAAAGATCTGAATGCTAGCTTGCAGTTAATTGTAAAAAGGTGGTGGGTTTAAATTATTTGAATAATTGGAAAAGTCTGGCATACATAACCAGAGAGAAGTCTGTCATTTCACAGGAAGATCGAGTTGTGATATTTTGATTGAAAAATTTTTGTTTGTTTTTTCAAAAATAAAACTTATGAGATTAATATTAGATATTCAGAATACAATGGCATCAAATTTGAATATCAAAACATGCAAGTAGAGTATGGCTAAACACATTTGTACGTATGTACAGAGTGACCCACCCCTTGCTTTGCGACACACGACACTTTTCTTTTGCTTTTTAAGAAGAAAAGAGGGTGGATGCAGAGCAAGCAGCAACCGAGGGAGAGCGAGAGAAAGAGAAAACCACAAAGCGTCCTTTATCTGTCTCTGGATTGTACAAACACTGCTTGCCCCCACAGAGGCTCCACTCCTCTGGGGTGTGGTTAACCTCTCCGGGTTACCCACCGACCGACTCTCTAATAAGCATCTCACAAAAGCCTGGACTGTCCAAAGGGGGGGAGAAGAAAGAGAGAGAGAGGGAGAACAGGGAAAAGAGCTTAAGGGAGGGGTAGAGGGGCAGATGCCAGACACAGAGAGAGGAGCAGATGGGGCTTGATGAATCCTGAAAGGAAGGAATTGAAACCCGCTGAAGTTGCCAAAGCGGCCAGCCACAATTATCGCTGTGCCTTTGGGTTCATTGTCAATTAGAGTGGCGGTTGCGCCGAGCAGCAGCTGTGGCAGATGGCGGGCTTCCAGGAGGAGGAGGAGGAGGAGGAGAAGAAGGCAGGGAGAGGAGATGGGACCCGGGCCATCCCCCTCGAGGCACTCACTCCCTCGCACTCTTTTTCTCTGATAACATAGTGCTGAGTTTGAAGGCCTGTAGGCCTCATATCACAGTTACAACTTCTCTCTGCCTCCCCTCGAGACTGAAAACTCACTCCCTTTGCCTAGCACCTGCTGGGCAGCATTGCTGGGTCATAGAAAGACTCATATTTAAAATATGCAAGCTACAGTTTTCACCACTGCAGCATTTTACAGTAGCTTATGTAGTGGCATTCATGTTCTACACAGTGCAAGCAAGCACACAATGTGATAAAACCAGCTACTGGATTAAAGGGACAGTTCACCCTTAACAAGTACAATTATGTCATTATTAACACACTCTTAATCTGTATGCTTTTATTTTAAGGAAAAATTTGAAGAGTCTTCATAAGGCACTTTAAATAAAGATGAAATGGCTTAGTGCACGTAATTTGAAATAAAGAAATAAATATATCAATAACTGTGAGTCAGTAAGATAAAAACTGGTTTATGAATTAATCTAAACTGGATCAAATGGTTCACTGATGTGAATCAAAATGAATCATGTGGTTCATTAAATTGAATTAAACTGGATCAGGTTTACTGTAAGAACAGTCAATTTCAAGAGTCAATTTCAAGAGTTTGACTCAAAATGACAGCTAGAAATTATAATTGAATAACTTAAAATGTTGATTCGTTCCTCATAAAAATCGTATGGCTCTAGAATGGTTGGAACATTGCACACGAGTCATTTGACCACTTTTATGTCTATTTTCAAGCTTGGAGATGTGGTCATAATGATTTGTGAAAGAGGAAGAAAAACAGGGGAGATTTTCCCTTTTGTGTTCCACATGAAATTAAAAAAAAAATAACAGCATGCTGTCTGGAGAAAAAAAAACATAGGATGAGTAAAAAAGAGAGGAAGCTTTAGTTTGGGTTTGGGAACTACTTCTTTAAAAAAAAAAAAAAAGGCCAGGCAGGCATATATCCTTGTGCTTATGGGTTAAACAAGCTCAATTTGTACTTATAAACTGTAACAACAGGAATACAAAATCTATATTTGTAAAATTGCTGAAGATATTACATTTCTGCTTGATTACCTCCCATGAGTTTTTCAGGAACATCACAATATTGTTATTATTCGTGAAGCGGGTGTTGTCTTGGACACAGAGAATTGCTGAGACACTTTTCACAGCCAGGCACAAACTTCCAATTCCGTTATCTATAAATATACCCTTCTTAACAGCAGATGCAGCCATTTAAATATTTTCCAGCGAAATGTCTCGGTCCCGCAGCACCAGCACCAGATTGTTTTTTTCCTGCAGAATGGTGAGGTGGAGGGCGGTGGACTAAGGAGCTTGTATTGTGTTGTGGTGAAATAAGGTTGAATCAGCTGAATTGGTAATGCATTGAATCAGCTTTGCTCTGCAGTGAGTCCTACTGTGGGGATTTGAGTCTTGACTCCCACAGAGTGAATGCTGAAGCACTGGTGCTCTCCCCTATAACCCTGCCACCTCTATGCTCTATAGCTGTTATTCATCACACACTCTGCATGTGTGTGTGTGTGTGTGTGTGTTGTGTGTGTGTGGGGAGAGAGAGAGAAAGCACAAGAGAGTATGTGCAGATTTGTTGATATACCATGTTAAGGCCAGGGCTGTGAATCAATTAAAAATGAGAATTAATTGCATGACATGCCAATGAATTGATCAAACAGACCACATATATACTATTGTTTAAAAGTTTGGGGTCAGTACACTTTAAAAAAAAAAAAAAGAAATCAATACTTATATACAGCAAGGATGCATTAAATTAACAGAGACGGTAAAACATGTATAATGTTACACAATATATCTATTGTAAATAAATTCTGTTCTTTTGAACTTTCCATTTATCATAGAATACGGAATAAAAATAGCACAGTTTTCACAGAAATATTAATGAACACAACTGTTTTCAACATTAATAATAATATGAAATGTTTCTTATTATTATTAGCACCAAATCAGAATATTAGAATGATTTCTGAAGGATCATGTGACTGAAGTAATGATGATGAAAATTCAGCTTTCCCATTCCAAGAATATATTTAAAAATATATTAAAATATAAGATTAAATATAAAAAATATATATTCACAACATTACTGTTTTTACTGTATTGTTTGATCAAATAAATGCAGCCTTGGTGAGTTTAAGAATTAAACATAAAAAAAAAAAAATCCAACAGGTAGTTCAACAGCATATCAATACTGGCTAAGACAAGCCACCAAATAAACATTTATTCAAAGACTGCATTATTGTGGTTGCCAAAAGCATTGAATGGAATGTTTTATTTCAATAACATTAAAAAAACTTACAACTGGCCTCCAGTCTACAGCTATCGTTCAGTTTTCTGAACCAGGTACAGAAAGTACTGAGATATTTTTGAATTGTTAGACGACCTACAAGTGACAAGTTTAAAACTTTGAAATGCGCACTTCCAGACCGCTGCATACTGTTTCATTCTGTTGAGCAGAAACATGTTTTTTTGAAGCTGAACTTCTATTAACTTTACACGGTGTTGTAAAACGCTTAAGACAAGATCACAATCATCAAATGCATTTTTATAGTGCATGTTTACATAGAAAAATAATTTTAAAAAACACAAAAACACGTCTGGTATGATCCAGCCCTTAGGAGGCATAATTTATTGCCTTCATTTTAAAATATGCTTAATAGTACAAGTTAGCTGTTTGTATCTAATCACTGTATGTTTAGATGTCTTTAAATCAGTGTATGCAGTTAAAAGCACAGGCTCCCACTCAGCTGGCGTTAAGCCCCTCACTCTGTCTGTGGGCCCTCGGCCCCTGCCTGCAGATGGGAGTGTGCCCTGCTGCTGCTCAAGCCTGCAGGGGCCCATACAAACACATGCACACCCTCCACTCCAAGTTTCCACAGTGACGCCTGCACGGCGCTCCCCCCTCACCTCTCTCCCCGTCCCCTGCTTTGTCGTGCTTTTTCTTTGGGAGCAGGGCAGCTGATGGAGGGGAGGGTGTGGGTGACGGAGCAGCACTAAGGCTGGGTGGGGGTCAAACCCTCCATCTGCTCAAGAGAAGCTCACAGGTCATGGCTCACAACAATGGCCATTAGCAATGCTGACAGGAGGGTCAGGAGGCCTCATCGCCATGGAGACCGGGGCAATGTGGGCCGAGGGGTCTCGCTTTAGCCACTGCTATGACTGGACTCTTTTCATTAGCACAAGAAAGTGAGGTGTAAACTTTTCTAGGGACTTCTGTCTGAATGTCCGCTTCCTACAACCAGATGGCTAAAACAAGTTTAGTTTAGGATCCAAGTTTAAAGTCCATGTGTGCTAATGAAGAGAAATCATATGGACAGTTTGATAGCTTATTATTATTGATGGTGCAAATGTTTGTCTGTTATATATGTGATGATTGAGGCTTTGGTTTTGAATAAAGCCATAAACAAACACAACACCAGCGGTTCTAAATGGTTTTGCTTCAGGACATATTTTAGTTCTGGACACTGAGTGACAAATAGGACAAACAGGAATATTGACAATTTGGGTATTTAAATGTCTCTTGAGAATCTATGGATGTTATGCTCTTAAAGGGTAACTAAACCCCTGGTCAGAGCCTGACTCCACCCACTGGCAATATTTGAAAAATGCTGAAAAAGTGGGCAGACCCCAGGGGAGATAGAGGGGACGAAATAGATGCTAAAACACTCTATCCTGATCGTTTTCAATACTCGCAATTTCAACTGCTGACTCCCTACAGTGGTTTTGACGACACAAGCTGGTTTTTATACTGCCAAGGGCATAGCTCGCGTGGTGAGCTGAAACCTGCATACGTCACGAAGTGCGGAACATCCAATAGGAAAATTCAACTGCAGTAGCCACCGTTCAACCTGAAGAGGGCAGCACTAAATTTAAATCACACAACTAAATGTTAATGGTGAAAATGTTCCATGAATGATGTTCTATTCATTCTTGAAGAACGTTTATTCATAGCTTTTGGAGAACCTTGCCACAATGTTCCCTGATAGCTGCTATGATAGTGGTTGAAGTTGAACTGAAACTGTCTTTAGAAGACATATTGTGATAATGCCTGTTATAGCACCCCTTGTGTCAAAGGCAGACAATGCCATGCAAGAAACGGTGCTTGTGTCTGAGTCAGTGTCACATACTTAATATAGTACTACTTGTGAAGAGTATATACAAATATACAGTATAAGTATATATATATAAACTGTGTAGGTGTTACACAGAGATTGAATAAAAGTGTAAAATAAAGCATTTGGAGCAAAGGACTACTAGTGCTTGGGTCATAGTGTTGGTTGCAAAGGGTGATCACATGACCCTGGCTATACCAAAACACATTCAAACACAGGATGGGACCCACAATCTGTGCTCGCTCGGGGAAACATGACAACATCAAATTATAAGGATTTGATCTACCTCCCATTGTCCAGATCCACGCTGACAGATGTTTCAATAGACTCGGGGCGGTTTTACAGGATTCAAATCACCAGGACCACATATGCTGCTTTATCCCACAGGATCCGAAAAACACCGATGTAGCCTAGAAATTCAGATCACAGATTCAAAAAGAGAAAACAACATCAACAACTAAGAACACTGATTGCCTCTTCTAATTTCTGCAGCAGACGAGTACATTTATACACCAGCCCACCCCTGCATGCTGTGTGTCTGTGAGCTATCATTCCAAATAAGTCAAAGTCAATCTCATCAGACATTTTTTTTTCTTTTTCTTTTTCAGTTTCCCTGCAGTAATTAGGTTCATGAGGAGTTCATTAAACAAAAGAGGCATTAATCTTGCACGTTGCCTGTGTTTGTTTGTTTGTTTGTCCCTCCAGACTGTTTGTCTAGCTACAGACAGTTTGTTTACTGGGACACTCCGAGGAGCTCGTCCACACTCGTTTTCTTCGTCTTCTTGCACATAAATATGAATTTTCTGGCTGATTGCACTGTAAATGAGTACAGAGTTGAGTCTATCACCTCGTCAGAAAGTAAATTCTCCTACTGCTCTCTCTCTCTCTTTATCACCTTGTAAAAGTGTGCAAAAAACACATTCCCTCTTTCTCTCCCGATGCCTCCCTGGTTTCTCTCCCCGAAGTGAGAACTTATCTGCCCACTGGAGTTGAATGGCTGGCAGCTTGCAGTGAGATAGAGCCTGTTCCTACAGGACTTAATCGCTCAGACATAGAGAGAGTGAGTTGCTGTGGAGGTATCGATTTGCAGAGGAAAGCAGAAATCCAGCTACTCCAGATAGCACGGAGCTCAGGGAGAACTCGCTGTTGCACAAGACAACAGGCCACTGACCTATTTTAAAAGCTACTTGCTGGGAGCACTTAAAACTATGGGGCAGAAAACAGCTTTATGGCCTGCGCTTTTGTGCCAAAGTCGATTGCTGCAAGTGTGCATTATGTTGGCAACAGAGAATTTAGTTTTAGTTTAGTTTACCTTCTACATTTTATACAATGAATTTAACAAGGTAACACTTTACAAAAAGGTTCAATTGTTAAAATTAGTTTACTAGATTAGCCTTATTAATGCAAATAATAAGGCATTTATCTAATATAATGTTAATTTGAAAAGTTCAAGTTCTATCTGTTAACATAATTTAAAGGGATACTTCACCTCTGGAAAGTTGAATACGTGTATTTAAAGTGGGTCATTCATGTAGAAGAAATGTGAAATCATTTTAAAATTTGGAGCTTTCTAGACTGAGAAAAGCCAGAAAATGTATTTTTGGCTTATGTGGATGAAAGACAACAACTCCCAGAATGCACTTGCTTCGCTGGCCTAATAGGCCACGCCTACCGGTAACAGAGCGCAGTAGTTAAACAACAAGTCTAGGCTACTAGTGATGAGTCTGCCCCAAAATGTCCGGGATTCGGCTTTTGCGTTCTACAGTCGCCATTCATTATATTTACTGTGGCGAGCAGCACGGGGCTAGGGCTGCGGGAGAACGGCACAAGTCCGGTGGCGTGATTACTGATGAGGGACACCTGTGAGATGTGAATATGGTGTAGTTAGATTGAAACAAAAGCTGTACATGTAAACAATGCATGGCGACTGCAGAAAGCAAAAGCTGAACCCCGGACATCGACGGCTGGACACGTCCGGGAAAAAGAGGATGGTAACCCCTACTACTCCGCTTTCTCCACAGAACAAGAGCCCGTTAGCTTAGCTTCCAAAAAAAGATGGCTGACAGTATGTGTA
This sequence comes from Pimephales promelas, assembly GCF_016745375.1. The sequence continues at coordinate 14,291,922 of NW_024121432.1, read as the reverse complement.
CATTCTGTGAGTGAGATCCCACCCTCTATGGGCGGATTGAAAACATGCGGGACAACCCCTACTACTGACTGTTACAGTCTTTAGCCTGACGATTGATGACGATTTTTGCGTCATCTGAGGATTTTTTCCAGACAAAAAATACATAATCTCTCGGGGGATATGAGGGTGGAAAGTGCGGTAATTCGAAAATACTACAGATTTTCTACTAATACATAGCTTAATGCTAAAAGGACTTGAGCTGACATGAACTAAGAATGAATGGTTGAATTTTTATTAACTAACTGTGACATAGATTAATAAACACAAGGCTTTTTTTGTTGCTCATTATTAGTTAATTTTAGTTATGCATGAACATAATGGGACCTTATTGTATGTTACCAATATAATATAATATAATATAATATCTAATACAATATTTTTATATTTTATATACTTTATAATATTTTAAATATTTTAAAAACAGAATTAATATGCTGTTTCTGTTATCTGTAATTCTCACATTTGAGCCTCAGTGAGAATGTGTTAATGATTTGTGTTGACTTAATAAAGTGCCCTTCACAGAAGCCATTGTCCAGATTATCTGCTTTTTGAGGGGGATTGTCTTCTTTTGCATGTGCCATAGTCTGACATTATCCAATGACTCCAAGCTCTTGCTCACTGCAGATTGGAAGATATAAACTAATTGCAAAATAACAAAAGGTACACGGCAGGGCAATTCATTGACCAATAATTCACTCCAAACATTCAATTAACGTGGGCTGAACATCGCGGCCTTGCCGAGGATTGTTGCTTCTTTGTTTTTTTTACTTGTATCTTCTGTTTGATTTTGTATTGATTATATCCTAGAACTGACTATTTAAGTTTTTAATTATCCATTTAGATGCAGAAAGCATGAAGATACTCAAAAGATACCAAAACAAAACCTAAGGCGTAGCTGATCTCTGACTTCAACAAAGCTTTTAAACCTTTTTTTTTTTTTTTGCTCTCTCTTGGCCATAGCATGCAGCTTTGCCAACTCTTCTGCAGTAGGATGGAACCTAGGCAGGGTCATGGTTTGGTAATGATGAAGCTTCAGAAGCCCTGCTAAGTGCTATAGGCTTCTTAACCTGATTACAGAGCTCATGCACACTGCCAGAGAGAGGAATATTCATTAGGGACCCACTGAGAGAGCTGATAAAACAGCAGACAGCTGCACCGCCGCGTCTGCACCCTCGCTACGTGCGTGAAATGCAGACATTAGCATGTGAAAGAAACAGCCTTCCTGGGCCCCTTAGCAATAACGCTAGGCTTTAGACTGCCGCTTATTCGCCCATTGCTCCGTTACAACATCTTTTTGCCAGTCCTCCAGTCAGAGTAAATTATCTACTTTTTAAGCTACGCCCTGAAATTGAAGAGGTCAGGGTAAGTGTGCAGTCTTTAAGACCCATAAATCTGTCCTACGATTGTTTTCGGTTTGATGTAACAGGATCCTTTCACTTTTCCTGTGAACTGTATCAGCAATTGCATAAAGGGTACTTTCCAGTTTCATTTTTTTATTTTTGCAATAATTATAGGTTTCTAATTTATTTATGATCTGCTTTGACAATTACACTTAGTAATATAATACTTAATATATTTTTTATAATGTACAATGATTAAAGAAAAATGTAATCCATGAAAAAAATTTGGAAAACAATTGTTTTAAGTTAAATAATAAAATTGAAATACCATTTGATTTTATATAAAGATCAAAACTGAATGGTATTTAAACTATAAAACAAAAAAAATACATTAAATATAAACGTGCATTTTAGATCTCTGTTACCACAAAGGTAGGTGCATGTAGTAAAGGCTTTTTGCGGTAGGCTGGGCCTCTATGGGCTGTTGATATTGCATTAATCATGCTGTTCTCTCGTGCCAGTTTGTGTGGCATGTCAACTATCATACATTTAGAGCAGCACCATGCTTGAGTTCTCTTCCTAACGCATCCGTAAATGTCATAAAACATCAATTATATCTGCCTGCTGCAAGAGGGTTCTTGGCATTTCACGCAATTTTGAGTTCCAGGCGGAATCCATGACACCAGCTCCATTTTCAGTTTGTCTGCCATATTGCTTAGACTGGGTCTTTTTCTGCTTGTCTCAAAAAGATATAAAGAGACAGAAACCTTATCAAATTGATACATAAATTGTGCTCTTAGCTGTGCAGATGTGGGGAGCTATATAGCAAGTCCTATGAGTATGAATCCGATTATCTGTCATGAATCATGATTGTGGTTCTGTTCTGATAGATTTTTTTGTTTGTTTGTTTGTTTTTTGCACCAATGTTGTTTCCTTAAAATCAATAGCAAAGGCTCAGTTAATTTAATGATGGTACACAGAAAATATGTTAATTTGGTCCTGTCACTCAAAAAGTCAATGACATTAGAATTCAAGGGGAGGAGACCGCAAAAAAAGAAGCAAATCCTACCCAATTTATAACAGTTATATTTTACTTACCAAATCTGTCTAGAATCTTGAAATTTGTATAGATCGATGTCTAGCCAAGACCCCTTTCAGCGCTCTTGTATTTTGTCTTCAGATATGTATTTCCAAAGCATGAAGGTAAGATCTTACAAATGTACCGCTAGTTTTAACATCTTCCCTGTCTACTTTAAATTGTTATGAAATCCGCTTTAAACATTACAGTGCTCGTGATAGCTTTATGAAATCCGCTTTAAACATTACAATGCTCGTGATAACTTTCCTTAAGTCTACAATAAGTAAATCCACTTTAAAATAATTTAATTTGTCCCTTCAGTCCATAATCATAGGTGGATTAACCATGTGCCAAGTGCCCAGGGGCACCACACAAATATACTGTATATATTTTTAAAACAAGCAGTTCATTCCTTGGCATATCAGAACATCCTAAATTCCCTGAATGTTTCGTTGAAAGTTTATTATTCTGGGAGTGTGCTTTGTGGTGTCGCGTTTTTTTTTTTTTTTTTTTTTGCGTTCTTTCAATCTAAATGAAATTGCCTCGCAACGTGCCACAATGGCACGAGTGTGAATCCACTACAGTCTCAGTCTTGCACTTTCACGTTGTAAAACTTGAAGTGAAACATTTGTTTATTATATTATGCCTGTAACAGTTGGGTTCACTAGGTCTAAAATGTTTGCATACTTGCAGCAGGTGATGTTTAACATTTGGGTTTACAAGTTATAGGCCTAATTAATCATTTAAAGGGTACATTGCAAAAAGTGGTTACCTGATTGATGTAACCTTCTGTTGTCAGAAAAGTTTATTAATATGAATTACTTATAACTAATAACTGAATGTAAATTGAATGTAAATTCACATGAAACTAAACACCCGACATCAGACATAAGTTAGATTTTGGTTGGAAATGAAAATTGGGTTGAGCTCAGAACCTAACGTTAGACTGACTATAGGTGTCAGAGCCCAGGGGCACCAAAGAGTCTTAATCTGCCACCCACTGTCTACACTCACATATTCGCTCACAGTTACCACAGTGATTCTTGTACAGTATTCAGCCTTTTTGTCATAAATAAGTTGTTCCAGTAATGGAGACACCAGTACAACATTAATTACTTTATGCCAATAGCTTGCAAACCAACAAAACCAAACCTCTGGTTAATCTGTCAGGTCACCAAAGGGCCATTATGTGCACTTTCTATTGTCACGCTTTATTCTTTACACCAAATGGCAGTAAGCCACTTAAACAGACAGCTGATCCAGCATTTGAGGAATTCATGAATAAGCTAACCAGAAGTCCAGTAGGGTTTTGAAAAGGGCTTACTGCCAAGAGTATTCCTTTCCATCTTTAGATATCTTAAAATAGCTCAGAATCTCAGTGAGTTAACATTTTTTTAACACACTAAAGTTGCACAGATATTAAGTCATGTCTGCCATATCATGCATAAAAGCAAACCTCGCAAAGCACTCAAAACAATAAAGCAGAACATTCTTAAGCAAAATTTGGCATATTGATTAAAAAAAACTTTTGAATGTTTGTTACCTTTCGGGTTGACTGAATACAGACAGAACTGAGATCTATACAATTATTAAATTGGGAAGGTTTGACTCCATTAAGGAACCCTACATTATGTATAATACCAGTCAAAAGTATAGGGCCTGTAAGATTCATTAATGTTTTTAATAAAGTATTTTATCCCCAAGGGTGCATTTATTTGATCAAAAATACAGCAAACCAATATTTGAATTTTTTTTACAATTTAAACTCATTATATATTTATATATAAATGTAATTTCTTCCTGTGATGATTTTCAGTAAATCATAATTTTATTACTCCAGTCTTCCTCCAGTGTCATATAATCCAGTGTCACATAATCCTTCAAAAATCATTCTAATATGCCAATTCGAAAAACTTTTTTTTTTATTATCAATGTTGAAAATGGTTTCATATTTTTGTGGAAACTTTGATACTTTTTTTTAGTGATGAATAGAAAGTTAATTTATTTGAAATGACATCTTTTGTGACTTTATATTTGTCTACTACTGTCAAGTTTGATCAATTTAAAGTGCATAATGAATAAAAGTATTAATTTCTTAAAAAAAAATATTACTGACCACAAACTTTAGAGCACTTTAATGTATAATTACAGAAATTAATTCAGCTAATCACCTGTGGAGCTGTTTCTGCAGTTCTGTGAAGTCGTTCTAAGTGGTACATCAGCATACACTCAATGGATTAATTGGGAAACCAGCAGTACTTGAATCATCAACTGTTATTTAACATAGAAAGTTGGCAAAAAAAGGTGTAAATCCATAATGATGGTGACCCAGTCAGAGGTTTGAGATTTAGCATTGGTTAATATTCCACAGGTCAAAATACATGAAATTGTGAAAAATAATATACCACAGTCACAGGCATTCCTATCTGAACAAGGTAAGATTTCTCAAAAGATCCTTTACCCAGAAAACGGCAGGTAATCTGCTCCCTAAATGTTTGTGAGAACAGGATTAAAATTACAAAGCACATCTAGACAGTGCTGTGTAAATGTGTAATAATGGATTACTTTGTTAACTTCAAGTTTTGTCATGGAACCAGTTATTTTGTGTAATTTTGTGTAACCAGTAATTTATTGTGATTTCTGTAAGCTAAAACATTAACAAACAAACAAAGAACTGTTCAGAGTATGTTTCTAATTAAAGCCCAGTACATTACTGCTTCTGTTCTTCCTGCTCTATTGACTAGGGCAGGAAACTGACCTATGACCGAATACCCTAATCGAATGAAAAGAGAAGAAAGACACAGGGGGACATGAGACAGTGGCGAAGAGTGATGGAGATGAAGAGAGAAAGCTAGGAAATGAGAAAGGAAAAAGAGAATGTGAGCACTGAAAGAAAAGAGTGGGTACTGGTCGTAAGGTTTAACTGGGCCAGAGCGAGGGGCGATAGGGGAGGTTGAGTGACAACTCAGTGATGGATTGTGGTCTGAATCACTGCTTATGCCCTCTTCACACTCACTCTAGCTCACAGCGCTCGGACAGCCGTCCATCGCTCTCTTTGTAAACATACAGTCAGTCTTATACTCAGGGGTCAGGACCAAGACTGGAGAGAACCACAATCATTTTGCCCCTTTATTTCACTCTTACTCTCTCTATTTCTTTGTTCACCATTCATAATCTCTTAAATCATAAACAACATGCAAATATTGGAACACTAGCAGCACTGCAGTTGGTTTGAGACAGTTAATAGAAGGGTCAATAACAAATAATCGTAAAAGAAAAGGGAAAAATAGAAAAGTTCTTAGATCTTGAATGGATATTTTACACCTTAAATGCATGTGTGCATCTTAATCATATATTAAAATTATATATACACATATATACACATGTTCATCATTAAAGATGTGTATTAGGCTATGTTTACACGGAAACGATTCTGAAGAGAAAACGCAAAAGTGGCGTTGCGTCATCACTTTATATTCTGCATTTAGACGAGCGTTTTGTGTGGGAAATCCGCGTGCAAATGGTGATGCAAAAGTGTGTGAAATTCAATGTAGTATGCACTTCAGGCGGCTAGGAGTGCATACTACAACAACACCAAGTCCACGCGCCTGCGTACAACCTTCACTTTCAAGCAGACTTTTGCGTTTTTACCATTTACACGGGGGCGCGGCGGTGGAGCGTTTTTTAAGATTTCCACTCTGGAGGGTGGTTTCACTTTTTTGCATTTTTAAGCCCCCAAAACGCAGTCGGCGTGTAAACGAAAGGCACATCCGATAAAATATTTTTACGTTTTCACCCGCGAGCATTTTTGTGTAAACAGGGCCTTAGTCACTGTACATATGAATAAATCAACAGATCCAGACCAAAAAACACACAGTGAAAAATATTTTTCGAAGATATAAATAAAAGATTGAGAAATAGTTTTTATGTAAACATTTTACATTTAATTCCATGTGTTACTTGCCTTTCCTTTGTAATTGTACGTGCAATTTATAATCATTTTTTTTTTTCAAAGGTCCATTGCGCAAGTCTCTGAGTTTTTGCAGAAATATACCCCCTCTGGCAACAAGCGAAACTGCAACCAGAAGTGTGCACGCTCATAACCATCAGCATTAGCCTCACAAATCTTTTGTTACAGTTATAATGTCTTCAGAGGTAATAAAGTTATAAATCTGCAAGTCATTTTAAATATATGAAAGGAAAGGCATTTGAGTAAATGATGCACTTATGTGTGAGGGGAGAAAACTTGGTTTTTGTTTTCATCTATCTATCGGTTTTTGTTTTCATCTATCTAACTGTTTTATGTGCTTACTGTATCCACTTATGATTGTATTATTGTGGAAACACGTTCATGAACAATATAAGTTACTTTGTATAGGATCGTCTCATAAGACAAAAGTTTTATTTTCTTTGTCTTACGTGGAGTTTGCGTTGGGGTTTGGAATGAACTACAAGCCGGTCTCTTTGAATCCATCTTCTACTTTTGACGAAAGTTGACTAAAGTTTTGTCGCTCGAGTTGTCTTCGCTGATACGGAGAATGGCGGCGAATACACAAACCTCCGAATACACAAAGTCCAGAATTCCTCTTATTTATTTTACTGTACAGGATTATAGAGGCAATCGCAGTGATCAGAGAAGGGCTCATTCAGCCCATCAGGCAATTGTTTAAGCATGTATGGGTTAGAAAAAAAAACGGGTAGTTTTAACATGAAATGTTGCGCACTGCACCTTTAAGGTGATGTTACATGTTACTACATGTACTTACTTTAGTAATAACAGTAAATTATGTATAATTACAAGTGACTAACCCTAAACCAAACCCTAACCATAACTCTATAACTACATGTAGTTAATTTATATTACTCAGTACTAAACTAAAGGGTAACCCTTTTTTATACACCAATTATGTTTCAGTGCATCATTATGTCACTGGCCTGTAATTTGGTCACACTGTACAACAAAACCCTAAAACAGTTAGCCCTAAACCAGATTCTTTACAAACAAACTCTTTAAAGCTGCATTTTTCTCTCTTTTAAACACCTTTGTTGTACTACACAACAAAGATCTACTGTATAATGTATTCTTTTTTGTGTGTGTGACTTATCTGCATTTTCAATTGCTTTTCAAACATAATTAAAGCCAGCACTCATTCTAATTATTTAGGACGGGCATGTCTTTACAATTTTATCATTTCTTCCACCACAGATTCTTCCCTATCATTAGCATATTTTCATTAACCTTGGAGAATGAATAATTTACAAGTCTCCGAAAGATGAGTTGTGCTGCTTTTGGGAGCGGATTTGCGAAGCCAAGCTTTCTTATTGTCTGGTACAGTAAGACAGGCCTCAGAGATGACAGGAATAATTATCCGCACCTGAAGCGACTCTACCCACACACGCAGAGGAGGTGGCTGGAGGTGATGTGAGGTGCTGCAACCTGAAACCTGAGCTGATGGGAGACTCCCCAAGCCCCCCCGCCCCTTGCTTCCCTTTGCTCTCTGAGGAGGCGGAGAGTGGCGTGAACCGAGTCAGGGAGGGGAGGGGGGGGGGGGGGGTCCTCATTAGTACAGTACTGCTGGTAGTACAGTGGGGATGTCAGGGCGCTCAAGTTACCTCATCAGACCCCAGGGCACTCAAACTGGAAACAAAGGCTTGAGACTGGGAGGGTCTGCACAAAATCTTATAAGCAGAAGTGTATTTGGGTTAAAAAAAAGCTGCTGTGCTTTTCTTACTATGACCAAATGTACATTTACAGTCAGACGAACTGTTTTTTTTTTTTTTATAGCAAGCACTTTTACTGAGCATATGGGTTAAAAGCAGGGTGTGAAAACACACAAGTTGTTTATTCACTCAGCACGCTCCTTAGGGGTTCTCCCTGTGAATAGGTGGAAAGAGAGAGAGAGTTACCGTACCCCTTAGATGCTAAATTTCATGGCTTTAAAATCATTTAACGTTGCAGCTGTCACATCAGATTATTGATACGCTTGGATTCGCTTTTATCCTCCTCCTCCTTCGGATTCTCCCCCATACAATGTCAATATATTTCTGCTGGGCAATTTATTACTTTTATTCTAGCTCTGTGTACATTTCAGCTGCTAAAAGAGAGAAAATAGCACGCCATACATTAGTGTCATCCTTAATCCATCTTAAACGGAATCTATTTGAAGATAAACCAGAAAACAGGAGCCATACAAACGTAATGAACCTCCATGCGGCTTCCTGGGGAATACATCCAATCTTATATTTTTCTGAGAACCCCCATCTCCCTCCCACACCTTTATTAGCATGCATGGAGCACAGCAAGAGCTTCAACTCTAGGGAGGAGCTCCAAAATTCATTTTCCCTCTTCTTTCTTTTCATTTTTTTTTGGTTTTGTTTGATGAAGCTCATAGAGGAATAAAAACAACTAAAAGTCTCTTTCAATCTGACTGCCGGCACTTGGAGAAGCACAGTTGAATATTAAAGTTTGGAAAAGGAGCAAACATCCTCTCTTAGGTGTTTACAGCAACAAATGACAAGTAGTTTCCGACTTTGCTTTGATTTATTGCATAATTTCACCTGGAATTATTCAATTATGCAATGAAATTCATCTTTATACTGAACAGTTCTGTTTTCCAAATTCACACGTCCTGCTACAAAATACTATTTTCTAAACGGTTTCATTTTGTATATGCAAATGAGGCTGGTAATTAACAGTGCAAGTGTCAGAGACTTGGCAGTGTGGTGTGATGTGATCTATTATGCTCTCCACACAGAAAAAGATTATGAATTCATAAATAACATCACATACAAGGTAATTAGTCTATAGTGGAGAAACCAGCAAAAAAAATATATAATAAAATAAATAAATAAACCCAGATAAACATCATCACTGCAGTAATTGCATTTTGAGACCCATTTTCTATTAGGATCTCTCCAGCGTGCCTTTAAGCTATCCAGAATTACAGTGTGCCCGAATAAATATTGTATAACAGTTCTAGCTGTCTAATGTGGTCGTCTGTGGTGAGATTGCATCATCCACACAGGTGCACAATGTGATTACGTGACTGTTTATTTAGATGCTAATGTACACTGACAACACTGCACTGAAATATAGTTTCTAAACTGCAACACGGTTTCAGGGTTACAATATAACAAAGCGTGGAGAAGAAATTCAGATTCAAGGGATTTGAGGAAAGAGAGGAAGTGTGCTTCTTAAACCTCGACAGGACAGGTTTGAGAAGCACTGTCTTAGTGTGATGTTGATAGGGCTAATCATGTGAGTCTGCATCATGATACAGATAACAGACGAATGACTCATCCACACCTCAGAGTCCAGCCCCTGTCTGTGGCTTCATATTCCATCAGGCTGTGATCTCTGAGGACTTTACAAGATGCTTTTAGCCTCATCTACAGCTGAAGATGGCATACACTCTCTTTCAAGCACACACAGGAAGCTCCAACGTCCGTGTTGGGCAGATATTATGGTACTCAAGTCTAAAATATGAAAGTGGCCAAAACAAAATAAATTCACAATGAACTTATATCATTAATTGATGCATTGTATCACACAAATAATTCATTAATTGGCAACATTTTACAATAAGGTTCCATTTGTTAACATTATTATCTAGTTCTGGCATGAAGCTCTAGAAGGGCGCAGATAAAATATCAGATAATCAACTATTATTTATTAATGTTCATTTATATATATACAGTATATATATATATATATATATTATTTTGATGGTCTACTTTACCAGTAATAATTATAAGTCTGTAACTCCTAACTCCTAGTATGCAAAGTAGCTGCAAACGTTATTTTTGTTCTATAGTGGATTATCAAAATAAAGTGTTACCAATTATTTAAAATGTTTAAAACCTTATTGTACAGTTTTACCAATTAAAATAAGATATGGGCAAATAATTAGCATTTTATTAGCTGACCAAACTAATCTATTTATCATATACATTATAGAAAATTATCATGGGTATGACCCCTATAGGATCATGTATTTAGCTGGATGAGTTTGATCAGGGTTGGGGCTGAACTTTGCAGAAAGTAGATATCTGGAAACATGGGCACCCCTGCTATAGACTGACTAATTCAGGAAGCATTAATATGTGCAAGTAGAGTAGGCTATCATTTGATGAAAAGTTTAGAAGGTGTACTAATGAGCAGACAAACAAGTTCTCTTACTGACAGCTAAAATCCAGTTAGGAGATTGACTGCAAGAAGACTAACTGAACAAAGTATCACTTTTCTAGTTGTTACGCCTTTCCACTGAATTAAACATCAGAGCCAATTAAGGCTTTTAGATCTTACCAATATTTGCATTTCAGACTGAATAAAATAGATTAAAATAGAAATAAATTACTTAGCACAAACCTATCCTGACCTTCCTAACACACCTTCCAGTCACAATTAACTGATTCTCAGATATGAGCGTCTTTATGAAAAATATGCAGATATCAAAGGCACTGTGCAGTCTCAATCAAAATAATTATCAAGCTTTTCATGTTGAACGTGTCTCCTCAGAGTGATGCTTCTAAGGCATCGAGATAAATTGTGGGGTTAATAGCAAGTTAAGACTAGAAATTTTATTAATGACCAAAGTTGTTCAAAGCCTTTTTTTATACCAGGCCTGGAAATAAATCAGTTATTTATTCTACCACTGAGATTCCTGCTCCTTTACAAAATTATTAATCGCACATCAGGCACTAAATCAAACCTCGATGAATAAACTCTCATGGGTCAACTGCATGTAAATAAAATTCTCTCAGTTTGTAGTGTAGATCATCTCAACGATAGGAGCAGATTTAGCTAAAGATTTCTATTGAGAGAAGGATATGCATCTGTCGTCTTTTCAGATTGACCCCATAAGGCCGCTACTAATTGGTGATCTAAGAGGCAAAGCCACAAGCAAAGCATAACAAAAGCAGGGATTATGAATGATATACACCAGCTCACTGGATAGAGGCTTGTCATTGAGATAATAAATCTGAAAGTGATTCTGAATGCATTATTCACCCTCAGAGATATAACAGAAGCTCACAAGTCTCCCTAACTCACCCATATTGCGTCTGAAAATTATTTTCCTGCCTGAAACTCATTCCCCCGCACGCTCTGAGTTACGGATTGCATTATATTTGTTATTCTAGAGGAGCTCTGATGGTGGGTTTGGGGGCTGTTTGTCAGTGTGCTGGTACAGTGTGTGATACTGAACTTGTTTGATTATACTAAGGGGTAAATACCGGCTGCGGTATAGATATATGAGGAGAGTGAGTTGTAATGCAATAAACTGTGGGTCCAAAGAAACATAGATGTGTGCAACAAATGTTTCTAAATGCTGATTTTAAGCACAAGAAACATGTCTTATTATTATCATCCCCTAGTAAAAAATATATACTAAAATGTATTTGAAATACGTTTATTTTATGCTAAGTGTAGGCCTATTAAAAATATATTTACATACAGTATGTACAACAAATGCATTTACACATTTATGTACTTAATATAAATAACCTGCAATTGTACTTTTGGCATACTAAACTGGTATACTTAAAGTCTGCTTAACTGGAATTACAAATTTTGTACTTACTTAGTGTACTTTAGTTATCTGGAAATAGTCCTAAAGTTCAACTAAAGATACGTATTGTGCTATCTAAGTACAGTATTGTGAGACTGTGCTAAAGTGGAACTATTGCAAGTAGGTACAAATATAGTATAATATATTTAAATATATTGCATTTAAAGACTTAGGCCTATATTATACAAAGATCATTTGGGTCAAATGATCTTTGTATAATATAGGCCTAAGTCTTTAAATAAACATAATCAGTTTTAATGAAAAAATCACTGATAAACATAATCAGTTTTAATGAAAAAAATAATTTATTAGAACGGATTAGAACCCAGAACCTCTGGCACGCTTGGCAAAAGTTCTACCCCTGGACCATTTACATTCACGTTCAACACAAATATAAAGGCGTAATTGAACGACCACATAAACCTAAATCAATAATTATTTAAATCGATTAAAGGACATCGTAATGTTATTGTACATATCTGTTTTATGATTTAGCATTGTGTCAGGGCTGGTGCAACTTAAGAAGAGTAATAAAAATAACTGGCCCACTCATGTTCTTAATACAGCTGAAGTCGACGTTTTTGGGAGTGGAATCTCCGCATGAGTTATTCAATACATTATTTTTATTTTTAAAATAATTTATTAAATGCAAATTGCATGGAGAGGGGGGCACAGGCACTCGGTAGGTGGGCCCGGCCCCCTAAGGCCCGCCCATAGCGCCGGGTATGCCCTTAGTTATAGTGATATAGTTATAGTGACACATTCTAAGGTTTAATATTAAGAAATGTGCATTATGCAGTAAAGAAGTACTCCAAATAAGGTTTAATTATGTGTGTAATATATTTTAGAGTATTATCTCTCTCTCTCTCTCTATATATATATATATATATATATATTATAAAGGAGCAGGATAAATACAAATATGTATATAAATGAATAATTATGAAAATAATAATTAATAATATATTAATAATAATTAAGATTTTTGTTTTTAAAATAAAAATATACCCTTTTTATGCAACTCAATTAAAAAAAAATATATATTTATTTTACTTTTTAAATGCATCTTGTGTTAAAGATTTTTCCTGTAAGACAATTTGTTTTTGCAGTTTACTTTACAAAAGTAAAAAAGAAAGAAAAAAACAACAACATTGTATTACTATGGTAAATGTCTAAAAAAAAAAAAAACAGTGATACCGTGGTACATTTTTGTAGGTGAACCATGCAACCAAACATCCAGAAACTTCCAGATAGTTCTTATTCCTAGCACACAAGACCACACTGAACACCCTCACAGCTTAAGAAACTGTCTGTATTTCTTATTCAGCTGGTTTGGATGTGCTGTAAAGGTCAGTCCTCCTCTCCACTCTGTGGGTTCTGAGAGTGAGCAGACCATGTTCCACGGCATGACATTTAACGCATCTTCCTGCATGCACCATCTCCCACAACCTATCCATCAGCACGCTACATTAATGAAGGTGGCCTTCATGTCCCCATCACAGGCATAAAACATCGCCTCAGAGCCTGCATTTGAATATGGAAAATAAATATTGGTTTTATTATCAGCATAATTGTTATTTATGAACTGCCGAGCATTCCTGCATGAGAAGATGTAGAGATGAAGGAAGAGCTGTTACGCTGTGGTGATAATGCCGTTCAGGGTGTACAATGACAGCAGTAGATCAATAGGTCATGCGGGTCTTAAGGCTCTTGGGATGGATAAGAGAGCCAGTCATAACTCCTTTTGTAATGATGCTAGATCCTTTTGTCCAGATGTGTTGTCCTGTTTATCCTTTCTTTAAAGGCAAAGTCAAAAGAAACCTTTGGGCTGTAAATAATGCAGTGTTTGATGATAACTGTTAAATACTCTTGTTTGAAACCCTTCCTTAAAGAGAACCGATACATTTTTTCATTAAAAATCATGAACACTCTAAAAAATGGTTGGACAAAAACAACCATTGGGTCAAAAATTTCCCAATTTTAAAAATATAACCCAATGGCTGATTTTGTCCATATTTTTACCCAAATTTGGGTTAAAAAGCCCCTGCCTTTTTAAGTGAGTGAAAATTGAAATACAATATTTCCTCAGTTCGTGATGTCAGTAGATTTGTTGCAAAGCATTGTTGTTGTTTTTCGAAGAAATTTCTAAAATGAACACATACATAATTTAATAAATAAAATTCAATTTAAATAGTACATTGTGTTTAATTTGTCGTTTAATGAGATTTAATATGTGTTGCTGGCGAGAATTTTCACACAAAGAAATACATAGGTCCGACAATGATACACATGCACTTTAATGTGTGGTCAAGTGGCAGAACTTTTACCAAGCGTGTGAGAGGTTCAGGGTTCTAATCCACACTCGTATAGTTTTTTTTTTCTCATTAAAACCGATTTTGTTTATCAGTGGATGTATATCAAGCAGGGACACTTTGTGTGCATTTTACTCTGTGATTTCACTGGAACGAATAGAGAGTCTCCGCAACGGATGAAAGTGTGCGTCCTTGTGAAGACAAGAGAACAAGAGAACACTGTATCTGCGCCACTCAACGAGTCAACATGTGAGAGTCTAAACATGTGAGACTGAGACACTGCAAATCAGGTGATGTTTTGGTTGTAAATCAATGATGTCCCCTGTCAATAGGCAATAGTAAGATGGCCACTCAAACACTTCCGGTTTTTGATGGCAGTTTAGAACGCAATGAGCTATCCAGTCATTATACAGATCAGTGGTTCAAATACATTCGACCACAAGAGCGTTTTCGACTACTTCTGGAAGTGGTCAAAAGTGGACAAGCTCAAAACATTTTAGACCCCGTTTACACCTGTATTGTTGCCTGATTGACCAAAACGCATCTTAATACCAGGTGTAAACAGGGCCACTGAATCTTACTGAACTAAAAAATGAAACTGAACTGATGCCAAAAGCTACAAAAAGAGTGTCTTTTCCCTAGTTGGTGTAAAGGAGAAAGGGTGATAGCTACTTTGATTTCTGGGCAGGAAAATTCAGCTCCTGATGAGGCGTTAAGCTTCTCTGTTCAGGAGTGATTTATTTTAATGGGCAGCTGGGGACGTGATTGCACACAGCTAGGGTGTGGGTCAGTGCTTCTGCAAATGAGAGCTGAAATCGGGCATATTCACGCCACTTGAGTTCACGAACAGCACCAATCCTCCTTGAAGTAAATGAACACTGATCTCTAAACAGCTTTTTGGTAAAACTATCGGCAGAGACTGCGATCACTGTGTCAGACACAATTGACGACATTTAACGTGACTAGGGATCAAGTCTAGTGGTGCTTTACAGCAGTTTCTTCAGAGACCTGACGGAGAGCCTGGGGGTGATGTCACAAATAGGCAACTCAATCGCATAGTCAGCTCCATGTGTGTATAAGTCATTCCTAGTCAACGAGATACTCTAGTGGTGAAGTTGATGGCAGAAGAAGCAGGTGTGATTCTTTAGATAATGACTTCAGTGTATAAAAATATAAAACAATATAACAGTCAAATCCAATTTGTGGCTCAAATATACTGTATAACATATAAACACAATTCTTCAATCCAATAGGCAAAGATAAAAGAACATAATAATCACATTCCACCCACGAGGTGAAAGTTTATATGAAAGGCGCCGCAGTCTAGGACAGGCACTTCGGCATTCTACACCATGCCATCGATCTGTCATTGCCATCATTTCCTGCCTTAACAAGCAGAGGCAGTGTTCCAGGTTATTTATGTAACCCCCATTGGGAGAAGACCTATTGATTTATTTACTCAGCTCAAACCAAGGATGCATTCCGTGCTCCGCTCCTGCCGGAGAACACAGGTAGGTGGTGGAACACGATTTATGGAATGCCCTTTGAAATGAGGTTTGAATAATTTTTAATCTCATTTGTAGGGGGGGGCAATATCTCTCACATAGAGCATGAGACAGGATCTGATTCTGATGACTGTCTATCTGAGCTCTTCTTTCAGAATTTCAGTAGACGGAAGTGACCATGAGTGACCTGATGGGGATTGATTTAGCTACTGATTTAAAAATTAACCTTAGATAGAGAGAGATAAAAAGGGAGTGCAAGAAGGGAAGATAAAGAGTGAATTATACAGAGCAGAGGAAGGAAAATGAGAGTAAATGTACAGTTATAGTTTGAAAATAGGCTGTGACATAAAACACTGAATGAATAGACAGAGACAGACAGACAGAGAGAGAGAGAGAGTCCTGACCCTATTGTTTCAGAGACAACATATAAAAAGTTTTAAAAACTAGGATCAGCAATGTGAATTTAAAAAATGCACCAAACATGTTTAAACACACACACACAAACATGAAAAATGAATAAAATATAAACATGATATCGTCAAAAACAATAAGAGAAATGTAAAGGATAGATATAGAGAAAACCTTTGAAAATTTTGAGAGAAACTTTTGAGATTACTATTATTATTATGTTTCCAAACTTTCCATCATTTTTAATGAAATGATGATGAAAGGTTCAAAAACTAAAGGTTAATTTAACATGCACAAATTATGTGTTTTTTTTTAAATGTTGTTAGAGCTGCATTAATCATTAAAAGATTGTGTTCTCCATTCAGACACCCACACAATCTCATTCTTAAATGAAAATGATTCGCCTCTGTGTATATAGGGCTGGGTATCGATTCACATTTCAATTTCGATTCGATTTCGATTCACAAGCTCTCAGTTCGATTCGATTTCGATTCTCGATTCGATTTCGATTCTCGATTCAATTTTCGATTTTGATTCCTGATTTGATTCTCGATTCGACTATAATGAAGATGTAATATAAATCCTATATTTATAAAAAAAGAACAGTGGACATAAGTTTACTAGTGGTTAATTAATACAAGGAAATTAAGAGCCATAAACCTGTATATAAAACTCTTTTTATTTACTAAATGCATACAAAGAATAAACAGGATTTTGATGCAATATACAAAAAAAGTCAGAACAGTTGCACAGCTTGATCAAACAGTATCATGTTATTTTATGTTTAAGATAGATAGATAAATATATAAATATTATACATTTTTTTTACATTGATCTTATCTAAATGGTAATGCAATTTTTTGTTTATTTTTGTTTTAAGAGTTTATGTATGGAAGCTTGATTTCAATCTTTGAATTAAATTGAAAAAAGTAGCACAAATAAATACAATAGAATAAAGACACAAATTAAGAGACATGTTGGGGTAGTTTTTTGGGTATGTCAGAAATACTACAGAAACTGAATAAAGTAATCCAATGTAAAATAACACTGGATAGTCTTTTTAGTCCAGACTGAATTAAATACAAAGGCTATTAATTCTGATTGCTTACAATTAATACTATATTCTGTTGTTATGACAACAGAATTAATGACTGACACAAATGGCTGCGTTCACTTTAAGAACTAGTGCGCGAATCCATTACTGTTCATCATTAACTTTCATTAACTTTCTGTTACACGCGTTGAATGCTAATTTAAGACATTACCGACTGTCTTTACGAGGTTACTCACCAAGACCAGAGTTTTGACATAATGTCGTGTGTTTTAACTGTTAAAGTGATATAATCCAGGGATAAAACTTTTGTTTCTGGCAAGCCGTTTGTGAGGCAGATTTAGGCTGTAACGTTACTGTGCACGCAGTGAAAGACATCTCTGAGAGTGCGCGAGCACGGGATAGTTTAACATTGCTTGTAAAACTTAAAAAGACGTGAAAATGATAAACGTTAGTTACGATCATAGGTTACGATGTGATGCTGGCCCGATTGTTAAGTGAATATTCTGTCATGTCCCGACTCCTAAACGCGTGTGTGTATCGACAGCTGCAGCGCTTGCCTAGTGCAGAGAGACGAGAAGATGCAGCACCGCGTCCGCGAGCCCTTTATATGGAAAAAATCGATTCGTGGCCGTTGAGAATCGATTTTGAATCGAACACATTTTAAAAAACGATTAATCGAAAAATCGATTTTTTTGCCCAGCCCTATCTGTATATTAAACTCTCTAAAAAAAACTTTTTTTTAAATCCCTCCAGAACATTTAAATCTGAGTTGGACCTGCCACTAACCCAGAGCGAGAGAGCAATAGTCCGAAACAGCTAAACAAACAGCTTTTTCAACCACCCAGTTTAGTTATCTCTGAGTAACAAATAATCATATTCTCACAGAAGTACTGGGATAAAAGATAATAGTTTGGATAAAAAACACTGCTAGCTACAGAAGCGATCATAATAGATCTAATCACCTTTTGAAAGTAACTTTGCACTTCAAATAACGATTGTGGCAATTGCATCATTACACCACCAGCTGATGACAAGTGACTGTTAAAAATGTGTCACTGAATCATTCATTAAAGAGATTAGTTCAAAAACCCTGATTTATGAGTGACTTATTGAATCATTTATTCACACAGAGTTTTTTTTAAAAGACCCCCTGTGGTAAAAATCAAGTTTCATTTATTTGACCAGGTGGATACATAAATTGCATATAGCCTATACATAAATGTATTACCACCGGAAGACATTTTGACAATTTTTCTGACAGAAAGTTTAAAATCTTTACTTTAAACCACCTTCACAAAATGGAAAAGCCACCCGTTTTATAGAATGACTCTGTATTTAATTGTGCTAAGATGAACGGCCACAGTGACAATCTTTGATGGATCAGGGGCACGAAGAGGAGCAGAGAGATGACTGTGAAAAAGCTGTAATTCAATAAGCCAATTTTCAGGGCCCGGCCCCTGCAGAGGTGTCAGGCTGTGAGGAGAGAAAGAGAGAGAGAGACTGCACATGTCTGCCCATTCCATTTTCTCTATGTAAGATGCCACATCTAGGCCTTAAGGACAGACAGTGTGTCAGAACAGGTGCGTCCACATCTGGATCCTCAATGCACATGAGTAGCTGATGCATAATGTGCCCATGGCCAATTCCAATGTGTCAATGACAGGATTTCAGATAAAAATTTACATGCACACATATGAGGTAAAGTGTTGATAATGGAAACAGGTTCTTCCAATGTCTTCCAATTTCCAATAACAGAAACTGTGGGCCAGACATAAAGAAAGAATAAATAACATAGTTTCAGACAAAGACATTGCTGACCTCTGAGTCATGACCTGGTTAAATGCTCAGCCAAATCCAGACTCCTAAATCTCTCTTAAAACTATGCAAAGAGATTAAACATTCATCATAAACTCCCTGCCAACCAAGCCATGAAGCCAACCAAGTCTTATTGGCAAATATTTTGGCATGTAGGTTTTTTCCCTTCTTTTTCTTCCTCTCAGCACTACAGTGAATGAAATAGTAGTCATTTTTTCCCCCCACAAATGTCATTGAGGATCAGTCCCATTCCTTGGCATCTATCGAATCACCACAAGACAGCGGAAAACGTGACCATCCCAGATGGCACAAGCAACCTAAGCAGAGAGTGTAGCAGCAACCGAATGCAACCATGATGAATCACTAAGGTGACACCACCTGACAGAAATATGACATCATAGAGTCATAAACTGCTTTAAACATCCTCCAGAAAATCTTGCAACTAAACCAGCATGTGAGTGACTGTCTGTCCTTCCAATTATGCACACAGCAGTGCTCAGATAATGAAGGACACAAGAGTAATTTGTCTGAGAGGGGCCTATAAACACACTTTACAGCAAGTTTCTGTCCATTTAAGAAAAAAGGTATTACTGAGAGTAATGACAGTACATAAAACAACTGTCCAGGTCACTTGAATGCAATAATATACAGTGTGCTCCCAAATTTGGACATGCCCTGGGTTATGGACAGTGTCGGCATGAATTTTTATCTTTTTTTGTGATGAGTTTATATTGACTTTACATGCATCCATTTACAAGGGAAAACACCAACTATAAAAACATATTGTTTTAAAAATAATAATAAAACAGATATTTATCAATCGAACTATGTTATTGGTCTGCTGAGTATTAACATTAGAAAAGCATACATAAAGAAACATAATCTTTAAAAAAGAAACCAAGTTTAATCAAGTAATCGGGCATCACAGCTTCCAATATGCAATGTCTGACTGTAACATGGATATACTGCTATTATTATGTAAGCAAATTATTAAAAGTAAATAATTATTGTTGTAACAGAGTTAAGTTACATATAAAGATGGATTTATTCCAAGAATAATGATTAAGGATTTATGCTTATATTGTCTAAAACCCCACTAGCAGTTTCCAAACTTTTTAAAGGGTGTTGTAATGCCCTTTTTATAAGATATAAAATAAATCTCCGATTTCCAGAGTGGCTTTGTGAAGTTTTACTTCAAAATACTGATATTTTTTTTATAATTTGTTACTTTTTGAGGGTGAGCAAAAAAACACCGTTTTGTGTCTGTCCCTTTAAATACAATTGAGCTGCTACTCACAGAGGGAGTTGCAACAACTTGTGTCCTTAGCAGCTTTGATTACCTCACACAGGCATGCACTGAAAATTTCTAAAACGTTTTGCCTTTTACAGTATGTTCAAACTGGAGTGCAAAAGATAGAGAGACTCCATCAAGAAGTGACAACATGTAGACAACATTTCTGAATGGTTAGTTGATGCATTTATGTAGCTTATGAGTAGTTATCTTCTAGTCATTGATTAGCATATTCCGTCTTGATAATCTAATAATCGTGTTCTGGGGGCGGGGTTTATGTACATTTTAGAGTTTGTGATGTCACTAACCCAGGAAGAATGTTGTGTAGTCCCTACTAGCCGTTTGTTGTAGTCCTTAAAAAGCAATTTCTTTAAAATAAAATATCTCCCTTTGCTTTGAACTTTGAGCGTCGTAACTTTGCAGATGTTGTTTATGCTCAAGCAGCAACAACTAAAGTTAGAAAAGTTAAATCATAATCAACCACCCCTTTAAAGGAACTATATATTATACTCGATACCATACAAAAGTTATTACTTTTATTCAGCATGGATGCATTAAAAGGTTTAAAATTGACAGTAAACACATTTAGAGTGTTACGAAAGATTTCTATTCCACATAAATGTTGTTGTTTGAAATTCTCTATTCATTAAAAACTCTTAAAAAATGTTTTTATCACAGTTTCCTCAAAATATTAAGCATCACAGCTGTTTACAACATTGATATGTTTCTTGAGAACCAAATAAAGGCAAATAATGCATGTGTGATGAGTCAAGACAGAAATAATCTTGACATTTTAAAATATCAAAATAGAAAATAATTATTTGAAATTGTAATAATATTTCACAATATTAATGTTTGTATTGTATTTTTGATCTCTGGCTCCAAACTTTTGAACGGTAGTGTAGATCTGTTTGATATTATCATAATATCATCATATTCAGATGATTTGTTTTTCCCGATGCCTCCTCCGAAAAACACCCATGTAAATTATTGAAGCAGTTATATTACATAACAAGCACTTAAGTTCAAGTATTCCAAAGAGAATAGACAATTGCATTTTGACTGATTCATTAAGGCATCTGCATGAGCTTCTGCAGGACATGTAGAATCAGAAAATCAACATGAATTAACAGTGATGCTTCAGAGACCCGAGGCTCGAAATCTGTCTCATCGTTTGACAGAGAAGAACCTTGCCTATATCACTTAGCATTAACTAGGATCCCATCTACACAGAGATGTAGTTCATGCTGTTTTAAGGTGATTCTTAGAAGACGTCCACACTGCCATGAAAGGGTTTCCTTATAGAGCAAGTGTCAAAAACGGTTTGCCACAAAAGCATGAACTTTCAGCACGCATCGGGCATGGCCTCAACATCACAGGGTGATCAGGAGTGAGAGCTGTCATAACATGTTCTCCAGTCATCTCTCCAGTGATTGTCAACTAACTGCATCTCTGCTAGTCCTATAACCACCTGAAGACCATTCACTTCACACAAACACAAGATTCCTAACATACAAAGCCCTCGGGTCTAAAACAGACCTAAAGTAGACCTAACGTGAAGCATAGCGAAAAGATATAAGCATGCAAAACATGACATGCTGTTATTAAAGTGTACAACACTCCCATCACATGCATCACTATAGAAATTGTCACTTAGAAAGAAACTATGCTTTTGTCAAACAGAACCATTGCACATTATAAATTTCACTATCAGCAATGACACATGGACATTCTGCTGAAGGTTTAATGGTCACCTTTCATTCGCCGGAAGCCGCACAAACCATTGGTACGGGGCGTGCAGACCAGCAACAGAAAGCAATAAAAAGTGCCCTCGGCTCACTCAACATGATGCATGTCAGACAAGCACAAATGCCAGTTACTGTTGCTCCCCACCACCTTTGTCACTAATAAAACGTGTCTCCTCATATTTCTTCAAATAAATAAATTTCCTGCTGACCTTTTTCAAATTAATGAGGCTGTATAAAATACCACTTAATCTGCCATTTTCAAGTTTTATTACAGGCTATAATATATCTTTGATTGCAGCAGCTGTTGGTATTGTGTGGTTATGAATGCTGATGAGCAGCGTGTATATATAAAAAAAGATATAAAACTTTATGGGTTTAAGCATTGAGGAGGTTATTCTGGATTTGAGGCACAGTTTCATGCCAGGAGGGCTCTGAAACTATGCAATTATTTGAGAAGAATTAAATATTCACATAAATAAAACAATCTAGTTGAATAACAGAGATGATGATCCTTAAACAAGGACAAATATTTTATAACTAAATCAACTTGCTTGACAGTCCATGCGTGAAAAAGACAAAGGGTTAATTGATGGTTACGATATCCCATTATCTCATGCTATTATTTGTTATTACTATAAATCTTATATGCATTTCCTCACATAAAATAGAGAGATTTCAGTGATCTGAAACAAAACACTATTAAATGTTAGTATTCTGTCCCGTTTAAGAAACGGTTGTGAAATTAGTCAGTTAGGTAAAAGCAAAAACAGCCATAGGTCTGTTGGCTGCAAACAATGTAATTTGCGGTAAGTAAGATAAATGAGTCGGCACACAACACTTCACTAAGTAAAACAATTAATTACAATTAATCACACTGGACGGATCTCAAGTGTAGCCTGTGATAGGCTTGTCTGTTTGATGCATTGCCTTTATGAGGGCCAGTGGCTACATTTCAATCCACTGCAAAGTAGCTGAGTTATTAAAATCAATCCATCTATGTATCTAGTCATAATGGCATCCTGCATAATGACTGGTACAAAGACAGAAGCCAAAAGGAAAGTTGCTCGATATTTCAAAGTGATTGCGCTTTCGCTGATTGCCTCTGCGTGCACATACATATCATCTGAAGATCTAACAAGAGAGCCGTAAATAGAGAAACAAACAGACAGAAATTCACACACATTAAATCATATTATATTATTGATAAGGACAATGGCTGTTATTTACTTTCATGCCAAATAAAAATTGGGGGGCACATTTTGGGGATTAAAGGTAAAATATGAGATTGTTTCGCCACCAGGGGTCGCTAACCTCTTACAATAACAAAGGCGTATTTTAATGACATATATTCCACATTAAGCGGAATTATGGATCTTGTCGTCAAGCTGATGGATCTTTTAAGGATGAGTGAATACATTGATGTTTTTAACATGACTGTGGTATGAAGCAGGGCGCGATTGCAAGACGTATACCAGCGCCACACGCAACGCAAGTCCCGCGGATATAATTAGGTATGTGGACATATCAATAAATAGCGGCCGCCATTTTGTTCCAAATCTCTGTGCCGGATTTTTCCTCAATAACTCTGAGCGGGTCTCCTCAAATTTGCTGTTTCCATTGACTCGCTGTGGGAATCTTTGAATATTTTTAGCCAATTACATCATTAGGGTTTTCAACTGCACATTTGTTTTCAATTTTTTCTAGTCAGGCTGCATTTTCCTCCTGAACAGCGGAAGACGGAAGAATTCAACTGTCAAGAAATTATTTTCACCCACTTTGGACACTTCTCAGAGGAAGGTGGACATAAAGAACATATGTTTGTGGTGTGCTGTACAAAATTTTAACTCCCCCACTTTTTTATAACTACCGACACTGAACGTTACCATTAGAACGTTACCATTAGAAGAGCTGTCAAAATGCTGCGCGTCGTGTCCACTCAACTATTGTGTGGTCTCCTCCACTTTCTTTCCTTCACCGGCATTAGTATTGTTAACTCTGTATACTTACACAACTGGAAATGGCATGAATCAACCAAAATCCATCTTTTAAATTAAGGATATATAATTTACTGCCAAAGGTGGAAACACAACAAGCAAAAAACACACCGGCTTTTTTCTTTATTTGTCTCTTTTTTTGTATAGAATTTTGCTACTTTTTTCAATTTAATTAAAAGATTGAAATCAAGCTTACTAGTGTTGTGTAAACACAACAAAATTAATAAACGAGATAAACGTAAAAACGAAAAAAAATAATTTCTATATCGTCATAAATATCATTATCGCAAATATTCTTTAAATATTGTGATACAATTTTGAGGCTATATTGCCCACCCCTAGTTAAAATCAAGTTTTAACACGTTAGATCCAAATAACTATAACTGTCACACTAATATCTATTGTTTTAACCTTAGAAATGAGACAATAATAGTCGCTGATTAGTGATTACTGAACTATAAAATGTTGTCTTTCTTCATACTTGACATATTTACTTTTTTTAAGGGGGTCCCCAGGTCTTTCCACATAAGCTATCCATTTGTCTATTTGTTGAGAGATTTGTCCACATACCCAATATAAAGAAATAAGGACATTTAATACCGAACTACAGGCTCAGAATTACTCACACAAGTCAGTTTATTAGACAAATTAAACTTGAGGTAACGGTAACGCAGCGCTGTTTCACTCAACAGTTTCACTATCACACGTTAAACGGCATTTGTGTGTGTTGAATGTTGTTATTTTTAGGTTGTTTGTTGGCTCTATGAGACTAAGCTAGATTAACATTAGAGAATAACATACAGGTCATTATTCTAACTTTTCATCATGTTGAACTATATAACATTGATTAGTTTTTATATAACGTTACATTGATTTGCTCACCTGTTTGCTCAAGTAACATGTAACACTAGCGTCTCTGTCGAGTCGAAGTTAAGATGTTGATCTTCGTTCTAGTTCTCGTTGTCTCAAAGTCTGCTTGCCATGGTCCATAATGTTTGAACAAAATCCTGCTAGGGACGCTCACACTGTTGAGCACGCATAACGGGCATAACCGACCCAGTTGTCCACGTCTGTCGCCATGGTTACTGTTGCAGTTCGAGGTCAAACCTTGCGGAAACCGGGGGTAACGCGGATATGACGTCATAGAACTTTCTCACAATAACCGGAATGACGTAATCGTTGTGGGAGCGGAGCTCGTGTCAACCGTCAACACATCAGTAAAACATACCCGGGGAAGAGAAAATTGATCAGAGAGTCTTCACAACTTCGAAAAAATGTCCAGTTGTTGATGATTTTGTAAAATGCTGTGGTGATGCTTGTCTGCAGCTGATGTATCTAAGACCAAAGATATGACTATTTGATTTCAGAACTGAAGCTCATTCTTCCCAATATAACGTTACGTTAATTAAAGGTGAGAAGGTGGAGTGTGTGGAAAGTTATAAATATTTAGGGACTATTATTTACAATAAACTGCATTTTGATATGAATACCAAAAAGAAGTCTGTCAGTTTTATTGAACAGTTATGCTCTTAGGTAAGTGACGTTTTTTTGCACTGCTCTTGCTATAGAAGTATCAAAGATGAAGTGAAGAACAATTTATACAAATATTAATTTATCCCTTGTACAATCATACTGTTAAATACTCAGAATGGTATTTATTAATATTTTAAATTATAGCCTACTGTTTTGCGTTCTTATTTATCTTGTTTTATATTGTGGTGTATATTTTTACATGTTTATTACGCTGCATACAAAATGCCCAGGATCTTAATAAAGTTGAACATGAACTGGTGTGTTAGATCATTTATTTTTTGGACAAAAACAAAACAACATGCAAAACTCTCGGGGAAAAGAGAATAGCCTACATGCGCGTATCCAGTAGCGGGTTAGTGAATGATGACATGAGAAGTAGAAAAGATCACAGGATAAATAACAGATAGCCTGAATCCCGTTGAACTTCATCAACAGGGAACGGAGGAAAGGAATGAAAATGACAGATATGGCTGCTTTTGGGAATAACAAAAGACTGGTGCTCAACAACTCTTACTTGTTGCTTATGCTATTTGTTCTGACTGGAGCGGAAGAAGATTATCACGACAATTGCGTATTTCCGGTCACAAATAGAGTGCCGAAGTAACGACGTCACTCTGTAGGCCAAAACGTGGAAGTGAGTTAGCAGTTTAGCACTCCTGGTACCCTCGCTCTAAAGCCTATGGGATTTTTGAGTGGGTTTTTGAATGGGTTCTAAATCACCTGAAATAAGGTCTGTGGTGAACAAAGCCTCTAAATATTTTCACGTTTTGATCTATGACAAAAAAACACACAGTTATAACCTGCTTGTGGTTTTTTAAACTTTATTGTGTTTTTTAAAATCTGGCTTCAAAATGTATACATTTTGGATTAACTTGTAAAGATTATCATGATAGACAAAACGTGTGTGGGTCACAACTTAACACAGATCTTGTTAAACACAGATCTTATTTTTTTGCGATTTTCCAAAAGTCTATGGGGAAAATGCATTGCTTTTCGACCAAGGGAACCCATGTGCCGCTAGCTTCCGAGTTGTCCTACAAGTGACGTCATCACTTCGGCACTCTATATGGAAGTTGTGAGAAAGGTCTATTGACTGGCGACTCCTCACACGCCCCGTTTCCTTGGTTAAATATCGCAATTTTCTCACGTTTTACAAATAGTTGGAAACATTTGGGATATTGTATGTAATCAACTAAACAAAATATATAACATTGGCCTAGTGGTTTTTGGATATTTTACTGCAAAAATCCTGCATATTGTACCTTTAACTATCACAGTTGTTGAAATATTGAGTGACTCATGGATTCTTGTCCTTTCTTTGTGCAGTCACTTGAGATGTTTATAGATGTATTTTACAGTGCAATCACACATGGGATTTTGTTGCACCTGTTGGGGCTGTAATTCCCTTTCTTAACATGGCTGACTGAGGATTCACTCAATAGCTAAAGCTCATTGATATGACAAAAACCATCTCATCCCTGCCACTCTCAGACAAGACGGCGACCTCTGGATCTCTTGGCTCAGTCGCTAGTGATGAGCCTGAGGATGGAGAGAGGAATACAGATTCAACTAACGGATTTCTCTCTCAACTTGGATTAATTCTGTAAAAAGCTTAAGGCCCTAAACTGGACTGTCACTCTGTGATTATTAAAAGATATACAGCAATGATCTGCATTTAGGTGACAGTATAAAGTATTTAGCTTGGTCATCTAGTATTGTCAGTGACGAGTGTCACATAATTTGAGATTGAATTTGATCAAAAATACAGTAAAAACAGTAATATTGTAGGTCTAATATATAACAATTTTTACAATTTACACCTTGTGATTCAAGGTTTACAATTTTGAATCACATAAAATTTCAGTAATTATATTCAGAATAATGTTTACGATTTATTATGTCAGGTAAATGTATCATGCAAATTTCATAATCTATTCAAAGATAATTGTTTTTTGCCGGGAAACAGGCTTCAAGAGATCACATTGAAAATCTGGGAGTCGAATAATACCTGAAAATAGGTTTATTTTTAGTTACAAATCAAATGCTACGACATTCTGAAATAAATTTTTTAACTCAACTTTTCACCTGATGATAATATAATATGAAATGGAAAAAGAACCATTCAGTTACGCTCCTCACATGGCAACTACTCAGAAAAGTATAGCTGTCATGAATAACTCAGATACAATGCTGTGTGAAATATCCCTATTAACCTTTAAAAACTGTCTTTAAGAACTCAAGATTACAGATGTACTCAGTCTTTCCACTCTTGTATGAATCATTGATGACACAGCATCAGCACTTTATCGCACAATAGAATTATTCTCAACTGTGACTGTGAATTTAGGTCAATCAGTTGAGGTGATGTCATTCAATAGAGTTCAGAATACCATGATGTCATTATCGACTTCCAGGAAGCATTTTAGCACCAGCATATCTAAAACGAATTTTGGTGCTCCCAGAGTGCACTACAGGTGAATAGGCGGAAACCAATTTACTTTCTCCTTCTGGTAAACCTGGTGATGTCACATTTAAAGAGCTTTCGTGAGACTTGCAGTCTATAGATTATAGTTTGTGCACTCTGACCAGCCTGCCAATGTGTCATGCTTATTTAAAGAGCTTTTCTCAAAACAACTAGCAGATTACTGCCCTAATTGATGGAGAGTGTCATCATCACAGAAAGTGTAATAATCCTAAGTAGGATCTTATCTATTGACTCTGTCAGCATTTATCTTAGCATTTCGTCATTGGAATGGGAAATAAATTACAAGAACCAATATAGAAGACTTCAATGTAGAT
This sequence comes from Pimephales promelas, assembly GCF_016745375.1. Next base: position 14,263,437 of record NW_024121432.1, on the reverse strand, counting down.
TACACAAACTTGGTTAGACACACTCCTTCGAGACCTGGGGACATCACATACTGATTTAATTTCATCCCATGCCATGTAACTGGTGATGTCACCTAAACTGGTGATTTCACCTTATCTAATACTTTTGAAAATGTGTTGGGATTTTAAAGAATGGCAGCATTTCTAAAAAGTCTCAAGTAGCCTAGATTTAAGAACTTCCCAATCTTTTTTTTATACCCCACAAACCCATAACCTCTTGACTGACACCAAAACAGATTGACGCCTACTTCAACACGGCCGTTTTAGCCCCGTCCAACGATTCACGCATAGCTAAATAACATAGGCCTACCTCGTGATGACAAATCGGATCAAGCCACCGAGCAATACAAAATATTGTGCAGTACCTGGTTGTGGAAGAAGACAGTCGCTGCATAAGCTTCCTCTGGATTCCAATAGGACTGCATGGATAAACTTTATTTTTAATGACCTTCCAGCTGATGAGGGTAAACCATTGTCCATCTGTTCGCTTCATTTCACTGAGGATTGTTTTGTAAACAAGACTGGATTTGCAGATCAATTAAGAGTAAAGAACGGCGCTGTGCCATCTATATTGGATCTGACAGGAATGGTGCAACACATAGACTCTGGGTCGAACATGTATGGGCGAATCATTCTGGTTGCCATTTTACAGCATTGCACATTTTCAAAACAATTTCCCACAAGTGCATCGAGGGGTGAGTTGAAACTCATTATAATATGCAAAACTGTTATCCACTCACAGCAGTGGGCATTTACTTCCAAGTCTTCAGTGCGACACGCCCATAAAAACCGAGCGTTTTTCAGTTAGGCTCAAAACAAGGGTACACAATAGCCTATTACTTATTCAATTTGATGTTTTTGAATGCAAAAACCAAGCAAACATCATACGTTGACCTCAGACAACAATATAATAAAATTTAAAAAGCCAGTTCATGACCCCTTCAAGACACCCATTGAGAAAAATAATACTATGGAAGTCATTGGGTGTCAACTGTAGGGGTGCAACGGTACAGATAGCCCACGGTACGGTCCGTACCTCGGTTTTTGGGCCACGGTCTCGGTTCGGTTTCGGTACATGTTTTGTGCAGAAAGAGACTGCTATTTCATCCCAAAAATATGTTTTATTTTTCTTATGAGCATAAACAGAATGACACAGTAGGAAGAACATCAATGTGTATGGAATAAATTAACACTCTAGTCTGTACTGAACAACACTAAGCAATACAACCTCTTCAAATACCACTTATGATATACAAAATGTAAACGAGCACACTTTAAAATATTCAAGTGGATCCCAATTCCAAACCTTGATAACTGGTAAATGAAGTGATCAATGTGAAAGAAAAAGTGCACTTTTACCTTTAACAAAAATTAGCTTGTGGTTTGAATAAAAAGAGCAGAGCAAAATAATATAATAAAAAAATACTGCATTCAGGATACAAAGTGCAATGTTACTAATCCACTTTTGAGAGATTCTTGTGCAAAAATATACTGCAGTCAAACATTTGACTGGGTTTGCGTTATGCATCCACTATGTGCTGGGAATGTAGAGAGTAGGCTACGGAGCCGGAGGTGAGGCGTTTATTTAGTAAGCGTGAGCGCGCTGGGGCGGGCACGTAACTTACATTCGCAGCCTGACTCATATTATTCAATGTGCGGCGGCTCACTAACAACAGTTGGCTGTTTTGAATGAGACGACCCGTGTGAACGGGGAGCGCTTTATGAACATCTATGTCGCGTGAGCAGCGCCGGTCTGTTCGTGTGTCTGTTAGAGTGAGCGCTCGTGAGCGACACACACATAACCTGATTTATACGAGGTTGAACTGGCCGTGTGACAAAGCGGGCATAAGCTGGACACGAGCGCGAGTTCGCGGGCGAATTTAATCCATATATGATATGGATCTAATATAAGGCACACTGTTGTTTTTTGAGAAGATTAAAGGCTTTTAAGTGCGCCTTTTATAGTGCGGAAAATACGGTTAAAGGATCAGCACGAACTCTATGGCAGAACCGAAGTCCCGCGGGACACGAGGTTAGATTGTCCCGTGCAGGGCTGACCAAACGGTCCGGGATTTTACCGTGTACCGTTGCATCCCTAGTCAACTGTCTGGTTACCAACATTCTTTAAAATAACTTATTTTGTTCAACAAAAGAAAGAAACTCACAAAGGTTAGCAACAACATGATTTTGAGTAAATGACGACAAAACTTTCATTTTTGGGTGAACTATCCCTTTAAAAAAAAGAAACTGAATATTTAAAGCTATAGTTACAAAAAAATACAATTTTCTGACAGCCCTTTTTTAAAGGCTTAAAGCAAAATTAATAAATGTACAAGTATTCCCGGAAATTAATTACTCCGTAAGAGTTGGATAAGAAGTTCTGATACCTGGTTGGTTTATCTTCCCTTGAAACCCTTAGTTTGTGGGGCTCCATCTGCTGTTCAAAGATTGCACAATCTCTCTAACAGACTCCATTGTACACTACTGCAATATGTCTTTGAATGCAGAGTTAGACACTCTCCCTTTAGGAATGAACAAAGCTGAAGGTGGGTGAAAGATATAAAATAACACCACACCAAATCAAACACCATAGACATCTTTACTGGGCCTAAACATAACTGACATACAAAGTCTGAAAATTCAAGTCGAAAGCCCTGAGAGCTGTAGGAAAGTAGACTGTGATAGGTCATCGAAACAAGATGAATAGGAACATGTCTCACTCTGATCCCTAGAGAGCTATAATGTTCTAAAAGACCTATCACTATTGATTCCCTCAGGCCTTTGTGGAACAGAAACGGTGTACCTCTTGGCCAGATCAAAAGAGGTCAGGTGGAGCTGAACCTTATGAACACATTTCACCCTTCAGATGGACACATAATCCAACACGATCAATTTATGAGCAGCGACAAGAAATGATCCATTTACCCGATGTTGACACTGAACATACATCAATTAAGAAAGACACAGCAGATCTTAAATACCTAAAAGTTACACCACAGAAGATTGCTTACTAAATTGTTTGAAAAAGCATTATTGTACAAGCACATTTGTGTGTAAATCGTGCAGAGGCACTTTTATGCCACTACGGTCAAGTCAAGGCAAGTCACATTTATTTATATAACGCTTTTTACAATAGAAATTTTTTGAAAGCTGCTTTACAACAGAAAACGCAAAAAAGTTGGTTTCCAGAAGAAAATAGTGTCACAGCTCAGCTTAATTAAAGGAGTAGTTCACTTTTGAAAAAAAAAACTTTTGCTGAATAATTTACTCACCCCCATGTCATCCAAGATGTCCATGTCATTCTTTCTTCAGTCGAAAGGAAATTAAGGTTTTTGATGAAAACATTCCAGCATTTTTCTCCATATAATGCACTTCAGTGGGAACCAAATGGTTCAAGGTCCAAAAGACACTTTCAGTACAAACTGCAAACTGTTCAAAGGGCTTTAAACGATTCCAGATGATGAATAAGGGTCTCATCAAGCGAAACGATTGCTCATTTAATAAATAAATAACAAAGTTTAAGTTTTATAAGCTCAATTGCTCGTCTTGCTCTGTTCTGTGATGCACGTTTGTGACTCTCCTGTTTAAACTCGTTCATCAAAATGAACAAATCTTTATGAACGAGAATGAATGAGTGAAGCAAAATGAACGAGTCATTTGGTTCATTCAACAAACGAAACGAACGAATTGACTCGGAAAAAGATTCGTTCATTTTGATGAATGAGTTCGAACAGGAGAGTCACGACCGTGCATCAAAAATGTTTTCATCAGAAACCTTAATTTCTTTTCGACTGAAGAAAGAAAGACATGGACATCTTGGATGACATGGGGGTGAGTAAATTATCAGGAGTTCACACAGGAGTTCCAGGCCAACAGATGACATGGTCCACATCCTCACTATCAACCAGGACAACAGGTCTGGTTCTCGACGAAGAATATCAAACTAAAGCTTCCAAGTAGGAAGCTCAGTCCAAGGTATGTTGGCATTTTCAAGATTCTTAAGAGAATAAGTGAGGTCAATTACAAATTAGAGAGCTTCCTACTAACTACTGCATCTCTCCCTCATTCCATGTTTAACTTCTTAAACCGGTCCATCCAAATGCTGACCCTGGCCATGAAAGCCCTGAACCACCACCTCCATTGGACATTGATGGAACTCCTGCTTATCAAGTCAATGAGTAACTAGACTCAAGATGAGGAGAGGGTCGGCTCCAATATCTGGTGAACTGGGAGGGTTATGGACCCGAGGAGAGATCGTGGGTAGCCGCCCAGGACATTTTAGATCTGTCTCTCATCAAGAAATTTCATCGAGCCAGGCCTGAACGACCAGCACCACGACCACGGGTACGGCCACGTCGAGTTCCAGAAGTTGCTCCTAGAGGGAGGGGTTCTGTAATGCCGAACCAGCAGAGTACTGACACATTTGAGAAGTATTGCCAGTTTACCTGCCTTACCAGGCGTCTTGACCATTCTCCATTGCCTGTCTACCTGTGTATAATCTTGCCTGATTCTCTGTTTCACGACCCCTGGATTATCCCTGTGTTTTGGCTGGCTGTTTGGACTGATGTTTTTGCTTAGACCCCTTGCCTGCCTACTCCCAAACTTCTTTTGGATTTCCACACTGGATGTTAACCTATCTGACTGCTACTTTGGTTTTTATCTTTAATAAACTTCCACACATGGATTTTCACTCTGCCTCTGCATCCTCATTACAACCACAAACTTGAACACTACACAATACATTGTGACGATCCTCAAAATATCTTTTGATCCAAAAGATGAAGGTGAGTAAATGGCAGCATTTTATTTTGGGCAAACTATCCATTTAATTAAATTCTAAAAATAAATCTGAAAAGTTGAGATCTGTAATCTTGCCCACATTACTTAAAGGTGGAATACCTAAGATTTAGATGCCGCTAGAGGGCGATACATTCAAAACAACAACACCGGCTTTGCTTGATGACGACGTGGAGAAACGCGGAATGATGGGAACTGTTGTTTTCAACTCCACCGTGGATAAATCAGTCAGACGGGAATCGAAAATTAGCTGTCATGGATGAGGTAAAGTTCGATTTCTATAAATGTTGCGTTTAATGACCTGCTTGTTTTTCATTAAACTGAAATAACCGCAAGAAAAGTCAGGTTTAAAAGTAAATTAGTTATCACAGTAGATGTTACTGTACGAGTCACTGGACGAAGTGACTTATTTTTGTCTCAAATCGTTGCTAATGGATCCTGACTTCGCCCTATGCTGCAATATGCATTTAGTTTTGCATTCATTTACAGAAATTAGCTGCTTGAATAACAATAGCTGATGTTATTAGATTTTTCAGGTGAGATTCAATTCATTCAGTGAATGGATGCTCTGAGGTAAAGTTTTCAGAATGCAGACTCAGCAACGATTGTATTTAATTGTACAGTACAATCATAACATAGAACAGACATTATCTTCATTTCATGTCATTAAACATAACAATATTTCTGGCCATACACTGATGAGAAAGTGCCCGTCCGGTGTTCGATAACGTTACTGTGGAGTTGTCCTAAACGTGGCGCGGCGCTTCTCGTCCGGTGTACGACCCCCTTTACAGCCAACAGTTCACATTCCGAGAATAAACGAAAAGAATAATTGTGCTCCATTCCATAACAAATGTGCGAAACAAGCTGACGTTTGTTGCTTGATAGACACTAACGCACAACTACAACTTCCGCATTTGTCCAGGACTACACGTATTACGAGCGGAAACCGAGGTAACGTGGATATGACGCAATTGACTGGCGACTCCCAGCTCACCCCTGCTCACACGCCCCGTTTCCTTGGTTAAAATATAAATTTTCTCGCGATTTAAACATTTTTTGAAACATTTGGAATATTGTAAGTTATCATCTTAACTAAATATATAACACTGGCCTTGTGATTTTGGGATATTTTAATGCAAAAATCTTAGGTATTCCTCCTTTAATGTTTCTCAGCATCTCTTGATTAAAATTAAACACACACACTTTACCTTCATCTGTCTTCTTCTCAATAATAGGGCACAGAGATGCATCCCAATACATCTATTCAATCTACCCCTGGACTTAGATCAATACAGAGGCCTCACTGCACTTAGCCGATTTCTCTTCATTCATTACATCAATTCATCAGCAAACCACATGCTCCTGATGCTCCAGTTATCACGATAAACATTGCTTATGCTCAGTACTGTATATTCACATTGCAAACACTGGAAAAGCAATTCAAGTTCTTTATTTTTTTTTTAAGAGATTTTTTTTTTCTTCACTTTTCTGGTTGGAAATGATTATTGAAATAATTTTGAAAGCATAAATTGCAAATGTAGGACAGAAAAAACATGTATTGGATCATCAACAACATTACAAACATCTCTGGCTTCCTAATGGTATTGGCCAGCATTTAAATATTGATTTCCCTATTGATCACATATGTCTGCAGCCTGCTTGACATTAACACAAAAGCAACGTGCAAGGTGCATATTGATATGTGCTGTCTGAAGGTTGACGGGATGGTGCATTTTAGCAACTACAAATAATGTGATTAAAAACTAGGGCTGTCATTTAAACGAGTTATTAACGGCATTACTATGGAATAGCCTGATATTGTTCGAGGCTCAGACTTGCTGTCCCAGTTTAAAACTAGATTAAAGATGCATCTCTTTAGCCAAGCATTCACATAATGCTTACCTTTTTATGCTACTGTTGAATCAGATCGAATGCATTAACATTATGAACAGCAGCTATGCTAATTATTTCTGCTTTTCTGCTTTTATCTCGGAGTTAAATAGCATTTGTCAGTTCCAGTTTGTAGAGTGCTGGAGGTCTTTAGTGTAAAATTAAAAAAAAAAAAAGTAGCATCTATTTGTTTAGTAGTTTCAATTCAAATAGATACTACTTTTTTATTTTCTACTACGACACTACTACGATTTTATATTTTATACAATTGGCTAATTATCATACAAAGCCAGTGTTAAATTAACTGTATCTTTTTTTTTTCTTGGACAATTTTCCCAGTGAAAACAGTATGAGCTTTTTTGTTGCCAAGACTTTAAGGTATTTACACTGAAACCGACATTCAAAAATAAATCTACCTGGAGAAACAGTCTTGAGTAAAAGAGACTATTTACTCCCCTCTATTTACGTTTGTTTATGAGAGAGTTTGCAAATGAGAAATGAATGTGGGGAGGCATTTCCTTTATATGTTTGACATATTGTTAGGTAAACGTCACTGTAATGCAAATTACGAGATTGGCTTGCGACAAGCTGTAATTGATAGAAATCCCTCATGCTTGCATGTATGTGGTAGACCTCTCAGTCTTGCTTTTCAGTCCCTGCATGCAGAGAGCTCATATTTCCTGCTGTGACGGCTCTTTTTCATCAGCTCTCTGAATTGTTTAGGCTCCTCTTTTCTTGCATGGCTCTCTGCCAACACCCCGGCACACCTGGGTAATCCTGCATGGCACCGGAGCCCTGTTGGGACTACAGAAGAACACATTATCCAACCCGGGCTAAGACAGATAAGTGTCTGTGAGTGGCAACTGCGGACGTGGGGGGAAATGAATGGCAGAGCAGTGGGGAGGAAACTGGCGGGAATACTGATGAAGTTTGAGGGAAATTCAAGAGCCCTGTAAAAGATGTAATGCATAGACTACAGTATTACGGAGAGAAGATTGTGTTTGTATAGATCACGCTTCGTCTACAAGGCTTTGAGCCGGAGTGCTGGAGGTCTTTAGTGTAAAATTCAGGTATTTGGGATTGGAAGGTAATCTCAGACATATGTGATGTTGTTAGTTTCTGTCTCAGGGGTCTAGTTTCTTGATCTCTTTAACCCTTAAAAGAGCTGATAAGAACTCCTGATTGGATTTCTTGGAAATGCAAGATCTTCATAGAAGCTTTTCCAAAACTACCTTTCCAATTTAGAAGTCCTGGTATTGTCTTTCACTGACAGTTCCACTGTAACTCTTGCTCACCCTTCTAACACCATTTGAACATTCATTAACAGCTCAGTAAGGTCTCCAGAAGAAACAACCCCTGCTGCTTGCATAAAGATGTAGAAAAGCCTGCAAAAGGCTTTTCGTTTGCATTCACAGACGGATGACTTGCAGCACTTGATACAGTAGCACATCACACAAAGATTCTGCAGGGCACCCAGATTATGAATCCATTTTTAATTACCAAAAACGGAGCCCCTGCTGGGGCACTGGAGTTCATGGAAGTTCACTTCGTTTGATGTTTCTATTACAGACTCACTTTCCTGCTTGATTTTCAAGTAACGCTCATTGAGATGTCATGAGCTTCCAGAAATACAATGCAGGCTACACATAAAAGCATCTCCTAAAATGGAGCAGTTTCCACATTTTTGGGACAATCTGTTGCTGGATTATAACTTGTATGTAGCCTGTCTTATTATTTGTAGTTGCATTTTCTATGAACAGTTCTACGTTACTTAAAAGTTGCCTGCTGTAGCCAACATTAGTGTTGATATAGTGTTGTTTATAGCTTGTTGTTTATAACTAGACTTGGTCTGTTAGAGTCTTTGTGTGTGTTACAACCACAATCTTTCTTCTCAACCACAATGGCATTTCACCTGCTTCAACTTGGAGAGCACATGAAGTTCTAGTGGTTTGAATTTAAATTGCTGCCATCCTTTATATTTACATAAGAACATAACGCTGTTATGGAGGGGCGGGACATTTCCCGAACACATCCACATCCACACATTTGCTATAGGCCAGCTAACCAATTTCAGCACATTTCGTATTTTGGAAGGAGGGGCTTCATCGAAAAACATGCGTTCGGACCATAAACTGTAAACCAGAAAAAAGAAAAAGAAAAGAAAAAAATCAGACAGACTGGGAAGGGAGGAGCTGTAATAAGGTAAAATATGTGAAAAATAAAGTTTTTTTTTGAACAATCAAGCATGAAAGCACATTCTAGTAGTAGGCCTATATATTTATACTTTCTGAAATGGAGCAACAAAACAGCAATCAGTATTTTAAAGTTCAGTCAGAGTACAGTATATTGGTGTATTAAGTCGGAAATCAGCCCGCTTCCATTTCAAATTTCCTCCATTTCTCAAATATCATTATGCAAGGACATCTTTGAGTGAGGAGAAACATTTAATATGTGGCTGTCTTCCCCATTTGCCGTGTAAAGTTTAATGAGAGGCTCTAGGGTTGGCACTGCATGAATTATGTATACATTATTCTATTTTAAAGCCCACACCAGGCATCTATCTTTCGGATGGACCGGAACCAATGTGATGGACTGGTTGAAAATGAAGGGCCCGGGGCAGATGTGCCAGAGACATCACAGAGAAACGCATTACAAGGAGAGAGAGAGAGAGAGAGAGAGAGAGAGTGTGTGTGTGTGTGTGTGTGTGTGTGTTGTTTATGTTGCTAGGTCCCTAGAGAACTTTATATAAAAAAAATACATATAGGTACAAGGGTTTATCCCTCAGGACCTACCAGAGGAAATACAAAGATGAGAGAGAGGAGGAAAAACAGAGGTAAACTTAGAAAGTTATAAAAAGATAGAGGATAGATGCAGCAGGAATGGACGGATCTTGAAGCATCAATACTTCAGATCTGAATGCTGCCACTGCTGAATTTTCAGTGCCTCAGAAGTAACTGCTGAATCTAATTTTCAGTGCTTAGGCAAAAGAAATCATATTATCCACAAGTTGATTGTGAATTTGCAGTCTATATTGAATGTGAAACAATAAAAAAGATTGTGTGCCTATAATAATGCAAACATGAACAAATTACTCTTATGAACTGGTTCATTTAAGTGAATAAAAAACATACATTACGACCAGTGTAGTCCAACTGCCAAAACAAACGACTCCTAACCATTCTTTTAATGAATAGTTCTATAAGACGAGAGAAAATATCTTTCAAATGTAATTGGATAATGGATGGATTTGAAACATACCAAAACGAAAACAGAAACAGAATTGAACCAAATCAAATGAATAGCTTGTGAATTGAATTGAATCAAAGAATCTGTCTCGATACCCAGCCCTCTCCAAATAAATGCATATGCTTGAAATGTTCAATTGAACTGTTTAAAAATAGATGTTTAGGGCCTCTAAAAGTTAATATTAATAGCTTTTTAAAGTCAAATGGATATAACTACAATGGAATCAGCCTTGATAGTACTTGATATCTGATTAAAAAAAAATAAGCCACAGAGGGAAGCAAAAAGCAGTAATGAAGCGTTTTGAGTGACTATGATAACGTGTCTCTCTTTGCACAGATGGGTTCAGCTGGAGTCTGCTTTGCCTGGGGGAACCTCGGTGGGCACAAATCCTAAATCACATATGTCCCCTCAGGCTCATCTTGCTGTTTGCCTCCAGACACCACAGCATTAAGAAATTTTGAATAAGAACTTGAATAATAATCTCTCTCGCAGACACATACGAATGCCACGTCATGAATATTTCTTCATGGTGGAACAGAGATCCTTAAACAGTTTGTTCAACTCTGTATACACATGACATGATCAATACTATTAAGGCATAAATGCCAAGGTCAATGGCAAGGGGACACAGGGTCCTCATGGTTGTCATAGAGACCTTCCTCGGTCACCATAGTTACCTGGCCCTGTCTTAACTGACCTCCTGTGTCTCATCAATTTAGTGACCCAAAGACATGACTCAGATTGTATATTAGTCGATCTGTTCTGTGCGATCAATAACAATGCCACGGCTGAACTCCTCTTCATTTAATCAAAGACCAAGACTGTTCCATCATTTGTGAATGATACTGCTCATTACATTTGTCTCTGCATCAAGGATGGGCTGGCCATGGGGAGCGCTGGGGCTTTTCCCAGTGGGATGGCCTACTTCTGGGACAGCTGCTGAAACCAAATTCAGATGTGAAATAAATAAACAAACACACAAAGATTTTACAGGCAGAAGAGGTTTAGAAATCACAAGGCTACCTGCTTGCCATGGTCCAAAATGTGTGAACAAAACAACAACAGAGTGAGCGTACCGCTATGGCAGTACGAGCGGAAACGCGGATATGACGCATTTGACTGGCGACTCCTCACCCCTGCTCAAACGTCCCGGTTCCTTGGTTAAAATCGCAATTGTCTCACGATTTTAGTTGGATATTGTAAGTAATCAATTAAACAACATATATAACACTGGCCTAGTGGTTTTTGGATATTTTACTGCAAGATTCTTACATAGTGCACCTTTATCCCTATAATGCTGGCGCAAAAATAAAACAGCCATTTCACAACAATTATAAAGAGTCTGTGCGCTATTAAAAGCATATTAAGAGGTGGATTAATTCAGGAACGAGTACCATTGAAGGCCTAGGTGTGAAATGCTTCACCCGCTACTGGATTTATTGTTTCTTTGCCATATAAAAACGTGTATTGAACTATTAATATTATGAAAACTCAAAATATTATGAAATTCAATATACACTATTGTTCAAAAGTTTGAGGTCATTAAGATTTATATATATATATATATATATATATATATATATGAAGAGTTCAGATGCAAAATCTTGTATATTTAAGTTCAGTAATTTCACTTAAATAACAATTAATAGGTAATTATCATCGCCATTTAAGTGAAATCACTGAACTTAAATATACAAGATTGATAAAAATCATCATTAAAGAAGAAAATTTCAAATGGCATTTAGAGGCTTTTGCATCTGAACTCTCATATATATATATAAGTCTTTAAGAAGACTCAAGCTCACCAAGGCTGTATATATTTGACTGTTAAATATTTAACATATGAATGGAGAAACATTTTAACTATCTGAACCAGACAAAATGTAGCCCTCTGTGTTTGTCAGTGTCACATGACCATATCTCCCTGTGTGGTTGTGTCTGGAGCTGAGGTCAAAGGTCACGTGAGAGAGAAATCTGAATAAGAGATATGAGGGAGTCCGAGATAGCTTGAGGAGAAAGAGGGAAGTATTTCTCACAAAGGCCCAGTTTGTTAGTCGTTCATGATGGAAAGAAAGAAAGAAAGAAAGAAAGAAAGAAAGAAAGAAAGAAAGAAAGAAAGAAAGAAAGAAAGAAAGAAAGAAAGAAAGAAAGAAAGAAAGAAAGAAAGAAAGAAAGAAAGAAAGAAAGAAAGAAAGAAAGAAAGAAAGAAAGAAAGAAAGAAAGAAAGAGATTTTGTCCATTATATGCTCTGCAAACACACATCTGCACTAACAACGTATCAGTAGGATGACAAATATTATCTTACAAAATGTAACATAACCAAATCATCAGGCCATGACAGCACAGGTCTGGAATTTAGCTTAAGATGTAAAAGGTCACATGTGCACACATAAAATAATGACAGAGAAACTCTTTCTCATTCACTCAAACAGGATTTTACAGTCTTAACAAACATGGCTACAGGGGCGCCCTGTGTTCCCCTCTATTCTGCAACATCAGAACTTAAATTAAATCAGATCAGGCTAAGCTGAGCTGGAGAAAAAGCCCAAAACCAAATCATCTCAGCACTCCAATCCAAGTCATTCAGCTCAATGCCGAACGCAGATCGCCAACAGTTCTTCTGGCAAGCAAACTATCTGAAAAGCCCATTCCATGCTTCTAGCAATGTGAGTAAAAAAAGGGAGTGGACAAAAGATTACAGCCTTTTCAATTGACTATTTTCTCTGATTTTATCATTACAAACAAAACTCCTAAAAAGATTTAATCTAAAATTAAATAAAAAAATCATGAATTTTAAAATAATAAATAATAAAAAAAACATTATAATCATTAATCATTATATAATAATTAAATATAAGGAACTAAATAAAGAAATAAAAATACTCTATATTTCATGTCCATTTATTTATTTATTTGGTAAGTATAGATGTAAACTAAATGAGATTACAGACAGCCAGATGGTCATTATTGCAAAATAAACCCAACAATTTGTTGTCCCTATGAGCTTAATGGGAATTATTTATCAGTAATGACCGATTGACTGTACATTATCACATAGACAGAAATAAAGGGGCACACTTCCAACAATGCAAAAAACATCCAAAATGTGCACACACACACACACTAACAAATACACACACACTCATAAATCTTACATTAAACCACGTAAAATTACCCATGTTATCTCCATGAATGAAAGTTAGAAATCTGGGTCTTTTATAAAGTGAATTATAGATAAAATGCTGTTTATATATATATATATATATATATATATATATATATAAATTTTAGATATATCATAAATCCTCCTAAAACTGCACAAATGCTGGAGTAAAAACATTAATAAACAGTACATTTGTAAAAAAAAATAATAATAATTAAAAAAAAAACTTTTATTCTGTTAAAAAATTAAATATTATTGTCTGGGGTCCCAAAGACAACTAGTGTGGACACAAATGAAGATAATCAGAGGGTTAAAACTATCTTTGTATGATTCAGCATGTATATTTTAAAATATTCCGTGCCTCTTGTCTATAATAATCATTGGATTCTTTTAAGTTCCTACATTTACCCACCCAGAACCGACTATTCTATTATTAACTCTAGGGGTATCATATGTTGCTCCGCACCTCAAGCATACGTACTTGCATTTCAAACACACAGTAAGGCAACACACCCAGAGCACTGGAGTCTCAGATCGCTTTATGAGAGACAGTTAACCTTCCACAGCCTATATGCCTGTGACAGCTGTCAGCTTTGAAAAGACACCAACCTTTCATTTCACACAAGGGAGAGCCAGTGAGCTTCTCTTTGCAGGCTTCATGTGGAGGACACTCCAGCAGCCCCTGCATTATAAGAACAGAGTGGTTTCACATTAGCCCACTGACTCTGAGGGCATGAACCGAACCGATGGAATATTAAACAAATGAAAGAGAGACAGGGCAGGATGCATGTGTTCGTTTCTATAGCCCTGCAGGTTTGAATTTGTACTTCCAACACATGATGGGCCTTTTACTCTGCTTCAATAAAAAGACTGTCATATTTAATAAAATATAACAAGATCAAAAAGCATGTTTATTTTTTAAAGAATAACTTTTCAAAAAAAAAAACTATATATGAAGAGTTCAGATGCAAAAGCCTCTAAGTGCCATTTGAAATTTTCTTCTAAAATGATCATTTTTATCAAGCTTGTATATTTAAGTTCAGTAATTTCACTTAAATGGCAATTGTCATTTAAGTGAAATTACTGAACTTAAATATACAAGCTTGATAAAAATGGTCATTTTAGAAGAAAATTTCAAATGGCATTTAGAGGCTTTTGCATCTGAACTCTTCATATATATATATATTAGGGCTGTCAAACGATAAATCGCGATTAATCGCATCAAAAATAAAGTTTATGTTTACATAAAATATGTGGGTGCACTGTGTATAATCATTTTGTGTATATATATAAATACACACACACATGCATGTATATTTAAGAAAAAAATGTTATTTATATTTAAAATATTGATATTTATATATAATATAAATCTATATACAGTATATACATGAAAATAATTCTTAACTATATTTATATATATAAAATAATTATATAACAGTGCACCCATATATTTTGTAAACACAAACTTTTATTTTGGATGCATGCGATTAATGGCGATTAATCATTTGACAGCCCTAATATTTGTGTGAGACTAAATGCCACTGATATGATCCCAAATAGTCAACTTATTAAGCATTCTAATCATAATATGTTTAGTAATTATTTATTTGGTGCTTTCAAGAAATTCCTTATTTCAAAAACATTCTTTGTGCGTTCAATAGCACCTCCCGTATGCTCATGTAAAGTTAATGCTTCAAACACTCGCAATGCAGCCACCAGAGACCTGTGCATTTGACAGAGAAATCTCTCCCCTTCCTTCTTTTATTAAAGTCTGCATGCATAACATCTACACTCAGGATGCATCCTTCCCCTCTCCATATCTGTGTTCCACCCCATGCCTCCTCACATATTCTTTTAATCTCTGCTTGGTGCTGTTATAATTGTTCTCTGTTCCTTTCATGATTTGTAACTAAGACCCTGAACGATTGGAACACAGATGAGTCCAGTGACAGCTCACACTGAGATCCAAACCTCGTATGTCTGGTGTGGTTGATGTGTCTAGGTAAAACACTGATGATGAAAGACTTGAAACTTTTGAGTGATGTACAGTATGTCCTCGTCTGCCATGACTTGAATGGCATCAGGTAACTAGTCACCCCATTTACACTACTGTCCTTTTACTTAATTTGAATTTTCGGTCTGTTTTCATTGTATGCAGCCACACTTTTTTTTTTTTCTTCACAATTTAACACATACTGTATTACGCACACAACACAATCACAGAAAACACCAAGGAGAATACCGCTAAGTATATCGACAAGACACATACAAAAAAAAAAAGAGAGAGAGAGAGAGAAGAATCTACGCAGTCTGCGGGTTATCCAATATTCCATTTTAGTTTATTATTTTAGTCTCTATATAATTTAGTACTAAGGCCCATGAGTTGATTGGAACTCTTGCAGTCTTGAATGCTGTTTTTTTTTTTTTTTTGTAATTTCTTCAATGGGCAACAAATCTATTATCTGCTACAGCCATTGACCCAATGTGGGTTCTGACTGGGAATTCATGCTGTAAGTATACATAATTTAGCAAAATGCAAAAACATCGTAAACACACATTTTCTTACAAAGGAAACTTATTTTGGACCAAAATTAAACTTTCTAAAATATATTCTGATGTAGATTTCATGTGTGGTCGCGGCCATCAAGCCCCTGCATCTACTGATATGTTTTGGTCTTATCCATCTCTACACAAATATTGGTCTCTGATCTTTAATTTCGGTACTCTCTCTCTCTCTCTTTTACTTAATATGCCCAAATATAAGACTGATTTTGTAGCTTTTGTCAATCTTCTGGCAAGACACCTAATTTGAATAAAATGGAAATTGCCTACACCTCCTACAATTTCTCTCTGGATTAATGATACCTTTCATTTCATCAAAGTAGAAAAAAACAATGAAAGGATCTTCTGACAACTTCTATTAGATTTGGGGTTCTTTCCTAGACTGTAGGAAAGTGAAATGGTTTTAAACGCCTGTCTATATGTCTCTGGCAGTAAAGAATCTTCTTACATGTGATATTAACCTATATGTTTTTGGATGACCAAGCTTTACTGGGCTTCTTATTATATATATATACACACAATATTATGAGTATTGATAACGATCAATAATACAGGATAGAGTATTTTATTTTAGCATCAATATGATTTATATTTATTTAGAGTATTTTGTGTAGCCTAGTTAGTTAGTTTGTTAGTTAGTTAGTCTAACTGCCTACAGAGAGCGCGCGCTAGTGACTTCAACTCGACAAAACTCATCAGGCGCCGATCGCGATGCAGGAGTTAAGACCGCAGTTTGAGCCAGCGGCTCGAATAGAGTGCCGAATTTATGACGTCACTTTGTAGGCCAAAATGTGGAAGTGAGTTAGCATTTTAGCACTTCTGGATCCCTCGCTCTAAAATGTAAGGGTTACATCTGGTCTAACAGGTCTGTGTTTGCTGTACAGCTGTCATTCATAATGTCTGTGACATCTTATGTGCTGATAAACCTCTCTGACTCCTCATTTATTTAATGCTGCTTAAACACATGATACCTGCAGGTGTCTGCTCAGATCCTCATGCCAAGGCATGAATACCAAAGTCCTTCTGGTTATATGATTCATTCTGTGTACATGTTAAAACAGCCACACAAGCACACAATTTAAAACACAAACATTCAGTTACTGTGTTTTGGGGAGTTTTACCATTCCAAATTAAAGTCAAGTTGCCCAGTCTGCCCCCTATTGGCTCTCACATTGAACTGCAACTCACACTATAGTTCTCAAGAAGGATTTTGATAGACAGCTCCCAGACAGGTAAGTACATCCGCTGAGACCACAAAGCTGATGATAAGAGAAGCATTCAGAGCTCCAGAACCTCAGCAGTGTGGGAACCGCTCACTCAATCTCAAGCTAAAGAGGCTATCTTATCAAAACAATGTTTCTTAGTCAGAACAGGATGATAAAGGCAGTCCGCCTTTATCATCCTGTTCTTACTAAGTAACATTGGTGGGAAGGAGTGAAACATGTCTGTTATACATCTAATGAGCAGGTAAATTGACTATGGACCCCCTTGACATTTCCAGAAATCTCAGAAGCGCAAGACAAGTCATCATAGTTGGGTAAATTATAGGTGAATGAAAACTACAAAAAATATATAACATTGTTGTGTTCCCAATGCAAAATAAAAAAATAAAAATCCATAATAGTGTTTCTATGAAAAAAAGAGGGGGAAATGTATTACATTGATCAGAAGAGAGAAAAATGCCAACTTTTCTGTCACTCTCATTGTATTAGAAACACTCAGTATTGTGGCAAAAAAATGTGTCAGTTGTGTCTTGTCTTTGGCACATAAACTAAAGCATTTGTGCCAACAACAACAAAAAAGAGCATCATGGTATCACCATATATATATATATATATATATATGTGTGTGTGTGTGTGTGCAGTTGCACGTATTGCAATCATCAGATGAGCTGTGATTCAGAGGAGGGCCAACGGCAGGTGCTGGAAGTATAGAAACAAGCACACACACGTACAAGGTGAGGGAGGGGTGTTTAATGGGACCTCTACGGAGGCAGAAGGGAACATCTGTGGTCATTAGACTGCATACAAAAGGAGCCCCCCTTATTCAAACAGTCTCGGGGCCTCTTTGGACGCCCAGGCTCTGAAGCGTACCCTCCTAATTCAAGGCTTTCAGCAGCAATCATCATTAACATTTCAGTATGCGTGTGTTTTGTGTTCACCCCCAACCATCACATAGAAAGTGAAATAGGTGGCACACTAAAGAGTCTTTTAGTGATTTGGTGGTTCGTCAAGTGCATTAATTGATCATAAATTATGCAAAGTCTGTGCCAGGATCTTTAACAACTGTGCTAAAATTCAGAATAAATGATCCTTGTGATCTAAAAAAAAAAAAAAAAACCCCTTTTTAATCTATGTAGTATTACGCTTTAATGCTTGTAATTAGTTTCATAAATGCTGCCAATGTAAAAAAAAAATGCTTAAGCTTAAGTGATATATTTATTTATTATATATATATTTTTTTTTTATTACTGCACTTCAATGTCCAGAGTGTGTAGTAAAAGGCTTGATTAGAATGAATTGACTAGATTAAATGGTATTTTATTATTTTTGGTTAAAAATATTAGCCGTATCCATATTTATCAGAGAAGCCTTACCTCTCCCCAGCACAAATATGGCCATGTATGACATGACAGATTTAAACATCAATTGTAGGGTATTTATTTATTAAAGGTAGCAGATATCATACAGCAGATGACACAGTGGGGCTTCTAAGGACACTATCACATAAACAGAGACTTTATGAGTTTTTTAATCGCAGAGGTATTGAAGAGTTATATTGCAATGGAATGGATTTTGGATATCACGTCTCATAAAGGTTCTAATATACACACTTTTGCATAACATTTACATGCCAGTAATGCTTTTCAGCAGTTAATGGCATTTTCTTTTTCCTGGTGCAGTTACATCCTTTCAGAGACAATACCTCTACAATTCAAGCAATGCCGAGCAGAGTCGCTTTGCGTGCTGGGACTGATGATTGTCTCTTTCAAATTCATGTGTGGCCTTTCTTAAATCTAATTACTGCTTTGTGCCTTAGAAAAGCTTAGCGACTTTCTGGGAACCGGTTGCAGGTCTGGTGCAAGGGAAATATGAATATGTCTCAAATTAAATTCTGATATTTGTGAGCGGCAGCTATGATCACTGACACATGGATATTAGCCCTGTACATGCTGGCATGCAAATGAGGCCACAGACATTAGCCCATGCTTGAGGAGGTACAATCAGTTATTATCAGCTCAATCAAGCACAGAGCTTTAGCATTTATAATGACCCACACGCCACCAGTGTAATGCAAAATGGGGCATATTTTAGCTTGATGGAAGAAGAGGGAGGAATGACTGAAATATCTTTGTCTCGGTTTGGTTTTGTATAACTTTTCCTATTGTACAAAATCTAAGCCTGTTTATTCCTCGTGTTTTTTTTTGGGGGGGGCCTGAGCTCAAAAAGATGCAAAAATAGACTTAATAATGGATAGTTCATCCAAAATGGATAATCAAATAATAATCAAATATTCTAGAAAAGAAACAAAGTAGCACGTTTTCCACAAAAAAAAATATTAAACAGCACAACAATGTTATTATCAATGTTGGTTTCAACAAAGCGACAGCTTGAAAAACAAAAATGTTGATGGCCTTGCAGCCAGCTGTCTTTCTTCAATGAAGATTTAAAGTGAAACAGATAAAAAGAAGTTATATTGCTAGACAGCCTTCACACCTGTCATTTAGCATCACACTTGCTCCTATTATCTCTCAGAATGTTCTGACGCTGGCTTCTGCATGTCTGGTGGCTTCTAAAAGCACCTCAATCATTCATATGAAAGTAATAGGGGGTGGACAAAATAACTAAAATGACGCATAAAAAGCTTCTAACTTTGAACCAACAAAATATTATACAGCTGCTGAGTGAGTCATTATTTGTTAATTAGTAGTATGTGTCAAAGATGCCTGACAAGACATGAATATGCAAGGAGAGCAAATTGCAGGTGCACTGGAAAAAAAGAGAAAGGAAAAAACCTTAAAAAATGACAGCATATGGTTTATCATGGACAGACAATTTAGGTCTTTAAAAGAAAATATCATCTATATTGGAAAAAGTACAGACTGTATGCATGCACCAGGCTGGGGGTTGGGGCCTTGGTATGATGGTAAAAGAGCAAAATTCGAGAGCACGTAGATGTGAATTTGAGAATTTGTACAATAAATATTCATACTTGTACGCTAAAATGTACTCAACAGAAAATGTTGCGATTTTCTAGGCTGATATGCAGGGAACTATACTCTCATTCCTGCGTAATAATCAAGAAACTTCACTGCCGTACCATGAGTGCAGCAGGCGCGATGACTACACAAACTTAGTCCCGGTCACGTTGGAAGCTGGGCACTATTTTCAGGCGCTGCGTCATAACATTACGCCTGCTGCACTCATGGTACGGCGGTGAAGTTTCCTGATTATACGCAGGAATGAGAGTATAGTTCCTTGTCATTTCAGCCTAGAAAATCGCAACTTTACATTTTCCGTCTGTCATAATGCATGATGTAACTATAGAAGAGTCAAGTTTTAAATAGGAAAAATATCGAAACACTTTGGTTATTTTTTGGGGAGAAATGCTAATGGTCTTGTGCACTTCAATGATGTATGCTAAGCTATGCTAAAAGTGGTACCGTCAGAACCGAAGATCGGCTGAATGGATTCAAAAAAGGTAAAACTCAACAGTTTAACTCTGAGGGAGTTGTAAAATGAGCGTATTTCCAAAAAAAAGTGGAGGATAATTTAAGGATAATTTTTGGCTTCAATATCTCATGGAAAAGAGGTTTTCCCCAGTGTAAGATATCACACAGCACTCATTCCCTTTTCTAGAGAGAACCGAGGTTACGTTAAACCGAGTTCGTTTTGCATCTAATATATCGTGAAAAAAGTAGCAAAAGTCAAGGCACAAAATTTAAATTGCATTGACAGATTGGAGAAGTTGCAAGTGCCTACTTGAGGTTGTACTGCAAGTGTGAATCTAAGAATAATTGCAAATATATGTTACAAGTTTGTGTCTGTCAAATTAGACAGGGGGCCCTGCTTAGAATATCTGTACACTATCTGCACACTACTGTTCAAAAGTTTGAGGTTGGCAATATTTTTTCATATGCTCACCAAGGCTGCATTTACTTGATCAAAAATAGTACAATTGTACAAAAACTGTAGGATTGTGAAATATTACAATTTAAAATAACTGTCCTCTGTTTTAATATATTTCAAAATGTAATTTATTCCTGTGATAGCAAAGATGATTTTTCAGCAGCCTTCACAGTCTTCAGTGTCACACAATCTGAAATCATATTCATATGCTGATTTGGTGCTCAAGAAACTTTTTTTTTTACTATTATCAGTGTTGAAAACATCTATTTATTTAAAATAAAAAATCATTTGCAACAATATAAAGTTTTTACAGTCACTTTCGATCCATTTAGCGCGTCCTTGCAGAATAAAAGTCAAGTATTTAAAGTATTTTAAAATGACACAAACTGACACAGACTGTTGTGTGTGTACTGTACAGTATATAACGTGACAAAGAAAATCATCTATACTACCAGACATAAATGCAGATGTGTCTGTCTACATCTGATCAAATCACACTAGAGCAACTTAATGCCAGATATAAACAGAAAATGTGTCCTCAACCACTTCAAGATTTCTGCAAACTTTTAAGGAGCCGTACCGGCACACACATTGAGCCACTCAGTCTCTGTTGAAGTGTCACATGTAACTGTCTATTAACTATTAATGGGGGTAACAACGGTCACTGAAATGACTGAAATAAGAGCCACTCCTCTTCACTAATCACGTTCAAGATGTCAGTAGTCTGCGGCGAGGGTCAGAGGTTAGATATGCCATTCGGCCAAGCCGATCCGGAGCAATTATGAGCAGCCTGCTTTAACCGTGTGACCCATGTGAGCCCACAGGACAGCTGGTATATATTGGTAATAAGTTAAAGCCATCATTTCTGTAAGCAGAGGAGAAATGATGGGACATAATTGACACGGCACCACTCCAAATGCCTCCGGCATGGCCCCAGTGAGGGGTCTGCCTAGGTTCGTGGGTAATGGCGTGAGGGAACATGCTCAGGCCTAACCAGACGTCCACAGACACAGAGGGCCAGTCCAATCTATTTCAATCAGGGGGGAATGTTTCACTTTTTATTACTTTTTCAATTCTCTCATTCCGATCAGCCTGGCCCAGATAACAGTACTATTAGCCCCTTAGATCAATGTGTTTTTATTTTCCCTGCCCCTCTTCCCCCTAATGCAACCCCCTCCCTCGACCCGTATTGGGTATCGGAAAACCAAATTACTTTATCTCTTCTCCCTTGGGAAGGCTGCCAAGGAAAAGTTGATTTGCAGCAGCGCAATGGCACTCCTTATCCTCTCATCTTCACCACCCTCTTTCTCTCTCTCTCTCTCTCTCTCTCTTTTCATCTCTCTTTTTCTTTTTGTCTGGAAGAAGGAGCCAATCAAAGTGCAATGAAAGAGGAAGAGGAAAAAAGATGAAGACAAAAAAATAATTAGAGTTCTGGCTGATGAGCGCAAGAGGAAACCCACGGCTGAGTAGGGAATCGCAGATAGACATGGACTCGATGCCCCCCCTCTACGCTGCAACCAGCACCGCTTCACTTTATCTTCCAGAATTACAGCCATTTATCAGTCTGTGCAGAAAACTGTCAGCCCATTACACGCTCTCGCATGCAGGCGGAGGGGGGCGTCCCGTCAGAAGTGCTCCTAATGGCTGCGGCAAGTGGCCCTGACTGAGGGTCACAGAGGACATTCATTAGAAAACTGTAACTTGGCTAATCGCAGCTCACTTAACACCACATCATGGATGAGTGCCTGCCAATGGCACAAAAAGAGCTCCATTGTGTTGTCTGGTTTAGGTAAACAGTGCAAACGCACACCAAGGATAATGACTGACAGTTCTGGGGGAGACACAGAGCACTTGCAGAGAGACAATTGCGAGTCCTACTGATTCCTTATCTACTCCACCACAGCTATTATCCTACAAGTTCAATCAGGGTCCCTCATCATAATAGAAGAAACTAGGTCTCGCTTGTAGCCCACGTTTACATGGTTATCT
The DNA here is from genome assembly GCF_016745375.1 of Pimephales promelas. Next base: position 14,240,637 of record NW_024121432.1, on the reverse strand, counting down.
TTGCCTGTTGTTGTGAAACAAGGCCTTGTGCAGTAGCAGTGTGTTGGAGGTAAACATGATCAGGCAGGTTTAATGAGAGCTCTGGCAGGAGAGCAGGGTTTTCAGTTTAATCTCCCTTTTTTCAAAAGTTTAGCCTTAGTTTACACTGCAGGGGAAATCTAGTTTTTCTTAAATTACATTTTTTAATTTATTAACTTGCAGATTGCAGTTGATTTTGCAAAAACATCCATGTTGGATATCAAAATGAAGATGTTGTTTATAGATTTACCATGTGCATGCAGTGGATGTTTGATTATTGGGGGCAGCATCTAAATTTGAACACATTCATTGCATACAACATTGTAAAAAAAAAAAAAAACAAGCAACAGAACAGTTATTTTTTAATGGAAAAAGACTTTAGCTGAGCACCTCATCTGACTTGGTGCATACGAATTATACACAGTGTAGCCTACTACTGTAAACACACTCACAAAGCTTGCCCTGTCCCTGGCTTCTTCTGATCGGTCCACTGTTTTGAAACTGTCCTTTATGAGCTGCTCAGGGTTACCAAGTTTGCTGTTTTCCTGTGGAATTGGGCTACTTTTAAACTGTTGCTGTGGGTTCATTTTTATTCCCCCATGGATTAAAGGAGAACTCCGGTCAATTGCTCATTTTTTTGTACATTTGGAGTGCTGTCAGTACAGACAAAAACGACAAAAATCAGTGTTGCCTACACTGTGTCATTGTCTTTTTAAAATTCGCACCCTGTTGACTTCTAGACCTGCTTTTAGCCTCTTAACATCCTTGATTTGTCATTACGAGTGCACATGTGAGTCGTGTTATTAAGAGTTACCACGGACAATCTGACTGCAGTAGATGTGAAAGATATCAATAAAAATGATGTTAATTCAGCCAGCTCACACACTTCTATTTGCTTCCTGTTTTCAGTCGAAGCCCACAGTAGTCGATTGTCGATCTCACGTGCGCGATCATTTGTGAATATTATCTCAAACCTCCTCCGTGTGTTCAACATCTGATTCGGATGAAGTATCAATTTGAGCTGATAATCTCAGAGCACCACACAGTGGTAGGTTTGAAATGATATTCACCAATGATCACGCGCGTGAACTTGACAATCGACTACTGTGGGCTTCGGCCGAAAACAGGAAGCAAATCTAGCTTCCTAAAGCCGATCGTGCGCGTGTTTACGACGAAAAAACAGCACAGTGGAATGCAAAAACGAGTTCTATGTGAACCTAGCAGGAAAAAAATCATTAACATACAGCGCAGCAGAATGCAAAAATGAGTTCCCTGGTCAAGCTTAGAGTACAAATGCTTATTAGGGAGCAATTGATAAATTAATAGGGATGATTGATTCATTGATAGTGCAAAGAGCTTGCCTGCTTATCTTCATCTGTGTTTGGATCAAAAATCATTTGGCTTGGCAACAGTAAATGGAGGTGTATGGATCCACCTGTTCCATTAAATTAGTTCTTCCCTTCCTCCAGGTGACCCGTCATTGTCAATATTACCAATGCAGACCACTCACCTCAGTCTGACTAAATAGTGTTTGACTTTGCGACTTTAAGCGCTATAATTGAGTTCATTTCACAGTTAACCTTTTTAGGAAGAAGAACCATGGACCTTATTTGCAAGTATCGATTGCATCACATGCTAAACAGTCTCTAACATTTCTGAACCTGGTCTTCCTTCAAGCCATCTCCATATCTCTAAGGGGTGTGAGCCCTCATAAGCTTTATAATCTGCATTAGAAAACATCTGGATAATGCTATTCAAGCTGTACTCCATTTTTCTCACACTAGGGAAAATTTCGGTTGATGCAATAATCATTCTACAGAGAGACACATTCTTATAAAAAAAATCTATTGGTTATGCTGCATTTCATTCAACTCTGAAAAGCTGGAATGTTTTGTGGAAAAGTGCAAATAAATGGCTCTTGGATATTCTTGCAGAAGTCCAAAACTCAAATGTTGCAGATTGTGGGTGTATGATTGGAGATGAACTATAGTTTAATACAAAACAATCCATTTTAAATGACTAAAATACCTAAAAAAGTCAAAGTTACATCATTACACAATAAAACCTAACCTAGCCACATTGGAAATATGTGCCTCTACCTACATTTCTGCAAAACACACACAGTTAATTGACGTTTCCAGCTGATATAAATATAGGCTAGGCAGTAAAATTCAAATAACATTTATATATTTTCACATGTAATAATTACATGGGCAGATTAATCGATTATTCATTGATCTGATTAGTTTCACTTTGAAAGTGTCGCAAAACGTAATATCATTTTGCAGAAATATTGCTACAGAACTGTTTAGCAAAGCTGTAGTGAACATAAGTGCAAATTATCTTCCCTGCATATGCTTAACAGATACTAACATTTATTTATCCTCCACAATTTGGCTGTTGGGAGACTGTTGGTTGAACACCTCCAAAGCTAACTTTGTTGACATATAACTAAAAGTAACACAACTTAATGATGTCACTTCCTGTCTGCAGTTAAGCTAATTAATCGTTGTTTTTTTATTTAAACGATTTTCCTGTGCTTAATTTATCTGTACACTGAAACTACATGCGTTTTCTGTTCGTATAGCCTTTAGGCAAAAAATAAAATAAATAAATAAATAAATAAAAGTCGAGTAACATTCCCAATGACTGGTAAAGGAATGTTCCTCCTCGCACCAATCATGGTTACTGTCTTTAGCCTTTTACATGCTAATGACTTTAGCATATCCTAAAACACTCTGTAAATCTTCAGTTTGAGAATGGTGGGCAGCTTAAAGAAAGGCCATGTATGAAATGAGATCTCCACAAAGAGCCCCTTAACAAGGACTTCAATTAGAGAAGGCCAATTTATCAGGGCTGGAATGACGAGCCAGAGGAACCAGCATGGCACAAAGCCCTGCTGAGACTGCAGTCTCATTATACCCTTGCAGCCCATGGGCTAAATCTACCACTCCACATTCAACCCCTGCGCTCTTGCTAACAGACATATGTAGCGATCCGTTTCACAGGGCCTCTTCAGTTAGACTGGCTGATTATTCCAGAAGATTTAACAGGGCTCTGTAATGGTGGCAAACACACTTGACACTGGGCCTACATGTTTGGGTTGGCGACCGTAGGCTTATTATGCTTATCACGCAGACAGACTTGTCTATTCTGGATCAATGCTGTCTGATTATTAACTTGAGTACATATTATTTAACATAGCTCAAAGTGAAAAGTACCATTGAAAGTGCTATAACTCCACTTTGTGCCAGAATATCTCTGTAGGTTTTAAGACCTGTGCTCAATTTCCTCTCCCAGGCACTGATCCAGAACCATATAAATAATGGTAGATATGAATAACAAGCACTCCATCAAATGAAACAATAGAAAGCATTGAAGGTTGAAAAACAATGAATGCTAATAAATACTGGCTGCTGCATTGATTTGTTCTTCTAAGTTGTTTTGTTTGATTGCCTGGCTGTTTCTTTTCAATGAAAGCAATGTAATAAGATAAGCTGTAATGTGTCCAGCATCAGGTCTGCTGACAAGGCCCATCTGCACCTTGTTCATGTATCAAATGCTTGACTACTCATCAGTTTGTGGATTTGTATTTCTATGAAAATCAATAACCTCAGACTAATGGGTTACCCTATCTACAGAACAAATTGCAAATGTTACAGGTCTTATATGATGGCCCTTTTGCCATGGGACCACTAAGGTCTTTGCCTGCATCAAAAGTATTTAATACATATGCTTATACACACACACACACACACACAAAAAACAACATGTTTTTCACATGCAGCAGTGAGCAGCAGTCAATAAATAAACATAATTAACAGCTTAATAGTTCCATTGCATCAGAACATGATGTGTACAAAATGGCAATTTTACTCGTAGCTTTGCAAAAAGTCTTCCAACAGCCAAACTGTGGAATGATGCATTTAATAAGATAAAATTGAAAACATCTCAGATAACAGGCCTTGACTAGGTATTAATCAACAATACTAAACATTTATTTAAATGTAGAGTATTGTTCAAATTTAGTAGTTTTTAAAATTTAATTCATTTTACCACTGAAAAAAGCATAGTTTAATTAAACGTTGTCATAAAAACAACCAGACAGTTACAAAGTTACAAAGTCTCACGATAGTGTATCTGTTTGATTCGCTAAAAAACGCTGATTCAGTCATTCATTTGGGAATTGGACTACCCTAGATGTTCTGTATGTGCTTGATTCAATAAAAAAAGTTTTTAGTTTGGTAATCAGACAACACTGGTAAGTTTCGCTCTGTAGCAATTTGCAAGTTGTAACTACAGTATTTTACATATTTGGTTGGTAATTCATAAAATCCAACTCATACATTTTCATACGATTTTTTTTCCCTAAAAATGTGTGCCGTTTTCATACTTATGACATGGTAAAAATTTATACGCATGAATTTTCTAACGAGATCAGGTTGGCGTATCCAACTATTTCTTCATCTGAAAAAGTTGTGACTCCATCGGCAGCATGAATGCGTCCTCAAGAACTGCCATTAGGTTATTGTATTAAAAACTGATTCTGATATGAATCTGTTGTGCTGTATAGGTACAAACAACAATCTCTCTTACTGTATTTTCATATGTCACAAAGGACACCGCCTGCTATCCTTGGCTAGAATGTCAACTTTGCTCGTTTTGAAATGGATAAGTACGAGCATGGCAGAGCATATCAAATGAGCAAACAAAAACAAACACTGAAATTGTGTGTGTTGGCATGTGCGATACGTCCTGCAATCATACATGCTTTGCTCTGGCAGCCCATAAGACGCTCCACATATGGACTTGACAGCTTAGCGCTTTCTCTCCCACTGTTCAGCGGGTGACTGTTAGCTACCTGTCTGCTGGTGCTAATTAGCCATCTCTTCCTATCACCCAGATGCCTTCAGGAAGTATCACACATGTACACAGACATGTGGTGTACAACAGCCAAGGGAATGGCAGTTGCAAAGTAAAGGATTCAATTCATGCCATTTGGTACTTTTGGGACGGCATGGAAAAAAAAAAAAAAGAAGAATTCTCCGGGCTTTAAGAGCTTTACTTTACAATGTTTGGATTCCTGCAAAGCCATTACACATGTCATTAACTATATTTTTTGTTTCTAAAGTTGTACCTCAACTCTGTCCCCAAAATAACACTGTCTGGACTCAGAATTAAAGAATTTGTTTGGGTTCTACTTGGAATTCTTTATCACAGAATTTATGGCCATGATCAATAATGCACAGACATAATATCTGAGAATAACAGCTTGTACTTGCTTCTGTTCTGTCTACAAGAACAGATTTGGCTGTATGCTGTCAGATAAAATGTTCAAAATTGATTCAACAGAAAAAGCTTTCAGAGAATGCTTCAATGAGTATAGTCTGAAAAGTTTAGACATGCTCTTTGGTTAGGAGTTAATAGAATGTCTTTTTTTCTGGGTGAATGTACTCTATGACCCTGCGCTCAAACACAGAGCTGCCCGCTCTTCAAGAGATCTTTAAGAAAAACAGAAAGAAACTTCAGAAACAGAGGATGATCCTCAGAAAAGTCTAAATTCATCCTTTTCTGTTTTGTTCAGTAGTGCTGTGAACAGTTGTAACCTGTTGAATAAATCATGTGGCAAAAAAAGTGAAGCACTTTTTTTTCAGCGAATAACATTTCAATTTTTTCGACACACAAAGCTATCATATTTACATTTATGCATCTGGCAGACACTTTTATCCAAAGCAAATTATATTGCATCCAAGGTAGGCCTACACATTTTTTCAGCTCATGTATTCCCTAGGAATGGGCTTTATGCACAGCTGCACTACTTTCCTGTCTGCCATTATTGGCCAAATTGATTAATTCAGGTGTGTCTGATTATTGTTGCCGTGACTACTGAGGTCAAGCACACCTGAATTAATCAATTTGGCCAATAATGACAGACAGGAAACAAGGAGCTGGCTTAAGTTCAGGAAGTAGTGCAGCTGTGCATAAAACCCATTGAAACCATGACTATAGGTTGCTAGTGCCAAGCTCTTGTCAGGATTCCACCAGCTCTATTCACTCTTCCCGCTCATTCACTTACTCCTTCCACTTGTTCATTATCACCGGTGTTCTGATCTACCTTTATCTGATCTACCTTTACCATCTACCTTTATATTCAGCTCCCCTTCACACACTCATTGTCTGGTCTCCACATGATACAAAGACTCACCCCTTCTATAATTACCCGCGGCGCTACTTACCCGGCCTTCTTTGGATTCTCTTCAACCCCTGGCCTTCGTATACCTTCTTTAGTCTTCAGCCATCCGTCTACAACCCCTTCCATGCGATCTTCTATCTGCATCTGCAACAGAGACTCTTATTATCCATCAACTAAGTTCCCATCTGACTATCATCTGTTTAAACATCTCCGTCTGCTTTTGCAAAACCTGTTAATAAACATTGTTACACTTACCACCTGTCTGACTCCTGTTCCATCTGTGACAGCTCTATAGGCTACGTGCACAAGCATAGTTTTGAACTTCAGCTTTTGTCAGAAGTCGGCATATCAGTTTCCGGTCTACGACTGTTCATCCGCATCCACTAATAAACAAACAAGATGAGTGCTGCTGTTGTACGAAAAAAAAGAGTTCTTAAACACATCTAAGTTTCTTAGAACTGTAGGTGGATATAACGTCCGTTTCACACCCGTTTGCAGTGTGTGTTGCGGTGCAGGAGTTTTAATTTAAGTTTTAATTTAAGTTATTTGCGATTTTAATATAGTAAATATTTGACCACTTGCTTGAGCAACTTATAATAGCCCTAACTTACCTTGTTTAAATAGTTTAAACCTGCATACAAAGAATCGCAATGCTGACACAACTTTTGGTTTTAAAAAAATAAGTTGCAGCATAACTTCTGGATTTTAAATAAAAATAAAAAGTATGTGTTTGTGGTACAGCCGCGGAGTTATTCACTGCAAACGCATCGTAATGTGTGATATATGTGAAAGCACTAGCACGCGTTGCTCCTGCACCGCAACACACACTGCAAACAGGTGTGAAACGGACGTCAGATCCACCTACAGTTCTAAGAAACTTAGATGTGTTTAAGAACTCTTTTTTTTTCATACAACAGCAGCACTCATCTTGTTTGTTTATTAGCGGATGTGGATGAACAGTCGTAGACCGGAAACTGATATGCCGGCTTCTGACAAAAGCGGAAGTTCGAAACTACGCTTGTGCACATAGCCTATTGTTGAACTACAGAATTGCTGAAGCATGCAGCTTCAGAAGACTTGAAATATAGCACAATTGTTTTTGCAAACACTTTATGTTGCTTTTAGTAATAACTGTAAAAACAATAACTGTCCTGCCAACATTTTATCTGCTAGAAATATTATTCACTGAAGCTTTGAAAATGTAAAACTTCCCGATGTAAAACTTGCAAAAAGCTGGAAATTATACAGCTAAAATGTAAAAATGTATACATTTTGACATACCGTATATGATACAAAGCATTATTGTTTGGTTTGTAATTTTTACAACACATTCCTGATACTTTCAAGACCATTACAAGTCATTTTTGTTATCAGTAGAATTTGCAACAGCAGAGTTCAATACATTACAGAAAACAAAACGTTTCAGTTTGTAAGGCATACAAATTGGATGTATGAGATCGACGAATTTTTAGTGGCAATGCAGCAGTGTCCTGAAAGGAAGAATGACTGTTCTGTCAACTGGACCAAATCTGACTGTTCATCCTTTCTGTTGACCCCTAGCTGAAACATAATCACTTGTTATTCAATACACCAACAAGAATCTATATATCCAGCAACCTACTCAAGAAAAACTTTAAATCAAAGACAGTCAGATCATCATAAACTATAAATTATGTTGTGCCTTGGGCAAGAATGTGTCCTAGTCTCATCATCCCAACAGTAATTCTCCAATAACTCTTGTGCTGTTAGTTTATTGCTGAGTGTTTTATGTGCTATAACGGGTGGAAAATTTGATTTCAGATGCTGATAGTGATGATGTGGTCATCATGTAATTTACTAATAACACCAGCTAATAATTCACATCCCACATTGCAAAAAAGAAAAAAACCTTTAGGTGTTATAAATCCAGTATTACAGAGCAGTGGGTGTGTGTGTGTTTGTTTTGGAGAACAATTTATGAGATTAAAACATAAACCACAGATATGCTGTACACTGGCTGTAATACATTTGTGCATCTCTCTCCTATAAACGCTGATCTAGTAAAACCCCATTGTTATTTTCCGTCAGAGAGGATGCAGGTTGATATTGGCTCTCCGCTGCTGTAGTTGACCCTGCGCCCTGCGTTTTGCTGAGAGAGGTGAAGATTTGACACTCAGCGGGTTATACTGTAACACCCCTGCTGCTCCTCTCCCCTTGGCCTGCCTCACAAACCTCTGCATCTGCTTTTTAAAGCAGCGGCTTTAGGACTCAAACATATGGTGCTGCAGTGCAATCAGCCTCCTTCCCTTTCTGCAACTCAAAGTAAAAAATAAAGCTAGCTGTTATTGCTGGTGTCTAACGTTATCACTGCAGCCTTAGTGAAAAACCTTCTCATGGAGCTTGAAGACTACACATATTCAATGTGATGACATTTTTTTCCACGTTAAAATTCTTTCTCCTATTCCATCTTAATGAGAGACATTTCGAGGTCAGTAAGATACTGTTACTCTTATTCAGCAAGGATTCATTACATTAATCAAAGTGTAGTAAAGACATTTGAAATATTAACATTGATAATAATAAATGGATATTAAAATGTTTTTTGAAGGACAGTGAAGTAATGGTTGCTGTAAATTCAGCTTTCCCATCACAGGAATAAATTGCATTATAAAATATATTAAAAGTTCTTTTAAATTGTAAAAATATTTCACAATGTTACTTTTTTTTACTGTTTTTTGTAGCCCTTTATTTTACAGTTCCACTCCCCATGTTCATACTATGTACCTCTTATAGGAATAACAATAACTAGGTCCTAACACCTACCCCTAAACCTAACCTTCACTCAGTTACCTAATATTACCCAGGTAAGTACACTGTAAATACACATAAGTACACGTGCTGTAAAAATAAAGTGCAACCCTACTTTTTATCAAATACATGCAACATTGGAGCACATACAGTAAGAGACTTGTTCCCATTACATCTAACCAAACTCATGGCTTTGAATTCTGGATAGTTTAGGATAATAACTTGCAATTGGACAGAATTGATTCAATAGATAAAAATCTATGTACATAAGCATAGTCAATTCACCTTTAATCAATAGGTTCAGTCTTGAGTGACTGGAGGCCGGTTTTGAGCATGCCACCCGATCTGATCCAGAGAAAGTCAAACCCCTATTTATGCTAACTCAGCCTCTGACCACAGTATTAGCCGCCCCCATTCTTGACATGATGTGGTGTGGCCTTGTACTTAACATGTTAATTGCTATTACATTTTCCAATGGCTCAGTGAATTGTTCCCTGAGTGTGGTCACTGACATCTTGACCTATTGTAAATTTCACGTTGATGTATTGGGATCGTCCGGCGGTCGTTTCTATCGTCATAATAGTAAAGCTCTGCGGTGAGACCTCATGAATATTTCAGAAGCCCAATTAAACTATTGCTGACCCCAAAGAGCTTCAGAGCCCCTATGGAGCCAGGTAACATCAGGACAGTGTGGGCCGTTTGTAGCTATCATCTAACTTCCACCAACCCTAAGCCAGCTTTTCCTCAGCTTGAGCGTTTTAGTGGTCATCAACTTATCAAATGAAGAAGCAATATCTTTGTTGAGGCTCACATACCCATTGTTTGTGAGGGTAATGTGATGAAAATGCAAAACAGAAACTGTATAATATTTCCAATGTTCATGGAACATGACTTCTGCTATTCTCTGACGTCTGTTTTCATTGTTTAAAGATGAAAGGAATGATTTCCATTCCATAATGGAATTTAAATTCAAATGTCAACAGCAATTTCTCCTGCTGCACGCCCATATTTCTGCCGCTCGGAAAGTTTGGGTGCCCTTGCTTGACTTTGCACCTCCAGCTGTGTGTGTTTTTTTTTTTTTGTTGTTGTTGTTGTTGTTTTTTTTGCATTTTCATCTCTTTAGTTTGCATCTTGTTCAGTTTTTCCATCACAGAGATCTACAAGCATTGAATTAAACAGCAGGCTGTCTCTGTCGAAGGGAACTTTGAATAAATGGGGACACCATGTTGGCCGAATTAAACTCTCAGTGATTTTGGTATAATTTCACTGTTTCACCTTAAGCTCCATGTGGATTTCTTTTCCAAGCGAAATCACCTTCCTGCATACAGATGCCCGAAGTAGATATGAGTCTCCGAAAGGGGTCACATGGAAATGATGGACATTTGACACACCAGGTCAAAATAAGCTGTGCATGTGAGGGTGTTTCTTCAACTGCTGGCATTTTATCTCCATATATCTCACATATTTCAAATTCTTCTTTTGTATTTTTTAGTATTAAACTGGAAATCTGTCTTCTTATTTTTTCTCTTTTCCAAAGGTCTTTCCAAAACTGTCCCTCATTTTTACCCATAAAAACCACAATTTTACCCTTAATCTTTTTTTTCTCTCCAAAAGTTAGTGTACTTAAGATACAAAAACAGAAAAATAGTATAGCAGAACATTTTGTATAATTTTGTCAAATTGTACAAAAGTTTGAATATTATTTACACTACCGTTCAAAAGATTTGGGTTAGTAAGATTTTTTTTAAGAAATAAATACTTTTGTCTGCAAAAGACTAAATTGACTAAATTGAACAAAAGTGACAAAGATTACAAAGATTTCAAATAAAAGTGCCGTTCTTTTTAACTTTCTATTAATCAAAAACTACAAAAAAATATTACTCTTACCAAAAGAAAAACTATAAATCATCAACATTGATAATAAAAAATAAACATTTCTTGAGCACCAAATCAGTATATTAGAATGATATCTAAAGGATCATGTGACACTGAAAATTGAAGTAATGACTGCTGAAAATTCATTACAGGAATATATTACATTTTGAAATAAATTAGAAGGGAAAACAGTTGTTTTAAATTGTATAATATTTCATAATATTACTGCTTCTGCTCCATTTTGATCAAATCAATGCAGTCTTGGTGAGCATAAAAGACTTCATTCAAAAGATTCACAAAATCTTACCCACCAAACATCTTTGAACAGTAGTGTAAATGTGTGTATTTTGGATACATAAAATGCTAACACTGAAATGAGTGGGTTTATTTTCCAAAAGTGCTCAGTTGAAGAAACACCCAAACTGAAACATGACTGTTGGCCATCCTGTTCATCAGATGCTCTTTTATTTTGAGCTGATGACTGAAGTATGGATGAAGAGGTTCACACTCTTAAACAGGTCACACGCAATCTTTCTCTGCACTCATTTCTCTCCTTTTTTCTTTATTCGCTTGATGTTATGCTGATGAGAGTTCGCTCCCTGTGATGGCCCATTTGACCAAATTTCTCCTGTGAGGGTCATCGGAAATTTGATTCAGCGTCCCCGAGGGAAATAAGAATGGCAGAAGGAGGCTGGCCAGGCCCAGGTTATAGAGCCACTTGGGAGGGGGAAAAGAAGGAAAGTGGGGTGGTTTCCCATCAGGCAAAGCAATAACCTCACCTCCTTTAGGCGAGAAATAATATCGCCACAGGACCAAATAAAACTGAGAAGCTTCACATCAGCACCACTTTGAAAGCCCACTGACTTAAACAGTCGCAAAGTACAAATGCTTTTGGCATTTATGAGCCGCTGTCATACAACGGGCATCAGTAATTCCACAGAAAATATTTCCCCCGGCCGTGTTGCTAAACTCTCCAGTTGCCTCTTCCACCACACTGTACAGCAACAGCTGCTCCATTAAAAAAAACAATGTAGTAGTCCTAGACAGAATTCCTGCAAATAATGCAGTTGTATATGACTTAACGTCAGATATTGTACAAACAACACTTATGTGACAGTTATATTATCTTAAGTGCCTGCAGGTAGCAGTGTACACCCAGACTGACCCCAAAACACTGATGATATTTTATAGCCCATTATATCACCGTTCTAATGTGTCTCAGTCTTCACTACATTGTGATAAAATGCATCAATGTATTAAAAACAGACTTTACTGCCTCTCTGCACAAAATCTTATTTAGTAATTTATGCTGCATGGCAATTAGTTTGTAACTCTGTTTTTCTCTTACATTAGGTGATATTAGAGATTTATGATGTGATAAAAGTTTGACTTATTGGCCGTGTTTAATTATTATTCATGTAGAGACACAGGCAGGACAGAATTTACAGCATCTGTAAAGAGCAGTCAGTGGCTTGAGGTAATTTGTGAGGTGGATACAGGCGATTAACGCACTCTTCTCTAGCTTTATTTTAACTTCATCATACCCCTTTTTCACTTTTTTGTTCATGTTTTGAAAATGTATTTTATTTTATTTTTTACAAAAATTATTAAGTAAGCACCTTTATGCCATAACATGCTGTCAATAAGAAGTTGTGGGCTAATTAATAAAACTAATAGCAATTAATTAATGTGTAAAGAAAGGAAGAATGAATGAATGAATGAATGAATGAATGAATGACAGACAGACAGACAGACAGACAGACAGACAGACAGACAGACAGACAGACAGACAGACAGATAGATAGATAGATAGATAGATAGATAGATAGATAGATACTGTTGCAACCCGGTATCACAACAAGACGTAAAATAATCACGTTGGTCCACTTTGGAAAACATGTGGATGTCACGGTTTAACCCCCTCAAACATTGCGTTAACACGTTCCAGTGGAGAGATACCCGGATGTTGACCTATTCTACACGCAATCGCCTCTGCCATAACGACCTATTGGTTTTCATTACAGTAAACCGAGAAAATTTGAATTTTGTTTTATTGACGATGACTGAGAAATGTTCTATTATTTAAAATGCAAAAAACATGTATTATTTTCAAGGTGAAAATGATCTTTGCCTTGATCCACGCCGAAAAAAAAGTCTAATGCCACGTTTTTAATGAAGTAGCCTAAAGGTTGCAATGTTGACACTCGCGCAGCCTCTCGAGCAGAAATCAACACAAATGAGCGCAGCACACACACATACACACACACACACACACTCAGTTAACAACATACTGCCTATAAAAATGTAAATGTGGAGTTTTTATATTTTTAACATAGGTCTATGTTAAGCAACCTCGTTTATTTTTCCTGAACACCATCACGATTAAAAATGTGACAATGTTAAAGTTAATGTTACCAGTTAACGTAAACAGTTAAAGTTAAATCACTTACATTTTAGATGCAATGTCTGTTTTTGTTCTGTTTCAGCAGTGAAAATAGTTCCAAACAAAAACCACAGCACAACCACGGCGCATGTCCCAGGAACACACAACCTGTTTCATTACTGAATGATTCAGCATTTTGAAGGAATCAATTGAGTCAAAGATTCAATGACCCATTCATAAACATCTGTCTCATTCTTGAATGAATCAGCCGTTTGAACGAATCGTTTGAATTGATGAATTAATGACTCATTCATTGAGACGGTCGCCTGCCGCCACCTACTGGAGATTTATTAGACTTAGCCTATGTTTAAAAGTAGTATTTCTTTCCAACGTTTCTCATATGTAAATTTAAATCAATTTCATAACATTATTTTATGCAATTGTAATTTTTCAGTGTAAATGATTTAATTTGATCAGCCCCTAGGAAAAGGAAGTTTTTTACTCGTACAAGTGAATGACAGATTTACTTGTCTGAAGGACAAGCATATGAAAAGGCTTAATGCCTCCCTATATAGGAATGTCATCAGGAGACACACATACACCAGTGGCCCTTACCTGGTGACCATGTCGTGGTCCACCAGAATTTATTGTTTAGGCTACCCACACTTCTTTTTTTACCACTACACCACACGTTTTGCAAAGTGGACCAACGTGATTATTTCACGTCTTTGCCGGGTTGCATCCAGGTATCTCTCCACTGGAACGTGTAAGTTTCACGTTTGACTGGGTTAAACCGTGACATCTACACGTTTTCCAAAGTGGACCAACGTGATTATTTCACGTCTTGTCGTGATACCGGGTCGCGACACCAGGTTGCACTGTTACATACATTCACCAATGCTGCATTTATTTGATCAAGAATAGCCTACTGTAAAAACAGTAATATTGTGAAATATTGTTACAATTTAAAAATAGATGTTTTTTATTTCAATATATTTTGAAGTGTATTCCTATGATGACAAAGCTGAATTTTCAGCATCATTACCCCAGTCTCATAATCCTTCAGAAATCATGCTAAAATGCTGATTTGCTCCTCAAGAAACATTTCATTATCAATATTGAAAACAGTTGTTCTGCTTATAATTTTTGTGAAACTTTGATGTTTTTACAGGATTCTTTGATGCATAGAAAGTTCAAAAGAACATAGCTTTTATTACAACTGCCTTTAATGTCACTTTTGATCAACTTAATGTTTCTTACTGAAAAAAAGTATTAATTTCTTTAAAAAAGTAGTAAACCAATGTGTGTGTGTGTGTGTGTGTGTGTGTGTGTGTGTGTGTGTGTGTGTGTGTGTGTGTGTGTGTGTGTGTGTGTGTGTGTGTGTGTGTTTTATCACAAAGAATCTGATGTAAACATTAAATGTAAAAGGAGCAGAGAGGCAGTCAATTATATACAAATTAATACATTTGACTATTGCCAGAAAATACATTGTCCAAATGTACATGGTCAACAGTAAAAACGGCAGATGTAAGAAGATGCTACCTTAAATACAGTCATCTTTGGTCTGATACCTTTAAAGCTGTACGACTGTTGCTTGTCAGACTGTACTACAAACATGATCCCCACTGTAAGCCGACACAATGTGGGATCTCAGTTGTCATTAATGTCAGGCACGCAGAAAGATTCATCCGGAGTATCACATCATCAATCCATGACACGTTCAGTGTAGTTATGTGAGTTGAATTGGCTATCAAACAAAAACAATCTCTAGCGTTGATTTTTCTTGAAAAGAAAACTGGAAAGATGATGGGGTTTGTTGATTGCGCCATCAGGTTCAGCGGTCCTATTATTTTTTGATTAGACGGTTGTTGTAGAAGTACACTAGGACTGTGCTTCAAATCTTCTGACAGTGTTAAAATTTCGTCAGATGTAAAATTTGATCACAATGGTCATTAATAGGTGGTGAAAGTCAAAGACTTCAGATTTTGCCCAAGGAATCTTTTAGGATTCACAACATTTGTCTCAGCAGAATTGTACAGCGTGAACCTGGCTTAATTCTCTGTCAGCAAAGAGACTAGACTGTCTGAATCCACTATCCAGTCCTCAGCACTGATTAAAGTACCTTGAACACATACACAGAAAAATACAGGTCCATAATGCTTACGTCAGATTACTATTAAAAACGGTCTCACTACTGCCCTCTTATGGAGACCACAGAGAAAGTGGGGCATCGCACATGCTTCTGTGTTTACTGAACCACTGCTCTGACCTCACACTTTCTCCTCCTGGAAGCTGAAAAGCAGGTCACTTCTGTTTAACCCCGGGGCCACTGTACTGTCACCTCAGCCATTCAGCCAACTGATCAGCCACACTGACATAGCTTTCATAAATAATGTAGGCCGTGCTGGGAAGAAGCTCCGTCAGGTTTTCAGCCTGGCCTGGTCGCTCAGGTGGAAGACGAAAACCTTGTGACGCCGTGAACACTTAGATCTGAGAATGACATTTGCAGAAACAGAGTGAGGGAAGCTGAGGACAGGGAAGGAAGGAAGGAAGGCAGAGAGGGAAAATGACAGCATGATGGAGAGGGAACAAAAAGTGGGCAAAGTGAAAGGAGAAATGGTGATAAAAAGAAGGGGGAGGGAAACTGAACTGGTATGGAGGCTGATTTAGCTCCTATTGAAGTGTTCCAGTGGTGCTCGGGGTTAAAGAGCAAAGTGTGATGGATTCGATCTCATTAAAATGGGAAAGTGAGGCTTTAATTTCATGCGCATGTTCCATCTTTATTAATGTCAAAAGCAGCAGGTAGTCAATTGCATTAGGCCTTCGATCACTGCCTGTGCATGCCCCAATGACAAATATCAAGCCAGGGCATTGCTCTGAAGGAGATCGTTGTGAGTATCACTGGAACAAATTACTAACACATCATCTGGTCAGACCAGAGACACGTAGAGAAATCAAGAGAACAGCATGGGATTTAGGCACGTCGAAACAAAATCATTTAAAATGAAAATTCTGTCATTCTTTACTCCCCCTCATGTCGTTTTAAATCTGTATGACTTCCTGAGATGTTTGAAAATATTTTGAAATATTATTACAATTTAAAATAATTGTTTTGCTATTTAAAATATTATAAAATGTAATTTATTCTTGTGATGGCACTCCATAGCATATTTTGTGATATCATAAAAGTATAATCAATTACTAACCCCACACATTTGAACAGTCAGCTATCTTTTCATTTTTTTTTTTTAAGTAACCAATTTTAACATAATCATTATATGATCAGTTTATTTGTTCATTTGCAGTGAAGATGATAGATCTTGTCCTTCCAGAGGTGAGGCACCTTCAGATGCCCTGCCTAGCTATTGTTTTATGTAAAGTACGAGGTGAAGATGGTAGAGAAGTGCCTATGCAGCCACTCTGCTGGAACATTGAGACTGCTTCTCATTGAGATGTAGCTGGACTGTTAAATCCACATGCTTTACAGCACTTGTCAGTTCGATTGATGGCTACACATTCACTTCTGCAGGTGAGAAGAGGGGTAAAGGCCTGAATTTTACGCACATATTTAATAACGTTGGTCACAAATCATCGGCAGGAACATGCATCACAGTATCCCAAAGAAATTGAGGCAAAATCTGATGTTAGAGAAACAAGCGGCAGTCATCCGAACAAACCCATTTCCCATACCACTAATGCCGTTCAGAGTATGAAAATGGTGTTTCAGAAGTGTCAGTGTTTTCTCTTTCTCCTAGATCTCTCCGATGCGTCTCCATCACAAGCCAGAAACATATTGACTGACTAATATTACATAGTGTTTTACTAGGCATCAAACTTTACTCAAAGTATATTTTTTTCTTGTAATATATATTGTACCCAAATATTTGTGATCTAAAAACACACTGAAAATAAAGTTTTAACAGTGGATTGGTAACTTACTGTAAGCATTAAATGTAAAATTGGAAACCTTGGAGCTAGACTGGAGTGATCAAGACTGAGAACACACACCATAAAAACATTGTGTTTACAAAGATAAAATCAAATAAAATATGTTATAAAATATGATGATGTGTTACAGTAAGAGAAATTTTGACCTTAATGCTCCATGACAAATATATACATCTATTAAAAAAAATAAAATAAAAAGCTAAAAAGGTAAATAAATAATGTTTTATTCATCTTAGACAAATATACAGATAGATAGATATATAGATAGATAGATAGATAGATAGATAGATAGATAGATAGATAGATAGATAGATAGATAGATAGATAGATAGATAGATAGATAGATAGATAGAGAGAGAGACAGACAGACAGACAGACAGACAGACAGACAGATATATGATAGATAGATAGATAGATAGATAGATAGATAGATAGATAGATAGATAGATAGATAGATAGATAGATAGATAGATAGATAGATAGATAGATAGATAGATAGATAGATAGATAGATAGATAGATAGATAGATAGATAGATAGATAGATAGATAGATAGATAGATAGATAGATAGATAGATAGATAGATAGATAGATAGATAGATAGATCCTTCCTTCTTGTTCCATGAGATCATCAGCAAGCAAACCAGTAAAAGAAATGACAATGGAGTGAGATGGAAAAAGAAAGAGACAAAATAATCCTGCAGAAGGTGGATTTGTGCGGATTCTGCCAGCTAGAAGGCAGTTCTTGGAGGATGGCATCCCAGGGGAGTCTCTGTCAACTTCTAACACATACCTCATTGATAAAGCACCGCCATAAAGGCTTCATAAATATGTATTATATTAGATACAGCTGCAGCCTATGACATTCTGCTCCATTCCAGGTCTCTGGTTTGAATGATTGCATGTCTTGTTTTAGAAGCTGATTCCACAAACCTTGATGTGTTTTTAAAATTGGGCTTTATCACAAATAATAGATTTATTTCAGATATTTTAACTGATCAAATATTGCTTTTGGGATATTTCAAAGCAAATTTTGATTGTTTTTATATAACTTTATGGTCTTTTAAAGGGAGACCAGGTGACATGCCTGTAGGCTACATCAGAACTATATCACACACTGTAATTGCTCTAATTTTGCAGCTATTTAGTCCCTCTGGAATACCTGACAAACCTGACCTCCTGCTTCACGACACTATACAGAAAACTCATAGAGAGAGGTCAGAGGTCAGGTCCAAGCTCAGGGTTGACCAAGCAGTGAGAGCTGAGTTTGTGCAGCTGCCGTCTTGCCTGAACTGGTTTTTATCAAACCCATGACCTTTTCCCTTGCAGAGCCACGGAGCAATGCTGAATGGCTGGGCCACCTTTGAGACTATAAAAAGACAAAAAAAAAAAAATCCACATTTATTAGTGAGCTATTAAAACATGCAAAGTGCAAGCAAAAAAAAAGAACATTCTGTCATCATTTGTTCCAAACCTGCACGACATGCTTTCTTATGAAGTTATTTCTAGCACAAGATTTTCAGTGAACATTCTGAACAATGACTTAGATCTCAGTCTGTTCCTTATACAAACCTACAACCAAAACAACAGTTGTTCTCATCCAATCCTCAAAAGATCACATTAAAATTTACAAAAAGTAAAATGACTTTGATTGTCTTGTCAAGGTGCATCTGTCCCTGTCCTCAGGCATGAGAAGGATGCTTTTGTTGCATAAGCCCAACAGAAAACCTTCTACCCCCGGCTCTGATCAAGTTCCAATAATGGATATATGTGTTTGAGTTCTCTCTGTAAGAGATGGTCTAAGGTTTATAGAGGACCATTGACTGGAGAACAATACTAGAGCTCACTTCTCTATCTCTGCTGGTAAAAGTAGCTGCACTCTAGCCATGGTGGGCCCCTGAAGAGGGTCTCTGGAGAGTTACTCAGTGTTTGGACACCTGTTTGCATTTGCTTTTCCCTACTGAGTGAGAAAAAGGGGAGTATTGTGACTGGCCACCCACAAGGCAGACTGAAAAATATCTACCACGCAAAGCAGAAGTGCCCCCTGTTTGATTATTGTGGTTTTGATCAACCTGAGCGCTCTACTACAACAATGTACGTAGCATGCATTGACATAAAAAGTCAACTTTTTTTCTTTTTAGAAATTTGTTTGTTGAGAGCCACAGCTGCAGCTGGAACTCAATGTTGTTCAGTTCACTGGGAAATGTATTCAAATGTGAAAGAGATCAATACACTTATGCTCAAAGTAAGCGTTCTTAATTATTGGACGTGACAGAGGAAGTATTGAATTTCTCCTGTTCTGTTGACCCAACACACTGCACTGACATTCTGGGGGGGGGGGACTGGGCTTCACTATCAGCCTGCCGTGTGTGTGAGTGTGTGAGATGATGAGAGATGGTAGAGTCACTGCTATTTAATCCCTGAGAGCATTCATTGTCAATACAGAGGACTCTGGCAAGCATTTCAGTAATTTTACAACAGAGCACGTGTTTATTCTTTCTCTTTCCTACTCATGGAGCCTGAATTAAAATCTAGATGGTTCTAACTGAACTCTATTGTCGCATTTCAAGGCCAAGCATTTAAAATAACAAAAAAGCATTTTGTGATGATGTCAGAGTGGTGCCATCTCTAATTACAAGCTGTGTTTCAAAAACTAGTGAGCTGACGAAGAGATAGTAATTTAAGACACATTTCCTCAAGTCCAAATTTAAATTTCCTGATGAAAAGATAAAAAGTGAAATATGTTGATCGAAGCTATAAACTTCGGTAAAGAATGTCAAAATTGTCTTGTCTATAAACAATGCAAGAACAATAACACCCTGAGTTTATTCCAGTTAATGAGGAAATCCATTTACACTTTCCAAAAATAGACTCACTATTGACTCTTTCTTTGATTCAAAGAAGCTGATAAGCATGTGTCCAGTCATCATTCTTCGAACTAATCTAACTCTGACCTCTGTCCATGTGTTCACTCTCACCTTGTCTTTCCACCCCAGTCTAAAGACCTCTTCAGAGAAACTGTGCGCTATCTTTAGCAGCCTACACAATACAGTCTCCTTCCCATGAGAAAGCCCCCGCAACTGATACCAGAGCCCCTCAGCATTGTCCTCACGTTCACTTCAGACTCTGATTTACAACCTGTGTCAGGTAGCCAAAGCTCTAAATCCGCATCCTGCGTGGGGAGTCGGCGGAGGAACGCTGCTGATTTAGGGTCTGGGGAGAAAGGCTACGAGCGTGGATATTGGTGGCATGAATGTGATCCATCCTATTGTTATCTATGAAAGTTCCTATAGTGCGCTGAAAATGTCAAATGAGCTAACTGTTTCCATTTCAGGAGTCAGTCATAAAATATAAGTAGGCCTACTGGCTCAAAATCCTCTTAAATATAGCAATCTTTTGGACAGATTATATTACCTTTGCACAATTTTTCATATACATATACATAATTGTCATTAATTACTCACCTTCATGTCATTCCAAACCTTTAAGACTTTCGTTCAGCGAGTACTTTGTTAGGGCAAAAAAACTAAACACGCTAAATTATGTGTATTTGCGCAAACAAATTTGTACTCTTTACAAAATAACGCTTCATAAAAAGCACTGGAGTCACATGGATTACTTTAATAATGTCTTTGCTACCTTTCTGGGGCTTGAAAGGGGCCAAAGCTCTTGGATTTCATTAAAAATATCTTCATTAGTGTTCCAAAGATAAACGAAACTGCCATTAATAATAAATAAACATATAAAATATATACAATTAAAAAAAGGTGCAATGTTGTCCCAATGTCCAAATGTTCCAAAATTCATTAATGTGTGCCTTATTCTGCAGAAACTAAATCCTTGGCATGCCCACCGCATTTAACTGTGAACAAACAGATTATTTGTTGAAAACAAATTTCCTGCTACAGGAAAGCTAAATCAGTAGCACTCAGGCCTCTGCTAACATTGATATTGCCTGACCTTGTACCTAAACGCCTGTTATCATCAAACAGAGATAATGCAAGTCTGCACTTCCTTCAGGGGTCAAGACCTCTGATAATGTTTTATGACCATCACCACTCCTCTCAGTGATTGGTATAATTGATAGGGAACATTTCATAGATCTCACAACAAATGAAGCATATTGAGCTCTAGTAGGAATGTGCTTTTAGCACACAATCATACACACATACACATGGACATATGCTTTGCCTCCTGTGAGTTGAGCTACAAACTGAGAGAGCACACCAATACCCAGAGAGCAGTGAGGTTGTGACCATAACTGTCAGCAGCTAATAAATGTGTGAAACTGTGGCCTCTAATTTTCTCAATGACATGAAATAATGGGCAAAGCGTTGCCTTCTGTGAAACACTGTAATGTACCATTCATGGCTTCCAGTGTAAACCATTAGCACGACAGGCAAACTACGCATGCTCAAATGTCTTCAGATAAATGGAGCTGTTCGGCCCTCACATCATACGTGATTATAGGACAACTATGTCACTTTTCCAGTTTTTTCACAGGCAAAATTAATTTATCCTCAGGGAAATATTGGCGTTAGCTTGCAATGCTGTCAGTTATTGGGTAGTTGACATGACTTGTGAAGCAGTGGCAGCAGTACTGCAGTGTGACATGATTCACACTTGACCAAGGTGACCAGAATTCCCAAATGAAAACTGGAGATATTTCTGTAGTGCATGCTTTCAATATATCATTGAAATTACTAGTGTTTAGTATAAACTATGAACAAAAATATATTTTCATCCCACTCTAAACTGTAGTTAGACACGCAACTCTGAACCGTAGACCGTTCAGAGAATCTCACAGCACCCTTCTTCTCCTAAAACTAACAATCATTGACTTGTAGTTTTGAGACTTGTATTTTTTACAGCATTTTTTATTGTAATTCATATATAATTATTATGCAGTTGTTGGACTTTATTTATGGGTGAACTTGGGGACAAAGACGCCCAACATTCAACCGAATATAGTCATATAACCATTACAATAACTCCGAAGCTATTCAGTTAAGGTAAAAAAAAAAAAAAAAAAAAAAAAAAAAAAAAACTGCATAGTGCTGCTTTAAGTGACAGTAAGAAAGATTTTACAAAATTATTCTATTTCAAATTAATGCTGTTTACTTTGTATTTATCAAAGAATCCTAAAAGAAATGTATCACAGTTCCAACAGTACTAGTATTAGTAAAACAGCTTGTTTATATATATATATATATATATATATATATATATATATAATAAGGCTCTCATTTTTTATTTATTTTTTAACAATTAGAATTTTATATTTATAATAATTATAATTTATTATAATTTTATATATATAAAATTCTAATTGTTAAAAAATAAATAAAAATTGAGAGCCTTAATATTATCTATTACAAAAACACACATATATTGTACCATGTACACATTTTTTTTAGGGGGGAAAAAAAACACAAAATTGTAGTCATGTTTATCATTTTTAAAGGTTGTCTTGTTTTTCACATTTACATCCACCCCCACACTAGAGCTAAAAACATTAGCCAAATTCATTTTCTGCTTCATTAGGCCTCAGCGAGTTTAATATCGATAGAAGTGTATACACAGTAATTCTTCTGAGTTAACTATCATTATGTTATTAGTTGATTCAGCTCACTTTTAATCAGCGAAGTGATTTATTCCCCATTAGAACCCTGGACCTGCTCCATCTGCAAATTTGCTGAGCTAGCCATGCCATTAACTTTGATATTAGACTTAAAAATCTGTTATACAAACACACACACACACTGAGTCTGTATTTCTCTTACACACACACAAACCAACAAAAAGAAAATCACTACAGAAGCAACCTAGAGATAAACCCCTGTTGTGAATCATCTGAAACAAGCCAACACATGGATCCTAATTAATTAAGCATTCCAGTCCCTGGTTGGAGCACTAAAAAGTGGTGAAATATTCT
Organism: Pimephales promelas; assembly: GCF_016745375.1. Next base: position 14,217,499 of record NW_024121432.1, on the reverse strand, counting down.
AAGGTTCTTGAAATGCAGATGCATTTATAAACATATATTCCTTTCATATATCAACACCAGCATATGATTTGATATTTAACCCTCTTGCTCTGTTGAGACTGCCTTTGTTTTTATGTTCGGAGGTGTCCAAGACCCCAATAATGTATTTTTTTATTATTAATTAATAAATAAATTTAATAAATCAGAATAAACAACTGTCAGGAGTGTACTGCTTAAGTTGGTATGCTAGTCACATATATTACATTTATTCATATTTTGTCTTAAAGCTGTAGTCCATTAGCCTGGGAAAACCCAGACAACTTCCGGCAAATTTAGATTTGCTCTGAAAGTTAGTCTGGCAAAGAGCTCATTCAAGCCCATTTCCAATCTGTCGAAATCGCGGCACCAATCTTAAACGTTGGGGTGGGCTTTACATGATGATGACAGCGCTGGGATTTAAAAGCAGATTTTGTAGCCTACATTACAAAGATGGATGCCGCCATCGAACATCACTTGTTCGAATCAGCTATTGCGTCTGTTTTAAGCGATTTGAACGTTTCCTTTTTGTTAAAAACCGATGTTTCTCCGCCGGCCGACGCTCTGCATTCGTATCTCCTTCATCGCTCTGATTGGTTTTAGGTCTACCTGCGACTTCTGTTGGTGACCCCCCTCTGGAAATGATTGATGCTTTGCCAGACCATAACTCAATTACAACTGAGAATGGTCTGGTTTTAACCAGGCTAGCAGTCCATCACTTTTTGGGGTTAAAAAATATCCCTTAAGTACATAACCAGCCAGTGTTCAAAACTATCTGCTTGCCTTTGCTTGATTCAAAACGGTTTTTAATTCGAGTTGTACTGGTGGGTTTCCACGGGAAATTCGAGCATGTCTTGGCGTCATTACGTCACATACACATAAAGGTGTCTAGGCTAATAGGCTATGAGTGTGAGGATGTTCAAACGACAATCACCAGTGCAAAAGACTTTGGAGAGGCTACAGAAAAAAAAAAGAGGAATGCAACTGGGCCCATACTAAAACAAGGATACATATCGGAAGGGCATTAATTAGTCACGCAATGCTGATGTTGTTAACGTTAACAATTTTAGAACAAAGTTTTGCACGGTTATAAGCGATCGTTAGATTTAATCAGCACGATTTACTGCAATGCTTTTTTCCCATTAGTTGGTCAGAACAAGTTGGTCAGAACAGTTCACAAGGTGTTGTTTTTTCAGATGACATTTTCCAGTGAAAATTCTTATGTGGGTCATGCTTCTAAAAAGTAGAATCTGTGATTCCGAATAACAGACGGCTGCACATTCTCCTCAAAACATTGGATTCATCCGCGCTGTGCCAATGCCGAGGCACAACTCACGTAAAGGTGATAATTCCTCGAATAACTGCAATTGCAGATTTCGAACAGATCGAGATGGCGACAAAGAGGAAAAACTACAGGCTGCAGCTTTAACAAGGAATGTAACATTTTTATAGAATTTTAAAATAAGTTCTCATAAAGTTATGAAAAAATCATAAAGAAAATACCAATTTTAAATCTATTAAAATAGTCTTTGGGGTCTCTGAGAGCAAAACAGAACATGAGTATTGAGCTTTGAATTCCTTACATCCACATGGAAAAATAGAGGATGAAAACAAAGACAGGATAGATAGAGAATAAATGAGTGCATGTGTTATTTATGTGAGCTGCTTGGAAATGCTGCTTATCCGCTTGCGATACTATAAAGGAGAATGTGGGTTCCAGAACACACTGAATAAGATTTGTTGGGGGGAGAGACACGTGGAAGGGTTTTAATGCTAAATTGAGTTAGATAGGCAGCGGCCTGTCGGAAAATGTGTGCAGGATGATGAATTATATATGAAGTTAATCTCAGCATGTCTTGCAACCCTTGATGGCTGCCTGGGGGGAAAAAATAAGCAAAGTGTGGCGGCAGTGGACAAGCCTGACACATTTTCAGCCTCTCTGCTTCACACTCTGTATTCGCATCGGTGGCAGGCCAGGCAACGGTATCTAACGAACAAGGGCAGGGATGGATGGCCGACCTACACACACACTGTGGGAGATGGCAAGGCTGTGATATGCATCTGTGATGTACATGTGAATGGTTTTGTGTAAGGGAGAGGTGTTTTGATCATGTGTGGTATAGAACTGTCCTGACATGCTATACACTTAAAAAAAAGAAAAGAAAAGAAAAAGCTTCCCACCCACAATGAATTATTATAATAATTATTATAATATAGGATTATAATGATCCTATAATTTTTATAGGATAATGATTTGTAAAAGAAAAAGATATTTTAAAAAATTACAACGAGCAAATTCTAGCCAATAAAAAAGAGAATATTGAGTATTGGATGCTGGACATAAAAATAAACATTTTTTTTCACATAATTTGTTTATATACATATGTTTAAATATAATTAATAAAAAGTAATAATATACACTCAAAAGTGTTGTTAAAATTGTAATGTTTTTGCTCAACAAGGCAGCATTTATTTGACTAAAATTACAGTAAAAGTAATTATATTGTGAAAATGTTTTTACTTATTTTTATTTAAAATATATTTGCAAAATAACTGAATTTTTAAAACATTCTGGTGTTAATAATGAGTATTGGTTTCTGTAAAAAGAATCATACTAAATCCAAATGTTTGAGCGGTAGTGTTTTTATGTTTTTTTGATTTTAGATTTTTACTTATATCGATAACTTAGACGCAAGATGATTAAGTGTTAATAAAACTAGAGATAATACAATTTTCCCTAGAAATAATAGATTTTAAAACTCATTATATTTTCAGTCTCATAAAAAGTGCATTAAGATAAAGAAAGAACTAAACACAAGCTTTCTGACCCGTGCAAAGTCACTGCACTCTTGACAGTATTTATAACGTAATGTCAAGGAGCTCTACCATATATTAACGACATCTAACTCTTTAATCAATGCCAAATACACACACATGCATACAGACCTCTGATTTACAGCGGTAAAACCCAAACGAGAGTGAAGGGCATCATCATGTGCACTGTGTGATATACCAGTCAGGCCTAAGCTGTTTAACCGTGACACATGGAGCCACGACAACACCATCCAAGTGTGTGCGTGTGAATTTATGACATTTCGTGATGACTGAACGCACCTTCTTCCATTGTCGTCAATCAGCGAGTTTTATGAGTGATATCAGCAGACTGGCAGTGTCACAGTAAATTGGCGGGTCAGGGCTCACAGAGCTGATGGCTGTTGAAGGGGAGACAGCACACCAAGAGCTGAGTATCCCGTCCTCTCGGGCTACAACAAAGAGAATCACATAAAAGTGTTGGAGGTGTGTGGAGTTGTTCAGGAGGGAAGTAGTAACTCAGCATGTGCTGTCACTGTTAACCCAGAAGTAGTACGGCAGCCATAAATCCACTTTGTTATAAACGAATAAATTAATGTGAAGAAGATGTGACATTTTCATTGGGGGAGGCTTTATAGGAGTGGACTGCGGTTATGTCTCTTTTACTGGGTAGAAGGTTCTGGACCACAAGTGAAATAGGAAGTTATAAGGTTTGTTAAAATAAAAACAATACTGTTTATTTATTTATATATATATATATATATATATATATATATATATATATATATATATATATACTGATGAGCCAAAACACTGATGAGCCAAAACATATAATGGGAGGGATGTTATTGGTCTTTTTATTTTAAGGAATTACATATTTAAATGATTAAAAGGGATTTAAGGGAATAAAGATAAATGAATAAGAACACACTTATTAAGTAAATTATTTTAAAATATGGGCAATAATATTTTATTTTAAAATATACATAGGCTACAGTCACGTCTAATAACAAAAAAACACAAACACAACACGTTTCTTGTCTCTTCACATTCAATATGAATTACAAATCAGGTAAATAATAGCATATGTTCAATTCAAAATGGTGAATTTGCCCCCCCCCCCATAACATTGCCTACTACATTTAAGATGATGGCACTATGTGATCTACAAAGCTAATTGTGCCGCTGTTCTGCAGCAACAAATAGCTAATCACTCAACTGAAAAATACTTAAGTTACTCCCAACACTGTTTATGAGTAGCATCAAAGCTAGTGCATTAAGCCCATATCTGTGGTCTCTGTCATAGTCAACATGGCCAACAACAGCAGCTCTTAACACAGTAGAAAACTCTGTGGAGGTGACCCTCATGTCTGCCTCTTATTGTGCACTGACTGCAGGCTGTGTCAATCAGTCATAAAGACATGTAAAGGAAGTTCAGTGCTTTTAATCTTTTACAGATTCTTTTTGTCTGTTTGTGAGTGGCAGCGCTTGTGAAAGATTCAGTCGCGTAGGACAGGTTGAGTACCATCAAAGAAAAGCAACACAAAAAAATTCTTAGAGGGCATATGCAAGATAAGTTCTTGATCTACAAGCTAATCCAAGCCTTTCATGTTTATTCCATATGACATCAAGGCACTGGGGACTAATCATATTCTATAAGTGATACTAAAGGACAGTAAATTAATACAAGACAAAAAGTATCAACTGTACAGTTAACCACAGCTGACACTCAAATGGAACAAAGTTAAAGGAATATTATGGGTCCAATGCAAGTTAAGCTCGATCGACAGCATTTGTAGAATAAAAATAATTATACCACAACAATTAATATCCATTAATGTCCCCTTTTATTCTTAAAAAAAAATCTGTTACAGTGAGACACTTGCATTTACAATTTATTCATTTAGCAGACGCTTTTATCCAAAGCGACTTACAAATGAGAACAATACGTTGATTTCACGCAGCTGCTATTTTGAAATCGAAAGTGAGGCTTCGGTGGGAAGAATCCCGGAAGAACAGATAGACAACAATGCCATGGACTACCAACCTGAATATCAACTATCAAGCTGTTAAATGTCAGAGAAAGAGATTTTGTGCCTCTTTGACATGGTACCACTTGCAGAGCGCACGTTTCTGGATGGCACATAAGTCTGAAGTAGTGAGTTTAGGTAAAAGGGAGCAGTGCCAGTGGTTGTTCTGTAGGCCAACATCAGTGACTTGAATTTAATGTGAGAGGCAACTGGCAACCAGTGCAGTTTTGTGAGGAGAGGAGTGACATGTGCTCACTTCGGCTCATTAAAGACCACTCTTCCTGAAGCATTCTGGATCAGTTGCTTTGGCAGTGCAGGCTGGAAGACCAGCCAGGAGAGCATTACAATAGTCCAGTTTGGATAGAACAAGCGCTTGAACAAGGAGTTGTGTTGCATGTTCTGTTAGGAAGGGCTTGGAATTTACCTCCTGATTAGGAATTAACCTCCTGATGTTGTATAAGGCAAATCTACATGAAGTTCAATTGATCATCAATTACAACTCCAAGATTCCTGGCTGACCTGGATGGAGTTATGGATGATGAGCCTAGCTAAATGGAGGAGCTGGGATGAAGTGTTGGGTTGGCCGGGACCACAAGTAGCTCTGTCTTCACAAGATTTAGTTGAAGGTGGTGGTGGTCCTTCATCCAGCCAGAGATGTCTGTCAGACAGGCTGAGATACGACCTGATACCATGGGATGTCAGGCTGGAACGAGAGGTAGAGCTGTGTGTCATCAGCATAGCAGTGTTAGGAAAAGCCACGTCTCTGAATCACAGATCCTAGTGATGTCACGTACTGTAGATGGAAAAGAGAAGTGGTCTGAGCACTGAGCCCTGAGGCACCCCAGTAGCTAGATGTTGGGTCTTAGACACCACACCCCTCCACAACACCCTAAAGGACCTATCTGAGAGGTAAGACTTGAACCATTGGAGAGTACGGATCCCAAGATGCCCTTCATCTTTAGGATTGACAGGATCTGGTGGTTAACTGTGTCGAAGGCAGCAGAACAGATCCAGCTGGATTTGGAAGCTGCTCTTGCCAGTCTCATAACTTCAATTACTGAGATCAGGGCAATCTCAGTTGAGTGTCCGCTTTTGAAACCAGACTGATTGTTGTCCAAGAGGTTTTTCTGTGTAAGAAAGGAAGAGATCTGGCTGAAAACAACTCGTTCAAGTGTTTTCGTGACGAATTGAAGATGGGATACCGGTCTGTAATTTTCCAGATGTGCTGGATTTAGAGTGGGTTTCTTAAAGGAGCAGTTCACTTTAAAAAAAAATTGCTGATAATTTACTCACCCCCATGTCACCCCAGATGTCCACGTCTTTCTTTCTTCAGAAGGAAGTCTGAACTGGACACATCAGCGATATTAAGGCTTACACATGCAGTAAGGTGAATGTAGTTTTTTTTAAATGAAAACTTAATGTAGACGCAGCCCAAGAATTTTCCTTTAAATGGCAAAGAGCACATCAATATCAGAGGCACCACAACAAACAGCTTCCACACATTCAAACACTGATGATTCAACCGGATAATCTAATAATAATGTATCTGTATTTTGAATCCATTAGTCCAAGAGTACATTTTTGATGCTATGGCTCTATTTGTGAATAATGTGGTCTGGCCAAAACAGGCACCTTGCATAACGTCAGAGATTAACATCGACATCATGCTCCAAACTAACGACAACAGCATCGCTCATGTGTGTACATTCTCCTCCCGTGGTGAGCCCAACAGTGTAAGCACATTCGTCTAGATGCTATAAGTCCTTTGTATCCCAGGCTCTTAATGACTCCAGGAGGAGTGCGGTGAGTAATGAGCAACTGGGTGTTTGATGAACAGCAGGGTAATTCTGTAAGCCGCCACGTCGAGGCCCAGAGGAATTGAGAGCGGGCCACAGCTGAGGCTGTCGGCAGCCGCTGACAGGCCCTGAGGTTGATTAAAGTTGACCTTGATCGTGAAGTGAGGAAGAGGGAGAGAGAAAGAAAGGGAGAGAAGCACCGCGTGTGGCTGTAACCCCAGCTGGCCGTCCAGCAATCACCAGAAAACAGCGGCTGTTGGGCGAGGAGTAATTGCAGTGGAAAAGACTAAAGGAAATCAATGTAGACCGATCGATAGCAATTTGATTTTTTTTTATTGCTAATTTCTTTTGACGAAGAAGGGGGGTGTGAGATTGATCAAGTGCATCCGTACTGTATCGGCAGACTTTGTTATTCATTGAGAAGAAATGCCCAGCTGACTGACTGATGAATCGGCTGAGATCATTAAGTGTGAATAAATACATGTGATGAACACAAAATGAGCTTGACGGTTAACCTTGATGTGGAATCTTTTTGTATAAATACACAAAGTTGGGAAAAAGGTATTATAATGTCCTTTGGGGAGAAATAGAGTGCTTTTGAAGGCCGAAATTGACCGACTAGGTCTAAAATCCCAAAATGTATTTGTATACAGAAGTTGCTTTAAATCAATGCCTCAAGTTAGAATTATTTCTACAAAATAATACAGATTTAAACAGAGAAACATGGGAAGGATGATTCACTGAATCAATGAGGTAGTTTGCTGTTGATAATCAACTGCTTTTCTTGAAGTTACACTCATACCTGCTGCTTATGTCCTGAGCAACTTCGCTGTTGTCTATTATGGTGATATGTACAATCTGTGAAGTGTCAGAAATCCATTGGCTCAATTTTCACTTCCTGAGTCCTGAGTGAGAGGCAAACAAAGACCAATGATTACTCATCCATTACAATAGTCCAGTCTGGATAGAACAAGCACTTCTGCAAAGTGATAGATGAATTTGTGTCAGAATACTGTAGGGTCTGATTGTTGAGTAACCAGGGTCTGAGCTGAGGTTTTTACAGGGGTAAATAAACTGAGTTCCTCTCATTTTCTGTCACACTGCAACAATTGGTACTTCAGACACTGCCTGTTAAAAGATAAAATCATCTTACACTACCCTTAATAACCACACGTAAACAATCAAGTCTGAAAAACACCTTTATCTCTGTGCTTTCTAATATCAGTTAGATACTGTTATTTTCTTTGCACTAAAGATTTGAAAGAGGCACCTATAATCGACAAGCAGATGCACCTCAAACGGTCCTCTCCGTGGTCTTATCCGGCGATCTCTGGCGCTGGACACACTGCCCTCTGAAGAAAGGCCATTAATCAGTGTTACTTCACCTCACTGACACTCTCTCACTCACTCATTCAGTCACTTACAGCCCGCTCTGTGCCCTCTTCTGCCTTTCCTCAACAAATGAACGGACTCAATGAGCCTGTCAATCACTGTTAAAGCCCAGCCCCCCCAAAAGAGTGTTACCTGAACCACCGAATTGACTTCTTTAAACCTTTTAGATCAAAAACAGCTTTAATTTCCAGCACCTAAATTGTGCTTGTGGATAAACTTTGAGAAAAAAGGCCTAATTTCCTTAACAGCGGGTGTTTGAAATGCGATTTGGCCTAAGCGGGAGGGAGAGATGTTTGACCTCTGCTGCCACGCTGTCTCTGGCTGCCGTCCCAGTGAAGTGGCACTGACACTGATGATGCTGACGTGTGCCTGAATATGTGAGTGAGTTTAATAGGAATCCCAAGACCAGCAACACACCGTGTCAATCACAAGCTGGTATGAGGTGTATTTGGAGCTCTCCTTGGGATTCAATTCCGCAAATATCCACTTCCCCAAGGTTACATTAAGAGCATTCATCACCAAAGGTCATCGTTTTAATACACATATTGGAATCCGGACAGTCGTAAAAATGCACAACTACATCTTTATAGCATCCCTCAATGGATCCATCTTGCAAACTGTCTTTTTAGTATACCAAAAAATGTAAATGCCCAAACATCCATCAGAAAAAGCACTGATTTGCATTGCCGGAAAAAGCAGTGCAGTCTAGCAGCGGAGAATTTTTTTTTTTTTTCTTTAAGATTCACTGTATGACCCAAACAATCGTCTGTCTGATCTGGTTATGATGAGATGAATGATTTATGGTGGTCTCCACACCCCACATATAATAAAAGAGAGTGAGAAATACTAAAAGCGAGACTGAAAAAAGACTCTGGCAAGGTTGAGAGGACTCCCTGTAAGTGCTGAATTAATTTATGACTCTATCTGAGCTTGAGCAGTGCTAAAATATTCGCTTCGCAGCACTGATTTTCTTGCCTACTGTCTGAGACGGCGTCTGCGAGCCTGTGAATTAGCATCGCTGCTTAAAGGTGTTCACACACACACACGCTCAGCCCATTAGCAGATCTACCAGATCTACGTAATATCTTACGCTAGAGGAAAACCTCTTTTCCATGAGATATTGAAGCCAAAAATTATCCTTAAAGTCCCTGTAAAATCAAAATAAGTATGTGTTCTGAGTTTGTCACACCACAGAAAAATGTGTAATTAGCCACCCAGCCAAATTTGAATGATGAAAAAAGCCGGGAAGTACATAAAATAAGCTATCAAAATCATGAAAAAATGAGCAGATTCTCTACTCTCAAACGCCGGGGGCGTGTCCGCTGGCTGCACTGAAACCACACCCACTCACGGGAAAGCTGTTGACGGTGATATTAGCTGATTAGCTTGAGACGGGAGGATGAACACACTGAGGCGGGAGATCGTCGTTTCGGCCCCTTTCACCAGTAACAGCGGATTATCAGTGAATTATCAGTGAATCCAAGTTGTCTCTGAGGAAAGTTTATAAAACGATCCAGTGTAAAACGATCACTACAGAGGCAGGTGTTGTTGATGTGATCGTTTTTAGGGGAATTTAAATGAAGATACCGATCTAAAAAGGGGTCCAGGACTTCGCAACTTCTTCTTCCTGGACCTGTCCAGCCTCCTTTTCAGCCAGAGGTGCAGACCTCTGTCTCAGCAGCATTCTCCATGGTGGATGGTGCGAAAGACAGAGGATACCAATCTCTTCCTCCTGTGGAAGAAGCTGTAGCAGCCCATCTTTGCCCGCCCTCTGTTGTTTACGTTACCCGCGCTTATTCCGCCACTGGGCAGGCTGTGTCGCCATTTTATTCGATGGCCATGCTGCAGATACTCCAGGCCGAATATCTCCGAAAAATGGATGAGGAAGGACCGGAAGCTATCAGCGTGCCAGATCTAAGGAACGCTACGGACCTAGCTCTTCACGCAGCAAAATCCGCAGCACAGGCCATTGTCACTGTCGCTGAGAGACACCTTTGGCTGACGCTATCTGAGATGCCGGACTCAGAGTGCTCTCTGTTCCTCGATGCACCAATCTCCCCAGCTGGCCTCTTTGGATCCTCCGTCATAGATATTGCGGATAGATTCGCCGAGATTCAGAAGACGTCACAGGCTATGAAGCACTTCCTCCCGAAGCGTTCTAGCTCCGCATCAGGTGGTTCAAAACAGCCATCTGCTCGAAGCTCCCAGCCGCCCGCCACCACCTCTTCACAGCGTTGTCAAGCCTGGGACCAGAAACCATGCTCTCGCTCTGCCGGCCGCCGCTGGGAGGGGATGTATTGGAACCAGACTCATTCAATGCCACGCCGAGTCGCTGGGGAACGACTTAGCTTATCAATGCTTGAACAACTTAAAGTGCTGTTTGTAAAGGTGTTCAGGTCTCGCCGCGACCAGACTTCCACCAAATCTTTTTGCTTGTTCAGTTCCAGAAAATGCGACTGTATTCTGCATTAAAAGTTGGTACCATGGCCCGCTTGCCTGCACACAAAAGCCGATTTTATGGAGACCCAGATGAATCACATAAAGAGTACAATTTCTGGTGTTCCAGCCATGGCCGATGGTGTTATGAGTGTAATAAAAATGTCCACAGCCCAATGTTCATTTCTACACACAAGCAGTTCACCACAATATAGGGCTCGCACAAATAAAATTGACTCATGTTGATTGTGTATTAAATGTAGTGAATGTGCCCACAAACACTACACACACTGCATGTCCCACAGTTTCTGTAAAAACGAAAGCTCAGGCCGATGGTGTTTTTATTGCAGTAAATGTGCCCGCTGTCTCGCGCCCACATTCACTCACAGACATGTTAAGCCCCACGGGGCTCGCCCTGCTCTCTCTCTCTCTCAGCAAACTGCTATAAAGAAAGCGAGCGCGGCCAGGCTGCCCACCGCGATTGGCGTGCCCCCTGCCTCAAACGCTGCAAGTACAGTGTTTACGTTACAGCACACCAAAGCTCTCCTATCGCCACTACGTTGTGGTCAGAGCCCAGATCTCATTCTACCCCAAGCTATTCATTCAAATGCGTGGGCAAAGCTTCCCGGGGTATCAGAATGGGTGATGAACGTTATAAAAAGAGGCTATTCGCTGCAGTTCACTCGACGTCCCCGCCGCTACACGCCGTGCGTCGAAACTACGGTAAAAAACGAAGTAGCCCATCTACTTCGAGCAGAAATAGCGAAACTATTGAGCAAAGGGGCAATAGAGCCTTTATCTCAAGCTCAGAGCGAAGGGGGCCTTTACAGCAGATATTTTCTGGTACCGAAAAAAGACGGAGGTCATCATGGTTTCCACAAAAATATTAAGCAGCAGAACTGTTTTCAACATTGATAAGAAATGTTTCTTGAGCACCAAATCAGCACAAGTAATTCTGAAGGATCATGATCATACAGAAAATGTAGCTTTGCCATCACAGAAAGTACTGTACTTTTCATTTTTATATGCACAGTACCATAATAATACAGCATAATATACAGTCATTTATATACCATGACAATGATTTACTAGTTTAAAATGTTTTTTGCAAAGATGTATTAATGGATATTAAATTGATCAGAGCTGAGTAAATAAATGCAATTAACCACAAGCAGTGTTTAATTCACAGCTCTCTCTCTCAAAGTCTTCTTTTTTACCTTTCTTAACAAACAGCACTTTAAGTTGTTCAGGCACTGATAAGCTAAGCCGTTCCCAAGGGACTTGCCGTGGCATTGAATGAGTCTGGTTCCAATACATCCCCTGCCAGCCAATCAATCACTGGCAAGCACTGCAAACTAATCATTTATTGATGCCACGGCACAGCCATGAATTTCTAATAGCATTCGTCTTATTTAACAGTCCAGATCAAACAGAGAAAATCCAAACATGCTGGAAGGGAATGGTTAGAAAAAAAAGAGTTAATTCCTGAGCATATCCTTCTTTTTGGCAGCCAACCGACAGATATTGATGGAGAGGGCTGACGAATAAGAGAGGAGGGCAAGGTGGAGGCAGAAAGGGAGTTTGTGTGTGCGTGTTTGTATGTATGTATAAGGGAGATGGTGTTACACATTTGAATTTCATGGAGAGTTTCATATCAAATCAGGGCATCTAGGTGAAATGTTTCTCGACCTCGGGGTGATGAGAAGTAGATGAATATATTGCCTTTTTTTTAACCGCTTCATCAATGTGCGCTGACTATGTGCACTAACAGAGCTTCAGGGTAAATTGGGACTTTAGGTTAAAACTATCCCATCACTGCATGAGAGAAAAAATTTTGTTAAAGGAACTGTTCACTCAAAAAAATAAAAGTTCTGTCAGTATTTACAAAACTTAATATGCTTATTTTTGTTTAAGACCAAAGCATTATACTGTAGTTCCTGTTAATGACAGGTCATAGTTTACCACACTTTAAGAGTGATTGAGAGACTGTGGGATTTGGAGTGTCCAACATTTATAGCCTGTTGGAGCCAGTGGATTACACACACCGCACAGAGAGAGACAAGCAGTGACAGACAGAAGAGAGGTCATGCAAAGATAGCAGATGCACACAAGTCTCACATTAGTCAGATGAGGTTTGTTGGGCCTCTGTCGCCCCCTGGTGAGCACTGGCTTAAACATACCTGAGAACAGGATGTGGTGACAGTGGAGTCAAATAGCTCTGCTGAGGAATTATACATGGGCATAAGTTATAAAGAGCAACATAATAATGTTATGTATAGCGCTGTGTGGTTCAATTCGTTTTAAAATACATTTACATCTTTTTGAACATAAACATATCTAAAATCCACAATATTTATTCACAGTTCAGACACACATTACTTCTCTAAAATCATTTCCCATTTTCTCTTAAAGGCATTACATCCCATAAGAAAAATGTTCACAAATGTTTCTTTTAGACAGCAATGGGATTAAATTGAGAGCAAATGGAATGAGAAAAAGAATCTCATATTCATGTTTCAGACAAGATCTCAGCGATTTATCATATTATGCTCTGATTGCCCAGACACAAAAAAAATTTATTTTAGTATTGAGATATTATTATTTTAAGTTTTTATTAATATTTTGGTAAGTTATTTTTATATTTTCCATTTTCATTTCAGTTTGAATGAATGGTCATTTGATAGTTTTTTATATGTATTTATAGAGGGTTTTTTTTCTTCGGTTTTAGTTATTTTAGTACAACAAAAAGAGAAACATTGCTTAGCTGAAATAAAAAACAGTTTTTTCATATTTTAAATTGACATGTATTTCGATTAATGATATGATCTTAGTGCTTTAGTTTTAATTAACTATAATAACCCTAATTCTAAGTCTCCACTTAAAAAATCTGAGCTTCCAATTCAATTTAATATATTTCTTATCAGATGTCAGTATACAGTATATGTCAGTGCAAGTTGCTTTCAGTTAAAACAGCTTAAACATGAATTTTAGTCTGGGACTCTCTTAAGCCTTGTCTGTGAAACCAGGAATAAGTCTGCTGAACTATGAAACCTGATTTAACTTAATTGAGAAAAGCATGATAAACTCATCTGGATGGCAACAGAGCACAAACAAATATTTATTTTTTCAACAATGGAAAAACCAAGCTGAAATATTTCATACTAATAAAGACACATTAGATATCTCACATTGACCTTTTCTAAAAGCAAAGTGCTGAGTGTGCAGTTCAGCCCCCTGTCATTTAAGTTCAACCCAACAAACAATTCTCTTCCTCAGGCAAAGGGCCCCGAGTGTGTGTGTGTGAGCGAGTGTGTTCATGTGTCTGCATGAGTGAGCATAATATACTGTAATTAATCACAATGCACCCTGTTTGACTCCAGAGAAATGAGAGATGTCTGGTGCTGTCTATGTCTCCACATGCTCAGCCTGTTCAAGGACTTCTAGAACTAATATTCATAATCATATTTGGGTTTTTAATTTTGCTTACTTTGTTTAGGGTTTTGTCATTCCATGCTGCAATCTTTGAATTGAGTTTATTGTTTTGTAAAAATAGTGACATCTTTTCTCACTCTGATTCAATGAATATATGTGTCCAGCACATTGGACCCCATTCATGAAACACAAACAGAATGTGAACAGATTGTATTCAATTTAATGCAAGAATTTGCATTGGAATGGTTGCATGAACAATGACATTTCTTCTGCATGAATGAAGTCCACTGACTGTATTTTATATGGCTGGGGCACAGAAGGCCTGACCTGATAGCACTTGACTCCTGCAGAATCCTTATCAACTATGCCGACACAATTTGTCCTGCTATGGACCGCTGGCTTAATCTGGGGAGAAACATGACAAAATGATTGGGGGGAGAAAACAGCTCAATGGAAAATCTCTGCATCTGCAGAAGCTATCTGTGCAATTGGACAGAGTAAATGCCAGAAAGTTTGAAACATGTCATTGAATGTCAAAATCCCACCTTGTTCCGAGGGATAAGCATAGTAGAAGAAACGTCAAAGAATATGTCAACAACTTTTCATGTAAAAAGAGATAAGCTCCAATTCGTTTCTTGACTTAAGACACATTTTTTAAAATCAAAGATCAGTTGCCTCATGTTGGGGTATAAGCAAAATGTCAAAGAAATATTTTAGAAAATAATGCCTATCAAAGAAGGACACATCATGCACAATGAAAACTATCTATACACTTTTAATCCTTTTATAATATAGCACTTTATTGCACAATTAAAAATCATTACTACGAGAATTTTTGTAATTTTAGATTCATTATTTTAGGTATAACAATAATTATTCTCATATCCCAGAGCTGTTTCTGAGGTATGCAAGCAGAACTTTTCAAATGTTTGCAAAAATGTTAGTTGTTAAAATATTATACTTTTGTATTAGATTAGATTTCCAATGCTACTGTACAGTCTGAACGAGTCCTTATGTATCTACGTTCATACTTGAGACTGTCTTACTGTCAGCATTTTCTCACACCATTGTTTTGTTTGCTTAAAAAATTAAAAAAGATATAGGCTAATATTCACATGACAGAATAAGTATTTTCAAAACTATTTTTATAACTAAAATGTCAGTATTGTAAATATATGAGGCCAAAAAAAATAGTCATCAGCTAACTTTGTTAGTTATTATGAGAGAAATTTATTGAGAATAAAATTTAATTATTTACTGTATCACTATCAGGTAAATTTATAGTATAGTATTTGTATATAGTACTATATACGTACTATTGTATATAGTATAGTAATTACCACAATTATTAACATTTTACTGTGTAAATATTTTATATCACAGCTAATGTCATGAGCTTCATTCGTCTATAACTGCGTGTTGAAAATACATGATGGCATCACAGTTTGGAGACTTGTTGAGGGTGAGTCACGTAGTCGGACACCGGTCGACCCCAGAGCCTGAGTCTGCTGACCCCTCCGTCGGGAGCTATGACCAGGCGCACGTGAGTCACAGGCCCACAATGCACCACAGACTCCCCAGAAAAGAAATGCCTGTGGTGTGCCTTCAGCTAGATGAGGAAGATTGTGATCACATTTACAGAGAACAAAAAGGAATAAAGTTGAAGATGAAGGCAAATGAAATTTGTGCAATTCATACTTTTTGAGGAGGAAGGACAATTCTCCACTTGTGGCTTTTGTCTGAGCGCCACTGGTTAAGAATTAAATTGTTCTCCTCATCTGGGGTCAAACTGCAGGCCTCGATCTTGCAGGAGTCTGGAAAATTCCCTAAGACAATAGTTGTTTTTTAAAGCATATTTCAAGCTTAAAGTTAAAAAGTTTCAAAGGTTTGGGGTCAGTAAGATTTTTTAAAATGTTTTTAAAATAAAGACTCTTATGCTAGCCAAATACCAAACCAAATATTATTACAATTTAAAATAACTATTTTGTATTTTAATTTATTTGAAAATTTATTTATTCATGTGATGGCAAAGCTGAATTTTCAGAAATCATTCTAATATGCTGGTTTGGTGGTCAAGAAACATTTCTATTACCAATGTTGAAAACAGTTGCAGTGCTTAATATTTTTGTGGAAACCGTGCTACATTTCTTTCAGGACTTATTTTATGAATAGAAAGTGCAAATGTCATTTAATATGGAAAACATTTAGACAGAAAATGCAATATATATATATATATATATATATATATATATATATAATACTTCTAGTACCTTTAAAATGGTTGGTATCTAGCTCAATTTTGCTTATGATACCAGGATGTCCTAGTCTGAGAATAGCCCACTCACAGCCTGGTACCTGCAATATGCCTTTCTCATCCACCTGAAAAGCAATATATGGGACCTGTGTGGGGATGGGAATAACTGATGTCTATGTTTCCTAAAATGACAAGACTGCTTTTACCCTTAAAATTGTGGGCCGATCCAGGCGTCTGGCTGTCTCCCACCCGTCTCCCATGTTTTCACCTCTCCCTAGGGCTATGGAGAAGCACACATTCAGACAACCACAAAGTACTGATCTAGATCTCAAAATCTCTATTTTATTCCATAATCTTCTGCATACAATAATTAAATAGACCGTAACTTATTTATTGGGAAGTGATGTTTAGTATTCATAGAAATAAAGTATGGCTTGTTTTTTTTAATGATATGCCTGTAAAGGCACACTATGCAAGATTTGAACCTTAATATAACAGCTTCAAAGTCATTTCGGTGGTGAGCAAAGTCATAGTAGGGTGAATCATCCTGGTAGTAAAGCTTGGGGAGGACGCTGCCAGAAAAATCAGCAAGTTTGAGAGAGACGCCCCTGACAAATCTCGCAAAAATTACGAAATGCTTTATGGCAACGACGTCACACACATCAACAACAACACGTGAAGTCACACTATAGGCAACTTTACTATTATAAACCATCGTCACCATCGTTACCATCGTCAGTAGTTCAGTGGACTGCAATATAAAGTGGAGTTACGGTTATTTACGACAGTGCAAGTACACTAGGGGTCGCTGTTTCACAAAAACATCAGAGCTGCATAGTGTGGCTTTCAAAGCAGAGATTGCATTTTAGATGTTTCTTTTAGCTCAACTGAAAAAACAAAAAAACAAAAACAAAACATAATGCCTCTTTAAAATGTTTCTCAACTTGCCAGCCCAGACAGCAACATAGTTTCGGCCCAGATGTGTGGAATCCACGTGTACCTGATGTGGGCCGTATCTGGGCCAACTCAATGGTGCTGTCTGGGAGTCCAAAGAATTACTCACCAATCATATTGCGTGGGTGACCGTAGTGGGCATCGCTGTAGCCTACGCATACGCCTCCATTAACCAGGGCAACAAGATCCACTAGGTCTTGGCCAGGTACAGTGGACCAGTCCTTCTTCCCAACGCCATAAACTTTCAGCCTTGCAATGCCGCCATCTGCAAAAATCAAACAAAAAAAATAAAAGCTGAAATTTTTATTTTTTAATATGCAGAAACAACTATAAGTAGGTTGATATTCCAGAAAAAGTGTAAGCACTAGCAAAATATTGTTCTGTTTGTTAAAGTATCCGAACCAGCCCAACACAAACTCATTGGCTCAACCAACAGAGAGCAACAGTCAATACAGAATATAAAGTCTATATAAACATTAAATATATTGTTTCTATATAGAGTCAACATCAAATGGATATTTCTCCATTGTTTTACATTCAATTATGTTATTCCCATAAATGTGGTTTATGGGGTTCTTTTCCCTCATTAAAGAAATTAGGTACTCATTCTTGTACCTTTTGTCTCTTTGTAAAGATTTTCAAATACTTTTATGCTTCAAATCTAAGTTTGTCATTTTGTGCTTCATCTAATAGCAGGTTCATAGCTTATTACATTTAGACATTTTTGTTTTAAACCCTGTGGGAATAATACTTACGGGACCAAGACTACTGAAAAAAGTAGCACTTTAAATTATGGTTCAGTTGAGGACTAACAGTTTGGCCGCAATGGCAGGCAGGGGGGAATGCTTTTATATTTATTTTCTGTTTGGTGACACAATTACAAATGACAAACTTCAGCTTTAATTCAGAGCTACAATTCTTTCAACAATTCATTGAAAGAATCTTTTCCCGTAGGCACCTTGGGCAAGAAATCATCCGCTAAGAAAAATGAGTAAATAAAACACAACATAAAAAATCTGGAAAAAGCACATACTCTCCAGTTTTAAGGTCTTATATAAATAAAACGTTAATATTTTATTATCATTTTACAAGCTTTCATTTGTATTCATTTTACAAAAAAAAATGGCTCTAAGATGTTTCTCCATTGTAGCATCTCTCCCGAGGCATTTTTTTTTATTATTATTATGAATGATCACATTCTCTGTTTTGTAACTTTTTAAAATTGCATCAAATGATTAATGTTGCTGAACATATATTACCTGGATAAATGTTGAGGCGGATATGGGTAACTCTGTGTGGATAGGTGACACTCAGGTAGTTGTGGCATGTATCAGAGTAACCCGGCTTCATCTCTGTCATCGGGACAATCTCCTTCCAGCTGTCTGAGTTTAGCTGTTCAACAAAAATTCAGACTGAGTTCTGTTCCCTCTGACTGTAGATTTTATGTATGATCTAGCACACTAGACGATATTTTACACCTTTGCCACAGCTTCAAACTGGCTTGGGGAAGCTGCCATGCCTGTACGATCTCCTTCAAGAGTGAACAATGGAATCTGATCTGATTTAGAAGTGACATATATTAGATAATCAAGTTAACCTTAAACGTGGTCCTTTAACGTATACTTGCAGTCTCAGGCGACGACCATAGGCACCTACCAAGACAGGCCACTTGAATGGAGACGTATGGGCCATAGTTCCCCGTGAAGAACGAAGTGTCCACATCAAAGCCATGAATAATTCCTGGAACTCCTAACTGTACAATGCACCAGTCATGACCTTTAACACAAGATGAGAGACACATGCATCTTTCATGAGGTAACTAAATCTGTTGTAAGTACGGACAGAGCACTCTTTGAGATTGCAAAACATGCCCTGAAAGCCTGGTCAGATGAGGAAGCATCTCAGTGTTGCAGTACATCTTTCGCACATGAGTTCATTTCACAGATCTTCAGAGACACTGAATGGATGATAGAGGGATGTAGCCTGCAGCTATTTTACTCTAACTCATCCAGGTTCAATTGAACTCACTCTCATTAGAGAGAAATGAGGAACACACAGAGCCCTATTTCAGTTTTACAGTGAACTTTGATTTGTGAAAATGGACTAATACCTGGAATTCTTTTCCTCCGGGTTTCCCAGCCATCCATCCATTTCCCATATTCAGTAAACGCTGAGGCTATGAATTCTGGAGGGTCTCGCTTCAGGTCATTTTAGAACAACATTTTTAACATCAGATCATTCTAGAAAAGTTTGAATACATGAATATTACGAGTACACATAAAAGGACTACCTTCAATAGATTTCTGGCAGGGGCAAACCACTCATCTGTGGCAAAAATCACCTTTAATGACAACGTTAGTACTTAGCAAATGCAATATAACCAAGAACATCCGCATATTTAAAATCTCATAAAATATGACATTGTTTATTATATTTAAAATGCATAAAAATGCTGTTCACCTTTCCTCCAGCTGTTTCACATGCGAGGTTGTTGAACTGCAGGAAATGTGGCTGACTGCTGGCCGCCTTCTGTATGGGTCGATTTGCCATGTTTGTGCGAATTAGATTTGAGCTAATTTTGTTTCAAATTCAATTCTTGTTTGACATTACAATGACCTAAAAAGAGGATGGTAGAGAAGTGCTAACTCGCTTCGATATTATAGACTGACTGATAATATTTAACTAACCCCTCTCTAGCCTAAAACAGAGCGAAGTCCATAATTTATGATCAACAGCGGTCACGTTGAATATCATGAAAGTACAAAATTGATTATTAAATACAATCGCGAGTCATCTGTAGCAACTCGAGTAAAGAACAGAATTAAGCAGGTATTTTATAAAAGTTAAAATCTCCGTTTAAACAACCTACATGTGTATGCACATATTTATGCAAATGTTGTATGGTTTCGAACAGACTGGAACATTGCAACCACAAGAAGGGGCATTACAAGATTTGGGGAAAGTTGTATAACTTATCTTTTTTTTTTTTTTTAATCACAGTACTTTATTTTCAGTACAATGTAAAACAAATAACCTTGTTTATTTGTATAGTATATGATTAATTTGGTTGGTTAATTTTCAGTGGGGTCACCCCACTGAAAATTAACCAACCAAGGTTAGCCTGCATTTACAAATTGAGCCCGTTTTATATATATATATATATATATATATATATAGAGGAGTTACAATCACCTGTGACATTGGAAAAACAACACATTTCGTCAATATTAAAGCTGCAGTCGGTAACTTTTTTGGGGTTAAAAATTACCCAAAATAATTATTTGAGAAAATAGATAACCAGCCAGTGTTAAAAACGGTCTGCTTGCCTTAGCTCCATTCAAAGTGATAGGCTTGTAATGTTTTTAAGCTCAGTGGTACTAGTTGATTTCCGAGGGAAATGGGCTTTATGCCCAGCTGCACTACTTCCTGAACTTCAGCCAGCTCCTTGTTTCCTGTCTGCCATAGACCAACGCTACTTTTGCGTCATCGAAGGGTAACGCCCCCTTTTGGGGGAAAACACCTCTATACTGTCTATGGGAAAACAAACGGATTCCCATGAGAACAGAACTCGCACTAGATCTGCAAAGTTTCTTGATAGCAAAAATGGCACAAACTTATAGAAGCTAACGTTACTGAATACGGGGTTACAGAGGTGTCCCTTTGAAATGGTCGAAAACTGGATTAATGACCCCACACAGCGGCCAAATATGGACTATTCAGACATCTAACGTTACCACTATCTCGTGGAATCACCAAGTAAGTAGCCTTTTTTTCATTAACACTCACAGTATGACAAACTAGACGATGAATGGATCATATTTAACTTGATTTAAGCTATTGACATAGTCTAATAAGGTAACGTTAGTTGCTAACAGCTAGTCTTTCTAATAGCTAGTCGACAACAAAACTGTCAATAGCTTAAATCAAGTTAAATATGATCCAAGTGACATGGCCTCATCGTCTAGTAGTTTGTAATAGGCTACTGTGAGTGTGTAAATGATAAATAAATAAAAAAGGCTACTTACTTGGTGATTCCACGAGATAGTGGTAACGTTAGATGTCTGAATAGTCCATATTTGGCCGCTGTGTGGGGTCATTAATCCAGTTTTCGACCATTTCAAAGGGAAACCTCTGTAACCCCGTATTCAGTAACGTTAGCTTCTTTAAGTTTGTGCCATTTTTGCTATCAAGAAACGTTGCAGATCTAGTGCGAGTTCTGTTCTCATGGGAATCCGTTTGTTTTCCCATTGACAGTATAGAGGTGTTTTCCCCCAAAAGGGGGCGTTACCCTTCGATGACGCAAAAGTGGCGTTGGTCTATTATTGGTCAAATTGATTAATTCAGGTGTGCTTGACCTCAGTAGTCGTGGCAACAATAATCAGACACACCTGAATTAATCAATTTGGCCAATAATGGCAGACAGGAAACAAGGAGCTGGCTGAAGTTCAGGAAGTAGTGCAGCTGGGCATAAAGCCAATTCAAACATGTCTCTGCGTCATTACGTCACATCAGTTGAGTCTCTGCTAGTATTCTATATCGAGTCATTATGTCACATCTGTACAGATAAGAGTCTCAGCTAATACAGGCTATATGCCATCAGTGAAGAACTTCTGCCAAAATGGTCACCACCATAAATCACAGATGGACTGCGGTATACGCCTTATTCACAGCAGCGCCATCTTTGATTTTTATTGAGAATGAAAGCGAGGCTGTAAGGGATAGACTTGCATCTCTTCAATGGGCTGTACTGTTATTTAATGTGTTTTCGGATTGCTCTGCTCATAAAACACTGGAAACATATCTTTGCAAAAACTCCCGACAATGTGAGCTGTGGAAAATTGTAAGTAATCTAGCCGCTTTATTCAGCTTTTTACAGCGGATGCCATTGGAAACATGGTAAGTCTATCCCTCACAGCCTCACTTTCATGCCCGTCATAGCGCTGCTCTGAATAAGGTCTATTAGGTCAGGAATAAGTTTGGGCACTATCAGATACTGATCATTGTGTTCTCCATAAGAATGGGGGCCAACACATGACACTGCAATCTGATAAACATTTATGTGCAAACAAGAGTGAAGTCATAGCAATCCTTACCACTTCAGAACACCATCTTTTTAATGCCACAATGCTTTCATGAACTAACATCTTATACGATGACATAAAGAAAACAAACAGAAGTCACTTAATGACTTGGTAAAATAATTAAAAAGACAGGGGACATGACAGTAAACAAATTTATTTTGTCATCTGCACTTTACAGTTGGAACTCCGGGAATTCAAATATCACATCCTTGCCTGTAAGCTTCTTGTAGACACCAGAGAAGGTCTCAACCTGAAACAACAACCACAAATTAGCTAAAAAAAAGAATATTCAGTGAAAAGACTGAACAGGAAATTGTGACAGTTACTTATAAATTGAAATGTAGAGCACTAAAAATAAAACTAGACCATAGCCTACTAATTGATGGGTTTTTCAAAAGGTAAACATCTCCAGTTAAAGTCAAGGATAAAAACAATCACAGAACGATTATTTGCCTGATAATTCATCACAAATCCCAAAATAGAAACTCAATTTGAACAATTAATAGTGTGCACTGCATGGTTTACCTCCCCAGTAACGGCCCAAAGGGCTCTGGGAAGATGTAGGAATATACAGGACGCCGTCCACACCAGCCAGAGGCCGGGGACAAGCTTGCTATCCAACGTCATGGAACGGGACTGTACGTCATAGCACCGAAGTGCTGCGCTCCCTTACGCCACACGGACAGAGCCACATGAGAGCCATCTCACAGGATGTCCACGTTGGGTTACTGCATTTAAGAAGAGTAGTACTCACTTTGTGTTCAACATTGTTTTGCTGTGCCTTGTCGAGGTGGACCTTGATGAGCCTGCTGCTGTCCAGTTTCACACGAATCCTCTTGCCAACAATTTCGCTGGGGAAGACCAGGTCCTCAAGGATAGCATCATGCACATTAGTCAGAGTTCGGCTAAAGGAGAAGACAGATTAAGCGGACAAGTTTAGTGTTCATCTACTAAACATTAGGTTTAGTCACTTAAAAACATGAAACATGCTAAATATAACAGATTTGGATGTGCACTGCATGGTTTACCTCCCCAGTAACGGCCCAAAGGGCTCTGGGAAGATGTAGGAATATACAGGACGCCGTCCACACCAGCCAGAGGCCGGGGACAAGCTTGTTATCCAACGTCGTGGAACGGGACTGTACGTCATAGCACCAAAGTGCTGCGCTCCCTTACGCCACACGGACAGAGCCACATGAGAGCCATCTCACAGGATGTCCACGTTGGGTTACGTCACACTAACAAGGCCAATCAGTCTAACTATGATATGGTAGGCAAATTCACACTGAGAAAGCAAGCACTACTAACCCTGACTCCGCAAACACAGCTTCCAAAATGCAACAAGACGACATTTACCTCCTGGGACGCTTCTGCTTGTTTTTTGTGCGGCTTTTCCTTGTAGGTTTAGGCAGGATTCTCCTCTGAAAAAAAACATCAAGATTAAAACCATTAATTTGGTTGTCAACATGGCAACTCTTAAGCAACATCACATTATTGTGCCTCTAAAAGGCATGTGCACTGCATGGTTTACCTCCCCAGTAACGGCCCAAAGGGCTCTGGGAAGATGTAGGAATATACAGGACGCCGTCCACACCAGCCAGAGGCCGGGGACAAGCTTGCTATTCAACGTCGTGGAACGGGACTGTACGTCATGGCACCGAAGTGCTGCGCTCCCTTACGCCACACGGACAGAGCCACATGAGAGCCATCTCACAGGATGTCCACGTTGGTAAATCAAAAAAATCACACTAAAGCCGCATTTCCACTGCACACGACGATATTGGCATACGATTGTCACTCGCATGAAACTTTGAAAATGGTAGTGAGGTAACCGTTACCCTCGGATATTCACAATTGTAAAATGAATGTTTTTAATGAATGTAATGCATGAATGAAGACACAAAACAAAATGACCCTAAATACATCTAAAAATAAACATAAGATTTTATAGAGCTAATCAATATAAATGTTGATTTAATCATTACAAAATATTTTTTCTGCCATAATTAACTGATATAGTACAGAAATAGAGTTTACAGAATAACAATAGAGTTAAACTATGGGCAATTTTAGTATCTTCATGCTCAGTTGATTAGAATACAACCAGTCACAAAAGGTCTGTACGTAAAAGTTCCGATATTTCAATGGATCCAAAGCTTAATCGGATTCGAATTCTCCACATACGCATGTGATCGGAACTCCCCGCACGACTCTCCATTGGAAATAATGTCCAGTCTGACAGCTGTCGTGTACAGTGGAAAGGCAGCTTAAGGCTAAAAATCATGTTAAAGGCAAAGTTTGAGGACCCCATGAAATGATTTGACAAGTGTTATCAGGTCCAGTGCCAACCCTGTGCAATTGAAACAGGATGGTTGGCAGGATATAAAATGGCTTCACCTTTTAGAATTATCCAATAGGTCAGCGAAAGGTAAAGATGATCATTTTACATCTAAAGAGCATTTGATTTGGACAAATTAATTTGAACATAAAACACCTGCATAATGTGACTGGAAAAATCTGATTTTTACTTGAGAGCACCGGATTGGACATTTCATTTTTAGTTGTCCAGTCAAACTTCACGAGTACAAACAATTTTTAGATCTAAATAGCATTTGAATGTTAACATCTCAATGTGTAGATTCACACTAGCAAACAATGGCCTCAAAAGAACAGACATGGACTCAAAGCCACAAGTTTAATTTGGATTTAATGAGCAACTCTAAAATACAACAATCAAAAATACAGAAGTACAGCACAGCTAACAATGTTCTACATTCAAAATCAAATGCTTAAAGGACGAGTCTTACCTGTGCGATGAACACCACATGCTTGCCGCTGAATTTCTTTTCCAGCTCACGCACGAGCCTCACCTGGATCTTCTGGAAGGACTTCAGCTGGGGCACCGGCACAAAGATGATGATGGCTTTCCTGCTACCACCAACCTCAATTTCCTGCAAGAGAGAAAGAGAATGAATAGTGTGAACAGGCACACAACGCATAAATCTACAAAAGACAACCTAGAATTCACCAAGTTTTACTTTACAGTGGAGGGCATGTGCACTGCATGGTTTACCTCCCCAGTAACGGCCCAAAGGGCTCTGGAAAGATGTAGGAATATACAGGACGCCGTCCACACCAGCCAGAGGCCGGGGACAAGCTTGCTATCCAACGTCGTGGAACGGGACTGTACGTCATAGCACCAAAGTGCTGCGCTCCCTTACGCCACACGGACAGAGCCACATGAGAGCCATCTCACAGGATGTCCACGTTGGTTATGTCATATATCAGATCAAACAGCTATTTATTGTACTATGCTGTAGCTGAACTATTGCAATGGTAATCCAAAATGAATGAACCCAAGTTTTTACCTTAGCAGCAGTGATGTGGAGCTCCCTCAGCTGAGCCTTCAAATCAGAGTTCATCTCCAGCTCAAGAAGGGCCTGCATGAGACAGACTGAAGTTTATCATAAGAACAGTCGAAAAGGAGGATACAGATGCTTGCATATCATTTTTTTTTTTTTTTTAAATCACGAGTTGCTGAATTATACCTGGGAAATGCCAGACTCAAACTCATCTGGCTTTTCGCCATTTGGCTTTACTATTTTCGCACTGGTACTGAACATGGCCTGTGTCTGAAAAACAGAAACAAACTTGTAAGAATACAAACACGACAGCATAGAGTATAGCAAGATTATTTCACCTAAAAAGATGGTGTCGTTTACTAACCCTCACTTTGCTCCAAACCTAAACTCATAATTCAATAACTATCTTAATTTATTTACACTCTTCTCACAACTTTAACGTACATAAAATGTAGGCTCAGGTCGTCAGGTGATTATATTACGCATATTTCATTTTATGGTACACAGATGAAAGTCACGGGTTTAGAAAAACATGAAAGTTTATTAGAATTAAATTATTTAGCTAACTAGCCTTTAAAAGTGACAATCTAATGCGTCTGTAAAGATAAGCAAGGTGACATGCTATTCATAAGAACCTATAATTAAATAAATTAACGTAAAACGTCTCGGCAATTAATCGAATTATTAATATCTAATTGAAAATTAATTACGATTGTTTTAAGCAATTTACCAGCTAGGCGGCAACCGTTAAGAAAAACAATTTCTACTAGCTCCAAGTGTGTTCTTAGCATGCCGTTAGCATTGACAAGCTAGCACAGAATCACAACATATACATCACAAGTTTAATTCTATGACAAATATTACTCTTAAATATATGGTATTTTACTTCATAGAGGCATTTTCGGGCATATTACAACACCACATGGGCCGCAGTGATACTGTAGTACAGACACGTCTGCTAGCACATCTTAAATTTATAAATTACTGTTTCTAAAATAGCCATCCATTGTCTTGTATACTCGCATCTAACGCATCTCAGTGAAAACATCATGTAAAGCTCATGCGTGGAGGTAAATATTACTTATTTTCGACATTTTAAATTGATATCCATTTAGCTGAGCACATTCAGTAGACTCACCTCTATCAACGACGGCCTGGGAAGAGGCCGTATTCTCGCGAGAGGCCGGTAAAAGCATGTTGGTGTGTTGCATGATGGGAAATGTAATCATCCTCCTTGACTGCAGAGGGTGCCCGTTCTTCTTATTTATCATTTTGTGGAAAGGAAAAGTTGCTTGCAATATATTTTTCATTGTATTAACTGTATTATAAATAAATAGTTTCAGGGATTCTGTCTAGTTTTTTCAAACTGACTTGCTATCTATGAGGAAGTTTAAAAACCACATGTCTAATGTTTTACAGTTTTCCTCACAAATGGACTTCCATTGTAAAAGTTCGACCCATTTACTTTTTTGGAATAATTTAACAACCTACAGGATTTACTACAAAGATCCGCCGTTCATAAGCCATTTCTTACTGTACATGTGAGTCATTCGTTCGTACTGGTGTGCCGCGTGCATAGACAGTAATAGAAAGTAAAAGGCAGGTAAAATTTGTTTAGGAATTGAGAATTGAGCTACGCTGCAGTAAGGGTAAAATCTTTCCGTGGCAGGGGCAGCTGCCACCGAGACCTGTCACTCCACCCGTCACCGCTAGTGGCAGCTGTCACTCGACCTGCCACCGCTATATGCGCCTGTCACCCAACCTGCCACCGCTATATTCTCCTGTCACCCGACCTGCCACCGCTATATGCGCCTGTCACTCGACCTGCCACCGCTATATTCGCCTGTCACCCGACCTGCCACCGCTATATTCGCCTGTCACTCGACCTGCCACCGCTATATTCGCCTGTCACCCGACCTGCCACCGCTATATTCGCCTGTCACCCGACCTGCCACCGCTATATTCGCCTGTCACTCGACCTGCCACCGCTATATTCGCCTGTCACCCGACCTGCCACCGCTATATTCGCCTGTCACTCGACCTGCCACCGCTATATTTGCCTGTCACCCGACCTGTCACCGCTATATTCGCCTGTCTCTCGACCTGTCATCGCTATATTCGCCTGTCACCCGACCTATCACAGCTATACGCGCCTATCCCGTGATCTGTCACGGCTATACGCGCGCCTGTCCCGAGTCTTGTCATGGCTATACGCGCCTGTCCCGCGATTTGTCCTGGCTATATTTGCCTGTCCCGTGACCTGTCACGGTTGTATGCGTCAGTCCCGCGACCTGTCACGGCTATACGCGCCTGTCCCGACTCCCGCGACATGTCACGGTTATTTCCGCCAGTCCCGCGACCTTTCACGGCTATAGGCTACTATACGCGCATGTCCCGCGACCCGTCACGGCTTTATGCGCCTGTCTCTCGACCTGTCACTGCTGTATGTGTCCCGCGACCCGTCACGGCTATATAGCCTACGCGCCTCTTACTCATGGTTAAATAAATCTAGATATGGGCTAGTTAATATTCTATGCAGCCTATTCTACACAATATAGTAGTAGGCCTAATAATGATTATATTTAATATAGGCTATATGCTGTTTGAGAAATATTTCGAAAAAAAAGAAACTCCTTTTATTATTATAATTAACCTACTATTAATAATTAGCCTATTAATAATTTGCAAATTTCCCCACTGTAAAATAAAATAAAACAATCAGGCGAGCTATCATGATTTCTGGAGCGCGTCTCATAAATGAACTGAAACAAAAGCCTATCTAAAGCTTGAAATATGCAAATGTCCACTTTAAACGAATTAAGCAAATAACGATTATACAGTCCGAAAGGTACATTTCTCTAAAGCGCAGAGAGATATGTTTAGCCCACACTATAAAACAGTTTATTTAAAAAATAAAAATCCATCTTTATTTTTCAGACACATTAATTATGATTAGCCTATAAATCACCTATAAATCAGGGCTCAAATCATCTGTTAAATCATTTGCCTCGTCCCCCAAAATGTGCCGCATGATTCAACCATACCTCCTGTTTATGCGGGATGCATTGCTTTGTTTTTAAAATCCTTTTTTTTAAATGGATAATTTCTTGCATTTTCTAAAAAAAACTAGGCCTACAATTAGGCTACTTTTATCTTTAAAGTCCATTTTTAGAGGAAAAATCTCAGTAGGCTATACTAAGCGAAAAAAATCAAATAAAATAAAATAATAATAGCACAGTTCAAAAACTGTAAAAGATTTGGTTATAAGTTATAAATAATTGTATGTTAAACATATTACTGTCTTCGGTGAACTCTAATAAACGCAAATAATAATTAGCTAGGCTATCAAAATCCATTTAGCTACATAGGCCCTAAGACGCTTTTATCCACACACAAAAAAGAACAGAGCAATTCGTCAAATGTCAGTCTAGACAATAATAATGGGCTAAGATTATAACAAACACAGGTTTTTGACGCATCCAAGTGTTTATGGAGCGCGCATGCATGTCACTGAGTCGCATCCGCAAACACTAGCATGTTCCATCAACAGGTCATACAGAAAAAGTACATTAGCCTATAGGCTACATAATACATTATTTGTAACTACTTTTATTTGTGTAAACTCACAATAACAAGAAAACGGTGTATTTGTAAAATAACAAGAACACGGTGTGTATTTGTAAAAATAAAATAAAACAATCAGGCGCGTTTTTCTTTCATCTCCGGAGCGCGTCTCATAAATGAGCTGAAACAAAAGCATATCTAAAGCTTGAAATATCCACTTTTAAACGAACAAATTCGAATCGAAAGCAAATACCGTCTGATTATACAATCCGAAAGAGATATTTCTCTCTAAAGGTGCATCCTCTTCACAGCGGATATGGAGATGTTTAGCCCGTCACTAAAACTGTTTATTTAAACAATAAAAATCCCTCGTTATTTTTTTAGACACATTTATTATGATTAGCCTATAAATCACTTATAAATCATATGGTTCCCGAGACATGCTCTTCTCATTTAGCACTGCGGGCAAAATATAGTTTTTTTTTTCTAATTTGATTTTAGAAAGTAAATTTTTTTTTCCATATTAATTTGCGAATATTTTAAATGTTTAATAAAGGCAAAAAGTCAATGTTATTTATATTTTGTGCACAAAAACTTGGATATACGTCAAAATCTTGTGTTTGTTTGTGATAATCTCAGTATTATTATTGTCTAACCTGTATTATGACTGACATTTGACGAATTTCTTTGTTTCTTTTTTTGATAAAAGCGTCTTATAAATATCTAAATATGTAAATGTAATAATAATAGCCTATTATTTGTGTTTATAACTTAGGAATATGTTAATCATAAAACAATTTATGAATGTTTTATTTTTATAGGCCTATAACTTTGTGTTATATTTATTTATTTTTTGTATGTGAAGTCCTTTTAAAAACAATGCATCCCGCATCTAAATAGGAGGCCTATTTGAAATTAATCATGCGGCACACTCTGGACGAGCCACAAATCCGTGAGTATGGATTGCGAAAGCGTGGGCACGGTTTATCAATTTGGGTACAGATTGCAAAAACTGAGGGCACGGTTTACAAATCTGAGAGCACGGATTAGGAACTCGTGGGTACGGTGTATTAATTCGTGGGCACGAATTGTTAAACCGAGGGAACAGTAGAATTCGTGAGTAGGCTACACTTTATAAACTGAGGGGACGGATTGCAAAACCGTCACCTCGGATTGTTTTGTTTTTTCCCCACAGGTGACTTCCCGGGCTCCGTAAATAATATTGCGTTCATATTTTGGACTCATCTTATTTTTTTATATAGGCTATGGTTTATTAATATGATTTGTACTGAGTTTGGTCTTTTAATATCACTGTCTTAGTGCACTGAGCCACGAAGCGTTTTTTCACGTTAAGCGTTAGAATGTCCTGAGGGACAGGAGCTATATATCAGGGACATATAGCAGGGATATGACGCGTATATAGCAGGGACAGTTCGCGGGACATGCGCGTATAGCCGTGACAGGACGCGGGATAGGCGCGTATAGCCGTGACAGATTGTGGGACAGGCGCGTATAGCCATGACAGATCGTGGGACAGGCGCGTATGGCCGTGGCAGGACGCGGGACAGGCGCGTATAGCCGTGACAGGTCGGGTGACAGGCGAATATACCGGTGACAGGTCGAGAGACAGGCGCATATAGCGGTGGCAGGTCGAGTGACAGGCGAATATAGCGGTGGCAGGTCGGGTGACAGGCGAATATAGCGGTGGCAGGTCGAGTGACAGGCGAATATAGCGGTGGCAGGTCGGGTGACAGGCGAATATAGCGGTGGCAGGTCGGGTGACAGGCGAATATAGCGGTGGCAGGTCGAGTGACAGGCGCATATAGCGGTGGCAGGTCGAGTGACAGGCGAATATAGCGGTGGCAGGTCGAGTGACAGCTGCCACTAGCGGTGACGGGTGGAGTGACAGGTCTCGGTGGCAGCTGTCCCTGCCACGGAAAGATTTTACCCCCTCTCCTACGCTGAGTCGCTGACGCGCAGAATGTTCGTGGTTCAAAAAAGAATCGGCTCATAAGAGTCATATGGTTTAAAATCGGGAGTTGAAAACATTCAGTACAGCCCCTGTACCATAGGGGCTGTACTGAATGTTTTCAACTCAATAAAATGAAATATCTCTCTACGAGTGCCATCTACATAATAATATTGCTCTGAATGCCCACTTTTAATAAGACCGAGGCCATGTAACTCAATGTTTTTATTGCTGTTTTTGTATTATTTTTTATTTCAGTGTTGTCTCCTTCCTTCTTGTAATATGTCCACCACTCTCCACTTCAGTTGGTGGCGGTAACGCACCATGAACTGGATTAGGTTATAATGTAAGAAGAAGATGCTTTGGTCGTAAAGACTGAAAAGCGTTTTGTCAGCTGACTGTTAACGTGGATGGGAGCAGTGCACATTCTGTGGAGGTTTTGCCAGCGAAACGAAAGTCAAAACCGTTGGATCATTTTTTTTTTTTGAAAGACTTTGTCAGGTTATTTTTATGGTTATTGTCATCTCCAAATGCCACGACTAAAGGATATTGTAATGTTTACTCTGCTCTGAGCAGAGACTATGTTGAGATTGCCTGGGTTTTTTAATGTTGTGCGCAGGACTCTCTGTAACGCCGCAGAAGAGATGGGCAAGAAAGGAACATTTTTCTACGCTGTGAGGAAAGGTTTTAAAACAGGAGTGTACCAAACATGGTGAACAGGGAGCTATTTGACGATTTTCTGTAACTTACTTATGAACGCTTCTTTTTGCATTGCATGACCACGCATTATTTCTCTCCTAAAGGGAGGAATGTAAACATCAGGTGGACAAGTTTCCCTACGCAAGTTATAAGAAGTTTGCCTCTGAAAAGGATGCTTGGGCCTTTGTGAGGAGCCAATCGGCAGCATCATCTTTTGAGAGACCAACAGGTAATATCAAAGATGTTATACACCTTTTTAAAGATCTGCCATAATGATGCATCATCAATATTTCAGGTGTACAGGGGAAAATAAACAGGAGGGAGAGGGGTAAAATGTGCCTCTATTTGTGTCATGTGATATAACCATACATTGAGAGAGGACCATCATACAGCATCCTTCCTGAAAGAGTTTTTTTTTTTTTTACTTTGTTTTTTACTAAAGATTAGCTATATGAATTTAAGCATACATGTAAGACAATACCATTACATTTTATATATATAAATCTTTCATTCATATATTCCAATTATTTTATTGTTTATTGCTAGTTTTCGATTAGAAAGATGTGTTTGTAAATAGTTTTTATCTCATATGTTCAAGTTTTGTATTTGAATTGTAAATCCTTGCCCAATACCCCAATTATAAGAGACCGTTTACCTCTAATATGTGCCATGTTCTATTACTGGATCATATTTCTATTGCTTATATTTCTTATGTTATAGAATTTCAGTTAGTAGAAGATGTCCCAAGTCCTGTAATTAAGTTTTTAATTAAATACTTTTATTTGTGCCTATATGACATCTTATGTAAAGTTGTAGCACAGCTTACCCCACTCATTTTCATCTTATTTCTTATAGCTGGTCAGTTTCTTTGGTGTGTGTGTGTGTGTGTGTGTTGTGTTTTGTTTTTTTTAAACCAATTTAAACACCATTTTTTGCCTTCATTAGTTTATTAAATGGCATGACTAATGACTTGTTCCATGGGGTCTCTTAATAAATATGATTTTTGTTTGCATTTAAGGATGTGACTATAAGGTCCTGCCTCCTAGAAATGTGCCTGATTCCTCAACGGCTGTACCCCTTGGGAGTAAAAGATCCCATGAGGACTCTGAAGATGAGGGACCTTCCTGTCCAAAACGAGTGAAACTCGTTGAGGACCCACTGCCAAAGACGGCTGCAGTCAGTAGTGATGGATTTACCTATATGGGTAATTATTGTTTGTACTATAGTCTTGTTGGAGATAATGGACATTTTAAATTTAAATCAAAACAGATTTAGTAGACCAATATAAAAGGCACAATATGCAGGATTTTTCGCCACCAGGGGTCGCTAACATCTAATAATAACAAAGGTGTATTCTGTATAATGATGATGTATATTCCACGTTAAGCTAAATTATGGATCTTTTATGGATGAGTGAATACATTGATGCTTTTAACATGACTGTGGTGTGAAGCAGGGTGAGATTGCTAATGAGAGATGTACTAGCGCCACACACAACGCAAGTCCCACAGATATAAAAGAATAAGGACATTTCATTCTACCGAACTACACGCAAGTGCTGAATTAATACTCACACAGGTCAGTTTATCTGACTAATGAAACTTGAGGTAACACAGTGCTGTTTCACTTGCTCTAACAGTTACACTATCACACTAAACGGCATTTAAATGTGTGTTGAATGTTGTTAGTTGGCTGTATGAGAAAGGCTGTATGAGGCTGTAGTAAGTTAGATCAACATTAGAATAACATACAGATCATATTCATCAAGTTGAACTGCATAACATTAGTTTTATGTACATTTGCTCACCTTTTTAATATAGTACATGCAACACTCACGCGACTTTGTCCAGTCGAAGTTAGTTGCGGACGTGGAGCTCTCGGCATCTCGAAAGATGTTGATCTTCGTTTTTAGTCCTCTTTTTGTCTCAAAGTCTGCTTGTCATGGTCCATAATGTATGAACAAAACAACAACAGTGTGAGCATCCTGCTAGGCATAACCCGGTTGTCAACCATGCTTACTCTGGCAGTACGAGGTCAAACCTGGCGGAAACCGAGGGTAACGCGGATATGACGCCATTGACTGGCGACTCCTCACCCCTGCTCACACGGCTCATTTCCTTGGTTAAAATTGCAATTTTCTCACAATTTACAAATAGTTGGAGACATTTGGGATATTTTATGTAATCAACTAAATTAAACTGGGATGTGGTGGAACGAGAGCTTCGTGCCCTGGATGTGCATCCCACAAATCTCCATCAACTGCAAGATGCTATCCTATCAATATGGGCCAACATTTCTAAAGAATGCTTTCAGCACCTTGTTGAATCAATGCCACGTAGAATTGAGGCAGTTCTGAAGGCGAAAGGGGGTCAAACACAGTATTAGTATGGTTTTCCTAATAATCCTATAGGTGAGTGAATATAACATTGGCCTACTGGTTTTTGGATATTTTACTGCAAAAATCCTACATGTTGTACCTTTAACGTTGTAAGTTTTACCATACTGTAGTTAAATGAAATGGGCTACTTTTTGCTGGGGTTTTTTTCCAGGTGATTCTGTAGTGGTGTACACGGATGGATGTTGCTCCGCCAATGGAAGAAAAGGAGCGCGTGCAGGAATTGGTGTATATTGGGGTCGTGATCATCCGCTGTAAGTCATCTGTGATTAATGGCATTCTGGAAAACCAAAAAGTGCAACTTAAGACATTAGTGCTTTCATATCCAGTGTTCAACAAATAATTATAGTTTTAGTTACAATTATAGTTTTAGTTACAAATAATTATAGTTTGTAGTAGTTATAGTTACATTTTATAGATATTATATATATACCAGTGTGTGTGTGTGTATAAAATGTATATATTATTATTATTATTATTAATAAAAAAATGCTTTAATTGTTTGAACTTTTCATTCTATTCTCAGTAATGTGGCTGAGAGGCTTTCAGGAAGGCAAACCAACCAAAGAGCAGAATTACAGGTAAAAATTGTGAGGTGGTCACAAACAGAGTTCTTTCTTATACCCTGTTATCGATAACTGTATCATTAAACATTTAATCACAGGCTGCATGCAAGGCACTCGAGCAGGCCAGAGAAATGAATTTTAAAAAGATTGTGCTATACACAGACAGCAAGTTCACCATTAATGGTATGCACTCTCTGCTTTTCTGTTCAAAATCTTGGTAAAATGTCTGGTCAAGAATCAGTGTAGTACTGTTTTGTGTATGTATGCATGCATGCATGCATGTATATGTTAAATTATTTTTTTTGCTTTCCAAAGGCATCACAAGTTGGGTAAAGACCTGGAAGTCTAATGGCTGGAGACTTAAAAGTGGTGGGGTCATAATAAACAAGGAAGACTTCCAAAAGCTGGATAAACTAAATGCAGACCTTGAGGTCGTATGGGTATGTTTTATCTGTACAATATGACATCTGCTATTCTGTGTGCATAACTGGTGCATGTCAAGCATGTTCTCCAAACCTTAGTGTATAAACATTCTTTTAGCATGTAAATGTGCAGCTGTAGACTTTCTCAGTCCATCAATTTTGATAAACGCGCAATGAGAGATGTCTTGCATCTCTTTGAATCATTTTTGCTAAAGCTGATATTTCAGATGATTAAAGGGTTAGTTCACCCAACAATTCAAATTCATTCATTAATCACTCACCCTCATTCCTAATGAGTCGTTCCTAACCCGTAAGAGCTTCGTTTATCTTCAGAACGCAAATTAAGATATTTTTTATGAAATCTAATGGCTCCGTATTGGCCAGCTCCTCCATCAGCACCACACACATGCGCCATGGTTACAGTGAACACACCAATGTAATGTACTTTTGATTAAAATGTTTAGGATATTTGCTGGATAACTTTAGTTGCACTCTACAATCAAACATGAGCACAGTGTCGGATAAAATATTTAAATTCTGGAGTCCAACTCCAACAACATGAAATTAATATAATAAATCTAATTTTCTTCTATGCCATAACTTTAATTGAGAAGTTGATAGATACCTGCAGGCTATTTGTTTTAATTTTATATTTACATTTTTGAAGGAACGATTGTGTTTGTAGCATATCATGCATTTCTG
Source organism: Pimephales promelas (assembly GCF_016745375.1). The sequence continues at coordinate 14,181,619 of NW_024121432.1, read as the reverse complement.
TGGTACAAACATTTTTAGGACTGTCATTACAGCACTAAACATCTGAACCCTTCTGCTCGTTCTCCAATCTTGTCATCAGTGCTTGGCATTATACAATGATAAATAAAACAAATTCATGGCATAGCCAGTAAAATTTCTCTCTCTCAGTGAATATCTCTTATTCTTCATTTCTAGATGCATGTACCAGGTCATGCTGGGTACACAGGCAATGAGGAGGCAGACAGACTATCCAGGGTGGGAGCAGCAAAGCCCCCATGTTAGCACACTGTTGTCACATTCATTGTATAATGATGTTTTATGTGCCTAGGCTGTGGCTCTAGTTTCTTTATCCTTGATGGCTAATGCACTTTTTCTTATTTTGATCTTGTTTTGCTAGTGTTGTGATGTTGCAAACAACACTTGAAACAAGTTTTCTTATTTTCTGAAGAGTGAGGCCTATCTAAAATGTTTGTTTTTGATTGTTCTGTCAATTAAATTGTCATGTTCCCGAGATTGATTCCTGGTACTTATTTTTCCATCTCAGACAGCCGTATTGCCCATAAGCACTTAGGACATTTTTTTGGGTGCATTACAAGTGATAAAAATAATTGTAGTGACTGTGCCGCTGTTAGTTTCCAACATGACTAATGTTGTACCACGGTAATGTATTATTGATCCTTATCTTTGAATGTTTCATCTTGCTCTTTTCATAAATGTGTTTTCAGTTGAAAAATCGTCATTGCTTCAAGTTCAAAATGCACTAATGCTGAAATGCCTCAACACGAACAGCAGGTGTCACTGCAGTTCATGCTGAACACTTGATGGACTAGATCTTTACAAAAAACAAGCTTTGCAGTTACTGTTAGTTATTAGAGAGTCTTTCCTTTCTTCACTTTGGTTATTTAAAGTACATGATGGTTATCCTAATTAAATTGTTTTTAGTGTTTTTCCAGATACCTGGGGACAGCGTCATCCCATTCCATCAAATTGTTTTATACAGGTTTTCTAAACTTTCCAGGAATATTTTAACTTTTTACTTATCCCCATGCATGTTCCAAATCTGCATGACTTAACCGTCACTATACAATGAAAGACATGTTTATGGGCCTCAAAGTTTATCCATCAAAAAAAATAAAAAATACCTTGTGTTCTGCAGGGATGGAAAAGGTATGGAATAACATAAGAGTGAGTTAGTATGACAGAATTTTAATTTGAGTGAACTAATCTTTAACATTGAACAGTGAAAGCCTGTTGTCCATGTTCAATGTTCCAGAAATTATCTCTTAGTGTTGTCGTTTCTTTCCTCAAGCTTTAATTATAACTGTCCTGTCCGATTTTCTGCTTTAAGCCTGTGTCTAGACGGAAGCCTTGAGTGTTGTCTTAAATACAGATAAGCTGCACAGCAGGCTGAGAAGGAGTGGAGGCATCTACTCTTTTATGAAATAAACAGAGGTGAGAATTTCAACACAAGGGCCTCAGTGCGGTCCGTCCTGACCTTCGCTTGCAGGACTCGGCTCCTTTGAATTCCCGCTGAGATCCAAGACCTTCAGAGCTGGATTTACGGACAACAGTTATAGGTCAGGAGACTCAGATTGTCCTTGCCTGGTGAAAACAAGGAGGATTTAGTGTTCGTAACCTTTCACAGCTTTAGGGTTCTTGAGCCTACCTTGTACAGCAGATTCTCAGATGTCTAATGGAAGTCTTTTTTTGGGATCCGAAGCTGAAAACTGTCCTCAAGCCTAATATAGAATGTAGATTAGCTCGTTTTGTAATATTTAGGGAAGTTGGTTTTTTCACCTGGTAACGTTTAGATCTCATCTGAAAGCTGTTTGATAATCAGACACAGTGATGATTCATTATTGAGGGAAGGAGGAGGCACACCCCAAAAAAAAACACCCCATCATTACAGCACATCTGGTCTCTGCTCTCTTCAAAAACCATGTCACAGCTGACTCGGGCCCTCAAATCTGGAAGGAAGTGTAGGGGAATTTCCACTAATGAATCCAACAATCGCACGATGAGGGCTCTTTGTGCAGGGACTTCAATGGAAACCACATTCGGAGCAGACACAGCGAGTCACAATCAAAGCCGTTACCACGGGAGCAAAGCTGCAGCTTGTAACCGAACAGACATCTGTTTCCATGACAGCTGTCTGGAACGGCATCAGCCTAACTAACTGCTGCCTCAGAACTAGTCTGACTGTTTGATATCTCTTGCGATAAAGACAGAGAAGATTTTGTCACATCCCCTCGCAGCTTCTTGTTGTGATGCGCTAATGCGAAGAGAGAAGTTTGCATTTGTGTTTATTTTGTTCTTCTTTGAAGCTGCTGGAATCAGAGGTTGCAAAATAGTGGAAAGGAAAGAAACACCCAAGAAGTAAACATATGGAGCGAACTACCCCGGTGAGCTCGACGGAAGCATCTTCAGAGCGACTGAGCTTCTGCGAAGGGTAGCTACAATAAAGACAAACAACTTAAATACAAGTTCAGCAGAAACGACAACATTTGTGGCATAATGTTGATTAGCCTACATTCGTTTCCACTCTTCTTTTCTTTTAAAAGAAAAACATCTGAGTTGATAACAACGGTGAGAGGAACTTACAATGGAAGTGAAAGGGGTCAATCTGTCCCTTACATTACATAAATTAACCATGGTTTAACTACAAATAAAACCACAAAACAATGGTTACCACAAATGAATCATTAACCCTTGCTGCACCAAGTATTAAGTAACCTTAGTTTAAATGTGATATTTGAAGTAAAACTGAGTAAACCAATGGTAATCGATCCAGCAAAAAACATGGTTACTACACCATGGTTAATTTTCATAAGGGATAAACATTAAAATACTTATTGTTTCTATATAAGTCACCAGACATGTGCACCATGCACCAACAATATGCATTGCATTTAGTATGGATTTTTTTTTAATTATTAAATTCACGTGCATTTATTTTCTATGTATCTTAAAGGGATAGTTCACTTTGAAATTAATTTTTGATATGTTTTAGCTTACCTCAAGGGCATCCAAGATGTAGGTGTCTTTGTTTCCACAGCATTTTCAATTTTGACATTTTTCGGTCAAACTGGTGTTATCTGCCTCAAAGAGCATGCACAGAGAAGTCAAAATTAAACATGATTTAATGACTCGTGAATGTAAGTACACACTGATGGCCTAAGACACGAAACGAGCGGTTTGAGATTTTGAGATTTGAGATCCTTATTTTGAACATGTAAATAATAAATAAAAATACAATTATTAATCAATGAAACAAGGAATATTAATTAAAAGAAACAAAACAAAAATGAACAACAAAAAATCCAAACTTTCCAATACTTGAAGAAAAACAAAACAAAAAAAACAACCCTCTATTTACATGTGCAAAAAGGAGTAGGAAGAAGTAAAACTTATGTACTCCTACCCCCTTATACCATATTTAAACAAATACCTAAAAAAATAAATAAATAAAAATCTAAATAAGTAATCAATCTATAATCCATGAAAGTATTGATTCAGAAGTTCTATACACATAAGGATGTTTCCCGATACATGACAATATTTATACTACGGGTTTATTCAATATAAGCTCAAGATAACACTGGGTTTCTCTGTAACTCTGGAATATAATTTCTTTGAACATCTTTTTAAAATGAATTATGTTTGGACATTGCTTAAATTCATTATTTAGATTATTCCACAACTTAACACCACAGACAGACAAACAGAAACTTTTGTTCGATAACTGGTTGTCTTGAAGTTTGACCTTCCCCTTAAGTCGTAACACCCCTCTCTTTCCGAAAACCTTTTCTGTATACTGCCAGGCAATAAATTTTTCCCAACCTTAAACATAAATATTGCTGTTTGAAATTCAATTAGATTAATTAGATTAATCTATTAATTAGATTAATTAATTTTAGTGCTTTAGACTGTAAAAATAATGTGTTGGTGTGTTCCAAATATCCTGTGTCATGAATAATTCTAATTGCACTTTTTTGAAGCATAAATAAGGATTGAAATGAATTTTGATGTGTTACCCCAAACCTCTACACAGTAATTTAAATACGGTAACACGAGTGAACAGTACAAAATGTGGAGTGATCTGTAATTTAGAATGTGCTTAGCTTTAGCCAATACTGAGATACTTCTAGACAGTTTTGTTTGGATATGTTTAATGTGAGATTTCCAGCAAATCCTGTCATCTATAATCACTCCAAGGAATTTCATTTCATGTAACAGCTACTCGTTCTATATTTACACCCTCGATCTGTAGCTGAACTTGATTGTTTGACTTACAATTACCAAATATCATGAATTTAGTTTTGCTAAAATTTAAAGATAACTTATTAGTGTCAAACCACTGTTTTATTTTTATGAATTCTGAAGTGATTAAGTCCAGGAGTTGCTGTAAATTCTGACCCGAAATAAAGATGTTTGTGTCGTCAGCAAATAATACAAATTTGAGTAGTTCAGATACTTTACATATGTCATTTATGTAGAGAATGAATAATTTAGGTCCCAGCACTGACCCCTTTATATACATATCGATGATGATATTTACCCATCCTCCGTGTAACTGTAAACAATGCGTGATGTAGACGCGCGAGAGATCACTTCCGGCGTCACGTCTGGACTCTGGAGACGGTTCAGTTCGGTTCAGTTGGACATCTGATTCAGATCAGCTCGACGGCTGTTAACAAGAGGTAAAAACTATATAAATACGGTTCGTTTTCTCACACAAACCGCTCGTTTCGTGTCTTACTTACATTTACGAGTCATTAAATCATGTTTAATTTTGACTTCTCTGTGCATGCTCTTTGAGGTGGACCCCCTAAAACTGCATTATATGACTGACGGACAACACCGGTTTGACTGAAAAATGGCAAAATTGAAAATACTGTGGAAACAAAGACACCTACATCTTGGATGCTCGAGGTAAGCTAAAACATATTAACAATTAATTTCAAAGTGAACTAACTTATCCCTTTAATGATCTTTTAGTGATCAATTCATCCATTCATAGATTCATAGACTGTTTTTTTTTTTTTTTTTTTTTTTTTTAAATCAGTGTATTTTTAAATCACAATGTCATAATCTAATCTTCTGGTCCTAGCAGAGAAACCCCTTAGAGTAACTCTAATTTTTTTTCTTTTTAAATATAACATATTTAAATATTTAGCCTGTGCTATCTTTCTTTAAAATGGAGATGACTTGGTTTGATAATTTGAATGAAATAATATTCAAGAGAATATGCATTCAGATCTGCCTCTATTTAATACCAATGGGTTGAACCAAGTACCATCCAGTACTTTTTTAAAAATTCTTCTATGATCCATTTTACTCAGGTGTGATCCGCTTCACAATATGGAAGATTTACTTGATCTTTCGCTACTTCGCTACTATTACATTGTGACTTTGTCGTGAATTCCATAAATTGGTAAGATTTGCTTGTATTGTAACTGCCTCACTCTAACCTCCATTTTTGCTTTGAAAACGAGGGACGAGTCAAAATGATGCAGTGATGTTTTGTCAAATGAGCTTAACTTGTACTGATCCCCAAATATTCCTTTTTAATAAGCCGGTATTTCTGCATGGTTTAGATGCCGCCTGGTGATCTGCTGTTTGCAAGGGCAAGGCCTTCCCGCAGAGAGTGGCTTGACAAGGTGAGCTCCAGCACTGCGGCACTCTGCAGCTTTCGTTCTTGTTCTCTCTCGCTTCACCCTCCCTATCTCTCAGACAGTACACCTGCTTAGGAGCTCTCCCAAACCCTCACTACTCTGAGATACCACATAGCATGGTCTTATATGCACATCAAAACACAAAGTCCTTGACCCAAATAGTGCAGATGGCCATGCTCCGAACTGACACTTAAAATCAGTGAGCTCAGGAGAGTCTGCCGTGACGTCTGGCCTTCAGGCTGCCTCAGACTGTGTGTGTGTGAGTCTGACTCATCAAGCTACCAGAGAACTCAATTTAATCCCACAGCAGGAGAATCATTCTCTTAAAGCTGAAAGTTCCCCACCACGTGCTCGCTCATGTACCTCCTCGCACATAACGAAAGCGAGTCGGTCGTGCTGGATTTTTAATGGCACATTTGTCAAGCAGCTACCGAGCAATATTTCCAGCAATAGTAATGGAGAGAAAAAAAAAAAAGGAACATCTGTGGCTCTGTCATCCTTACTTGCACAAAAAGTTTTTGGATCGTTAAGAAAATCCTTCCTTTCTTTTTTGCCTTCTTTCTCTCTTTCTTTCTGTTGGTCTGTTTCACAAATGTCTGAATGTCATTTTGTTACACATCACAAGAATATACCAAAGCAAATGGCGTCTGTAAACATATTAAATTCACTTAAAATATTTTTGTGCAGTTTGACCTGACTATATAAATATAGCAATAATATTCATACATATGCCTTAAGTTTCTAGATACTTTTTAGGACTGTATATACTTTATATATGGTATATTTTGCAATCAAGCAGAAATTTGTTTGGAAATGTTTATTAAAAATAATTGTAGTGGTATTTTATAAACATTTTCGAAGCAATCCACCTCACTTGGTGGTGTAATAACTACCTGAGTCCTCACCTTCATGAGGATGCCAGTCAGATTTGGCGTGATTTTAGCTGCCCTTGACAATGAGACGAGATACCACAGAGAGGAAAAGACAGAGAGTTAGAGAGAGAATGGTAGCGGGGGTGACAAGGTGAAGAGCAAATGATGCCATTAAAGGCAACAGCTGCTTGCTGGAGCAGGGGCTGGACTGGTCAACCCTGCCACCCATAATGATAACAAGGTCAGTGGGGTCACAGTGCTCAGCATCCTACCACCCCGCTCCCCCATCCATCAGATTTCCTACCTCTAATTATGCAGCCGCTTTCTAACCAAGCATGAGATATTATTACACTGAGACGAGACCCCCCCCCCCCATCTTTAGATGCATAATGAGTCGTCTGTGAAGGGAGGCAGATTGTGACGACAGCCAAACGCAGCATCACTGAGATGGCACAGCGTTATAGCATCTCTTTTTCAAGCTCAGAAATGCACCAGCATGAGCTCGTGAAGATAATTCATCCTCATAAACTAGTTCAGTTCATTGTCCTAAAACCCAAAAGAGAAAATTGAAATTCGCATGGGTTTTTAGGGACCTAAGGAATACAATGGTATCCAATTCAGAAAGCATATAATACAATAGGGCCTGTCCAAATACCCACTCAATCTTAGCACTTGACCACTTGTCTACTTCCATTACGTATTTCGAGAATTTGATCAAAGTGTTCAAGTGTGTGTGAAGACTGCAAAAGTTTTCATTTTCACTTCATTTTCAAACGTTTTACAAACTACATATAATCGCTGCAGTCTCTGCACCAATAAAATGCGCAACACTATTTTACAAACAAAATATTATTTAACATCTAATTAATTAAACTTACACCGGAAAGTTTTCCCGGACATGATGCTGGGCACGTAAGTTTCTGAACGTGAGGAATAATGGGATACACTTTAGCCTCAAAGACCGCCCCGAAGCAGTATTAGAGATAGTGTGGATTCAGTGTGGACGCACTTTTTTATTTCCTGGGACAGTCTTGAGCACGCACTTCAGGTCTCAAGTGGCCAAGACCGCAAGTGTGGGTATTTGGACAGGCTCAACTACTTCCATGTAGTCCTAGCATCTAGTAAGCAGCTTACTTTTAAAAGCATGATGTGACAGTTTCAAAATTCATGTTTTAGGTCTGACTGTGCGAGCCCGTTCTCATCCCAAAGCGCCATATAGGACGCTTTTGCAAAAGCGTAAATATCCAACGCACATGGCACCCGTTAACGTGAAATGAGACGCAGATATATTTGGGCAGAAGGCGCCCCCTAGTGGTCTAACCCTTACCCTACACCATACCTAAACTTAACCATAACCGAAGCGTCTCATTAGACGTTAAAGGGTGCCATGTGCGTTGGATATTTACGCTTTTGCAAAAGCGTCCTATATGGCGCTTTGGGATGAGAATGTTTTGGACTGTGCATAATTCAAGTCTTTTGAAGGGATAGCTCCTTCAAGGGATATGTCAGTCACCATTTACTCACTTACAGGTATGTCATTCCAAACCTGTATGAATTTCTTTCTTCTGTGGAACATTTAGAAAATGTCTCAAATTTGTTTTTTGCCCATAGAGTGTTGATTGGACCCCATTGGCTTTCATTGTAAGGGGAAAACTGTTAAAACATTCTTCAAATTATTTTCTTCTAAAAGCCCTTTTGAAATTCCCTTCCTGAATTAGCCTTCCTGATTGACACAAGACACAGAATATGTCAATTATAATCTGTCTGAAACGGAAGCTTTTGTGATTTGCTGAAGTTTAGATGTAGACAAACAGATAGGCAGTAGGCAGAACAGCTTATTTTTTAACCCAATTGGCTTTATGCACAGCTGCATTACTTCCTGAACTTAAGCCAGCTCCTTTGTTTCCTGTCTGCCATTATTGGCCATGCTTGATTAATTCAGGTGTGTCTGATTGTTGTTGCCGTGACTACTGAGGTCATGCACACCTGAACTAACCAATTTGTCCAATAATGGCAGACAGGAAACAAAGGAGCTGGCTTAAGTTCAGGAAGTAGTGCAGCTGTGCATAAAGCCAATTGTTAGGAGTGGGACATGTGAATTTGCATGAGAAACACTGTGTTGTATTAAGCACTGAGTCGCGCTCATGCTCCTCCCATGGCACCTGAGGGGCTTTAGAAAATAAAATCATAATTGCCACAATCAGCTCATGAACATGGGTTACCTCCATGCCCACAGCTCTGCCTGTGCACTGGTAGAGTCCCATGTTTAATCTTAATGAGCGTGAGATGCAGGCAGATACACAGTGGGGCGCAGGGCCCTGCTGAGCACCAGGGTATTAGCAGAAAAGAGACGGAGATAGCGAACAGCGAGATACAGCAGTGGAAGCATGCAAAAACATGCAAAAAAAAAGATGAGAGCATAAGATTTTTCATGTTTGAGGGCTCAGAATATAGTTGCAAGAAAAGGGCTCTGCTGGACAGGAAGCATCAATTGACAAAAAAATCCACAGATATTGGAATACTCTGGGGAAATACGTTGTAGTTGATGACTTTGTTTTGTTTTCCTTTAATATTACCTAGCATTTCCACAATATTTGTAGGCCTGTCTAATTATGTTAATTATGGATTTAGCTGTGAGATCTCTATGACCAAAAGTATGTGTTTAGCTGTTAACCTTCTAAATTACAGGTTTGTTTTTTCAGAACATTCTTACCGATACACAATACAACGACTTTCTAGAGAATTATGTGTTTAAGATGTGTTGCCTGTTGCCTATTTCTACCTCTGAGTGATTTTTTTTATTACAGTTGTAAAAAATTATGATTTATTAGAATTGTGACAACTTTTTCCTCATAATTGCAAATTTATTTTTTATTTCAAAACATCTTACATCTTTATTTCTAGTTGTGACATTATATCATATATTACCTCACAATAGCTTTATATCTGACAGTTGCAACTATATTTCTCACACGTGCAAACTTTGTCACTATTTCTCATAAGTGTGATTTATGAAATGGATGTAGATGGTAGAGAGATGTATATGCTAACATAAGAACCAGACATTTATTTAAAATGTATTTTAGCAGAACATGATATGATATTTGGTGCATTAACAGCTACTTTTGTTTTTAAGAAATTCATTTAAATTCAGATATATGAATAAATGTATAGAATGCTGCCCTTATATCCAAGATGGTTTGAAAATATACCCATTTCAAAAATGTAAATTGACCGATAATCAGTTCCAGGATAAATATTGTCCCTGAATAAAAGATAGATGTTTAGATAAAAGAGGCGAGTAGAGCACAGCTGTATGGAGCATGTGGCTAATAGGGGATGTCTTGAAATTTGGGATCACAAGATCAGTGATGTGTATTAAATGTTTAAAATGTGTGGCTTGTCTGATTTGAGTCGGTATAGAAAAACAACAGGCAATCTGGATGCAGCTGAGAACAGCACGATATGAGTGTAAAATGAGATGAGGAAGAGTGCTCTTGTGTACCCAAGCTGAGGGAGCCTTTCTGCACCATCACCATATTTTCCCCTCACTCTCACTACAAAAGACAAGAGGACAACAATTGTTTTTAGTTGTTCTCTAAGGTATTGCTTAAATTGAAAAAATCAACAGACCCAAACGTTGAAACTTGTTGACTCCTTTAAAGAGAGAGGACCTACAAAATTGGATGTACTGTATTTACCCTGAAGTCAGTTTTTTTTTCTTTTGCTATAGTTAACACGGTCCAGTTAGCATCTGTTGTTGTCATGCTATCTTATCCCTGTAGAATCCTATCACCTTTCCTTAAATAAAACGAGTCCACTAGCTAAAACAACTTTTTTACACACTGCTTGATTGGTAGTGAGTTTAATTTATAATGTAATGTAAAGCTTTAATGTAAATTTATTCTTATTCATGAAAATGTTAATTTGAACACTGATCTTTTAAAATGCATACACATTACATTACTAAAGCTAAAAATACTCAAAGTAAATATCTCCCTTTTTTGTTTTCAGTTAGCCTACTAGCTTAGCATTGTGCTAACTAGTTATAACATCTCTTAATTAGCTAGAACAAGATATCATGATAATGGGATATGTTTTTAAACAAGCATGTGGAAGGAAGATATAATTTTGCTAGATCTCCACTGATGGCCATTGAACTGAATTTGCCATTTATTGACTAAATAACTTAACTAAATAAGTGCAAATAGCATTTATAGCTAATTTTTCATTATAATCTATTGCAACTGTACATAGTACAACTGTATATCAAATTTTAGCCTACTAATGCTCACAGTTGTTTCTATAGGGGTTTCCTACAAGTGAGAAATAGACTATTTTTCCCACTGAGCTGTTTTTCATGTCACAGCTCTGGATAGTTCCTTGTGAAAGTTTTGTGGTGGTCCTTGTAGTGACAACCCTGTAAAAAAAAATAAAACTCACTTGTTGTTATGATTAGTCATATGACATTAAGTCTAATGTGACTGGTTAAAAAATATTGATATGTCATGGCTTTCTCCATTGATGTACAGTATGTGTATCTGAAAATGCCCCGTATATTCACTATCTAACGCTACATTACTCCAATAATATTCCACTCGATGAGTGAATGAAAACAAATGACTGAATTCAGATACTGAGTGCAACGGAAGTTTTGCGCGAGACATGGGTAATAAATTCAAGCCAACATTATAGTAACAGTGCATGTGTATTCAATGGCGGCTAGACATTAAGTGTACATTGCTAAACTCATTATTGAGGTGCATTAGGAACTGAATGAGTGCACTTGATAATGTCCGCTATGGTTTCAAACACCATTACAAATGCCTGTCACCTTAAATAGTGCACTATATAACCTTATGATGCAATTTTAAACGCAGTCCAGATATTCTAGCAGTGTGCGTACTTCCTCATAAAATAGCATGAAATACTCAACAGCGCCCCCTATCTAAACTCTGACTTCTCATAACAAGCTCTCGGTCTGATTTATCCATCTGTACACTCTCTTTCAGTTTCTCTCTCTTCCTAATCTTCCACTCCTAGCCAGTTATGCATAAACGACAGACAGTAATCTTCTGACAGACAGAACCGAACTATATGAAGGCGGTGCTGTAGATAATACAGGCAAGTTATGAGATGCTGGCTAGTCTGAGTCTCTGCAGCTCATCAGCAGACAGCAGGGCCTGCCTTCAACTTAATTAGCTTCCCCTGAGATCCTCGTCTGACGGCATCAACCTGAATGAACACGAGCATTTCCGTGCATATGTGTGCAAGCGACAGAAAGAGGGAGAGAGAGAGACGGAGTGTGCAGACCATGTCCGGTCAAGTGAACGGAGAGAGGGGCGAATGAATGTCTCCTCGCTGTGGGGCTGGGTCTCAGAGTGGTCCTGACATGCAACGATAGATGGATGAAGGGAGGAAAGCGAGAGAGGGAGGTTGATCTTGGCCCACGTCTTGCTGTGCAGCAGGGAAGATGCAAAGAGAGGGAATGTATATTGTCTGTTTCTTCTATGAGATGAGTCAGAGGGTTTGTTGTGCCTCATTTTCTGTCTCGCTGGAGCATGGCCTTCTGCAGCACAACTGCACCAAGCATGTGGGCAAACAACCAGGCTGAATAGCACACCATTTTTTTTTTTTTTTTTTCATTTTTAGATATGCACTCCCATATTTCCATACTTCTTATAAGTGAAAAAGAGATCTACTTGATAGAACATAGAATAGAGCCTATTCATTGATTCGTGTTGGCCATAGGTGTATTTGAAGCATAGTTAAAGGGATATAGTTCACTTTGAAATCAATTTTTGATATGTTTTAGCTTACCTCAAGGGGATCCAAGATGTAGGTGTCTTAGTTTCCACAGCATTTCGGAAGTTTTACCTTTCACTAAACATATTTAGATATATCGAAGTTTAGTGAAGGGTAAAACTTCCGAAATCTCTGTGTAAACAATGCGTGACGTAGACTTGGAGACGGTTCAGTTCGGTTCAGTTGAACATCTGATTCAGATCAGTTCGACGGCTGTTAACAAGAAGTAAAAACTCTATAAATACTGTTCGTTTTCTCACACAAACCGCTCGTTTCGTGTCTTAGGCCATCAATGTGTACTTACATTTACGAGTCATTAAATCATGTTTAATTTGGACTTCTCTGTGCATGCTCTTTGAGGTGGACCCCCGTAGAACTGCATTATAGACAACAACAGAAAACAACGGTTTGACCAAAAAATGTCAAAATTGAAAATGCTGTGGAAACAAAGACACCTACATCTTGGATGCCCTTGAGGTAAGCTAAATCATATCAAAAATTAATTTCAAAGTGAACTATCCCTTTAATGGTTAGGCCTATATATGATCAAATGCACCATGGTTGGTTGCTTTATTCATATACACACACATTCACAAAATGTATTGAAATACAAGTTAGAATGCACTAAAAGCCGATTGTAACCATAGTAACAGCCACACTGCTTGAGTGCTTTCCATTATATATCGGAATCCTAGTGCTGTTGTAATTTATCACATTATTATACATTTACAGATTACAAATATCAATGATAAGAGTGCCGAATGACAAAATTCCTCAAAAAAGCAAAGCAACATCAGTCTCAAATCGTTTTTACACTAAGTTTCTCCTGCAACACAGAGCTGCGGCTCTATGATGAGCATTGTGTTGTCCTGCACTCTCTGCCTGAATGAATGCTCCACCCTTGCTGGTCTACCAGTGCCCACGGTGTCTGATGTGCCCGCTGTGCCTGCTGTGACCCTATGGATAACTTTGCAGTGACCGCAACCACTGCTGATTGATCATCAGAGAGAAAGAACAAGAGAGTGAGGGAGGGGCATTCCACCCATATATAATGTTAAGCTGCCAAGTTGAACAGATGGCACAACTCAGTGCATGAGTATGCGTCAATTCTCTCTCTCTCTCTCTCTCTCTCTCTCTCTCTCTCTCTCTCTCTCTCTCTCTCCTCTCTCTCTCTCTCTCTCTCTCTCTCTCAGCAAATATTATAAAGGGCATTAGCCTATGGTCTAAATCAGTACTCTTGTTTACTACATGTTGTAATTTTTAAGGGGGGGGGGGGGGGGCTGTATCAGGCCTACTTTACTTGAGTTTTTTAATTGCTGTCAACTTTTAGGATACTACTTTTACTCCACTACATTTCCTAAATAAAATGTATACTTTTACTCCTATACATTTCCCCAAAGCATATTCGTTATGCTCGGCAAAATGCAAGTCTTCCTCTGTTTCGAAATCCTTAGACATGTTTGCGAAGATTTTGTTTAAACGAAGCTCAGGTGCACTGATAACACGTCATCAGCGTCACTGAACGCGGCTTGACAACAGAACCGGAAGAGAATGCAATGCTGAATAAAGTCGTAGTTTTTGTTATTTTTGGAGCAAAATATATTTTCGATGCTTCAAAACATTCTAACTAATCCATTGATGTCATATGGACTACTTTGATGATGTCTGTTTCCTTTATGGACAAGGACAGTATACCGTACACACGTTCCATTTTGTCCTCCTATCCGGTTCTGTATGTTTATTAGAAAGGTTGTAGAACTTCAATTTTAATTTGTTAGTTTATTGGTGGTACAGAAAACGCCACAGCAACTCTTCGGCATGATCGTCACATGTATTTCAATCAGCGCCAAGGCAATGTTTTCCCCCACGGGCTAAATTCACATCACGTGACGGGGCGTTCCCGGGGGCGTTCCCGGACCAACCGACTGTATCTATGCTTCTTTTAAGTTACGTTGAGGGAGATAGGTTTAGGAAAAAGAAAACCCAAAGTGCTTTTAGTAACTTCATTAAGCAAACCGTTATCTTTGTGTCTCTGCAACATAGCGCAGCGTGTTTTCTCACTCGAGCATAATAATTTTTTTCTCAACATGAACGTGAAACAATGTAAACACGATAACCATATGCTGCTGACTGGAGTACATATGTAAGTTACGTTCTGTATGATAAATGCGAGTCGAAGTTTATCGCGAAGCTCTCAGCATCTCGAAAAAGTCACGCCGATATTGAACCTCGTTTTAGTTCTCCTTTTGTCCCCAAGTCTGCTTGCCATGATCCATAATGTTTGAAAGGAACAACAACAGTGTGCAGCTAAACATTATGCAGTTGTCCACATCTGTCGCCATGGTTACTATGGCAGTACAAGCGGAAACCAGGGATAACGTGGAACATTGTGAATTTCTCTGAATTTACAAATTCTTGGAAATATTTAGGATAATGTTAGTACATAATTGATTGAAATATATAACATTATGCAAGTGTTTTTTAGATATTTTGATAGAAAATTCTTACATATTGTACCTTTAAGTGCAGATCAGATCAAGTTCTTGCAAAATTTTAGAAATACATGCTGAGGTTCACATACTTTTACCTGCTACTACAGCTATTTGCAGACATTGACTAAATTAGCATCTCTATGTAGCCTTAACAACCATATTCCTTTGCTGATTATATTTACATGCTGATCGCTGCCAGACACAGCCAGGCTTGTGTAAGCATCTGTGCCCACTTCTGGCCCTGGCATGGCGAAAAGCGTCTGGCACGAACCGAGCTGGTGTCGATACAGTTATAGAAGGTGTGCACCGCAGGTTCACTCGGGCTGAAGAGGAGCAGAGCAGTATGGGTAGCATGAGGTCATTCAACCGCTGCCCATTCATCAGCCTGCGCCACCAAGCCCCATAGCTCCTCTGTCACCTTGACAACACAGCCCACAGCAACCTGCCCTGCATGAAACCTAGCTATTGATTTCTTTCGCTCGTTCTCGCTCTGTGTTCAGCCGTTCGTTATTTCTCTCCCTCATTCTCTTTCCTCTCCTCGCCACAATGTCCCTTTTTGTGTTTCTACCTCAGTATACTTCCACCAACATAAGTGAGCATTCTCTTTGTTGATTTGGGATCAGTTTCAATTAAGAACCAGAGGAGAGATTCAGGATCGGAAGAGCTCGTTCTCTTAGTTTGGCAGTCTGTCACGAAAGGTAGGAGAGCACTAAGAAGTGCCATTACCAATTGAGGGCACTGCGGCATTTCAGATGGAAAGTCACTAAGGGAGAAAGAGTGGGAGGCCAGAGCTTGAAAGATTTCCTACTAATGGGATGGGATACATGGGATCACATGCAGCAGTGCACACGTACTTGTGTTGCCAGATTTGACAAAACAGCTAAAAATCTGGTCCATATTGCAGCATATTGTGGACAAACTTAAATAGATAATACTTCACTAATAGACAAACCAACAAAAATGCGTTTAACTTTTTACAGCTTAATGCTGGTAAAACCGAAATCCTGAACTCACCCAGACATGACATTTTTGGTATTGAGATTTGGCCTTCAAAAACTGTACCGATTCTGGGAGTTTTGTTCGACCCCGCGCTCAGCTTTCACTCACATATTAGTCAGACTGTAAAGTCATGCTTTTTTGACCTGCGGAATATTGTTCGTGTTCGCCCCTCTATTACCTTTACAGATGCGTAAACTGTTATTCATTCTTTTATCACTTCCAGATTGGACTTCTGTAACTCACTATACAGCGTCAAACCCACCAATTCCTTTGACTGAATTAACATTTTGTGCAATATACATCAGATGGTCAGCGAACGCATTGTCGACAGTCTATTTACCTTTCGCCATTTACTTTCATTCTAGATTTAAAACTCAAAAATCACTTTATCCTAAAAGCAATGAATTTGCATTGCAAACGAACAACTGTAGCTTTCACATTTCACTCTCTGCTCTTTACTAAGCTGACCCCTGCTGATGTATTGAGATGCGCTGAGCTGAAGGTTACGTTTGGTCACATGACTACCAGCTTTGTGGGTGTACAAATCAATATGTGACTTGTCGGCAGCAGGCGCGCCCTTGCCGTAGTGCGTTGAGCTCAGAGTGTTAAAGGTTAATGCACATTTGCTTTTATCGCAGTGGCATTGATTTACATCGGTGTAACATGTGAGAAACATACCACTGTTGGTAAAATGCAACAGCACACCCTTGTCCAGGTCTGGGAACAGAGAGAAGTGAGTCTGTTAAAGGCAAGACTGTAAAGCTGTGCCCTTGCTTAATGACCTTTTCCTCTTTCGTTAGTATTGAACGCCCATCTCCCCTTCGCCTGAACAGCAGCCGTCTGGGCTGCCCACTGCTCCAGTGTCATCCAGCCAGGCTCATGGATCTTTATTAAATGTTAATCAACCTCCTACAGCCTCACCCTACAAGATTTTTACTCTCACTCCCTCTCTCTTCTCTGGGCTTGCTCTCTTTCACCCAGCTCTCATCCTTTTACATCATTTTGAGAGCATTGGAATTTATTTTGTTCATTGTAAAAATGCCTATTGATTATTTTTGTCTTTTTCACGGGAGAGATGTTTATCTGTAACTGCACAGATGACCTGCTAACTCCATGCACTGACTGAAAGAACCAACTCAAACTGGCAAATGTTTCCATGCTGGTCCAGGCTGGTTAGTGCTTTTCTGGTTTTGATTTCGTTGTTGGAATCAAGTGGTTAGGGATTGACTTGTTGGTATGGCAGTACCGTTCTATTTGTGTTAGAGCTTGGCATAACTAGAACTTCATTATATAACTCTCCATGGCAGATACAAAATTTATTTTTAACCATGAATTTTCTACTAATCAGTAAGTAATATTAAAGGGATACTCCACTTTTTTTGGAAATAGGCTCATTTTACCACTCCCCCAGAGTTAAACAGTTGGGTTTTACCATTTTCGAATATATTCAGCCATTTTTTTTATATATATTTAGAAGAATATCAGTAACCAGACGGTTTCTGGTCTCATTGACTTCCATAGTATATTTTTTTCCTACTATGGAAGTCAATGAGACCAGAAACTGTCTGGTTACTGATATTCTTCTAAAAATCAGAAAATCGGCTGAATGGATTTGAAAACGGTAAAACTCAACTGTTAAACTCTGGGAGAGTGGTAAAATGAGCCTATTTCCAAAAAAAGTGGAGTATCCCTTTAAATTCAGGAATTCTGTTATCAATAATTATTGAATGAGATTGTATTAGCCTCTTTAAGAACTATTAACCATGACAAATTATAAAGAATTGCCATATATTCCTAGAAAAACAAGCCCACAATAAACTGAAATAAATTCTAATGATTTATGCTGAAAATAAGACAGAAATATTGCGACCTGCTCACTTTAATAACCACTGATCTATATAGACACTGATCCAATAACTTCATAAACGTTATTATAAGTGCACATGGAAACTCTGCTGGAGTGTGCTCTGTTAAGTTATCTTTTTAAGAATAAGCAAAACATAATGACTTCATGACTGTGATTTAGTTGATATTTCTGGACATAAGTCTTTTGTCGCTATAATATTTCTTTGATCAGTATAGTGGATACCAAACCCACTAGATGCCAGGGTGTTGCTATGGTTACCAGAGTGTCAATTATCGCAGTTTCGAGAGTTGTGTACTGTACACACATAAACTATAATTTATAGTACTCACTCCTGAAACTTTACTGGCCAAAAAGTCACAAAAAAAGAAAATTGCCCAAAAAATTTGACTAAACCATTATACTATATACAGCTAAATACAATGCTACCTTGTTGTCACCAGGTGGTGATTGTTAAGCTGAAAAAAAGCTACGAAACTTGGAGTTTTGTGTAGTTTTTTGTATTGGTTGCAGATGGATAAATTTGCTAACATCTTCATTAACTGCCATTTAATGCAGTGTACTTTATTCTTGATTTTATATTAATTTTAGTTCCTGCTGGCTGAGCTTCTGAAGCAGCCTGGCACAGACGCCAGCACACCAGCATCCAAACACGACATATGCTGTCGATCATTACTTTGGTCTTTTCGTCAGTGAAGTATGAAAGGTTTTAGGTCTTTCTTGAGCTCTCTTACCAGCCAGTTGGCATAAATACCATTTACATCACTTTCATTCACAGCTTTTGTTGCAGCAACTCTCTGCTCTACGGATCCACTCACAGTAACTTCATTTCCTGGTGTATTCTGAACCACCTACAGACGCGATTGTTTCATTCTTGTTCAGATGACCGCCTGAGTTATTTCAGTGCGTGCGTGCCGTACACCCACTCACCCATCAGCACTGTTCTACTTTAACACCTCCACTAATGATTTCGTTCATGTACCAGTAATGGTGTTGATTACACCGACTAATTCCTATTGAAGATCTTGATTACTTCACAAGTGATTATCCTAATTTTGACACACAGTTGTCATTTACTTCCACTGCAGTGGATAAAGTTGTTGGATAGTGGATAAAATACACTGTTAAGAGTTGTTTTTCTTTGGAAGATTGTTTTTTACCCCGCTTTGAAATGCATTATATGGCAGTTGTGTTATCTTAAGTGTGTGTGTGTCTTTAAATGATACAGAGAGAAATAAAGGGCGAGAGAAAGATCAAGGATGGTGTCGCTGCAGGGCTCCTGGGATTGATTGATGGCAGCCGTATTTATGCCATCAGGTTCCCTGTGTGGAGCCAAAATGGCTGCCTGTTCCCACCGTGAGTACAGGCGCCCCCCGCTGCCGCAGCAAGCTAAAAAGCACACTGACTTAAAACCATAATGAAAGAGAAATATGAGCAAAACTCACATTTTAAACCCCGAGAAGTCATAATTTCACGCAGGTTTGTAGGTGCCATCAGGAAATGTACTGTTGGCATAAAGAAAGCTTTTTAAGGTTATTATTACTAATATTTAGGGCTGGGTACCGAGTTCGGTAGTTTTTTTTGTAGACGGTACTTATTTTTGGTACCTTAGTGGTTCTCGTCAACATCAGTGAAACAATAAGCATGCAGCATGATTGGCTGTGGCGTAAAAACACTAGTTTATTAGTTTATACGGCTGCTCAGAGACGTGGCTCGTCGCATTTGAGTCTGGTGTGTGTGTGTGTAAGCGTCCCAACCCAGATAGATAGAAAATATGTGGAAATGATCCAAAGTGTACCTATGTGCCCGACTCGATGCCAGAGGCACGTGATGCAATATTTTCGACAAGGTAATTGCTGCCAAGACCTGTAACATGGTAAATCTGATAAGGCACTTAGAAGCGCACAGAATACACTTGAGAGTAGAAAGTTTATCCGTATTCGACAGCAAGAACTGGAGCGCGTCACAAATGAACCGAAACTCAGAATATACAGGATACTTGCCTCACAGACATGAGAAATAGGCTTATAGACGGTCAAAATATGTCTACTTTTAAACACACTTGTTCATTAATAAACATTTAAAATATTTCCTTGCTATTGTTTCCCGACACATCCATAATCATTAGGCTACTTTTACAAGCTTCATGTGTGCTGAGCGCGAGGTATATATCCCGGCCCCAGTAGCATTATTTAATTTAATTCACATTTATTTGTATAGCATTTTTCACAATGCACATCGTTTCAAAGCAGCTTTAAAGAAAATGCATGATCTGTTATCAGAGGTGACAGTTTCATTGTTAAACAATGCATTAAGTTAAGGCAGAAATAATGTTGTTAAATGATTAGAAAACAATGAAAACTTTAGCATTGGTGCTTTTTTACATACTCAAAATAGGAATGTAAAAAAGTCAATAAACTGAAAAAAAAATGTTGGTAATGGTATATTGTTAAAACTGATTACATAAAATTGGTATCTAAAAAAGTATCGTTCAGAAACCAGTATGGAAAAGTCAAGGTATCTATATCAAACATTTTGTTACGATAACCAGCTCTACTAATATTGCTAATATTATTACTGTTATTATCGTTATATCGCTATACTAAATTTTGTGCAGCCCTACAATTTAATTTTGTAATAATATCATCATAAAATAATGATTATTATTATTATTGCTAAATACAAATATTGAAGAAAATAAGAAATATTACTATTTTAATATTTGTAAAATGAAAAAAATACTACTACTACTACTACTACTACCACGTCTACTGCTGCTAATAATAATAATATTTAATATTACAATAACAATACTAATATTAATTTGTTGTCTAAATTTATAAAATTTCAAATGTTAAACATTAAGCTTTAAAGCTCCTCTTTTGTTGCTGAATCATAAGTGCTACTCATTACAAGTTTGGTTAGATGATTGAAACATGTTGCATTACTAAGTGCTTTTTAAGTGACCCAAACTCACAGTAGATGTAGAGATGAGTTCATATGGAGCCGCATTGTTGTAAACAGAGTCGCTCTGAGATGATGAAAACAGATCAAGAACTGCTGGCATATATATATATATATATATATATATATATATATATATATATATATATATATATATATATATATATATATAAAACCACCCAGTACCGCGCTTCACTGAGAAACACGCAACGCATATATTTAATTAAATTGCTGCCTTTGCGACTTGATTATCATACTAGCCTATATCGCGATTTCCATTTGATTTCGTGCAGCTCTAGTGTAAATCTATTTTGGTACACACAGGGCTCCTGTTCCATCGCATGCACTGCTGCATCAGAAACCAGACCTGAGCTTGGCTATATCAGGGAAACAGAGAGGTATTTCCACTCCGGTGGAATGGAGCTTGATTGAGCATTAAAAGTTGCAGCCGGCTCCAAACTGAAGTATATACAAACTGAAAGTGCAGCAGTCTTGGCGAGAGCTTCCTGTCATCAGTATTCCTCCTGTGGGGCTTCCTAGCCGCAGTTCCATGGTTATGCTGCAGTTAAGCACTCTCTCACAGTGTCTGTCGCTTTCTCTTTCTCTCTCTCTGTGACTGTCGGTTTGGGGGGTGGGAGAGAAGGAAGTGACCTATATAGCACTGTTCCCTCGCCTCGGCTGTCTTTTGCATTTCAAGGGATAATGAATAATTTACAGCTCCTCTCCCTCCTGTGAAAACGTGACAGCCTTCAATACAATTAACGAATTTAACAAGCCCTGGTGACAATCAGTGCACTGCCACTCAAAGGACCCGGATAGAGGCTTGGATCCAAGAGCCCGAGGCACATCATTGAGAGAGAGAGAGAGAGAGAGAGAAAATAACAGTGCCACAGGTGAGACTTTATTGGGAGCAGCTCACAGGAAGCTCAATGGGGCTGTGCAGCACACAAACATCAGAAAGGTTTTTACTATTCAACACAACGCTAGCTAGAGAGAAGTAAACACTTTATAGCGCCGCTACTGGAGAATTACAGTCTGCTTTAGCGAGCCTTGTTTGTTTCTGCTCGTGTTTGTGCATTCGTATGACTCCGGCCTTGAGGAACATTATCAGGTTCCTCGGTAAGGGATATAAATTTTAACTGCGCTTTCTGGTTGGAGTTCAACTGAAGTCAAGGATCTGTGCCAGTGTCACCACAGCCCACTGCCTCGCTGGATTCCAATTATACTGCAGTGGTTGGAGCGCAGTTTCTGATTCGGAAACAAACACGCACACACACTCGTGTCATGCGCCGCGCACACACTGAATCGCTGGGGGAGTGTGTAATAGTTTTATCAGGGTGAGCACAGGCACACAAGTTCACTCCAGCCTGCAGCTATGGCTGGGCTCCATGGGAGAAAGTCAATTACGGCAGGATGAGCCAGCCCGGGGTGAACATATGGGAAAGAGATAACGCAGGCAAGATGGCCGCCACACACTCCCAGCAGCCCTCGTTGCCCAAGTATCTCGTGCCGCTCTGCCCTCCTCCATATTTACCTCACACCGCAGCACCAAACAAAGACCATCTGGAGACTGTGGAAAAGAAATAAAAAATTTGGAGAAAAGCCACTTTTTATTTATTGATTTGGTTTAAAGGTCCATTGTGTAATATGCTAAATGTATAAAAAGATATGAATCTCACGCTGCACCATTAATGTAACTAAATGAAAGTGGGACCTTAAATTGTATTTTTTTGAATGCTAGTGTTACTAACATGAATCTGCTGTTGAACTAAAAATCATCAACCTTTGATTTTTTTTCATGGCCTTTCTGATGTAGTGAAGCTAGCAGCAAGTCACTAGCATAAACATAAATTGATCATGATCATTGTAATGTAGCCAGTTAAGCTAACTGATAGCCCATACAATGTAGTTAGTTAAATGAATAGTCCATTCAATAAATAATTTTACATTTACTCATTATCATGTCATTCCAAACATCAATAGCTCTCTTTCTTCTGTGAAACACAAAATATGTTTTTGGAAACAGAAGGAAAAAAAGACAAGAATTTTTATTTGGAAGTGAACTGTCCCTTTTAACTTGTAAATAATTGCACATCACTCTCATAAAATGATTCTGATCATTCTGATTTAGTTAGTTAAAGGGATGGTTTTGCCGAAAAAAAAAATGTATATCCTGTCTTCATAATTTACTCATGTTCATGTTCGAAAGCTGAATAACTTTTCCCTCTGTGGAAAACACACACTCACCCAAATGTTTATTAAATAAACTTGTACCTAGTTGCTACGTTATTGCCAGACAATTGCTGAATTCGGAACCACATACCGTACTAGTATACTAATCTTACCACTTTTACAATATCTTTCTATGACAGTATTAGTAATATGCTAGTATGTGGTTCCGAATTCACAGTATTCTGATCATTTACAAAGTTAGTAAAGCTATAGCTAGCCACATCAATGATTCAGATCTTTCTGATGTAGTTATTAAAGTGCTGATTCACCCAAAAGTGAAATCCTAACCCTGCAGTCTACTAATACTTACATTGTAGTACAATTACTTATAGTTAGGTGGACTATCGAAATAGTGGGTAACCCAAAATAGTTTTTGGAGAAAAAAAAAGAACTATCCTTTTAAACTAGTTGCTATAATTCCCAAAAGGTTTTGATTATTGTAATTTAAGTTAAGCTATTAGCTAGTTGCTATATGCATCATTCTCATACAATGATTGCAATCATTCTTATAGCTGAATTATTCAATGTCTTGATATCCAGGGTATCCTGAGGATAATTGCGACTTCAGTAGCTTTAGGAATTATGGGCTTATGGAAACCATTTGCTGCATTGTGTGACCGAGGAGAAGGTCTTTGTTCTTCTTTGCTGTCTTGTTTGTTTGTGGGTGATAGACGTGAGTTGCGATTCACTGCACGTCTCATCATAGCCAGCTCTCAAACAATTATGAGGAGAGAGGATGAGAAGAGTTATATTCTCTGTCTCTCTCTCTCTCTCTCTGTTTGTCTCACATACACACATGGATGCAAACCCGTTCAAGTCCACACACTTATCCCTGTTAAACGGACACCGAGAGCTGCCCGTTGGCACAGTGAACAAAGTGGCGGGGGGGCTTAACAAAAATTCCCTCTTCTGCAAAACCATAAGTTCTTCACTGCTTTGGATTAGCCTTCTTCCATTTCATACTGTGCCTGATGTAGATTGCTCCTACAACAGAAAACAGGGAGTGAGAGAGAGAGAGAGAGTGAGGGAAGCGGAGAAAAGAAAAGCAGCATGTCAGAGCGTGAGTCTGTCAAAAAGCAATCAGCAGCGTGAGTGGCTCGCCTCCTGCAGACCGCTGATTATGGCATTAGGCTGAGCCCAATTCTTCCCCTTGTGAAGCAAATCATTCCGCCTGCAATAAAGAACTCTGAGACAAAGGAGAAGTTAATTAAGATTAATTAACTTTTTTAATGACGCTTGTACACTAGAATTTGTGCGTGTGGCCAAAGGCGTTTTCAAGTATACTGCCATACCTTCATATTGTTCTCTCTTTCCCTGACTTCCTCTCTATGTGCTTACCTTTTGTTTCATTCCAGTTATCACCCCTTGGTTTTATTCGGCAGTAAAAAAGAGTCTCAGTGTCGCATAACTAGTTAAAAATCTACATTACTATAAATCTGGTCTGCCTTGTTCTACTTTGTCTGTTTCACAGTGTTGGAATGTTACTCCACAGGCTTTAATGTGCTTGTCCTCAGAGCCTGCTCAGTGCTTTTAATGAAGCCCCCAGCACTGGATGAGCAGTGAAGGCAAATGAGACCCTCCAGCGAATTGCCCATTTCTTGTGCTTTCTTTCCTCATGGTCAACTGATAGTGGTTTTTGTACACTCTCTGGAATACTGCAGGCTCAGAGAGAACATTTTCATGTAACGTAAATACACCAGACAACTGTGTTCACATAAGTCACTTTGCAAGTATATATCGACTTATCCCACTAAACTATATATAACGGTCTACTAATACTCTAATGAGAGTTAGTTAACATGTAGTTACAAAGTTATTTATAGTTAGCAGAATTAGAGCCAGACCGATATTATTAGGCATTTCCCAAACTATCGGTATCGGCATATATAATTGCCGATAAATTAATATTTCAAAAATAAAATGAAAACCGACGAAACACGCTTTAATCATCTCTCCTTGGCCTGTTATATAAGAAAATGTATGTTTTACAATTTGCAGTATGACGTAAATTATGGCTCATCATAGACTAGCTAACCACAAAGCTAGCTAATGCCACTATCATCAGTGGAAGACCGCTAACGTCAACATTAATGAGCTTGGAAAGCACAATGAACTTTTTCTGCCTAAATAAAGTAATGATTACTGTATTTATATCAAGAATATCTGTAGTTACAGTCCCAGCATTGTAAAATGTAAGTTAGACTTGCGAGGAGTGAACATTTAGATACAGAGAAAAAGTATCAAACTTATCTTGTGCATAAAAGTTAGCTTTTCTTTTACACGTGTGTGAAATCCAATGACGCTAAGTGTGCGTTGTAGACTGTCGTTCTGTAATGGATTTAGATTAGAATCGTTAAATAGCAACTGATGATTGAAAATGTTTGATGTAGCTTGATGGCAGGAATTTAAAAAGTGCAGGTAAAGGGATAAGCAAGCTGACATTGTAATTACAAGGTAGCTTATAAGGTATTATAGGGACTAATTATTATTTTATTTCTCAGAACTTTAATATATTTTGATGTTCCTCTGTTCTGTTGTGACAATAAAGAAACAAGTTTCTTTTTAAAATGCACTATCATATAATTTTAGTTAAAACTCATAAATAACTACAAATAACTATGTTAGGGAAATCTGTTAATGTTTTGTTGCGTGTTCCTGGAAAAAAAAGATCGGCTGATGTAT
This sequence comes from Pimephales promelas, assembly GCF_016745375.1. Next base: position 14,156,055 of record NW_024121432.1, on the reverse strand, counting down.
CGGAATATCGTAATTTAAAACCCAAAAATATTTGCATCGGTATCTGCCTTCAAAATCCTTTATCGGTCGGGCTCTAAGCAGAATGCCTGAAGTGGACTATCAAAATAGTGTAACCAAACATAGTTTTTGAAAAAAATTGGGTGAACTATCCTTTTAAACTAGCTAGTTGCTGATTCTGATCATTTTAATTTCAGTTAAGATTGCCAGCTGCATCATTCTCATACAAGGATTGCAATCATTATTATAGCTATTAATCATACAGTTGCTGACTGGTCTAGATAGTTATCTAGCATAAACCTGCTTGAACTAACAATGACATTTATGCTGACCTAAGTTTTTGGGTTTTTTTTAGCAGAGAATTGTTTGATGAACAATGAAAAAAAAATACTAAGCAGCTTAACCGATTTTCACACTGTTGATAATAATGATAATTTCTTGAACACCATGTGGCACTTAATGATTTCTAATGGGATCATGTAACACTCGGCTTTGCCATCATAGGAATTAGTTAATATATTAAAATAGAAAACAGTTCTAAATTTTTAAATTGCAATAATATTTCACAAATCGCCTCTTTTTGAGCAAACAAATGCATCCTTGAACAGCTAGACTAAAATAGTATTCTCTTCTTCGTTTCATTTACAACTTTGAAAAATATATATTTTTTGTTGCTTTGTGAGCTTTGTGGTTGTTGTTGGGGTTTTATTTCCACCCACACATTAGGAACCCCTCTAACAGTTGTCCAGTGTTTATATGCCACCGCGCTCATACCAGTTCTCAGCCCAACTGACTGTCCGAGATGTGAAAAGTCTGCAAAGGGAAAGTGACTTAATGGCTTGCCATCTTTTGATTTTGTAGTTCTACAACATTCTGCACAATGATTTAGCTTGCACTGTTTTTGATCATTTTACTCTTCCTATCCTGTTTCAATGAGTAAAAGAGAGGAGGAATGAGAGAATATGAGAGAAAATAGTGTGTGCGCTGTGTGTTTGTGTTCATGCCTGTAGGGGGCTGGGACAGCCGCTGCACCCCAGTGTGCCTGCTGCTGCTTTACATTCTGCCGGTGTAGGCTGAGTCTCTCACAGCAGCAGTAGCAGCCAGCCAGCCATGCACATCCCTCATTCAGCCTGGCTTCTCATTTATCAGCTCACTCAACCAGCAATCTCTCTCTCTCTCTCTCTCTCTCTCGCTCCCAAATATCCTCTCTTTCTGTTCCCATTGTTCTGAACCTCCACATCTATCGTGGTGTGTTCCTGTGTGTGTTCATGCCTGTATAAATATTCAAGCTTCTTTCACTCGGTTGATTCCTATTTTACAGAAAGGAGTTCTAACATTACTGCCCCCTTGAGGACAGACAAAGCAATTACTCGATATGTTTCTTATATTAAACATTCTTCCATTCTTCCTCAGCAGAGCGCAGTGTTATCCAACGCGAGCTCTGTTTTGCTGCAGGCGGCTCCGTCCCAAACCCCAGCCCTATCTTGAGCGAACATCACACAGCCGAGATGAAAAAGAGGGAAATCGATGCAGGGGAGAGTGCGCCGTGTAGAGAGCCTGCTTTGCTTTGATCGAAGGTTGACTGACAAGACCTTCAGCCCTGTGATCTCCGGTATTATGAAGGACCGGAGCCGTGGTGGCACAACAACGTGTGTTTGTTGTATTTTGTGTGTTGTTGGTTTTGTGTATTTGTTTCCATATGATTCTTTAAAAAATATTTACTCCAAAACCTAGCAAGCCGCCTAAGGAGCCGGCATTTTAAAACTTCATCGGCGGCCTCCTGACACAAAGTCTTTTCATGAGGTCATCGTAATTATGCTTCCGCCTAAGATACCTTGTTTAGGTCAAATTTTAAAGCAGAATCGCTATGCTACTATACTTTACACAGAAGGCCACCCCAAAAGGCTGTGCGACGAGCATGAAAACACCATTGTTATTGTTAAAGGGATACTCCATGGTTTTTTCATATTAAACTATGTCATTCCCTTAACTAAGTCGAGTTGATGCATAGTTGATCGAGTTGATGAAAAAACAGTGGAGTATCTCTTTAAATGATAGTGTCATAATTTACTACTCACCCTTGTGCCGTTCCAAAAACTGTATGCATTTCTTTCTTCTGCTGAACATGCACACAGAAAATTATTTTGAAGAATGTTGGTAACAGTTTACAATGGAAGCCAATGGGAATAGCCAAGGCTATTTATATATCCTACATAACAAAATTGTATATAAACACACAACTGGCACAGGCAGGTGGGTCAGGACAAGCCTGTACTCTCTCCTCTTGCCTTCTCATTTCAGACGAGTACAGAGGGGGTGTGAGACAGAGGGCTCTGTCTGCATCTAAAGCCCGCTGGGAAAGGACATACTCTTATCTCCCACACAGTAGAATGTATATGCACCAAAATCCTCTTCACTTTAAAACAACCTTCCCCTTCAGCCTCCTCCGGTACTACCGACTAGGGAGGGAGTGAAGTTTACGGTCGTCTGATGAAGCGTGTCCTCTTGTCTACCTTTGCTGGGCATGGTGACCTCATCTGAGGCTTTGAGAGATGCCTTGGCCCAGAGCATTGTGGATACTCTTAAGACTGAGTGACACACACACAGCACGGAAGAACTGGATGCATGCTTTGCTGAACCATGTGATCCATGTCACTGCCTTGATGAGAAATATACAAATATAAATCCACTGACATTACCTTGCACCAATGTTTACATACAAGAGTTTTCAGCTGAAAAGCTGCATTACCACCGAAAGAGTGACCATAATGTGTTTTGGTTCAGAAGATTCATGTCTGTCTTAGCTTAAAGGGGTACTTCGTTGAGTAAATGAACTTTTCAATAAAACTTCAATAAATAATCAAAAAATAACTTCAATAAAACATCCCCACCAGTCTGCTATGGATGCGCTTACCAGAGTCAAAAACCGCCTCTCTTTAGGTATTTGGTGTTTTTCTTAGCATTAGGTATATTTCTTAGCAAACTTTTAGTCATAAAGGTGACGACTTTATTATTCCGCCCAACCCCTGAAGCAAAACGCTGTCACAAAAAAAGCTGTTGTTGCCACAGCATTCCATTTTTACCATATAAGAGGATTAATTTTAAATATTTTAAATATTTTTAAATATTTTAATTGAATAATTTTTTTATATTTTAATTTAATTTTAATATTTTAATTATTTTCCCAAAAATTGCCAGACATTTGCTGAGAAATAAGTGTGAGTTTCTGTGTCCAGGTAACACGGAGAATGAGTAAACATTGTTCATTTACATGTTTTTGAAAGAAGTATTTTATGCTCACTGATGATGGATGTATTTGATCAAAAATACAGTATAGCTGTAATATTGTGACATATTACTATTTAAAATAACTGTTTTAACTTAATAATATATTTTAAAATGTAATTTTATTCATGTGATGGCAAAGCTTCCAGTCTTCAGTGTCACTCTAATATGCTGATTTGGCACTCAAGAAACATTTTTGATTATTATCAATGTTGAAAACAGTTGCATTTTGTTTGATTTAATAGATGGAAATTTTTACTTTTCAACACAAATATTTATCTGTTTCCAAACAGGTTTCCCTAACACTCCAAATGCCTTTGGCCCTGCCCCTGTCTTCCAGTGCGCAGAAAAAAACAGGTAATCACAATGGCTTACTTCTTGTTGTCTATGCATGTTAAAGTGTGTAATATAAGAAGAAATAATATTTGATAAACATCATCATCAAATTTGAATTTTGAAACACTGCTTTCAGTCTGCTTACATGATCTTAGGATCATACACTTCATCATCTGCACGACAGAACCCTTTAGCACCCCTGGTTTCAGACTGATGCTGTGGGTCATTTTGAGCACATTAGCCTTACAGCCAGGCACCTCTAAACACCGTGGGCAAGAATCCCACACAGAGAAGAGACTGAGTCAGTAGCATTAGTGCAATTATCCAATTAGCCACCATATGTATTAGTCGGTGTGCACCTACACCTCATGCGCATATGGCTGCTGAATGAGACTGCATGGTGCTGCTTAAACCTTCTTCACACATTGCAGACAAACACAGGGTGGGGCTCGAGAGCCTAGGGTTAAATTAAATATATTCTCCAAGCTTTATGCAAAATGATTTTCTTTTTTAAGATCTTGCTAAACAGCTTGAATGTACAACTATCACAAGTGGTAAAAGAGTTTTTATATCAGGCTTTTATGGCTCATATATAGTCTAGGAGAATATGGAACTCACACCCGAGGAGGAAAAATATATTTGATACTTGAATTTTAACAAAACATTTTTTTTTTTTTGAAAAACGAAAAAATGGTGTATGGATATTTAAGTAAACCTAAGTTGCTTCAATCCAGTAAGTGTTTATCTTGAAATATCACTAACAATCTCAAAGTTACTTAAAAATTATTAAAGATTTCAGAGTACCATGAACTAATGAGGTTCTTTACGTGCTAAAAAGTAAAGTAAACTATCAATCAGAGACAGAAGGCATAAGATGGTGTACAACATTTCAGGAAGGTTTTGATCAAGTAGGGGCTTTAGTATTATCTGTATCAAACATGATATATTTGGGGCGCAACATGGCGACCGACATTAGAACCCCTTACCTGTTTGTATTTTCAATGGCATATTATACGCGCATAAGAATACTTTATTACTTGAATGAAGTAAATATACATTAATGAGCACATATATTTTTGAAAGAACTAAGTGTTTTTTTAGAGAGAGTTACACAGTTTAGATTTAAAGGGGTGGTTCAGAATTTTGGAAATCGGGCCTCATTTGTAAAGTGTTATTTATCAGTGGAGGAGACAGTTCTCAAAAAATGTCATCCAGTCGTTCCAGTTGCATAGTTCGCCAGTAGTCGGCTAGTGCGAGTCAACGGTAACTGCTAGCCTGCCATTAAAAACAGTTTTACCCACTCCACAGTACACCAGAAGCAAATAAATTATAATGCTAGACTATCAATGTAAATGTCTGTTGAGAGAATAATGTAAGAAATCAAACTACACTTTAATTGCATTGCAGTATTTATACTTGTTCCCTGTATTTATTAGCACAATCTACAGCAGCGACGGAGTGATATGTAGTTACCTAGGCAACCGAGAGAGAGGTAGTGCAGGTGTTTACTTTACGTTGCAGTACTACTAACCGGAGCAAAGAAAAATTCAGCCGCTGCTGAGAAACTAGTTCCGGTAAAAAAAAATTTAATGGGAGGCTAGCAGTTACCGTTGATTTGCGCTAGCCTAGCACCGTCGCACTATGCAATGAGGCCCGATGTCCAAAATCAAAAATCAAAACAACATCCTAATACCAGATTCTATTAAGATCAATAGCCTCCAATGCTATTTGTAAGGAGGCCAAAGTTGCTGCCTTTTTGTAGAAAATTAATAAAAAAAAAATCACTTATATGGTTCCAAGATGGCTAGGATTAAAATGTGCCTCAGTCAATCATCTTCATCAGAAAGAACGGACATGTTTGACCAACAAAGTGAACAGCAAGCCTTGTCCTACTGCTAAACCAGCCTTGAAATTCATACTTTTCTATGCTGGTCTTTTCAGCAGGGAACTTAAAGAGGGACTCGCGTTAGCAGAGGTGACAAGGAGGTGCTGTTTAAAGCAGCATTTGTGTGGATGCTTTCGAGCCGTCTGCACCCTCTCCCCTCCTCTCCTGTTAAGCGGCTGCACTGCAGACTGTTAAAGACCCAGGCTTTCTTCTCATATCTGAACCCTGCACTAACGCCCTTTCTTTCTCTTCCTGCCTCATTCTCTCTTTCTCGCTCTATCCAGCTTTGCTTTTTACTCCACGCTGGTGGAGACTGTTTGTTGACACTGAGGCATATCGACAGAGATGTGTGAATGACAAACCGTGCTGTGGGTTTCTCTGCTTTCCTCCTCCTCTTTTTTGCTCTCTTTTTCACACTCCTTTTCACCCTCTTTCTCGCACTCATTTCACTCTCTCTATGTATCTATATATCTATCTCTCTCTATCTCTCTCTCTCTCTGTTTCCCCATCTCTGCGAGATACATTATTCAAGCCAGGCAGTTAAAGTAGGTCACACCGCCATAGCCTTCAAAAATATCAGGGAGGTAGCAGAGGCATGTGCACACCAAAATATACACACACAACACGTTCTCTCTCACACACAGAGGTGGTGTCTTTTCAAACTCCCTTGTTCTGAATCTTCACCAAACGACTGATTGATGTGTGGAGTTCAATCGCTCAAAAACAGGGCAATAGTGCAGGAATGAGTGGGGGTGTGTGTGTTTGTGCATGTGGAATCACCGTTCGCTGCATATAGAGGAAGTTCATTTGACTACAGATAGGTTGCAGAAACACGGATGGATGGATGGATGGATGGATGGATGGATGGATGGATGGATGGATGGATGGATGGATAGATAGATAGATAGATAGATAGATAGATAGATTCAGTCACTGTGCATACAAATTTATACATATGCACATAACTGTATGTGTGTGTATATAAATATATACAGTATATTTATAAATAATCTATATGTGTGTGGGTGTGCAGCTCTTATGTATTCTGTGCACACAAATAAAGAACTACACAGACTCAAAGAAAACTTTACATACTTCCACAAAGAAGACGGCAGTTTGTTCCGTCTAACATTCACTTCCTGTTTACAAAGCTTCATATGCTTTCTCCAATAGCATTCACAGTAGAACCGAGCCAACGCAAGCCATAATCATAAGAAAAACGCAATATGGTGGATGAAACAGACATAGGAAGACACTCACACACATATCCAAACACGCACACATACAATGGAATGCTAAGACCAGCACCTGTCACTGTCACATGGCATCCAAACCCAAAGCTGATGATGGCAGTTGGGTGAATGGATCCGAACCACCCTGCCTCAGCCAACCCCTCACACCTCTGACACACTCTACCCTTTCTCTCCACCTCTCTGCAGCAAATGAGTGTGAGAAACGCTCCCTCCTCTCTCCTCCATCATCATCTCTCCAGCAGGCCATCTGTCAGCGCTAATGAATGCACACTCATTTGCATGGCTGATGAGCGCTCCTCGTTTGGCGCAGCCTGAACGGAAGGTCGGGTTCTGTCGCTTCTGCAACAGCAAATTTTGGCAGCGAAAAAAGAGAGGGAGAGAGAAAGCGAGGCAAAGACCTACAGAGAGATTAATGATGGAGACGACGAGAGGAAAGAGATAGAATCGTGACTGAAAACGAGTCCGTAGAAGATCTACATCTTTGAAATACATCATTTTTTAACATGCCTATGCTAATTTATGTTCATTATACGAGTGTTGCTTTCCATACTTCATCTATGTATTTTTATGCATGTGTCACTGCGAGTAGGCCCATGTGTATCTGTGTGTGTGTGTCACAGCCCTACACAGCGTCTGTGGAAATAAATCAGCTCCTATGAGGCTTCCCATCCTATCACAATGCATTTGTCTCTTTCACTAGGGAAGACATGTCTGCACCCCTCCACTCCTCTCCCTCGCTGCCTCAGCTCTTTCCCTTAGCGTGTGTGTGTGTGTGTACATGTCTCTTCCAGTCTCCTCTCCTCCCAGCCTCCCCTGCCTTTCTCCTTTAATTACCGCTCTTTCCTCCCCCCCCCCACATACACACACCCCCAAATCCCTTGCTCTCCATGGCAGTGGCTGCTCTCGTTCCCCCTGCCTCTTTCCGCCTGTCTCCTTACTTCCCACCACAAAGCCTGTTTCTGCTGGTCCTAGAGCAGTGTTTTTCATTTTCTCGGGTTTAGGATTAAGAATTTGATTCCTGATCCCACACCATCTCTCGCAGAACGTCGAGATCTGCTGGATCGGTGGGTCCAGACAGGCTCCTCCGAGCACTGCGGCTATTGGTGTGATTTGAACGTGCGCGTGTGTGCGCGAGTTTGTGTGTACGCTCACGACTGCGTTCGGAGCCTATTGATCGTTCTGTTTTTCCAGGCTGACAAGACGTAGGCCATTCTAAGAAAGCCACTATGGCACGTGCACATTGAACGACGCGTGTCACATGTCCCTCGCTTTAGTGAAAGCCGGCGTCATGCATTCATAGTCACAATGGTTAGCCTTGCTTGTGAATACTGAATGCTAGAGACATGGGTTCTGGGATATCAGCCAAGTACATATGCATTTCGTCTAATGGGAGTCTGCTCTCGTGTGCGTAATTGCCACAGGGTTGCGTTTCACGGCGGCCCCACAAGAGCAATGCCCATGAGGAACAGCACCCTTCACGCCTGTCCCCAGCACCGGCATTTTAGACACTCTCCCTTTCCATTAATTAGCTTCTCCATTTTCTGTTGGCCACTCTGACATTTTCCTGCTGCTAATTCACTGATTAAACCTATTAACGTGATTAGGGAGGCATTTCCAAGACAGCTGCCATTATATGTGCCACGCCGTTGAGAGGCAACTAGGCTGCCTTGTTTTTCTGGGGTTTACTTGCATGGGTAGAGAAAAGACTGGACTGATTTTTTTTTTTTTTTCAGGGACCAAGAGCTGTCCAATATGTTCTGAATTTCAGCACCAGGAGCTGTCCAATATGTGCTTTATGTCAGCACCGGGAGCTGTCCAATGTTCCCCCTTGTTTCAGCACCAAGAGCTGTCTGTTTGTGTTTCAGCACTCGGGGATCTCCCGATTATGCAAAAAACTTAACAATGGTGGTTGTCTTAAAATGCTTTTCAAATCGTGTCAAATGGGTTCAACATTTCAAAAAGCACCGGAATTTTTTATGCTCATTCTGGTTTTTGATTAAAAATAGAACCTAACTAAATCAGTTGAGATTTTATTGAAATATTTTGTAAATGAAGCCATTGTCAGCAGGGATTTAAGGCAGACGTGGCCGTTGTATACCATGGTGTTTGCTTAATTTTCAATGAGGCACTGGCACATAATTCATATTCTATATCAAATACAGACTCCCACACAACTGCACACGCTAGCGCTTTCATATGGCTCTGTAGACTCTGTAGTCTGTGGGGAGAGCAGAGCAGAGAGTGACTAGAAACAGACTGTCTACAGCTGAATTAATATGGGAGAGACTGATTAAGGTTATACATTTCCAGCCTGCCCTTTGTTCTCTGGCTTCGGGCAGACTGGGTTTGTTTATTTTGCGATACAATTCCTGTTTCTTTTTTGTTTTTTTAGCCTGGCAGCCTTTGCGTGTCCAAAGCCGAGGGTCCGTGGCGCTGTCTGCCTGTCGGTCAGATGAGGTGGGTAAGTCTGGCTCTGCATGCTCCACACTCGCTGCTGCTGCAGTGTCGCGTCGCTTCTGGAGACTGGCTCACACGCTTCTCTCTCTACCACCTCACACATTCTGCTCACAGCTCCCTCCCTACGCTCCAACTCTCTCACTCCCCTCCTCCCTGTCTGTCTGTGTCTCTCCCTCCCTCCCTCCCTTCCTCTCTCTCTCCCGCTCTTTCTACTGCCTCTCCAGAGCGGCTGCAGTTCCCTGCTCCTCCACTCTCTCTCCCTCCATCTCTCTAAGTGCTGGCGGAATACCGAGCTCAGACAAAGAAAGCTCAGGAGAACAGACGGGAGAAGTGAAAGAGTGTGCTTTGAGGGACAGAAAAAGCATTTTAAAGAGAAACAGAGAAAGACGGGTGCAGACTTTCAGACCTGCGGTGTGTGAGGAGACAGAGGGAGGGAGAGAGAAAGACAGTGTCGCCATTTCAGTAGGTTTCACTTTGTTTACTTCTTGTTCTACTTGTTCAGTCATACTGGCATGTCGTGGCCTCATAATCTATGTTTGTTAATGAACAAGGAGTGTGCATGTTTGTCTGTGTGCGTGTGTTTTTAAGAGAGGAAGATGTTCTAATGCGTTCATGAAGACATCACTTTTGCATTCCAACACACAGAGCTGCAGAGTAGCTGTCTGACAAAGTAAGCTCCGCTACCTCTTTGCCTTTCGAACTGCAATGCTATGGCTATCTGACCGACTAATGGTTGTTCCCAACTACATATACGCATGACACTCAATAATGAGTGACCATAAAATAGATTTTTTTACCTTATGTAATACTTTTAAGCAAATCGTGATTTTGAACACTGGCTAATTGTGCATGTTTCGGGGCAAAATGAAACCTCTGTCTTAAACATCTTCACCTCAGGAGAATGACTGTGACTCTGAAAGTTGAGAGATTTGAAGTTGAACGTGAATTGCGGCAGGGCTTTGCTGGATGGGGCTGTTGTTGATTTACCTGTGGAACAAAGAGCAGAGAAGAGTTGCTTGTACAACTGGGGCTCATTAAACAGCCACTTATAATGCAGCCATAGGTGTGAATATATTGCAAAGAGGTGTTATATAATGCCAACCAGTGGCACGACACAGGCCGATGTGATTTAGTATGCACTGGACCTCCATCATGGAGAATTAATATTTTTTTTCCTTTATTATCTAATAATTATTATTATTACATACTATCACGGCTGTTATTTGTTTAAACAAATTATAATATTTTTTAATGAACTTTATTACAATTATTAATTATAAATACTATAATTATTTTAAAGTATTATGGTAATTTATAACGATTAACTTTTATTATTATTTAAATATTATAATTACATTAATGTTTATAAAATAAAGTTAACATTTTATTTAGTTAATATGTTATGTTATTAAATATTAAAATCATTTATTAACAAAAATAATAATAATTAAAGCATAATTTATATAAATAATAATCATACTTGTTAGTTGGTTATAAGATTTCTTAATGATATTAATGAAATGTTTGCACAGATTGTGGTGTGTACAAGAAGCCCGTGCCTATCTACATCAGTGATGGAGAGTAGAGAAAGATTTTGTGCATTATTCATACAACCATCTGAGCAAATGTTTATGCAATGAGGGGTGATATTGTTGACTGGGGGTGTTTTGACGGTTGCTCTTTTCAGCTGATCTGAAAACAGTCAAATCTAGTCAAATAATAGCTAAGGAGAAGTTCAGGTGGGAGGTTCTGGACCTGGATCGGCAGTGAGACGTCTCAGCAGGAGTTCAATAGAGAGCTGTCACACTTATGAATACTGTATGTGATCTCACATGATTCCAGCATATGATCTCATTACTCTTATAGGTACCTAGCGATGCTTGTTACTTAAGTTAATCTTACCATAGCAACATTCTTAGAAAAGCAGATATGACGGTGACAGTGTCGTTACACTTGCAAAATGATTAATATACTGCATTTCTGCTTCTTTTTTTGCACTTTTTTGCACTTTTTACTTTAGCTCCTGGTTTGGTTTTGGTAGCTAACTGTCTAACTACATTAGATTATTGCAACGCTTCAGTAGAGAAATTATCATTTAAAATGGCCTTGTATGTTTTCCTGTCAGAAAAGTGCCACATTTAGGATCAGAACTTGAGCAGGCTGAGGGTAAGCTTTGGTTTGAGGTGGAGAAAGAGTCCTCAGGAGAAGATGTGATTTGTCTGGCTAGAATCTCCATGACCCCAGAGGGTTTCCTTTCCTCAGTAAGCCATTTATACACAGAGGAAGAGAAAGGCAGTGAGAAAAAGAGAGGAAAAGGGAAACAGAAGGAAACCTGGCCCATTTCACAATCTTACAGGTTTAATGAGTCGCCAACCAACCCCCGCCACCCCTTAACCACCCCATACACACACACACCACTCTGTCTGATGTGTGGCATTGGCTTAGACAAAAATAGCATTGTTGGTGAAGGCAGCTTGGGAAAGAACAAAATTGGATGAATTTCATTTATGTGTATATTATACATGCACCTAAAGAATTATTAGGAACACCTGTTCAATTTCTCATGAATGCAATTATCTAATCCAATCACATGGCAGTTGCTTCAATGAATTTAGGGGTGTGGTCCTGGTCAAGACAATCTCCTGAACTCCAACCTGAATGTCAGAATGGGAAAGAAAGTTGATTTAAGCAATTTTGAGTGTGGCATCGTTGTTGGCGCAGACGGCCGGTCTGAGTATTTCACAATCTGCTCAGTTACTGGGATTTTCACACACAACCATTTCTAGGGTTTACAAAGAATGGTGTGAAAAGGGGAAAACATCCAAACATTCAAACAGCTGATAGAAGAGCAACTTTGACTGCAATAACCACTCGTTACAATCGAGGTATGCAGCAAAGCATTTGTGAAGCCACAACATGCACAACCTTGAGGCGGATGGGCTACAACAGCAGAAGATCCCACTGGGTACCACTCATCTCCACTACAAATAGGAAAAAGAGGCTACAATTTGCAAGAGCTCACCAAAATTGGACAGTTGAAGACTAGAAAAATGTTGCCTGGTCTCACGAGTCGCGATTTCTGTTGAGACATTCAGATGGTAGAGTCAGAATTTGGAGTAAACAGAATGAGAACATGGATCCATCATGCCTTGTCACCACTGTGGAGGCTGGTGGTGGTGGTTTAATGGTGTGGGGGATGTTTTCTTGGCACACTTTAGGCCCCTTAGTTTAAATGCTACGGCCTACCTGAGCATTGTTTCTGACCATGTCCATACTCTGATGGCTACTTCCAGCAGGATAATGCACCATGTCACAAAGCTTAAATCATTTCAAATTGGTTTCTTGAACATAACAATGAGTTCACTGTACTAAAATGGCCCCCACAGTCACCAGATCTCAACCCAATAGAGCATCTTTGGGATGTGGTGGAATGGGAGCTTCGTGCTGGATGTGCATCCCACAAATCTCCATCAACTGCAAGATGCTATCCTATCAATATGGGCTAACATTTCTAAAGAATGCTTTCAGCACCTTGTTGATTCAATGCCACATAGAATAAGGCAGTTCTGAAGGCGAAAACACAATATTAGTATGGTGTTCCTAATAATCCTTTAGGTGAGTCTACTGACCTCATTTATTTATGCCTGTATGTTTTGGTCATTTGTCTGTAGCCTTTTTTCTGAGTTTGTGTTTAGAGAAATGGTTGACTAGTTTTAATATACATGTTGATAATTTGTCAGATATCGGAGCAAATTAATTCTTGGAACTGCTAGAATATATGTCGTTGTAAACAGCATGTAAACATACCGACCCACAAACATGGTCACACATTGGATTTAGTCATAGCATATGGATTAAACATCAATATAACTTCTGTTGTTGATCTTGCATTATCTGATCATTTTGTGAATTCTTTGTTAGTATTGATCCTTCTGTGCCCTATACAACTGAACGTATTAAAAAAAATTATTACGTCTGAAGTAGCAGAAAATTTCACAATGCATTATATGACTTACGAAAAGAATATTTTAACTTACGAAAAGAATATTTTTTCACAAAATTGACTGCAGTTCTGCGTTACCAAGTCAAGAGTTTGCTGGCTACTTCAGAGATAAAGTTATAAATATTAGACCAGGAATCTGCTCGGCAAACAAATATAAAAACAACATGCTCCCTCCTCTACCTAGCGCATATAATACTATCAAAATGGAAAGGTTTACTTTGGTTGATCCTGAGACCCTAAGAAAGGTAGTAACAGAACTAAAACCATCCACTTGTTCTCTTGATCCAATTTCTACCTCTTTGAAATATATCTTTAATGTAGCATCTAATGATATTCTTGAGATAGTGAATCACTCTCTACAGTTTGGCATTTTTCCGTGTGATCTTAAATTGACCCAAGTGAAACCTGTAAAAAAAGGGGGGGATTCCTATCATTTTTACTCCTAGTAATTATAGATCCATCTCAAACCTTGCATTTTTGAGTAAAAATTAGATAAAATTGTTTTTAATCAGTTAAGTTTCTTAAATACACATTCAAAATTAGAGATGTTTCAGTCGGGTTTCAGAAAACATCATAGCACAGAGACAGCTCTTATTAAAGTAATCAATGACATAAGAATAAACTTAGATAGAAATTGGCCTTCAGTTCTGGTGCTGCTGGACTTGAGCGATGCTAATGCCCTCCTCTCTGGTCTACCAAAGACTACAATTAATCAACTACAATTAATACAAAACTCTGCTGCTCGTGTATTGACAAAGACCAAGAAGAGATATCACAGCTATACTTAAATCATTACATTGGTACCTGGTAGTTTCCATGTTGATTTTAAAAACCTTTTATTAGTTTATAAGGCACTGCATGGACTTGCTCTAGACTATCTTTTAAAAATGTTTATGAGTTTATGAACCCGTAAGGACTATTTGGATAAAGAATCGGATTCTTTACTTTTAACAGTACCACACAGTAGAAGTAAAAGATTTGGTGATGCTGCTTTTAGCCGCTATGCTCCTCGTATCTGGAATAATCTTCTAGAAGTAAGACATGCTGAAAATATAAATAGTTTTTAATTAAAAACATATCTCATTAGTCTGGCCTTCCTATAATATTTTACAATGTTTGTAATTTAATGTTATTTTATCATTTTAATAAATCCTTCATACCTTTTTTATTTTTTCTTGGATTTTACATGTATTTTGTATTTGCTTTTGTATTCATTTGTTTGGAAAAGTGCTATATAACAGACGGATCTCATGAAATGGCGTATGTATGACACGCCAATTCGTATTTCCTTTTTTGGCATGCTATCAACACACATAATTGCTTTTCTGCATGTTTATGAACGCCGTTGACTTAAGGTTACATTACTGTATATATAAATATATGACCTACCCTAACCCTGTCCCAAACCTACCCGTCACTGGAGTTTATACCATTTATGGTATTATGGTCTTCCCCTCTACCAAAGGAAAAAAAAATATCGCTCCCCAGATTTAGATCTACATTTTGCTTCGTTTCGCTCGGACATTTAACGGCGTGTACTGTACATACACGCGGAATCACTCAGACATTTAACGGCGTAGACATAAACGCATTCACGCGGATTGCTCAAAATGTGTATAGATTGACTTGAAAGTGGCGTGTATGTTTGTTTACATAAAAGTCATGATGTCATGTTGTATACAAAGAAAATTTGCTTCCTTGCTAGTTTTCAGATTATTATGTTTTTTTATTATTTATTATTATTATTTTGTTTATAGTGAAGCAGTAGCGTAAAATGTAAACAGACATGAAAACATTAAGCTGAAGTTCAGACACTGAGGTAAAATGCAAAAATATGTCTAGGTTGTCAGATTTGTTGGCATAATTGGCTATACTGGCTCATTGTTACACTGCAGTCTTATAGGCCGATAACATAATGCTAGCATTAAGACAGTGCTGGTCAGCGCTTATGCTGTCAAAGTGAGTGAGATTTTCTTATTCCAGCCTATCTATCAAGCTCTGCCAAACTCCCATCCAATTCCCGCTGTTTCCAGCAGATGTTAATTCAAGCTGGAGTGGGACTTTGGGCTTCTTGGTTCTAGCATGGCGCTAAGCAAGCCATTTAATAATACATTGATGATTTAGTGTTGAAATTGAAAGCTGTCTCCCAATCTACGGTGTGTGCGCCTGCGGTACCAAAAAGTTTAAAGGAAGTTTAAGTAGTTCTGCTGGTATTAATGGTGGAGTTTTGCTGAATCATGTGGTGTTACAGGAATGTTGTCAGTCTGAAAGACAGGCTTTTATTGGCTGATGAGCATGGATACACATACACACCCAGCGGGCCATTCAGTTTTCACATCATGCTCATTAAGCATGAAGAACCACAATATCCCAGTTGCTTATCTTTTTTTTTTTTTTTTTTTTTTTTTACAGTTTTTATGAATATTTATATGGGAATTTTTGGCTGAATCAATGAATTTGGTGCTAGCGAGTTACTAAGGTTTTCACTCTTCACTAGTTTGTGATGATATAATAAAAAAAATGTTGTCTTGTTCGTACATCAAACATAATTCTTAAGGATATTTTACAACAAAAATGTGACGAATTTGTACAAGAACATGAAAATGTAAAAGAATTTAAATAAATATAATTACAATTATTATATTTTTTTAATAAATGAAATCAAATATAAAAAAATATAATATTTTAGAAAAAAATCCTTTACATGTTTATCCAAAGTAAATAATATATTCTACTTAATTTGCTTTCATTCTGAAAGATTTAGCATCACCAAATATCCTTGACAGACTGCATAGTGAATGGCAAAGTATCACTATATTGAATGCTTGAAAATAAGCATTACTAAAAGCATGCATGAATTGAAAAACATCTTCTATTCTGAGAAGACAAATCCACATTTTTTTTTTATTTTACTTTTTTAAATCTTACTTTTTTTTTTTTTTTTTTTTTTTTTTTTTTTACTTTACCACTAGTACATTATCTCTGTGAACAATGCAAAGTAGAATTCGGTAACAAAGCTCGAATCAACAGTTGGATTATGAATAAAGGTGGATTTTTATTTATATATGGGTCATGGTTTTAAAGGTTATTTGGTTCTCTGGAAAACTATGAATCTAAGATTTTATCACATACAAACATGTCATTGCATATGAAGGCTATATAACACTCTTTTAGATTATTCTATTGTCTTTTTCATGGGAAGCCCTGATCTATATTAGATGCTATTGTGACCTAGAGGGAGGGAGGGAGGGAGAAAGAAACCAACTAACTAGTCAACTAATTTCCTTACTGTAGCCCAAAAGTGTTTCAGGCCATTTAGGACCATGCCAGTTTTAAATAATAGCTTCAAATTTACTTTTTTAAATAAATAATTGTTCTGTTGAAGGGAAACACAGACAAAGGGGAATAATGAATCAGTATCAAGGATTCTAAAGGCTTATAGGCTTATAAACCTTTTTTTGGTGAAAAATAATTTTCTATGTCTAATCAAATGGTATTTTGCCTAAATTCTTCAGTCACATACTGGAAGCAGCCAAATCACAGTACTTAAATGGCAACATGTACAAGTTGAATGACATGGGAAGGGTAACAATTTATTTTTATGTGACCCATCGGGCCACTCTTACCAAAAAATTTTGACTATCAAAGTTACCCTAACAGTGCTCCCGTTAATCTATCTAGGGAGGTTGTATCCAATAAAGGAGACAGAAAGTCAAAAATTTAAATTTATTTTACACTAGACAATAAGGTACAGATTTGCAATTAGAGCAGGCAAATTTTTCCCGGAGGTAGCAGCGAACAATCCTACAACATAGTGTACAAATCACAGTGAATAAAAGTCTCATAGTAAAGGGAGTTACAGGATATAACGTCTCATAATACATACACTACAGTGAATAAAATCAAATAAATACATACTGTTCACATACAACCCATTTCAAGAAACACTTCAGACCGATTCGACCGTGTATAGCTACACAGCAATTCACACGTCACACTAATGAACATTGCAAAGATAAACACCGTACCCAAAGGAAATATTGCACAATGCCCATAGGCCGAATATTGGGATAGATAATTATTAACAGACAAAAAAACAAAACAATTAAAGTAACAAGCTGCCACCAGCAGGACTCCACCCAGGGTTCAGTCACGGATTGGTTGCAGTCGGGCTCCAAGACACACATACACAAGAAATAAAGAGTAAAACGGAACAATTGAACCCAGGAAAAACAGTGGCTAATTAGACCGATGGCCGCAGTCCTCAGCCTAAATGAATTAGAGCTATACACCCCGTAACAAAGTTAAACGGTGTAGGTGACTCTTAGCTGTACACGCTCTTTCCAGTATTGCTTGTTACTGCAAACCCATGTAGAATCACTACTCGGTATGTGTGCAGATTTCTATAGACTTGTAACTGCGGGCACCATTTACTGGTCACCATACAGGTAGACACCAGACCGAGATTCTCCCGTTTGCACAGCCAATACACCGAGAAGCTCACTCTTCCGCCTACACCGCATCAATGTTTTTCCATCAATGTCTCACGACACATTTAAAGGGGCACGTCACTTACTGTATGCCACCTGATCTAAATAATCAGTGCCAGTGGGCAGGCCTTAAAGATACACTTCTCATCTCCATCATCCTACCCGCTACATTTTGATAGTCCAATTTTGAAAGTTGAATCCACTACTTACCATAAAGTAACTTTGCAACTGCATTTCAACTAGAAGTCTTACCTGGCCACTTCATGCTTTTTCTCAGATCTGATTCATCAAAACGATTCCATTTACACCTGGTCACATAAATGTGTTTTTGCAAAACGGATATAAATGCGTCTTCTATTCCACTTCAGTTAATGGAGTGCACGTCACCGAAAGCAACAGATATTGCTGCTTTTTATAAATAATCAGCTATTCAAAATCAAAGACAGCAAAAGTAGAGAGTTCACAGAACTGATAAGATAATTTAGTTTCTTTACTTTTAATGAAGATTTATTGTGTTTTTAATAACTTGTCAAGCACGTTCTTCTTTTTATTTTCTTTCTTTATAATCTAGTGTGTCAGGAACCTTATGCAGTTCTGCGCTACGTGGGCACATTTACATACAGCAATCAATTGACGTTTGTCGCCAGGATGTAGAGCCCTACTCCTTCGTTCTGCACCTCCCCTGACCTGCCCCATACTTTGAAAACCCCTGAAATAGAGCACAAGTAGACAAAGTGGGATTTACCATCAGTCATCAGTTCTCTAGCCATATCCACGAATCCGAACATCAGGATTCTGATCATCGGGACATTGCAAAGTTGATGGTAGCCTTTGAAAACTAGCATTGGTATATAAACTCCCATAGACTCCCAAAGGACCCCCCCACCCCCGTTCCCCATAGACCACACACACACTCTCCAAATCAGTACTGACCTGATTTTCCCATATATGCACAGTGACTCTGGAAAGCTATCGAGTCTGTGTTGAAAGCGCAACGCATACACACGGCTATCCGATAATGGCAATGATTCACTCCAATCGGTGAGAGCATCTCACACAACATGAGCTGGGGCCACATATGGAGGCCTATTTCCTGTTGCATTTGCAGACCTGTGGAAGGGAGGGGGTCGTAAATGGAGAGGCGTCATCTTTCTTTTTGAATGTGAAAAGGATTCCTTTTGTGTGTGTGTGTGTGTGGTTGTGTGTTTGTGTAGCGGGGGCATTTTCCTTAATAACTAATCTGGGGTGATTACACAAGTTCAGCTCTTAAGAGATCATCTGGTTTCTGCTCACTCTTTACTTTGTGTTCTAAAAAGAAAGGAGAATGGAGTACATTAGAGAGCTTAAATGGGCATGAGTATTTTGTGTTTGCAGACATAGACACGGGTTGCTAGGGTTGTTGTTGCAGGAGTGTGTTAACAGAATACAAAGCATAAAGAGGTAAAGAGGTGAACAGGTTCTGCTGCCTTGGCATAGAAAGAAGATATGGCTCTCGAAATCTTAGATGACAGAAGGTGGTTTGTGTTTGTGTGTGTGTGGAAGTGCTGTCTTAATTGCTTTTTAATGTTTATATAATCTGTCACGCTTCCTATTGTGCACCGCAAAAAAAAAATCATTGTGATTAATCAATCAATCAGTATTTTTGTCTTGTTTTCCAAGAAAAAACATCTAAACGTCCTTTAAACAAGATCAAATTACTTAAGAAACAAAATTGCATAGGATATTAAGATGTTTCGTTTATTTGAATGTCCCTTTTCCTCTCTCTTACAATAAACCTCACTTGTTTTGTCAAATTTATGCTTAAAACTATTTGCCAATGTGGTAATTCAATTTGACATAAAATGAAAATTAACTTCTATATTTTTTAAATGCATGCTATTGATCTTACATGCACCTTTTTTAACCAAAATGTCATAACTTGACAGACTTCTCCAAACATAGTCTATTCTCTGCCCCTTTCTTACAATTGATTGCAAGCTTGAATTCACATCTGGATTCGCATTCACAACAAGTCCCCACCCTAAAAAAAAAATTTCCCCAACCTACAATTATGGATTTTAGCAGTTTTTCTAGTCTGGTCTCTAGTCTGACTAAATCATGTGCGTACTGGTGGCATCTGTGTTCCATCTGTCGTTCTCACCTTCGGTTGTCATTCTCGACCAGCCCTGTGAAAAGTTACATAACAACATCAAACTGTATAACAGAGCTGGCATGATGCTTCAGTAGAGCATCACATCTTGCCTGTACCAACTAGCTATGGGGATATTTATATAAAACGTATAGCAGCACACACACACACACACACACATAGATGGTAAGGAATGACCAGTCAGTAAATTAAGGAGTTGGCTCTAGGGTTTCTTTCCAGACACTGTTTGGGAGTGTCGGACAGAGAGCTCATAGAATGAGTCATGAAGTGGGAGAGCTGTTATTTTTAACACGCGTCCTCACGCACACACTCCGCCGTGCCTCACACAGGCTGCTATGCAATTGGTTCACTGGGGACAGTCCTGTGATGGAAGACGTGAGGCAACACCTCCATTAGAGTCCAGTGCAGGCCTTCCAGCACAGTGACTCAGCACACTGCTAATTATTCATTAAGACCAAATGTGCCCACAGTACACAGCCTGCGTACAGCTCTAAGCACGCTGAACAACATCAGATTCCCTTATCCCACATGCACGTTGTGGTACTGTAGATATGAGTTTTTAACAAGATGAGTAATTTTTGTCATTCTTTGGTGAAGGAGAGCTAGATGAAAATGGCTCATTATTGCAATTATTCCTTTTAGGGAAGTGTGAGAGAGAGAGGGAGAAACAGAGACTGAGAAGGAAAGAGAGAGAGAGGGAGTCTTGGCTGGTGGTAATTAAAGCACGTCCTTCTCGATAGGACACAGCGGAGGTCTGGCTGATTGCTCCATGGTTTCTCCGTCTCTGAATGCGTTGTGAATGAGACAGACAGGAGCACGAGCGCTGCATGGTGATTAAAATCATATTTCCTCTCCATCTCTGCTCAATCCGTGCTGATTTGCCTCACTGATTAGAATTCGCTGGTGACAAAGCTGGAGACAGAGCCCAATGCAACATATAACTAATCACATTCCAGCGCTGCACCGAGCCCATAAAGATGGGGAGAATTAGCACTCATACGCTTTTGGACAGATGTGCGCTGAACCGAGCCTGGAAAGACTCATTAGTTGACAAAGAGCGCTTTGGACAGCCGCATGGGTTTGGTTATAGATGTCTGGCTCTCGTGTGGTTCGGTTGGTTTTAAGCAGATAAAAGCTCAAGCTCTATTCCAAAATCTAGAAAGCTGACTCACTGCCTACTGCCTGGATAGGCGTCCTAACTCGAAGTGAATGATTTGAAATGCTATGTTGGAAGAAACGGTATGCATCACCTACTGTAGATGACGCTCTACAAGAGACTCACAATTGATTTCAATTCATGTACAACAGCACACATGAATTTGAGGCTTAAGTACTCTTTCATTGTCACCTTGTCACATTATCATGTTATCATTAAATTTTTAGAGTTGGAAAAACAGTATTTATGAGTTACCAACATTTGAATTATCAAGGGAAGTCGTATTGGGAACCTCAGAGTTGCGTGTCAATATGGAATTGGCTTCATGGTTTCAAACAAATCAGTTGTGAATGGTAATGAACGATTTTGCAAAGTTTATGTACGACAGAGCTTATAGCCCAAGCATGCTGTAATATCTCAGAGAGAGTTTCACTTCCTTTGAAGGTCCTCATGGGAAATCCACTGCAGAAATCGCACTTATGACATGGTGATTTTCGTTGAAGTAAATGGATTTATTCTTGAAAATGATTATCCCAAGAAAATGATGGGAAATTTTGTTTGGTTGGTCAAGTCTCCTCATAAACCATATGAAAAATGCCTACAAAGTCCACATTCACAATTTCATCTTATTGTGATAACATTGTTATCCCAAACCCAATTAGTTTAAGTCTGACATCAAACATCACAGTTTTCGGGTACAAACACTTAGATCCCATTAAGCAAACAACAAATGGTGCTTATATATGCTCAGTATGTCACGACTTTCTAATATGTCATGTGATTCAGAAGTCTTTGCTTTTAGAAAGTAACTAATTTCCTACTTGACTTGAGCTCTGCATAAGCTTGTCGCAATGCATTATTGGATTGCTTCCGTAAAATGTCTACTTTTTGGAACATATCCTAGGACATCTTAAAATGCAGCCTTCGTAAGCAGCTCAATAGGTTCTAGAAGAGTTTGCCTTGAATTGCTTTAACAATCGAATGGCACTTTTACTTTCACAAATATAAACAACCCTTTTGACCCTCTTTGGAAATTGGAATTGGTAACAGATATAAGTTCACGACTACACGTGTTTGTGTGTGAAATACACGTCTGTGTGCAAGAACTGGCCGAGCTTTGTGCTATCCCGAATGCACATGAGCACATCGGCTCAGCAGCTGCAAGGGTAAGGCGTGGTGAGCCCAGCAGGATACTGTTGTGTTGAGGAGGAGATGTGATTAACAGGTATGGTGTGAAAGTGGCCAGATCATGCTGCAAGGTGTCAAGTTCATCATGACATTTTCACCTCCATTATGTGTCATGGGACGGCATTTGTGCTCTATTAAATGTTATGCGTGTTGTTCTGTGTGTGCTTTAATTTGGAAAATTGCTTAATGTACTTTTTTCAGTTGTTTTGTTCTGAGTTGCCTTTTTGTTGTTGTGATATAATCATTAAATAGAAGATAAATAAAAGCAACAGAAATTCTTCCACAACTTCTGGAATTAAAATCTGTTCACACCAAAAACGATAACGATAGAGACATGGTTAAAAAAATCATTCTATACTTAAAAGAATAGTCCACACCACAACGATAACACCTCAGAGGAACAAAATCATTGGAATCGCTTTCAAATTGATTTTCCATCTGATGAACTGTAAAAACATTGACAGCCAATTAGATTCCAACCTACTTTAAAATGTTTGAGCATTTAAAGCAACAGACGACAAAACTGCTGCGCATGCATATAATAAACAGAAATTTTTTTATGCGTTGGTGTAGACAGTAATATTGATCTTTATATTGTAGTTATCTTTGTAGATCTTGTTCTTGATGCGAACGACCTTTTTAGTATTGAGTAAATTATTTTTCAAAATAATTCTCACTGTTGCTTCAACTGCTTTCAACTTGGCATTTAAGTGGAGTCGGAAATACTTTACTAAGGGAAGTGGTGGAATGCAGTTGCTGCATTGTGACAACAGTTCATGGCTTTAAATAAGTTGGTTGTGAATGCTAATGAACAATTTTTGCGAAATGTATCTACAATAGATCTTATAGCGCACAAATTTTAAAGTCCCCCTGTGGTGAAAATCAAGCTTTTAATGTAGTTTATATATCTATGTGGTGTTTTTTTTATGCTTTAAGACAAACTATGTGCAAGTCAATACCATTGTTGAGTATTTTCTCCTTAAAACTGCTGTGAACCAAAGACGGTTTGATATCGCTATTGTTTCTGACATCACAGTCTACCTTGTTACCAATCACGTCAACGGGTTGATTGTCAGTGAGTGGATCTCTGAGCTGGCGTGAGTGTGTGGAGGCGGGGAAATTTGCATATTCATAGAACCTGGTTTACTAAATGAGGAATGGGTGTAGAGTTACATTCAAGCTATTTTAAGGCATGAAGAATTTTTTTCAAGGAATTTTGGTGATTATTTTATATAATTGGTAAAATTATTGATTACAGGGGGACTTCAAGTTAATCGCTCAATTTCACAGTTTGCTTTTATTTTTTATTTTTTTGTGTATTACTGAATAGGAAAATTGTGAAAGTGAAATTAGGATTCCACAAATCCAGGAATAAGAGTAACTGGGGAAAAAAGTGATCTGATTTGAATGCAGCCATTAGCTCTCAGCTAGTCATTGCTGGTATAATTTGATGGGTAACATGCGATTTTTTTCCTGTCAGACGATTCTGGCAGTCTGGGTGCCCACGTCTCCTCCGGGCCTGGCACCAACTTAGGTTGTCGAATGTGGGGCCAAAAGCTATTTTCCGCTGAACTGCTCCTCTCTCTCTCTGAGGACATGAAGTCTCAGGAAGCCTTCGCCTTTCCCGTCGCTGGGAGAGAGGACTTTTGGTGCCTCCGTTGCTATTGACGACGTGTTGGTTGGATCCCACGCGGTTGCCAGGCATCATTAAGACCTGATGGCACGGGTTTCTTTCTCCATAAGCAAGTCTCGAGAATGGCAGGGGCAATTAAAGCTCTTCTCTGCCTGATGGAATAGAATGAGGTCTCAGGAGAGAGAGAGAGAGAGGGAGAGAGAAAGAGAAATGCGATAGAGAGGGAGGCATTGTTCTCCAGCCCTACCTTTGATGAGGATGCGTTAGAGTGCATCAGGGTGGAAGATGGTTTTTGTTTCATTGTTTAGCGCAGAGTGTCTTCGTGGATTGCATCCATGCCATGCACTGTATTGCTTGAGTCAGACTCCAAGCTCTGAGAGCCCTCCATGCAAGGGCCATTTGTAGATTAACTGCATCTGGCAAATCAAGACCATTCCCATTAGTACTTAAATTGGGAAACTTACGAGAAATATCCTCAGAGCTCTGGTGCCATCTCAAAACGGAAGATGTTCCAGCATATGTTTTTAAGGAAAGGGAGCTTTTTTTTCAAAATACCTGCAAGTGCAGGCCTCTGATGTAATTGTAATTTCAGGCTGATCTAGTTTTCTCGCTCGCATTCTGCTTATAACATATGGCTTCATGGCTAGTCATGTAGCTAATAATGAAGAGCTCTACTGTGCATGTGCTCTGATTCTAAATGAGGGCTGGAAAATGTGAGCAGCCCACACTCTCTACTGTGTGGGGATTGGAATTATGGCTAGACTCTTTGCAGGCATCTGCATTACATGTGCACACACATACACGCTCAAATTTGCATTACCGTCGCATTCACACGAAGTGAGTCACACTGACTGATGAGGTAGAGTAGAAATCTAGACTCTTTGAATCAATTTGAAGTATTGGGTGGCCAAAAATGTTACAACACTGACCATCGGACTTTATTAACCAGTGGACTTTCACTATTGCTGCAGAACTACTAGATTTGCCCAAATTTATTGTATACAATACATACTGTTTGAAATACAGTATCATCCAATGCCATTGTGATAGAGGAACTTGGTAGATATACACTACCATCTAAAAGTTAGAGTTTTCTTTAAATAAATTAATAGTTTTATTCAGCAAGTATGCCGTAAATTGATCAAAAGTGATAGTAAAGATTTTTTGATTGTTCCAAAAGATTTCAAACAAATGTTGTTTTTCACAATCTATTCATCAACGAATACAGAAAAAAAGTTTCCACAAAAATATTAAGCAGTACAACTGTTTTCAACATTAATAAGAAATGCTTCTTGAGCACCAAATCAGCATAATAGAGTGATTACTGAAGGATCATGTGACATTGAAAATGCTTCTTAAAATTCAGCAATGCCATCACAGGAATACATTGCATTTTATATGATTAAAATAGATGATAATTATTTTAAATTGTAATAATATTTCACATATTGATCGGGTTGATAAATGTAAATAAGTTTTACATACAAATTTCATTTAACAATTCAAAATGTTTTTGTTTAAAGGAGCATTGCAGAAGTTCTGACATTTCTTACCGTTACTGACACCAGTGGCCGTTAGAGAAACTGCAGCCAGTCTCATGCTCGTTCTCGGTGCACACTCGTTACTTGTTGGCCGCACTAGATAAGGCTTTTTTTTTTCAAGTTATGAGGAGTTTCCATGGGTATCTGGATTGTGCGGGAGGCTGGTCGCTTCTTTCCGTCCGCAGATTTGAAACACTACTGCTGCTTACTAATGGCTGCCATACAGATGTAAGCCCAAGTAGACGAGAAGGTGCATGACGTCACATTTTGTGAATTTTCACGCCAATTCAGACCCGACTCCTCCACAGGCTAATAGAGGCAACCATGGTGGACAGTCAAGGTGTTATTCTTTCTATTACATTATGGTTGGCTCATAAATGTACAAAGGAAGACTCTATCTTAAAGATTTTTTTAAGTAAAAACCTACACATAGCCCCTTTAAGAGCTGACAACTGGACACCAGGTCATGTGACTGCAATGGAGCTGTATATATATACTGTGCTTTGTTCCATGTAAGCAAGCATTCCATACCGAACATAGCCGACATCTTTTTAACAAGAGATGATATGAAATGAATAATGTCTCGTGACGTGATTGTTTCAGGGCTCTTGTAGACATGATGCCATCTGATTTGGGGCCAAGCAACCACCAGCCAAGCAAATCTGACCGGTCACACCACATAAATCCAGACCAATCTCAGGGTCACTGACACCAGCACACTAACGTAACATGGACAAACGTGTCTTGCATCAACAGTAAATATGATTTTGGATTTATACTAGCCATTTTTTTTTTTTGACTGTCCGGTGGGGTGATGTGAGGCAGGGTTGTGGGGAAATTAGCTGGAGAGATTGCAGGCTGAGCCTTGAGGGTTGTAAGGTCATGTCTCTCTGACTGGGTCACTCTGTTCCTGATGACTGAGCGTGATGCACACTCACACAAACACACATGCACACACTCTCGTGGGGGCGGAGAGGCTCACAGTGGTGCTGTGCATCTGGAGCAGTTTTTAGATGAATGGGATCTGACAACAGCACTGCCAGGCGAATGCCTGGGCAAAAGGGGTTTGTTTTTTTTTTCTTTTGAAGATTTTGGACTGATGCTAAAATAGTGAAAATTCTCTATAGCTACAGTAGATCATTTGAACACCATCTAGATACACAGTGACTGTAGTCTGTAAAACTTAGTTTGATATCTTGATAATTTATTAAAGAAGTAGTTCTCCCCCAATTAAAATGCCGGATATCTGTCAGCGGAATATTGTCTGTTACCCAAAATCAGTTAATGAAACTATTTTTGTCTGGTGCCCATTACTGTATTAATTATTGCTTCACAGCATCGTCCTGTGACATTAAAAACATAATAACTCATAATCACACAATCATTGCAAATTAAGATTAAACAACAACATTGCAAGAGCAATAAGTACGTAATAAATAATATAATAAAAATTAAGAATGGAATTATGATTATGATGATTATAAATTAAATTAAAAAAAAAAACACAACGCCGATATATGGTCACTCTTTTGAAGCAACAAATACATATGTTTCTATTGAAAATCCTTAGATCTTACCTCCTCCAATGTGTTACAAACCAGCATACCTATCTTTATTCTGTGGAAAATGAAAGACAAAATTTTAAAGAATGATAGTCACTCTTTTCCATGATACAAGATGCTTCAGAAAGATGCAAAAGAACCATTTAAGTATCAAAAAGTTGTCCATACGTCTTGGCTTGTTATGTTCCAAGCTATATAATAGTTTGTGTAGATCCCGCCCCACCCCTACCAATTTAAGTTTTAATTTATTATCAATTTTCCCCTCCAGTGAGCTTTTAATGCTGTGACCAGTCAATGAGCTGAACTCACAAACCGAATCAATCTGACTGGTTTTTAGAGCATTTAGACTGGTTTTGTGAAACACATTAAATAATTAATTGAAAAAGATCTGACTCAAAAAAGAAGCCGCATCTCAATATGCGTTCTTAAAGGTCCCCTGACATGAAGTTATTTTATTGTTTTATAATGTTTCCTGGTTTGCCCTTACAATGTTAGTACATGTTTTAGACCAAAATAGCCATAATTTAGAAATAAAAGGCATTTTTCCTAGCCTGATATTAGCCTCTGATTTGAAAGCTCTGTTTGTCTGCTGTGGGATTCAGTGTAACCGGCCACTGCTGTGATTGGCTAACATGCTTGCATATGAAATAGCTACATATTACAGGTGAAACTCTCTCGAATACTTTTACTACAAGTATTATACGTTTTTACTATTACAGCTATCGAGATTAAAGAATCGTGAGAAGTTTTTAAAATATTTAGATCTATTCCCATCACATTGAGCAAGCGGATGACAGTCTGTTGATCGCGAGAATGAAGATCTTATCATTGAAACTCAGTTTCTGCATCTCTCTAATGCTTTCACCAATGCAAACACGATGATGTACATATAGTAAGAGCTTCGTTGTGCAGTGTAACGTGCGTCATTGATTTCATGACGAGTTGTCCAGATAAACTCGCGCTGTGTGGAATGATTGTTCACTGTCAGAAAAAAAGGTACAAAACCTAAAGGTTGCATATTGGTACCATAATTGTACAAATATGTACCATGAAGGTACCAATATGCACCCTTTAGGTACAAAAGTGTACCTTTTGAAAAGGTACCGCCCCAGTAACAGCTTTCGTACCTTTTTTTCTGAGAGTGTTCATTCGATCGCTTTCTGTATAATTTGTTCACAGTTTAAATAAGATTATTTTCATCCTACTAAAAGAAACGATGTGAAGTTGATATTTTAGTCTCAATCTTATTTTAGATAAGCTAGTGCACACTGTATGTTAATAGCAGCTTCGTTAATGTTCCTCAAAAGAAATAAAAATGTCACAACTTGAGGGTTAGTAAATTATGTCAGAATCTTTGGATGAAGTATTAAAAATCAAAACCTTGGCAATCTTAGATAAACCTGAGGCTATAATGTGTGCAACGCAGCCCGCAGGTATGCAGGATTCACATGGGGAAACGTTGCTTTCGGATAGGACGTGCAGAACTCTGAGACTGCAGACTCTTCTAAAAGAGCCCACTAGTCAAAAGAGAGAGAGAATTCGATTTTAAAGCTGTATGTCTCACTTTATGTCAGACAGAAGGGTGTTGGGCATGAATACTAAACAGTGTTTTCCACCAATTACAAGCAAGCTGGGCCAGTTCGCTGCCACTGGGGGACAGCTGGAGCTCATATGCTTTGATTTGACCAAGTGAAGTTCAGATGAGAGCTTCCCATATTGCCCCAGTATGAGTGATTGTGCGAAAGAGGGGCGGTGTGAGAGCGTGTGCATATTTTGTTGTGTGAAGGAGACCTGAGAAGGTGTTGCGTACAAAGATCCGTCTTTCTAAAGAAATTCGTTCAAGTCTGTATTTCTGTCATTGAAAGGTTTTCGATAGACATCTCCAGCATTTGGAGTGCACCCTTTGTGTCACTGGCCTTGGCGGCGCTGAAAAATACTTGCATGCACATGCAAATCTGTGTCTGTTCTGCTCTCTGTCTCTCTATCTGTCTCTCTCTCTCTCACACACGCGCGTGCACACACACTCCACTCCAAATGCACCAACACCACACATTAACAGAATTTGCAAGGAGCATGAGATAGAAGTGTTAGCTTGTTGATAGATAGAGGACTAGAGGACTCAATATGTTAGTGTGTGTGTTTGTCTGAAAGCATATGGTTTTCTGAAAGAAAAGTTGTTTATTATATTATATTATATTATATTATATTATATTATATTATATTATATTATATTATATTATATTATATTATATTATATTATATTATATTATTGCACCTGTGCAAAAAGTAACTTTTTTTTTCTTTCATAGTTCAAATAAAACCTCCAGTGATTTACCTTTTGTACTGTGTTCGATCTAAAACCGTAAAAACATTCATATTTCTCAAAAAAGAGATATAAATAAATATAGTTGCATTTATTCCTTATGAACAGAGCATGTTTTACAACTTTAAAAGCCCCTCCTGTCACTTATTATATTTATGAACAAAAAGAATGACAGATTTTTGTTGTTGTTGTTGTTTTCTTGTTCTGAGACTGTGATAATGGAGGCTTTGAATAGCATCAGACATCTGTATGTCTTTCCTTATAAGTGTACCTCATTTCAGTCTGCAGATTTCATATAACTGCAGTTCATAATAAATGACTTTTTTCCTTTAACAGAAAATGAGTTTTGAGGAACAGCTTTGAGGGACAAACAGCGGACAATTCTGCCTAATCGCACCACACAGGAGGCGCTCCTCAGAAAACACACCTGTCCCACCATCAACCAGTAAATCTCAGGTAATGTGCTTTGCATTTCGTTTTGTTCTTGGCAGAAGTTACATTTTTACACTACTGTTCAAAAGTCAGATATCGGTATGATTTCTTTTTATTCAGCAAGGATGCATTAAATTGATTGAGAAACAAATTATCCGTTTCCACTGAATTAAGCAGCACATCTGCTTTTGATGTTGATTGATTTCTGAATTCATTGATGTTGAATGATTTCTGAAAAATAGAGTAATTCCTGCTGAAAGTCAGCTTTTGCCACCACAGGAATAAATTACATTTTAAAATAGAATTACAAAATGAAAAAATAATAAAAAACAATTATACTAAATTGTAATAATGTTTCACAATATTATTTTTATTGTAACATTGAAAAATCTTATCGACCATTTGAATGGTAGTGTATGTTGAATCATCTTTTGTTGCCTTTGTCCTGCTTTTTTTAAGTAATCTTGCACACTATTACACAAGAAGTTGTTAATATATATATTATGTATATATATTGTTTATATTTTTAATGGATTGATACCATTATGTTTTAACAACTACAGTACAACAAAGAGGCACGATAAACAAATCTTAACACAAGGATATTGGTCATGGCATACAGTGATGTTTCCTTGTGTTTAGTGTGCAAGGCCCTTGCAAGTGCCCAAATTTGTGCTCATTATAAACTGAATCACATTGTTGGCAACAAGGGTGCAAAATTATGCACACCATATATTTTCATACAATATAAACCATGATGCATTATGGCCACAAGTCTGTATTTTTCATAATAAACATATTATTTCATCATCTATGATCTGTCTCTCATGCAGTTCATAACCATCCCTGCTACAGACATCATTGCCCTTTTATTCTTCGTTTTACAGTTGCTCAGATAGTTGACGGAGGTCAGGCTAATTGCTGCTTCTTTTCTCCAGATGGAGGTGGATGCGGCCGAGAAGCGTCATCGAACACGATCTAAAGGTGTGCGAGGTACAGCGCACTCACATGGTATTAGCTGCAGTCTCAACCTACGGTCAAACGCATTTCCCAACTCTCAATCTATATCTGTGTCTTTATTGCCTTTCACAAATTATCACAGTAGTGATTAACATGGACTAGTGATTGCACAGGTGAAGCAGGATCTGTGAGGCTGGAAAATTAGTCTGCTCATAATAATATGATTGTATTGTGTGATGAATCTCATGTTGAGATATTTCCTCACTAATTGTTCTCGCTTTCTTCTCTTTTTTTTTTTTCTTTTTTTGCAGTTGCCGTGGAGGCTGCACAAGAGCTGTTCAGGTCAGTCTGCATACAGTATGGGAATCATTCAATTAAACTCACTATGTAAATCAGTTCACAACCTATTTACTTTCATAATGGGATTTCTGAGCAAAATAGGATATTCAAGGTGAAGCACGGTATTGCATTTTGGTATACATTGCTGTTCAAAAGTGTGGGGACCGTAAAAACGTTTTGTCTTTTGAAAAAAAGTATTCTATGGTCACCAAGGCTGCATTTATATTAACTGTTTTCTATTTGAAGAATATATTTTAAAAATGTCATTTATTCATGTCATGGCAAAGCTGGATTTTCAGCATCATTCTAGTCTCTCGTGTCACATGATCATTCAGAAATCATTCTAAAATCCTGATTGATTTAGTGCTGATTCCAATTAAATTGAATATGATCAATATGATCAATCAAAGGTTGTGCTGCCTAATATTTTTTTTATTTTTCTTCCAAAATTCTTTGATGAATAGAACAGCATTTATTTGACATAAATATCTGTGGTACTTTTATAAATGTCTTTACTGTCACTTTTGATCAATGTAATGCATCCTTGTTGAATAAAAGTATACATTTTTATGTATTTTTTCTAATCTTACCTACTCCAAACCTTTGATTAGATACCTTATAATTAGATAATTTTAAGACCAGAAAAATCGTATATACAAAAGTAAATATGGTTTATTTGCAATTTCTGTCCTTAAAGACCAAGGGACAGATTTACTAAACAGGGTAAATTAGCGTGGGAATTTATAATTTATAATTCCAAAAATATTACTGTTTTTTTTTGGGGGGGGGGGGGGGGGGGGGGGGGGTTATCAAATAATTGCAGCCTTGGTGAGCAGAAGAGACTTCTTTTAAAAACATAAAAAAATCTTACCAATATATATATATATATATATATATATATATACATATAAGAAGAGAGACTTCTTTTAAAAGAAGTCTCTCTACATATATATATATATATATATATATATATATATAAGGTGGGAGGAGTTGGATCTGGATCCGACCTCCCCGTGGATTTCATGTTCTGCAGTGAGGACCATCTCCAAATACAAGTAAATGGACCAGCACAAATTTTAGTAAATCACCTTGCTAAGGTTTGTAATCTTAGTAAATCACTAAGTAAGCTAGTAAATCACATTTAAATACGTTCCACCCATAAATTTAGCTTCTGAAAGGGAAACTCCTACAAATGCATATACAATAAGGTCAGCCGCAAAAATAATCCTGTCCACGCCTTTTCAGTGCAAATCTTTCGCTGTGTGTCTTCAGATTTACAAGCTGTTTGTAAATCTGTCGCTAAAACAGTTGTATGACGCGATATGCATTTCCGTTCAAGGTGGCATTAAAGTATAATTTTGCTAATTGATAGGTTTTGATGTAATTTGTACAGTTTGCCAAGTACTACAGGCAGAACCCAAAAATAGACCTTTCAGTGAAATTGCCATAAGTGAGAACATATGATCTCCCAATTAGTATTAGTAAATATCCCTGCACTCCTAATGAAATCATGCATCATGATGAGAGTGAATGGTCTGTTTTTCCTCCAGGGCAGTGAGTCGTTTTACTCGCATCTGCCTGTCACTTTTCCCCCTGCATATCTTTCCCTTAAGCATAATTTACAGGCCTTATAAATGGCAGCATTTTCCTCATTAAGAATGGTTTAACACCCACGCTGTTGTTAAAAAAGACTCTTTTTTTTGTGTGGTTACGTGTCCAATTACAATGACAGCGGCAAGGACACAAGGGTGTGCGAGACTGTGAGTGTGTTATGACCAGTTTTCCAGAGGCACCTTTACCATGTCATGTTTATTATGGGATCAGACCAAGCAGAGAAGTGAAATTCCCTCTCTCTCTCCTTCCCAATCATCAGTGCAGTCTGCTTGATCAGCAGGTCCAGGCCTGTAGCTGCAGGCATCTTTAACACCAGTTACACTCACTGATGGGTCACCAGCTTGATCAGACACAGATCCCTAGCCAACATTACCAAGGATACTGTAGATGCAGCTCATGTGCTATGCTAGACTCAACGTTCCCACTCAATTTCCTACTCTTTTGC
This sequence comes from Pimephales promelas, assembly GCF_016745375.1. The sequence continues at coordinate 14,123,007 of NW_024121432.1, read as the reverse complement.
TTTAAGTTTAAAATAGCTTCAGGTTTAAACATGTATTGTTAAACACGCAGTCCAATTTCAAGACTAAACGTGGTGTTGGGGAATCTACTTTGAAAATTTAGCTTTCCAATTTACAACCTACTCCAAATTTGAAGTAGTTAAACTTCCTTTTGCAGAAAGTAGTTAGCTACTGTAAAGGGCAACATATTTTTCAATATAACTTCCGATTATACTATTTATTACATCATCAGAGTCATATTTACAAAAACTAAACAAGACAACAAGCCCTTCAGCCGTGACTGTATTTACAATACAGCACAGCCCCTCATCAAACCTTATTGCTTACATATTAATTTTGCGGTTGGAAAGTCTTTTGTGCTCATCAGGGCTGCATGTGTTCGAGCTATATTGTAAAACAATATTATTTAAAATAATTGTTTAAAAACTATTTTAAATAAATATTTGGTATTTTTATACATTTTACCATCACAGGTAAATTATTCCTGGCGGTGTCACATGATCCTCCAGAAATCAATCTAGTATGCTTATCTGGTGCTCAAACTTTTCTTATTATATAATCAATGTTAAAAAAAACAAACGTTGTGCTGCTTAATTTTTTTGTGGAAATATTTTTTTTATCTTAAGATTCTTTAATGAATATCCAATATTAAGTTTAAATAAAAGCATTTAATTGAAATAGACCTCTTTTGTAACAATATAAAAGTATTTACTGTCATTTTTTTTATCAAATTTATGCGTCCTTGCTAAATAAAAACATTTTAAACAATGTTAATGACCCCAAAAATTTGAACAGGAATGTACGTATGGGGTCGTTCATCAATATAAATAATTTAAAAAAATGTGGGTTTTCTAGTTCATTTAGTTATTGTGAATGCACAATACAAGCATGCTCTTGCAGTTATGTGTGTGGCGTGAAAGCAGGCCTCACTCTCCACTGATAGACAAACAATTACCACTGCCAGTCAAGTACAGTAAGTGTGTAATGAATACTCTAGGTAATCAGTGACACTGTAACTAATCTGGCTAGTTTTATGTCAATGACTTGTATACTGGTTTGCTGGTCTGATCCTTCGCTCAAGCGGAGCAGAAGTTCTAAACTTGGATGTTTTCCCTCATGGCTTTTAACTGGCTGTGGACCTAAATGGAGCAGCCAGAGAGCGATATACAATATGAAATATGAAATATGGAGTCTGGTGAGTCACCGGCCTGGAGGACACTGGAAGCTCTCTAAATCTGTAATGAAGGCTGATGTGCCACGGTTCAAATGTAGTCAGCAAGAACCAGCGTATGTGTGTGTCCGTGTGCGTGTGTGTGACGTCAGCCTTGTATTAATTATTTCTCTTGTCCGCAGCTGTCCCACGCCTGGGTGTGATGGTAGTGGACATGTCAGCGGCAAATATGCCAGACACAGGAGGTAAGAACTGACCTCTCATTCATATGAATGTGTGCCCTGCCCATCCATCTGAAAGTCTATTTATAATGTAGGTGCAAGAATGAAGGCTCTCGACCACTTACAGAAAAGCTCAAGACCAATAGCAAAATTATGTCAATTGAATTTGACTAGGGCTTTTTTCTTCCCTTTACATACATCCTTTTACCAGCAAAAATTTGTGAAAGTGCAGTCAAAAGATTGAAATGAATAGACTACAATGAACTTGAGCTGGCATTTACTTATGCTGGGTACACACCAAAAGATTTTTTACATCTTATAAGATTTTCAAAATATGATACACCACAAACATGAGGACAAAAACTCCTAGATTTAACCGTTTTGCTCTTATAGAGTGTGGTGTGCCATGATGTGGCAAAGACAGCACTCCATACATGAACAGATTTTCAGAGAGTCTCGACTGTGAACTCAGGAAATCTTGCAAAATCTAAAAGCTAATAGCATCTGATTTGACAACTGTTGTCAAAGTCACTCTCAGTCTGTTCCACTTCCATGTTTAACAGTCTCAATCCTCTTGATACTATTTACTTTACCTCAGAAGAAAGATACAAAACAAGAAAGGCAGAACAGAAAAGATTTATGGATATGTCTACTGTGTCACCCCATCAGCCAAGCCCTGTGAACCACCAACCAGAATTGCATTTCTGCTTCAGACAAATGGTACCTCCAGCAGACCTCACTGAAAAGGCAGGGAGAGGGCGAGAGAGTGATGAATTACCCCCAAATGAGAGGGTGGGGAGAGAAAAAAGCACTCCGACTGTGCTGTCAGAGCACGCTAACATTTGGGGGGCATTTGTGGGAACATTGTGGGAATGGCAGGGTTGTAATGAGGACACTGTGTTACCTGTGCAGGCTATGCAGTGTCTGCCGCCCTTTACCAGTCCATTAAAAAGTAATAATGACAAAACAACAACAGCGTTTGTCTCCTGTGGCATATATTGGGTTATATCACAGCAGAGGTTCGCACCCCTAATGTATAGCTGCTCTGAAGGGGGTATGAACTGATCTAATGTATACATTGTAGGTTTATGTATCGTAATGGCCTCTCGGGGCAAAATATCATTAAAAAAATGATGCGTACATCAGACTTTTCCAGTTCATAATGTACACACAGACACATAAAATGTGGAAAAATTGTACCTCCATAGGTACAACAGCTTGTCACTGGGGCAGTACCCTTAGAGGGACAACTTTGTACTTTATTTATCCTGAAAAGATTCATGGCAGGGTGCATATTACTACTATAAGGCACTCATTTGCACCTTTTACCGGTAGATAACATTCAAAGTTGCCCCTTTAAGTGTTTTGTGTCAAGCTGTTACACCCTTAAAGTTACAATTTTGCATATTTTTTTCTGGCAGTGTATATAATGGATTTATTTTGTGAAAAACCTGGCTAACTGACTGTGCAAGTTATAGTTATCATTCTTCCTGTATATTATTGTAATACTTCTATACTACTCTGTAAAAAAATATTGTTGGTTTAACTTAAAAAATAAAGTAACCTGGTTGCCTTAAAATTTTAAGTTGATTGAACTGGAAAAAATGAGTTAATACAATGAAGGAGATTAATTTAATCATCAGAAACTCAAAATAATAAGTTATCTCAAATAAATAAATTATTTAAGTTGATTTGACAAAAGAAAATATGTTGTGATAACAAATCTTGAAAATATTTTTTACAGTGATAAAACATAGTACAAGATAAAAAAAAAGACAAATACTTTTTCATAATATTAAAGTTGTAATGAAATGGAAGTATCTATCTATCGGTTGTTGATTGGATGGAGGATCAGAATGTGAGCTCACAGTAAATTGTAAGGAAATGGATATTGCAATCTGACCGCTGAATATCATGAACGATGTACACGAGAGGTCCACAAGCTATGGTGAAAGTCACATTATCTAAATTTTGTTTGCAAAAAAGGCCTATTAAAAAAGCAGCTTTCTGTTGATCAATGCTGCAAATTTGCAGAACGTTTTCACCCTCACATGAAATTCACGTAAAGAAATGAACAACGGAAAATGTTTCTGCACTTGTTTATTGCAATTAATAAAGACATCATTATTTAATTGGAATGATCAATAAATATTATTTAGATGACATAACGTTCACCCAATAGTTGTACCTGATTTTAAAAAGTTGGCAAATTAAGTTTTGTATAATTATTGCGTCCAAAAAGTAGTGAGACAAATTTAGAAATGTCATTTCTCTCTTAGTTATCATGGCTACTATGCCCCTGCAATGGACCAATGGTGTTGCATTCATGTTAAAATGTTAAAAAATAACATATGTGAGGGACCCTTTAATGTGCCATTTTCTCATCATCTAAAAATACCCACCTTTACACCCTCCGTGATGCATACCCTACCTGAAAACGCGTTATCTGCACATTCTCCATTTTAATACAGCCCTTTTAGCAAATGCAGAGGCTTATAATAAGAGGATGTGTCAGTACAGGTGTGACTACTATGATTTTAACAGGGTTTAGTAATTGCTTTCTGCAAATCATGTTTAGTACCCCTTCTCTTTTTTTCTTTCTTTCATTCTCTCCTCCTCCTCCTCCTCTCCATCTGTGACTCTCTCTCTCGTTCCACTTTCCTATTTTCTATTTTTTCCTATTTTCCTATTTTCTCTTCATCTTTTTTATGTTCTCCACGTTTGTTCCTCTACCTTTCCCTCACTTCTTCTGCGGTTCTTTTTCCATCCCTCTTTCCAGTCTTATTTCTCCTCCTCCTTCCTTCTCTCTTTTTCTGATGGATGACTCACATAGGCTAAAGCCCAGGGCTGTATAATTCAGGGCTTGACAGGTAGCACTCACTAAAAGAATAGGAACTGAGCCAAGAGCTGGTGGCAGTGGCCGAAGAATGGTATAGCTGTATGCTCTCTCTCTCTCTCTCTCTCTCTCTCTCTCTCTCTCTCTCTCTCTCTCTCTCTCTCTCTCTCTCTCTCTCTCTCTCTCTCTCTCTGTCTAGTTTTTTTCATCAATATAACACCTGGCTTGCTCTACACAAGTCTGGCCTCTTCTCCTTTGTGGTAGCCACAGTGCATAGATTTTAATGCCAGCCTCTCTTATCCAGCATTGTATTTTCTCCCAACCAAAAAACAAAGAAACCATGTAGATGTATTGTTTTGTAAGGGAATATGTCAAGTGTGAAAGGCCAATACATGGCTAAAGAAAGAAAAAGCAAGTTGTACTAAAGCTAAAGCTAAAGAGACCATGAAAATCTAGCACAATTTAGACATTAAAAGGATGGATAATCATAATTTCTGATAATAAACACAATTGAGTTTACTGACCTTGATATGACAAGTCTGTTCATTCTTTGTTAGAAAAGAGATGAAATGGAGAAAAATCAGCTCTTAAAGTATAAGGTTTGATTCTTTTGCGAGATTTCGTTTTCAATGAGTATTGAGAAAATTACATTTGAGTTACACTATTCAACTTTGCTCTCAAACAGCAGTTTGGTTGCATCACAAATCGCCATTTATAAAAATATGCCATTTATTCACATTGGTTGAAATAAAACAGATGTTTAAATGTAAAAAATACACTGAACAAAATTATAAACGCAGCACTTTTGTTTTTGCCCCCATTTTTCATGAGCTGAACTCAAAGATCGTTGTGATCGTGATCGTGTTGCATTTATAATTTTGTTCAATGTATGTTTGAATCGAAGAGAGATCACCTTAATGGTGGAAAATCTCAGTTTTTAGTCTTTTTTTTTGTAGAATAGGGAATAATGCAATTTTTTGTAAAAAAAAAAAAAAAAAGCTGTATTCTGAGGTATTAAAAAAATGAGTCTGTGCATCGGTTACTTAAGAATCACTCATGTAATAAAATGCTATTTGTACTAATGGAGTGTTTTATCAATTAATTAATGTATTTTTATTTGAATGGAAGTCAATGGAACTATGGCCACAGACGTTGAGATTGTTGAGCCAGAGCGGCTGATGGATCCCTTTGTCTTTTCCTTTCTTGAGAATGTATTGAGATTTGGTATGATGGACACTTATAGACGGCATTAATTTATAGCCTTAGGCCATCATTTACACCTTCATTCTATGTAGCAGGGAGAAATCATATTTGTGTGCCGGCAACTCCTGAGCAGCATGCAAACAGATGGGCTCTGGACTGTGTGGGCGGCACATGCAGTTTTGTCCTCTGTCTTCTCTTCTCACTCACTCGCTTTTTTTTTTTGATGGGTCTTAGGAATGCAGCCTATGCGGTCTGTTGACTTCATGCTCGTCAAGTCATTCTAAATGATCTGTTCTATACATGCCGAGGGCTTGTTTGTTATCTGTGAGGTATTTGTAATTCGCCCAAACTGTTAATTTAACTGTGAGGCTGAGCCAGATGTCTTTTTTATGTACTGTAGTCAGACAGCGTAAACTTTTTTGAACCTAGGACCAATTTCATAACCCCAAAGTTTTCACTTGGAAGCAAAATGGTATAATTGAATCTCTTGTGTGCCTCTTTGTGATGTACAATGTGTCTCCAGATTTTTGATCTACTTTGCAATATTTTATTCTCAAATGCTGATTTTTAGAATATTTTGCAATCTCTGATAAAATTCATTTGATATAATAGTCAGTTCTAGTAGTTCTCGGAATTTGATTGGCTGAGCTGAGCGTTTCAAGAATTTTGATACATAGCCCAGAGTGGCCACTCTGGGACTTTTCATTGTTTTGTTTTTTTAATCAGCTTGCTTGTTTTTGTATTTCTGCACGTTTAAGACAGACTGTCAATCTGTGCATTTATTTTTTCAGCGGCTGTGTCTGAAATCGGCTCCCTGTACCCTTAAATAGGGCATTATTTGAAAGGACAGCTATTTGTTGTGGTGTCCAAAACCATAATGGATGTTATCGAGTGCACTCATTCAATCCCATAATGCACCACAAAAATGGCTAGAGAATACCCATAATGCACAAATGCATTGTGCTGAATGAATTCCTTCATCTCACCTGAAGATGGTGCCCGCAGCTGAATCATCCATCCATTAATTTTCCAAACATCTTGTCCAAAGTGGGTACAGTGTAATATAATACAGGTATACATTGGTTTTTAATGTATTATTAAATTGTTTTATTAACTTTTATACATGCTAGTTTCCATGACAGAGTTCAAGATAAATCTTTTCATTACTACTGGAGCTGCCATTTTGCCAAGTTTCAAATTATTAAACGGCAAGCACATCATGCAAAAGCGGCAGCCTTTCCAGCACACTTAGTTTCTGAACTTGCTCACTTATGTTCATGTATAGTGGACTATATTATTAAAGCTGCAGTCCAGCGTTTTTCCTCTTTGTCACCATAGCTGTACTTCGACATTGCAGTAAATCGCGCTGATTAAATCTAACAATCGCTTATAAGTTATCATATCACGCAAAACCGTGCAAATTATACTTTGTTCTTAAATTCGTAATGTTAACAACGTAAGCATTGCGTGACTACATGTAATGGCCTTCCGATATTATCCTTGTTTTCGCATGGGTCCGGTTGCAGTCTCTTTTTTTCTGTAGCCACTCCGAACTCTGACTCTGAACGAAGTCTTTTGCATTTTACAGCGAGTGAATCTGTTGTTATTGAGTCTGTCATTGAATCATTCATTCAAACACTGATTCACTGGAACAAAACACACATATACTGTAGCGTACTGCTTTACTATTTTGCCTTTAATTGGTTGAAAAAGTAAGAATATGTTTCTCAAATATTATGTTTTTTTAATTATTCATTCAGGAAAAAAACCTGGACCTTTATGAGTGATTCATAGTGAATAACTGTTTACTTGCTGTGTACTTCTGTTATAAATGTAAGTGTTGTGTCTTCTTTTTTGTCAGATTTATAATTATTTTGTGTTTTGTATATAAAATTCTATAATGTTAATTTAAGATATTCATTAGAAATATTCTTACGAAATACTCTCACATATTGCTTGGAGTGCGTTTTTTGCTCGCATATTCAGACATTTCCCTCCACAGACAGACTTCATTGCTATACAAGTTTCTGATGTGCGTCTATGAAACCTTAACCCATGTAAAATGCCTTATGACAAAAAGGATCTCTTGATAATTACTAAGCGAGCTGCTTTTCCCGCTGGCTGAATCCTGCAGTCAACACCCTTTAAATTTCCAATCCCGCCTTACTGTATTTCTTTATCATCCATATGATATCTCATGTAGATCTGAACTTGTGTGAATGGCAGTATTATGCCTCCGAACAACATGGCGAGATGTAAAGCCTCACTCCAGGGTCAGACTCCACTAGTCTCTCCGGTAAATTGAACCACCAAGGACATAATCACCGCAAACAACCTCTCAGCATGTGTGGTAGTGTGATTGTGCGCTGTGTTTTTAGGCAGAGGGGGAAACCGGGCTCCGCAGTGACAGAGAAGGCAACTGAGCTGCAGAGACAGAAAGAGCCCTGCAGAATGCACAACACCAGCACCTCCTTTGTTCTGCTTTTTGGGAGGGCGCAGAATGAAGGGAGGTTAGCTGGGAGATGTCTGTCAGGCACAGAATCACTGATCTCTCTCTCACTCTGTCTGTCTGCTCAAATGGCAAATCCCACTCCTGAGGGGGAGATCACCATGGTGACAGCGCCTTGCCACGCATGCCTGTGGATGCTGCAGTGTAGGAGCGCAGAGCAGCCGCATGCTCCTATGGCAACTCCAACACGAACAGCCAGCTGTAGCTGCTGAATTCGCCTCCACGGCCCAAAAGTTTCTAAACCTGGTGCCAAGGCAGCTAGAATCGACAATAGACCACAGCCTGAACGGCACGTGTGTATTATTGGTATTCAGGCCCATTTAAATCAAAGAGCATTTCTATTGGCTAATCAGCGATCGCTAATTGTAACAGAACGACTATTTGAAGTCTTTTAATTAAAAAATAATCTCTTGTTTTTAGAAACAGACTGAGAAATTATTTGCGTTCATCTTTCCGCCACTTTGAGACTAATATTTCCCCCATCATTATGACGGTTGCCGTGGAAATGATCAAACGGAGCTGGTCCGGGCTAATATTCTGGTCATTGCTGGTATTAGTCAAGTTCATCAGAGGATTTGTCCACCAGGAGCTGTCTGACTGAAGTCATTATTTCTCCCGGCAGTTCTTAAAGGCTTGCACATCTCTCTCTCTCTCTCTCTCTCTCTCTCTCTCTCGGCCATAATTACCTTAGTCCCACTCAAAGCTTGCCTCCAACGCTCCCGTATTCAAATATGGTTTAATTACCTGTGGAATTTTAATTGGCGTGGCCTGCCAGTGGGAAACGCGAAGGTGTCCAAGGTCATTCCAAGTCGTTCGCGAAACGCTCTCACCCACACAGACGACGCTGGCTGCCTGCCCGCGCAACACGCATCACATAGAAGCGCAGGCTCTATAACTAGCTCCTGCTTTAACAATAAAACAATAAAGAGAAAATGGGCACCTCACACCAACAGGCCGACTGATGCATTGTAGGGTAATGAGGTTAAAATTGTATGGTGCACATATTTTTAGGACACAATATGCCTACCACAGTTATTGGTAGTATTGTGAAATCATAATAATGATTATGATTTTAAAAGAACAGATTTTAAAGATTTAAGAAAATATTTCTGTCATTTTGTTTGGATATTTTGTTTTGTTGTGCTTTAGTTGTTGTGGCCATTATAGACATAATTTCTACATAGCAATTGACTTCGTAAAAATAGCTTTTAATGTAAAATTTTAAATGTTTATATACATATTACCTTTAAATTATAATTGTATCGAACGGAAGGCCTGAACCGCAATGTTAAAAAAAAAACACAAAAAAAACAGCATTTCAACATTAAAGTCGAAACATTTCGAGATGAAAGTCGAAACAGAAATGCACTTGTGAAGTCAAACTGCCATGAAGTCACACACACACACACACACACACACATATACAGTGTGAAACACCCGCGATGCACCATTATGAATGCCTGTGTATGTGGCAATGTGAAACAATGGCAAGCACACGTGTAACTTCTACCGGAAGACTGTATTCTCGAAATGTTGACTTAAATCTCGAAATGTTTCGACTTTAATCTCGAAATGTTTCGGCTTTAATCTCGAATCTTTTTTATGTTGTGGTTCAGGGCTTCCGTAGTATTGACATTTTTTAAGGGGTTTTTTTACAATTTTTTTCCTCTGTAGAGATGAAAACGTTATCAAAATGATTCCTGTTCACACAGATCCGCACAAGCGACTAAAAATGCTGTTACCGTTTTTACAGATTCACGTTTTTGAAGTTTACACGGAGATGATAACGGAATCGTTTTCAAAACTCGTTTTCTAAAATTTGCCCTCTCAGGTCACCAAAACACTGTTGTCTTGTAAATAAACAGCCTGAACACATTAAAAGTTTTGTTTGTTTTCAGTAGAAAACGCTGTTGTGTAAGCGGCCCCTAAATTAATAACTAATGATTTTTTATAACTGCAATGAATCAATCATATACTTAAGCTAGACAATTACTTTATTCTAGATGCTGTACAGCCAACATAATATTTACATTAATTTCCTATTATCACTGTAAAGCTGCTTTGAAACGATCTGTGTTGTAAAAAGCGCTATATAAATGAAGGTTAAAAAAAAACACATTAGGCTAATGGTTACTGATACCAACCACATGTTTTGTTATAGTGTGAATAAGCGTAACAGGTATGGTATTATTGTAACATTGGTTGGTTTTCATGTCATCTTTTAAGGCACAGCCCTTGTCAATCATATTTTAAGTCACGCACAGATCCATATTGCCAGAAGTCCTGGGTCTGCTGGTGCTGATTTGCGCATTTAAGGCAGTATCTGAGGATGACTGCCTGCAAAAGATTTAAATCTAGAACGTTTCACAGTCCATTGAGCCCTGACCAAGCGCAAGAGCCGAAAAAACAGGTTATAAAAACACAGCTCACGTTTTTTTTATTGTCTTCTCGTCATTCAGAATGTGTGTGAGTGTGTGTGATGACGTGCTTCTCTGATTCTAGGCAACCCAGTTTATATCTACAAAGCCTCACTCTGATGTGGATCTCAACTCCCAGTTGTTAACTGAGCTGAAGGTTTGAGGTTATGACTTAAAGGAAGCTCGAGGATAAGGTTAAATGAATAAAAGTATTAGCAAGGAATATTCTTTGAAAATAGACTCTCTATAGTCTGTTCAAAAATCCCATATATGGCATGTTTTTACAGAACCTTTGTTTTTTTGTTTTTTGTTTTAGCATAGGCCAGAATATCTTTAGCAACACAGTGTTTACAGCACTTACACATTATCAGAGATAATTATCATCACATCACTGAATAAGTCAAAAGCTCACAGTAAAACCAGCTTTTGACTTACTCAATAAAAAAATAAATAAAACCACATATGTTTATGAACATGCATATTTTTTGTAGGAAGACTAAATAAGTGATTCATTGGATGCCACATTCAAACCGCATATGGTTTTAGTGCAATTAAAATGGAATTTCTCAAATACTTAATGATTATTATGGGATTTGTATAATCAGGGGCTAAGGCTAGAATGAGCTTTGCCTTGTTTATATTTTGGAGGATGAGTCTCATAAACGAGTCTTGGCGGTTTAGGAATAGCACTGTCTTGTGGGACCAGAGTTCAAGCAGCACACGCATTTAAATGAATAAATGCGCCAGTGGTTATTAATGCTTTGTTATGTCTTAAACAATTCTAATATTTCTTATCTCTGAGGGCTGAGCTTTGGCACAGACACTCTTCACACATTCAAGGTAATTTTTGCAGAACTGTTGCGCATAATTCTCTGGGTTTTTGTTTTCTTTTTGTTGCGTAGTGTGTATGGATGCCCCTTGGCTAAGAAAAGGAAAACCCAAGAGAAACCTCTGCAGGAGCCAGCTTCCAAACGCCGTCCGTTTCTAACTATGGCTGATGGAGAGCCCGCCATGTATGAAAGCTATGAGCCAGAGGCCATGGAGGAGGGAGAAGAGAGGGAACAGGAAGTAGAGGAAGTGGACGAAGAGGAGGAGGAAGGGGATGAGGACGGGGATGATGAAGAAGAAGAAGAGTGCTCGGATGACAATGACGAAGCAGGAGAGGAAGAAGAAGACGAGGTAGATGGAGAGGTGGAGAGAGGGGAGGGAGAGGAGATCGAGCAAATGGAGGAAGAGGTAGAAGAGGATGAGGAAGTGGTGGAGGAGGATGGGGATGATGAAGAGCAGGAAGACGACGAAGATGAGGACGATGAAGATGAGCACGAGGAAGAGGAATACTATGAAAATCAGAGTCATCCGCAAGGTAAGTAATGTTGTCTGATATTGCATATCCTTAAAAACTTTCTTAACAACACATGATTTGAACTTTTAAGAACTTATGACATGATCTCAAGAAAAAAAATATATATATTTATATATATATTGTTTTTGAAGAACTTAAAGATATTACACAATGTTAGCCAAAGTTCTAAGAATGTTCCCTGAACACATTTATGTTCTAAGAATGTTTTCTAGTGTCCCCATTATGTTATGAACATGTGTTGAAAATTCCATAAACGTTGGAAATGTCCAGGTTTTTCTTTCTTTCTTGGTTTCATGAACATTCTGGAAAACTTTTGGAAATTGAATGTTTAGGATCTACAGGAAGACATGTAGTTGCTCTGACACACAGAATGCTGCATGAAATATGAATCAAGGGCAGCTTATTGTAGGTCAACCAACATTTCAAAGTATAATTGACATGGTATGCAGTCATTAAATTCAATGTTTTCTTTCCTAAATTGCCTGTTTTCGTTTCAAGTCATGCAGTATTTGTGGAATCACAATGAAATCTACATACACCCTGCAGAGAATGGCCGGCCCTCGCCATCCTAATTAATGTGGATTTTACAGCAAGGAACAATCCAACTCCCCTTACGAAATTGAGGGAAAGCAGATGTGACTGCTTCCTTAGTATGCGTCTCACCCTCATTCTCTGGTGTCCTCAATCGCTTGTGACAGTGCTTCCAGAGTAATAGAGAGAAGAGGCTCTCTGAGTTATTAACTTTGGCCCCCCTCCACACATGCACGCTGCCATCCCGGAGGTGTCAAATACACTCAACCCCCCCGCCCCTCCCCGGTGAAAATGGGCTCCTCCTGAGGATATTTCTGGCTCTAGAAACAGAGCACCTCATCCTCTGCTTATCCCTGCAGTCTCATCCGCCTCTGTCCCAAATACTAGCAACACTAAAATCTTTTCAGCACGATTGAGAGGCTTTCATGGCAGGCTGTGCTGCTTACATTTTACGAAACATACACATGTCTTGTGAAGCATTTAAAAGGCTCCCTGATGATTCATTACAGTACAGCTTACCATATTGCAGTTCCTCTAAATTTCTTTTCCGGAAAACTCAAAGATTTTGCTGCATGGTGGCAGTTGCCATCTTACTAAACTGCATTTGATTATTGAAATCAATTTGCACCTGTGTCATCGAGCTGTACGTGAAACCCTGGCATGACATTTGTCTTAGATTTGCTGCATCAATGCTATCGCTCATGAGATGTTACGTTTTCATAATGATAGTGTTCAGGCAGCTTCAGATTATAGAGAGGACTGACATTTCGTTTGTGAATTTATCTTGCCGCACGAGCCGCTTGCTTCGAAAATAAATCGAAAGGCCCTAGTGCGCGACGTATTCCAGGGTGTGTTTTAGGAGCAAATCTTCAAGCAAATTCCATGTATTGTTCTCCTTTCTCTACAGATGACAACTATTCCTGTGGTGGACAATCAAAATCCAATCAAACAGTTGAAAAGGACAATAACAATAACAACAGCATGAACAATGAGGAGTATGAGAATTACGACGAGCTGGTGGCCAAGTCCCTCCTCAACCTGGGTAAAATCGCAGAGGATGCCGCCTACCAGGCCATGACCGAGTCCGAGATGAACAGCAATTCCTCAAACAGCGCAGGCGAGGATGACGACGAGGACGAGGATGATGGGAGCGAACAAGGAGGCCAAAAGGGAGAGTTGAGCGTCGACTTGGATAGCGATGTGGTACGCGAGACCGTGGACTCCCTGAAGCTTCTGGCCCAGGGACATGGGGCCGTGCTTCCCGACGAGGGATACGCGGACGGCGGGTCTGGGGATACTTGCCCAGCCGGCCACGCTAACGGGCGGGGCCACCCGGAAGAGAGCGAGGAGGAAGTGTGCCTCAGCAGCCTGGAGTGTCTACGAAACCAGTGCTTCGACTTGGCCCGCAAACTTAGCGAGACCCAAACGTCCGAGCGGCCCGTGACAGAGCACCAAGGTCACCAGGCCATGCTGCACCATGTTGAGCAGCAGCATCTGCATCCACATCAGCCTCCAATGCATCACATGCCCAGGTATGACAGTTGCCAGATGGACCAGCACAGACCCCTTGAGAGGAACTACTCAGACATGGTCAATCTGATGAAACTGGAGGAGCAGCTTAGCCCCGCTTCGAGAGGCTACCCATCTAGCTGCGCTCAGGAAGGGGATGAGGACACCACATCAGTGGCTTCCGAACGCTCAGACGAAGCTTTCGACATGACTAAAGGCAACCTGTCCCTGCTGGAAAAGGCCATTGCTCTGGAATCCGAGCGTGCCAAGGTTATGCGAGACAGAATGGCATCGGAACAGATGGTGGCTCGGAGGGACAATCAGCGTCTTCATGGAGAGCACAGCCCAAGGCAGAGCAGCAGTGCAGAAGAACGCAAAGCCCGACTCCATCACGATGGTGCAAAAAGAGCATATTACCCTAAAGGTAAAAATTACATTTCTAATGAGATTTTGCATTTCAGCAGAGATTTCAGTAGCTGGTTCCCTTTCATTATCAAGTATATGGAAGCCATATTCGGCTACTGAGGAAATTCTGGTCATTTTTTTCTGGTAATTGTACCTTTCAAATCTCACAATATGACAATTGACATTATAAAATTGCAACTATATATCTCACAATGTGGCTTCATATCTCACGATTGCCCCTTTCTTTATACTAATTGTGGCTTTGTGTTCTAATTATACTATTATTGTGACGTATTTTTTATTTGGATCATTTTCTCACAATTAACAGTTTTTATCTCACAATTTTTAGATAAAAAGCCAGTATTTCCTGTTTTATTTCTTTATTACTGGTAATTGTGACTTTAAATCTCTGATATTGGCAACTTTATATCTCCTAACTGTGATATATGCTTGAATGCGATTTCATCCCCCATTTTCACAGACAAGACTTAAACCTAGTCCCAGACTAAAATACATATTTGAACTGTTTAAACTGAAGGCAATTTACACTGACTTGGACCATGCCTGGACCATTGTTTTGTCTCAAGATGCACATCTGTTTTTTTCTAAGGCAACTTAAAGTCCCTGTGAACCGGAAGTTACAAACGACTTTTCTCCAGTATTGTGACACATTTTTGAAATGGATATTGAATAGAGGGCAGCGTTTTACTTTAGCGCTCCTCCTCTCCATCTCTCGCTTATAGCAGACTAACGGTTTGAGGGGAGTTGCCACGCCCTCGCGCCATAGGACATGACAGGAAGAGAAGTCGTTTCGAGGAGGGAGGGAAGGATGACATATTTGATTAAAGATTATATGGGTAAATTAATTTTAAAAAAATAATGAAGTGCACAGATAAATCACTTATAACAAACACTACAATATTACATATAATCATACGAATTGCAACATTTTTATTTCATGGCGACGTTATATGTCCTATTTAACTAAAGCCTAATCCTGGCTTAATCTAAGCCCTGTCTGTGGAACCAGGTTCATATCTCACAATTGCGGATTTATTTTTTCCTATTTGTGATGATATCCCACAATGAAAGTTTATTTGTCATAAATGTGAGATACATTCTATTGTAAATTTAAACATTTTTGCACACTTTACAGATTCATTTTTTATTCTAACTGAAATCAAACGAGTATATTTGTTTCCATAAATGAGCGTATTTGCACAAACAGTGATCTTTTAAATATGAAAATAATTTTCTCATCCTGAAAGCTGTTGCGGCATTTGTTCTCCAGTGTCTTGAGTCACTTAACATTCCGTTACACACTGTGTCGATTACATTGACGACTATGGGGTCACTTTGGTGAGACAGAAACATTTTTGGGGCTTGTTTTAAACATCCAGGTCTCCCTGAGCAACTTCCATAATGACAACAGCTTATGTTGCTAAAATAGGTTGACATGGTAACATCAGAGACTAACCTTGTCAGGCATGAGTAATGGCAATCTGCATGGCCTTTTAGGAAAGCAAATCTCATCCCTTGGATTCCATAGATGGTTTATTACCTTAAATCCTTCCCAATCCACACCCACTACTTTGGGAGTGAGCCATATTTTCTGATATATGCGGATATTAGCGATCAGAAACTACAGGAGCACGAGGATCCTCAGATTACCCGTAGTTTCCCAACCTAACTGCTCTTCCTATCTAGTATTTCAAAAGGTTCGTCATTTGTCTCTGCTTCATATGTTTCATTACCTTCCATTTGCTCAATTTGCACTGTGTTTTCCATTAAAGATAGTGTCTCTGTGTTTCATATCGCAGTTTCCTGTTGTTTTCAGTCCATAGCAAGTCAGAGGGTCATGTAATTATAGAATTACACCACGATTTCACACCTCATCTCCAGAAACTATTCTTGGCTCTAATTATTGGAGCGTCGTTATTAAACATGTCGAGTGATCTCACTGTTCTGACTGACAGGGTACATTATTATTGCATGCTTGTGGAGTTTCACTGCAGTTATTTTTGGCTAATAAAAGAGGGAAGTATATACAAATGTGTTGTCTTAGCTAAACCGATTTTGAATTGCAGAGAATGCATGTATTGTATTCACAATGTTATTGATCAGCCAATGGGTGCTATGATAGTTCTCTGCTATCATTTGCTGGTTTTCCCTTTTTGGTCTCATGGTAGAGACATCGCACGCCGCGAACATATTATCTTGCCAGTTTTCACTCGAAATTTGCATGCTAATAATAGGGAACTGTTATTTGTGGAAATATTAACTTATTTAACAGCATGATTGTGAATTGGTCACTTGTATGTAACATCGATAGCACACATTAACATCTTGGATGGAGTTAAAATGCTGTGAGATGAAAACATTGATACATTTATGTGTATAATGTATATTTCCTTATATTCTGATATATTATATTCTAGTACCTAGTTTATGTTTTCATACACACTGTAAGGTGAGTATAAAATCAGCTTTGTTTTCTCAGTGTGCACAATTGTATATTCCATCTCTATATAACCGTTTGATGGTAGAGATTATGATAATCACCCACACATACTGTATGTATGCATGTTGTAAGGCCGAATATTATATTATATTATTATATTATATTTATTATATTACATAATTAGTTGTAAATACATCTAATTGTTAATGCATAACAATTTTAAAGAGAATATATATTTTATATCATATATATATATATATATACAAGTTATGTGTATTCATGTTGAAATTTTATCCTGCTGTACAGCTAAATTTAAAATGTTAATTCTTTTTCTATATACACTTAGTTTAGCGAAGTATTGAAATTAATTGAAATGAATGATGTAACTGTTTTATTTGACTGAAGAAATTCCTCTGTGCTGTGACAGGTGGATTTCTTTTAATACAATCCAGTTAATGCAGTCATCATGATTCAAATCAGGGCAGTCAATTCAGAAATGTAGAATTTTTCCGAGAACACTGGTCTCGTGCATCACTGTCCCTCCTCTCAGGCTCAGTCGCATTTTCAGGCTATATCCTTGTGTCCAATTTCAAAGCAAACAGGAAATAGACAGTGATGTTTGAACATTGCAGTAACAGGAGCATAACTGTTATCACAAGGAATCCAGCAGGTTAATGGGATTTGCTTACTGTGCCTGTAACAGGGTATGCCAATAACTGTCTTTGCTTGCAGACTCAAGGGGAGAGAAAAAAGAAAGCAAGTGTCCGACTCCGGGTTGTGATGGCACGGGCCACGTCACGGGGCTGTACCCGCACCATCGAAGCTTGTCCGGCTGCCCCCACAAAGACCGCGTGCCACCAGAAAGTAAGCCGAATTTAGATGGCTGTTTGCGCTTGATAAATGTTCATTTTTGCTTTGAGCTGTTTGTGGTGTGGGCATGTTTTACCCCTCTTTTCTGGCATTTCTGTAATGCATACGACTTTGAATGCATTTCCTCCTCCACCCAAAGCGGTGGCGCTCTTTCTCATACAAACAAGCTTTGCTTTTCTGGATGTGCTGATTGGTGATTTGTGTAATTTTAGCCTGTTTTCTCAATATGGCTGCACTGATCTCTTGGGCACAAAGCAGATTTTTCATCCCTACCTTTAGTCACACCTCTAATTGGATGAGGATCATGTGACAGGAGGGTTCTGATGAGTCAGTTTACTGCAGGCCCAGAGACGTAGAGCTGCAGGATGTGTCATAGACTACCTAATGGCTAGACTCATTCAGTTCACCAAAAATAAATCCATTATTTTTGAAGAGAGATTTGTTTTCCTCTAATGCCAATGCTTTCACACAACGTGCATGCCATTAACACATTGCTTGCCTAGAATCTTTATTCACCATATGGTGATTAACTTTATGATTAACTGATTTCAGCTGGAACGTTTCTTAGGAGCATGTGCATGCTGTTGTCACTGAGCCCGTTCAGCTTAATGGAACACAAGGCTTTCATACTCACTCTGGTTCCTCCTAACCTTCTCTCGCCCTCTCCTCTCTGTTTGTCCAAGTTCTTGCTATGTATGAGAATGTTCTAAAGTGCCCCACGCCTGGCTGCTCGGGACGCGGCCATGTAAATAGCAACAGGAACTCCCACCGCAGGTGAGTGGCTGGAAGGGACATGGAGAGAAGAAACTGGCGGCACTGTGGGGACTGATGTTCCAGTCTTTTTACACATTTTATACAGGGCATTTGAAGAATACATGGATTTAGATGGAGCCTTGCTTTCAGGAAGGAGAAGAGGGACTGACTTGTTTGTGTTATACTGAGCTTGATAGTAACTCATAGCTCCAGGCTCAAATATTTAATTTGTACATTGGCAATTTTGACTTTTTTAAATACCCACCCGGAAGGAGGAGGGGCATGGTGAACTTTTGAAACCTACAAATAAGCCTCTACCATTAATAAAATAAGACGCTGTTTGTTACAAGATGAAACAGAATTTAGCATTACATTATTTTGACTGCTTCTACTGCTCTCTTCTTTTGTAAGTCGCTTTGGATAAAAGCATCTGCTAAATGACTAAATGTAAATTTGAAGGCCTCTAAAAATGTATAAAATAAATAATTTATTTCTAATTAATTTATTTTTAATTTAATTAATAATTAATTTGTAATTAATTATTTATTTGATAATATTTTTGTTTAATATTCATTTTAATTCTATGTAATTGATATGGTATATATATATATATATATATATATATATATATATATATACAGTATATATATATTAGGGCTGTGCAAAAATTAATTGCGATTAATCGCATCCAAAATAAAAGTCTGTGTTTACATAATATATTTGTGTGTGCTGTATATAATTATTTTGTATATATAAATACACACACATGCATGTATATATTTAAGAAAATGTCTTATTCATGTATAAAATATTTATATTTACATAATATAGATTATGTATTTATAAATATATACAGAATTTAAGCGCAAATAATTCTTAAATATATACATGCATGCATAGGTATTTATATATACAAAATAACTATATATAGCACACACAAATATATTATGTAAACACAGAGTTTTATTTTCGATGTGATTAATCGCAATTAACTTTTGCCCAGCCCTAATATATATATATATATATATATATATATATATATATTATATAATTGAATATATAATATTGTTTTTGTTTTGATATAAAACTGTAATGTTGTAATATTTGTACAATTGAAACAGAGAATATGGCCTTTCCAAATCTACATTTTCTTAAGAATGAGAGCTCCACACATACAGTACAACATTATGCAGTTAAGATGTGCCTCCATCTGCACATGGTGTACATTCAGACAGATGCAGTCTCCACCCGAAGTCGCTGCAGGCCATGTTATATGGAACAGCTCCTATGGGACACACACACACACATTATTAGAAGGGTTGAGCTGAAGAAAACAATGTATAATAGAGGAATATAACAACCTTGTACATTAATACTGTATATATGGTTTGTCTACACATTCCTCGTTGCATGGTTGCCATGGCAACTCGGCATAGTGACAGCCGTCCTTCTATCTGTCAGTCACCACTAACTCACTTTTTTCCCCCTTAAAATACCATTCATGTAAATGCACAAGTACCCTGTGCTTATAAGCTTTATGTGTTTCTAAAATTGCAGAGCGTGTGGGGTTTTTTTTCTGTTTGTCTCATTTGTTTATTTTTTATATTTTGAGAGTGACTGAATGGTTTCCGTATTACCCGAAGACAATAAGAAAATTGCCGACGATAAGAAGACAGTTTCCAACCATACAAAGGATTACAGATAGAGAGAGAGGGAGGGATGACTGAAAAGTGGGAGAAATAACAAACGGAGAGGGAGATAGTGAGAGTAATGAGAGGAAGAAACAACAAGGGAGAAAGACTGCGAGTGAGAAAGGAGAAAAAAGCAGAGCAAGGGAGCGTAGCTGGATGTTCTGAAGCTCAGTTTGCTGTAGTGTGTCTCTCTGAAATGACTGCGGTATCTCGCTGTGAGGAGCTTTCTGAAGCCAGCCAGCCAGAAATGCCCAGCAGATATCTGCAAAGCTTTGCCTTCATACTATAGAACTAGGCCACATGAAATGCATAATTCATACATAAATATCCCCATGTCCCACACACACGCATACCAGGATTTTACAAACATGTTGGAAGTCCGTATTCAGAGAATGTCATAAAAAGCGGACTATTCTCTCTGACAGACTCATCCCCATACGCTGGTATTATACATTCCCTCATATCTCACTTTGTTCTTCAACTTCTGCTATCTGCTAGGCCAGGGCGTGTGTGTGCGTTTGAAAGTGTGTGTATGTGTGCGCCCTTACATGCTGCTCGTAACGTAATGTTAACACTACATAATTTGCTCTGCTGCTGTTGCAGTCTCTCGGGATGCCCCATAGCCGCCGCTGAGAAGATGGCGAAGGTTCAGGAGAAACATCTCCCCTGCGAGAGCTCCAAGTCCAACCAGGCATCAGACCGAGTCTTGAGGTACTGCGTGACCCTCCGTGACATATCTTTAATAAAGATATAATGCAATAAGTCTGGCTTTGACTTGTTGTTGGAATGGTACATTAAATCAATTCACATTTAATTGTATTTGTAGTAGAGCTTTCTGTTCCAGATTCCAGAAATAATTTGAATAAATATTTTTGAAAAACCAAATGAGGGGAACAGTCCATTTAAGATGAATCTTTTAATACAATTAATACAAAAGGTTGCAAGCATTAATTCATGTTGACTTTAAGTACAATATGTCCAGGCCCCTGACACCCAACCTTATTTTTTTACATGTTTCAGGCCCATGTGCTTCGTGAAACAGCTGGAGATCCCACAGTATGGGTACAAAAATAACGTCCCAACTAGCACTCCACGATCCAACCTGGCCAAGGAGCTGGAGAAGTACTCCAAGGCCAGCTTCGACTACAGCACCAGTTATGACAACCAACCTCATGCATACGGCAAGAGGTCCCTCACTCCAAAGAGCCATGGGCGGGACACCTCCCCCAAAGGATATGATGGTAAGCTTGTCTTTATTCTTTCCTCTGTCAATGAAGTTGGCAAGGTAGCAAGTGTCAGAATTGATAAACTGGCCTTTCTCTTGGGGATCAGATTTAAATAAGATTAGAGTTAGTTGTGTACTGCCTGTAGCCTGGGTTTCCCCATGCTGCTTTGCCGCAGCGCGATTTTATTCATTTACATTTATTCATTTAGCTGACACTTTTATCCAAAGCGACTTGCAATTGCATTATATGTCAGAGGTCGCACACCTCAGGGTTAAGTTTCTTGCTCAGGGACACATTGGTGTCTCACAGTGGATTCGAATTCGGGTCTCTCACACCCAAGGCATGTGTCTTATCCACTGCGCCATCACAACCCCAAAGAAAAGAATTGTAAAAAAAAAACAAAAACAAAGCAGCGTTTGGATTCACGCTGCTAGGCAGCCTGGACACCATGAACCAAATTTTCGCCTGAGATAGGGAACCAATCACAGAACGGGAAGGGAGCAGCAAGACGATGACAACGTACATGCGACACACCAAAGCAGTTACTTTGTTCTATCTATGGATCCATCTTGGAAGCGGACGTTAAGTTACCTTTTGATACAGCCTTTGTACATAAATCTTCTTCCTTGTCTTATTTTCTGTCGCTCTACACACGTCATCTGGTATTATTAAACCGATTGGCTATGAGACATTTGATAGACATTCGTAGCACCCAATAATACGGCTCTGGGCATTCGTAAGCCACGCCTCAAATACGAGAAAATGAACCTGGTTTCCAAACCATGTCTCATTCTCAATGATACGTGGTCTGGCGTTTGCCAGGCTATACTGCCTGACATACTTGTGATATATATACCATTAAAAAAAGATTACTTTCTGTATTCTATTTTGAAGTAAAGTCCTTCCCTTAATAAACTCATTCGTTCAGTGCTCCTTTATTGGAAATCCTACTTCACTTATTGGCTTCTGAAATGATTAATAACCTAGGTACACAAACCCAGTGAAGAGATTTCCAATTTGCATGCAGATCCTTTAATGGAATTATGGCTTGATTGATATTTTTGACCACCAAATGCATGTCTGTGAAGAATGTTAAAATATATTTTAATATGATTTATCATTTTTCATGAAATTCTTTGTATGCATACTGTATTAATGCATATTGATATTGAAGGCCGTTATGTGACCTTTTTGCATGATGCCTAATGTCTGGGTGTAGGTTCTTAGTTTCCTCAAACATTTTGTTTCTCTGTCTTTGGTTCAAGCTTCATTTTTAAAAAATTTTGTTCAGCGCCGTAGCTCTCAACTACAGCCCCGGCCTTGATAAATGAGTGCACTTACATTTGTGAAAGAATCAAATTAACTGGAACGATTTTGTTCAAAATGGTAGAGGTTGATTTCACGCCCAAGCCAGAAATTGTAGAGATTTCCTGTCAACAGAATTCGGCTGGATATTTTGGTACGGTTTCATTAGCTGTGCTTAAAATAACTCATTTTCATTATAACTCATGGTTATTACATCAGAACAGTCTTGATTGCCCATACGGAGCATTACAGCATGCCCTGCAGTGATAATATAGACAATGTTATTGAAATCTGAACACCACATCTCTAAAATTAAAGAGCATTCTTGCAAGTGAAGTTACTAGCATGCTTTATCTTAGAAATTCTGTTTTTGATAAATGAGACAAATGAAGAAAATTAAACCTTGGGAGAAGAAAAATGAGAATAACATTCAATTAATGTAAGGAATTAACGACACTTCATTTAGACTCAGTTGGCAACATCAATTAGTTACACCCAGTTTAGTTGTAATGGCAGCATTGCTATTTGTCTCAATTCAAAATGAGATGAAGAATTGGATCAAATGGGAGAGAAGTATACATCTTGAATAATTGATTATAACTGTATTTTAGCAGCTAATTTGTCAGCTTCCAGTATTTGAGGATACTCAGTTCCTTAATCAGTAACTGGTTTTTTTCTCAGATATTTTGTCTGGATGCGGACCAGAGTTTGTCTATGAATGTGGATTTATATAAAAAAGAAATGCTGTTTAAATGCTCTCCGTGCAGGTCTTAGATTTCATGTTAACAATGTGTAGCCCTTTGCATGAAACCTAGATACACTGTCAAACCATTTCTCCTCCTCTCTCTCTCTCTCTCTCTCTCTCTCTCTCTCTCTCTCTCTCTCTCTCTCTCTCACACACACACACTCTCATAATTTCTCACAGCATTCATCATGAAACATCAGCTCATATAATAAGCCTATGTGTGTACGTGTATGTATCTATCTATCTATCTATCTATCTATCTATCTATCTATCTATCTATCTATCTATCTATCTATCTATCTATCTATCTATCTATCTATCTATCTATCTATCTATCTATCTATCTAGTATTCCTTCTCTCTCTCTCTCTCTCTCTCTCTCTCTCTCTCTCTCTCTCTCTCTCTCTCTCTCTCATTCTGTCTATCTGTCTATTGCTCCATATCCATCCATCAATCCATCCAAGTGCAAGCAGCCCATCTGACCTGGTATATGTGTGTGTGTGTGTGTGTGTGTGCAGCCAAGCGCTACTGTAAGACCTCCAGCCCAGCCAGCAGCACCACGAGCAGCTACGCTCCCAGCAGCAGCAGCAGTCTGAGCTGTGGAGGAGGGGGAGGAGGAGGAGGAGGGGGAGGAGGAGGAAGCAGCGCCAGCAGCACCTGCAGCAAGAGCAGCTTCGACTACACACACGACATGGAAGCCGCCCACATGGCTGCCACCGCCATCCTCAACCTGTCCACGCGCTGCAGAGAGATGCCCCAGAGCCTCACCGGGAAAGGCCCGGAGCTCCTGGCACAGGTGAGGGTCGACAACTTTTTCCTGCCAGTTCCTCTCTCTCATGCTCACCCACTTGTACTGCTAATATATTTTTCTTTCTCTCACTGGGTATTTCTTAGTTTCTCTGCACTGCCTTCCTGTATGACTGTGCTTTGTGCCGGTAAAGCAAGGTAGTGCGGCGAAATGAGGGCATGCCCATTTAGAGTCATTCTGGGCAAACCCCTGGTCCTCTCTTCCGAGCTACTGAGCTCATTTGCACAGGGTGTGATTTAGTACATTGAATGACAGCAGCACCTCTGTAAGCTCCTGCGGGTCCTCTCTGGTACAGTCAGGGTCATCATATGAGCCTAATGGTCTGAGCCGGCCATGATTGCTTTAGTGACGCATCGATTTCAGACATAATCTGTATGGTGATAAAGAGAGCGAGGGGATGGAGTGGACCAGAGGAAGCTGGCAGCTGCAGGAACGCTGGAGTAGTGGTGCCCATACCCTTTCTCGCAGAGGCAAGTAGAATTAAAGTCGATTTCAGCTGTGGTCCAGGCCAAGCCAGCTCTCCCAGCATCCCTCTGGGTACATAGGAAAGACAATGACCTCTCTTTAAGGACAGTGAGGCAGCAGGCTGGAGGGAGAGGGGATGAAAATGAAAGAGAGAGAGAGAGAGAGAGAGAGACAGAGGTAGTGAGCTGCAGGGCTCTATATAGTCACTAACAAGCAGCTGTACATGGAGATGTAGGGCAGCGCAAAGAAGATGCTTGCACTCTCTTTTTTCATATCATTTTTCCTCCAATACTTTCACACACTGTAAAAAATGGTGGTTGTAGAATTTATAAAAAATGAAGAAAAATGAAGGCTACTGTTTCAATGTTTTTTTTTTTTCAGTTAAATTAATCTACTTGTAAACAGATTGTCAAAAAAAAAATCCTTTTTCAGTCTCCAGTGTCACATTAGCCTTCGAAAGTCATTTTAATATGATGATTTGCTGTTTTTTTAAGGATGCTTTGATGAATATAAAGTTTAAAAAGAACATAGTTTATTTGAAATTGATTTTTTTTGTAACATTATAAATATCTTTGTCACTTTTGATCAATTTAATGTATTCTTGCGGAATAAAAGTATTTATATATATATATGAAGAGTTCAGATGCAAAAGCCTCTAAATGCCATTTGAAATTTTCTTCTAAAATGACCATTTTTATCAAGCTTGTATATTTAAGTTCAGTAATTTCACTTAAATGACAATTAATAGGTAATCTTCATTGCCATTTAAGTGAAATTACTGTACTTAAATATACAAGCTTGATAAAAATTATCATTCTAGAATAAAATTTCAAATGGCACTTAGAGGCTTTTGCATCTGAACTCTTCATATACTGTATATATATATATCATACTGAACCTAAAGTTTTGAACGGTAGTGTACATACAGAACAAAGTGTGTGTTGGCTCATAATAAAGAGCTTAAGACTTGACAATGAAACATGACAAGGCTAGCTAACAACTAACTAATCATTTTAAGGAGAGGTACAAACACAGCTTGATATCAACCCAAAATCAGCTACAACAGTGTAAATAAAACTAGCAAATGGTCAAACAATGCAACCATATTAATTATTCATCCCCAGTGCAGGGAAGGGGAAAGAAGCGAGAAACTTGTGCATATTTAAACACACAATAAAAGCTACGTTTGTTAGTTCAACTAAGTATATTATAACAGAAAATCTCCTTCATGATCTTTTGCTTGTGTGTATGTTGTTGTATTTATAAAATGGTTAGTTCCAATCCTTGATTCTGGTTGGTCAATAGCTGTGCTTTATTCATGATAAAACATGGCTATGACTGCTTCACCCAACTCTTCTATTTATCACTGTGCAACACTGCAGTTCCTATGTTGTTTTTATTTGAGCTTTCATGCAGATTACACATTGGAACGTTGTTGCTGTTCACGGTCGGGGACTATTTTTTTCTAGCGGAAGCAAGGCTTTCAGTGATTTTACTTAATGAAAGTTGCACTAATACATTTTTTTTTTTTTTTACTTTAATATTTTTATTGTGTGGTAACCGTTTTATAAAAGCAATAAGGTACTCGAGGCAAGTGCTGTATAAGTGCTGTACTACACAGCCTCTCGTACCTTATTGCTTACTTAAAACATTAGTCTTTTCTTCCCTTTTGCGATGTATACCTGAGTAAAATGGCTTCTCGAACGGGAAAAATAAAGTGGATGACTTAAAAAAAACGTTTACTAATAAATCATTTATATAATTTTTATGATTTCATAAGTAAACTAAAAACAATAAACAAAAAAATAAAAATTTCTAACAATGTTTATTTTTACAAAATAATCATTAAAATATTATTAATAAAAAAAAAAAATTACTTGATGAAAGAATCGATTTAACAGTGCGTATAAACCATGTTCCCAGCCTCATCTGTCATTCTTCCCTTCCATATCTTACTCTGCTTCTTTCTTATCATTTTACCTCTTAATAATTCCCTTTACTCTCTATTCTCGTATCAATCCTCCTCCTCTTCTCTTTTTCATGGCAGAGCCCTGATGACAGAGATGGGGATGAAAACGGAACCCTGGATCTGAGCCGGGCTGGAGGGATGGGGGAGGGCAGTGGGGGTACAGTGCTGACCCCCCTGCAGCCCATGTCGCCCCAGCGGCAGGCCTTGCTCAACAGCCACTGCTACCAGATGAGCACAGCAGAGTGCTGGGACCTGCCTGTGGACTACACCAAGATTAAACGCCTGGACGAGGACCACAAGGAGGTACTGTGCCCCACCCCCAGCCCTTGAGTCTGGCTGGAGACGGCACGGCAACACTCACTTTTTGCCCACTGTCGAATGTGATCAGTATTTGAATAGATTTAATTTACTGAGATTTACTAAATAGACTTAGAGTTTGGCTGTAGCAATTACCAATTTGTATTATTAAACAGAAGATAATACAAATGTGAATAAATTTTTATGCTTGATTGTGTAATATAGTGTAAGTACTATGGAACTAACTAAACATTATTGTGTGTTTGCGTATCCCGAGACAGCAACGTTGACTTGACCAATGGCGTAAGCTTAGGGTGGAGCTACAGTGTCTGTTTCTCTAACCAATTAAATAGCTGATGAGGAAGAGTGTTCAGGAAACCTGTTTGAAAGTTTATTTTTTAAGTCAACATTTTTTTATATGACTTTCTTCTTTCAGCCGAACACAATCGGAGTTATATTAAATACAGTAATATCCAGGCTTTTCCCAGCTTTGTAATGCCATTGAATTGTGCCCAAGTTTTTGACGCATCCATCCATCATAACGGTAATCCATACGACTCCAGGGGGTTAATAAATGCCTTCTGGAGCAACACAATGGGTTTGTGTTAATAAAATATCCAAATCTACAACTTTATAATCACTGGCTTCCGTGAAGGTCCGTGCTCACGATCACGACAAAGTCAATTTCCGGCGGAAGAGTTGACCTCTGACCCGAAGTATGACATAGGACGTAGCTACTCATTTTTTTATTTTAAACTTCTCATTTTAGACTTCTAATTTGTGACCTGTGTTTTGTTTTGCTCTATCCTGGTCACACCAGATCTCTTCTCTCGTGAATGCGCGTACACACGTTGCCGGAAGCCAGTGATTATAAAGTTTTAAATGTTTCAAGTAATAATATTTTAAAAAGATTGTTTTACAAAAACCCTTCGCGTTACTCCGGAAGGCATTTATTTACCTTCTGAAGTCGTATGGATTATTGTTATGATGGATGGATGCACTTTTTTGAGCTTTGAAAATTCTGGCACAATTCAATGATATTACAAATCTGGGAAGAGCCTGGATATTATTTAATTCCGATTGTGTTCTGCTGAAAGAAGAAAGTCATCTACACCTAGGATGGCTTGAGGGTGAGTAAATTATGGGATAATTGTAATTTTTGGGGTGAACTATTCCTTTAAGAAAGCTGTATTTCCTTCTATTGTAGTGATTTGAAGGATGGTAGGACCGTAAGGACATCTAGTGTATAGTACTGGTACTGCATGCCTTGAAATGGGAATTGGAATTATTATTATTTCAAAAGGGATATCATGTTTTTTGCTAAATTGTTGGGAAATTTGAATTCATGTAAAATTGGCTGAATTAGATTTTTTGTGTCTTTTTTTATTACTATCAGGCCACTGTACCATTCTTCCTTCTTATTCTGCATCATAACATGCATTGAAATCTCTCTTTTTCTTTCTCTTTCCTCATTTTCAGGATGACCTGGACCCCTTTCAGGATCTATTAGAAGAGCAGCAGTATTCAGGAGACGTGTCCCTCCCCAGTCCCAAACACAAATTTGCTCCCTGCAAGGAGAGCAAGAAGGAGCTCCTCACGTAAGCATAACATTTGCACTGAATAAAGACTATTTAAATATAATATTTAGTGTGTCCATTGTACATTACTGATGTTTTTTAAAGAATTTTATACTTTTAATTAACTAGGATGGATTAACTAAAGGTTTCTATTTCAAATAAATGCTGAAAAAAAAATCCACAAAAATATCCAGCAGCACAACTGTTTTCAACATTGATAATACACAATGTTTCTTAAAGCACCAAATAAGCATATTAGAAGGATTTCTGAAGGATCATGTGACACCAAATAATAATTATTAATAATAATTATGGGAATAATTGTGGTGAAAAATTCAGCTTTGCCATCACAGGAATACATACATTTAAAAAAAAAAATCTCAGTTTTATTACATCGCTCATCTGCCTTCTCTATTTTAACAGTTTGAATTAATTACTAAATAAATTATAAACGTTTTATATATATATATATATATATATGAAGAGTTCAAATGCAAAAGCCTCTAAATGCCATTTGATATTTTCTTCTAGAATGGTCATTTTTATCAAGCTTGTATATTTAAGTTCAGTAATTTCACTTAAATTGCAATTAAT
Organism: Pimephales promelas; assembly: GCF_016745375.1. The sequence goes on along the minus strand of NW_024121432.1, from coordinate 14,094,084 downwards.
AGGTAATCTTCATTGCCATTTAAGTGAAATTACTGAACTTAAATATACAAGCTTGATAAAAATGATCATTTTAGAAGAAAATTTCAAATGGCACTTCATACATATATATATATATATATATATATATATACATGAACTCAATATATATATACAACTCTTCATATATATATATATATATATATATATATATATATATATATATATTTCGCAGTCAGTGAGTCAGTTTTTTTTTCCAAAGTACAATTCATTTATTTGAATGTAAAACTTTTTGATGATATATATGACCCTGAGTGCACGTTAGCAGCAGCTGTGCAAGTATACCATGTCTCATACCAAATCCTCTCTCAAGGCTATCAAGCTGCCAACTGGCTGACAAGGGCATGCGTGGTATGATGACATCTAACTCCCAGGATCTGAAGTAAGCCCTCATGCTCTCGTGTTTACACACTACCTCAATTGACCTTCAAAAATGAGGTCTATCTGAGGTTACATTAATCTTTTTCATGTTTTCATTGCTTGCAGGTGTCCTACTCCTGGCTGTGATGGCTCTGGGCATATCACAGGCAACTATGCCTCACATAGAAGGTGAAGACTCACAGATATGCACATTAAAAATTGATTTGACTGCCAGTGGATTATAAAAAATGTTTTTCTTGCCCTGAAGTCTGTCAGGTTGTCCCCGGGCAAAGAAGAGTGGTATTAAAATAATGCACAGTAAGGAGGACAAGGATGACCAGGAGCCAATCAGGTGCATTTTCTTTAAATTCCCTCATCTGTCCAAAGTAACTCAAAGTTGAATGTTACTTGCAGCAATTTAGAGTTGTAAAGTTCGACCAATTGTACTGCAGTAGGAACTTCACTATCTGTGTGTGCATGGCTACTCGCTCTTGCTTGTGTGTGAGAACTCATCCCTGCTGTGCCCGATGTCTGTAGGTGTCCTGTGCCAGGCTGTGATGGCCAGGGTCATGTGACTGGGAAGTATGCATCCCACCGCAGTGCATCCGGCTGCCCGCTGGCCGCCAAGCGTCAGAAAGACGGTTATGTGAACGGAGCGCCTTTCTCCTGGAAGTCTGGCAAGACAGACGGCATGACCTGCCCCACCCCAGGCTGCGATGGCTCTGGCCACGTCAGTGGCAGCTTCCTCACCCACCGGAGGTACACCAGTGTGGGATTGTTTCTCAGCAAGGCCATCATATAGCAAGAAATCATTTCCTTAATCAGTGTTTTTGTTTTGTTTTTCACTAAAAATATCTAAACTTTCTTAACTATTCAAATTGCTTTCGATAATTGAAATAAAGCTGAAATAAAATAAAATATAAATATTAGATTTACTTAAAAAAACATTAGAAATGTTGATTTTGCAACTAAAATAAATAAGATACCGTTAAAGTGCTAAAATGAGTAAATTTAAAACTTAAATAAACAAAATCCAAATAGATTTTTTTACTAATAAAAATTACACACAAAAAAAAAACATTTTAATTTGAAAACTAAAAATTTTGAAAATTAAAAATGGAAATATGAACAATAAAAGCTAATTAAAAATATTACTATAATAGTATATAAATAGTACTAAAACAACAAAGTATATTAAGACAATTATGTTTATTTTTCTTAATACCACATTGACATTCTTTTTTTTTTTTTTTAAAGTTTAAGGAATTGTGTTGGTTTATTTATGCTTAAAACAAGAAAAAAAATTGCCAGAGGTTTAAGAAAAATGCTGTTAAAGATATATTCACTAAAAACATATTAATTTCATAATTATCACATAATTTGTATAAGTAAATTCATCTTGTTTATCTCGTTTTAAAAATTGCCAGTGGTTTAAGAAAAATACAGTTCATTTAAGATATATTCACTAAAAACATATCAATTTAAAATTATCATACAATAATATTTAGATAAAGACAAGACAAATATGTGGCAGTAAATGTATGTGAATCAGTTCATGTTTTTCTTAAACATTAACTAATGTAAATATTGAAATAATTGTGACATTTTTTTCATCAGTTTTTAATCTTTCTCATGTTTTATTTGTATGTCTGTAGTCTGTCTGGCTGTCCCCGTGCCACATCTGCTATGAAGAAAGCGAGGATGACAGGGGTTGAAATGCTCACAATCAAGCAGAGAGCAAGTAAAGGTACATCATTTTTCTTTTATTATATCATTAATAATGAAATGAAATTAATTTCACCTGCCATCAATGACATTTTTAACAGTGAATATCTCCATGTTCCCTTCTAGGCATAGAAAATGATGAAGAGATTAAACAACTGGATGAGGAAATCAAAGACCTGAACGAATCAAACAATCAAGTAGAGTCAGACATGATCAAATTAAGAACTCAAGTAAGAACATTTGCTATCTCTCAAATCGGGCATTGGCCGTGTGTTCAGTCACAGAGATGCCTTTGTCTCTCTTTCTTTCTCCTGCCAGATCACCACCATGGAGACTAACCTGAAGTCCATCGAGGAGGAAAACAAGGTTATAGAGCAGCAGAATGACTCGCTACTGCATGAGCTCGCCAACCTCAGCCAGTCCCTCATCAACAGTCTCGCTAACATCCAGCTCCCTCATATGGTAAGAGCCAACGGACATGAGTCCTCAACTAGGAGTAAGAAAATATCAGTGATCAAGGGACTACAAAGTCCTGTGAATCTGAATTAATTCATTTTATTCATGTATGACCTACAAATAAATGTTTCTCTGCATAGAATAGTCTTTTAGAATCATATAGACTGCCTCTTGTTGAAAGCCAGGGCCTGAGTCTGCATATCAGACGCTACCAGTAGTGATGAAATTCCGGTTTCTATTTTTTCTCCCATCTGCTTCTTTATGTCTGTTGTTGAGTTCCTCGCAGTTCCATATGCTTCTGTGCTGAGGTCACTCCCCTTTACTGACCATTGTAGAAAAACAACCTCCACTGCAACGACTGCTTTTCAGTTGAGTAACAACATGGCTGCTGTGGATCAGACATGATGGAATCACAGAGCCTTCATATACACATTAAGACGGGGCGTGATTGGAAAAGCCTTGTTCAAATGTGGCAGCCATGTTAGTAAACAACTGAAACGTGTCTTCTTGAATATGGCTCCTGAAATCTCCACCCCCACTGTTGATGGATGCTATTTAGAGTGCGCACGAGGGGTCCTCAAGCTGCACTAACATCAGACGAATGTTGCCTTTTCATGTGTCATGCCGCTCAACCAAAACTTGCACTGCAAAAAATAGCGTTCTTCCTAAGCATTTTTGTCTTTCTAGGACAAATATCTAAACTTTCATAAATCAAGCTACATTTACTTGAGAAGCAAAATGACCTAAGCTACAGTATTAAGGGAGAGATTTACTAAACAGGGCAAATTAGTGTGAGAGCGTAATTTCAAAAGAGTGCCGAAGTTCTGCACGTGATCTACTGATGACACGCAAACTAAAGAACACAGATGCAGCATGGCCAATGCAATCTACAAAGAGCAGCCCATTAGTATCTGGTTTGAGACATGCTTTTTTGGCCTGCTTTTTTTGCATTTGGACTCCTACAAATGTAAATGCAATAAGGTCAGCCGCAAAAATAACTGTCCATGCCCTTTTCAGCGCTACTTTTTTTCTCCGTGTCTTTAGTAAATCCTGACAGCAGTTTTTTAACGGCAAAACAATCTGCCAATGGGGTCAGAAAATTAGTCTTGTTTCCACTTTGAATTAACCTTCAAATGGTCTTCCTTTCCTGTTTACACTTCTGGGCTTCGGGGTCTATATGACCCCAACAATTGATTGAGTAATTGTACAAAAAATAGACATTTTTAATCATACAAATAATATATCATTACTTTTTTTATTTTTTTTTTACTTCTCATCTATTTATTAATGCTGTGTTTTTGGAGATATAAAGTACTTTTGTATCCATATACCACACAATTCCTCAACTACACCATTAGCTTGCATATGAAATATAATTTTTTTATGATACATTGCATTTATGCTCTAGTACTAGGCCTTCATTCCTGTGTAAAAATTTTCAGATTTATGCCGGATTTTGAATAAAATATATTTAGTTTTTTCACATTTCCCATTCATTTCAATGTGGGTCATATTGACCCGAAGACCATAAGTGTAAACCGAATCAAGCCCCGTTTTTTTTTTTTTTTTTTGTTGTTGTTGTGTTTATAGATAGATAATGTATGAAAAGTCACAAAATCTTATTCCACTGAAATTAAGGGAACCTTTTTTTATTAAGTAAAAGTCGATTGGGGTCCCCATGACCCGATTAGTTCACCCAAAATTTTTCACTCATCCTCATGCCGTTCCAAACCCGTAAAATGTTCGTTCGTCTTTGAAACACAAATGAAGATCTTTTAAATGAAACCTGTGAGATTTCTGTCCCTCCATTTACAGCTACGCAATACCACTTTGTCACTTCAAAAAGTTCATAAAAAGATCGTAAAACAAATTCATACGAATTTAGTTCATATTTTCTGAAGAGACACGCTAGGCTTTTAGGCTTTTATTCTCATATAATCATTAATCAGCGAACATAAACAGAAGCTCAACCGTACGTGCTCAACGCACGAGAACAAACCTCTTATAGAAGCTCAAATGTGCTGCATAACACAGAATGAAATCTCATTGGTTCTTGCAAGTCAAGCGAACTTCTTTTTATCATAACTGATGTGTGCGCATTGATATGTAAGAAAATTTGGACTGCTTAATTCATATAGTTAATTTTACGATCTCTTTATAAAAATGTTAAAATCTTATAAGGGGTAGTTGCATGGACTTTCAGTGGAGGGACAAAAATCTCTCAGATTTCAGGATTAAAATATCTTCATTTGTGTTTGGGTTGGGTTTGGAACAACATATGTGTGAGTTAACAGACTATTTCTCAATAAGTTTGTTTTTCTCACCCCATTGGCAGATATTTTGTCTTATATTATGCTTAAATTCACTTCATTTTGATCTCTTTTTTTGGTTTAGAAAACATTTAGCTTAAGTAAATGTATTTTTAGATATTTGTACTGGAAAACAAGACAAAAAAGCTGAGGAATAGCAAATGTTTTGCGTTGTGGTGTTCTGTACTTCCACGTGTAAAGTCGAGTATGTCAGTTTTATTGAGACCTCTGGCTTTTAGCCTGGCTAATAGTCTTTTCTCTACACCTCTCCCTTCTGTAGAAACCGGTGCCACTGAAAGAGGCCCCTGTTAAAAATTACTGCTGTTTACAGATGCCCCACAGAGTAAGAGATTCATTTTCCATAGTCTAACTTTATCCTTCTCCTCACTATCATTTTCCTCCCCCTAGTCCCCCCCCCCCCCTTTTGTAGCACACACTACGATCATGAAGGTCCATACATATTACCCGAGTGCCACACATATTGACCACTTCAGGGTATAGCGATAAGAAAGCTGGGGTTGCAATATGAGCCATATTTATTTTTTTGGTATGTAAAACACATTATTTTATCAGGCACAGTGATGATGCTCATCGATATCTGTCTGCTACTCATGGCGATCTGTTTAATATCACTCGTGAATGCCAGTATTACGTACATACTCATCATGAGCATGAATCTCACACCAGTGCATGCATACATTATGTATGTGCATTAATTCTTTTGTTATCCATCAGATATATCTTTTTTTAGAAGCATCGCAGTAGTTGTACCAACAAACAGTGGCCATTTTAATGTGACTGGTCAAGCCCTGCATTTCCAGAGATGTATTTTCTATAAAACCCTAGCTGATATTTAGTTTTAAAGGCAGCATTGTGGGTTCATTCCTCCCTAAAATATCCTCTTTTTCCTTCCCTTTCTGTCTCAATTGTGTGTTTGATTGAACATTGTATGATCGATTTCTGTTTCCAACCTCCAATGATCCCGATCTGTTCCGCAGGAGCCGATGAACGAGCAAAACTTTGACACTTATGTGAGCACTTTGACAGATATGTATACTCACCAGGACCAGTACCAGAGTCCGGAGAACAAGGCCCTTTTGGAGAACATAAAGCAAGCGGTTCAAGGCATCCAAGTGTAGCTTTTGCGATTGGCTATTGGCCGAGTCACGGGGTCGTGTGATGAGAGCGTTAAGAATCGATAAGAAACAAAAGAAACCCGTTATGTAAAAAGTATGGATAACTAGTATGATTTTTTTGCTGCTGTAATTTATTGTATTATTTGGCATTATTTATGATTCCGTTATGCTTTTGACACAAAAAAAAATACATAACTTATTTGTTGCCTTGCTTTAAGACGACAACTACCAATGGCAAATGTTTTGAGGAACATTCATGTTTTGTACATTTTTCATATGACCTGACATAATGTGATGTACTGTTTATAGCTGCTAATGTATGCACATTTTATAGTGTATATGTATTTATTAATTGTAAACAAAAACCATCCATTATTTTAAATCTAAAGAGGTGCAGAGGGGATACACTGAGGGAATGTAAGGGCAATCAGCTTTGATCTGAGCTTCTCTTTATGGGACTAATGGGAACTAATGTGCTGTGCAGGCTGTTCAATGGGTGTACAGTGGTACATTTTTGTGGTTCGATTTTGGGTACATTTTGTAACAATATTGAGAAACGTCTTTTGGTTTCGGAATCATATTTATAGTGGTCAGTGTGGGCACTCTAATGCAGTATGTTTATTGTTTCGCTTGTTTTAGTTTTTTTTTTTCTTCGTTTTAATTCCCAAAATAGATGGAAAAATAGAAAAAAAAAATCTTGTGAAAGCAAACATCATGACACGGAAACTCACTGGTGTAAATCCCAAGAAATATTTCATAACTTCTCAAATATTTTCAAAGTCTGTTCTCGAAATGTAACGCCCGGCGGCTTGAGGCCAATAACTACAGAAAATTTCAAGGAGACAATCCAACATGAATTATTAATTTAATGATCGTAAAATGTTAGTGGTAGTATGATAGGATATCAGCAATATATGACAACGAATCAATCATTTATTTAGATATGGGATGCAAAAGTTTGGGTATATGCAATTTCTTATTCTTACCATAGTAGTCGAAAGCTGATGAATCTTTTTACTAAATGTAAAGTATTAAGTTTTATATAAATCTTTTAATACAGTCATGTTTTAGGGTTTAAACATGGGTGATCAAGTCCAAAAGGATGAATGCATTATGATTTAACATTTCTCATGTTCGATTTTGCACAGGGACACCTTTGTTTCCATGTTTTGGTGTTTTTATTTGTTTCAGGAGACCAAGGAGGTGCCCAGATGTTTGAATTGTGGGAAGTTTGTTTATTTTCTTTTCTTTGAAGAAAGTAAATCTGTGTATGAATGTTAGTTTACCAGTGTGCTGGATATACAGGGTTAATGTCACCATCCATACGTCATTGTGTCATAGTAATGGAGCACTTGTCTTGTAGATTTTGTCCAAGCAATCATGTAGAGAATCATCTGGTCACGAGTGCACAACAAATACAACTATGTCAGCAATGCAACTCCAATCAGTTATACACAGTATTATGAGAGGTCAGCTTGCCTTCTGTGGTTACCTGCGATTCACTTTCATTGATTCTTTTTTTTTTTTTTTTTACATTCATGAGAAATCAGCGGCACTTTAAGCTCTACAAATAAAGGAAATTGAAGCAGGATGCTTTTAATTTTTGATAAATAAACGATGAAGCGACGGTAGCGTGTGAGGGTTGTTTACTGAATATTACTCTATCATATCTTAAGGACATATGTACAGTTATAGTATGGGAACCCCACGTCCGTCTTCATTTAGGCAAAGCCCATTGAAAGCATCAAGCAAAGCCAGAAATTGGGATGATTTTCAGTGGTGGGTTTTAAAGTTATTTGTATTTATCGAGCATGAGTCAAAGCTGTCACAGTGATTTTTAGTGTGAAATGACTCTGGTTGATGCTGAACGTCTACGTGGGACATTGTTTCGGAAAATCTATAATTTTTCTATTAGCGAGAAGACTAGCATTGTGTTTTCCGAGAGCTCATGCAAAAGGTGCTAGTAACTCTTATTTATCATTCTGTAATATCCAGGCATCTCCCCAACCACAGCACATTTCTCTCTCCGAAAGCTTTGTGTATGCAGCTAATTTCCAAGATAGTAATGCTTTTAACACACTGATATCAAAATACAATATCCTCTCATCCACTATCATAACTGATTTGACAGGAATGGGGATTTTAAGCACAATTCCGCTGCTCATTTTCAGTTGGCACATTGTACTTCAAAAGGTTATCTGTGACTATTTAAATAGAAACTATCTATGGTGTCACATGCTTGAATGCAGAATACTTTTCTTATTAATAATTGTGAAATCATCAGGTTACAAGTTTCCATTTCAAATGGATTTTAATTAACCATTTTAAACCAGGATTTTTCTATTAAAAAATAAAGAAGCATAGCTTTCTTAATGTCTCTTGCTCTCTTCCTCTATCCAGCTCTTTAGCTATCTTTTTCTCTCTTATTTTCATTTTCAACCACATGGCATGATTTCTGTTGGTATGATACTTTTTTTGCTCTAAGTGTTTAAGATCACAAGTTGCAGTGATATTTCATTTTGAAATTGTGAACTTTGTACAATTTTTATCATGCTGGTGTTGACATCTCTTACTCAATAAAAATTGTGTTGCCACATTACATGTCCCTTTTTATTTTGAATTGTTATTGAAATCATTACTGTTTGCATCAAAGTCTATTATAGAGGGTAAAAAATCCGTTAATATTCATCTCAGTGGAAGTTGCTCGACTGTTGCAGAATCAGATCCAAAAGTAGGCTACAGTATACTACTTCCATTTGATCAGATGGAAACATTAAGAAATAGACCTCTTTCTGTTACAAAACGTATATACAATAATATAAATAAATACCTGTGTTTATTTTTTCATACTCCAGTACTTTTTTTTTTGCATTGCCATCACAATATTAACCAGTCAGTTATATTGTTAATTGTGAATATAATTAGGCTAATAGTCATGTGACACAGCTTATGTGAAATGTATTTCTAGCATGCCATTTACACCTTTTTTATTTATAAATTTTCATTTATAATTAAATGACAACATTGTAATCAAGGTTATTCGTTTTCAGTTACACAGAAGGACCTATCCCTACATGTAAGTTTGCCTAATTTGTTGTAAAATGGCTATTTGTGCGTGCGCGCGCGTGTGTCAAACGCTGTCTGTGGTCAAACTAGTTCAGTAACTTTCATTTTTTTGGCATGACAAAAAAAAAAAATTCAGCAATTTTACTTCCATTTCTGATGTATAGAACTGCTGACTCTAAAACAGTCCTTGAACAACTGGTTGGAATTTACACAGCTGCACTGTGACTGCACCAGCACATGCAATACCGTTGACAGCCGCCAAGCTGCGCAGGTTTCCAGCGTAAGCCAGTCTGTGTCTGTCACATGATGCAAACTAAAGATGTCTGCGACTGAAGAAGACACGGAACTCAGAGATCTACTGATCCAAAACTTGGAAAACAGTGGTGTTTTGAATAAAATTAAGGTATTTTTTCTGTCTATTTCGAAACACGCTTAAAGTCTTTATGAGGCCGGAATAATCCCTGTCTCACACGGGACATGTTTCGTTTTCTAAGCACAATGTTTGTTAGTTAGCATAGCATAGTGATGCTAAAGTTGTTATGGGAACAAATGGACAACAACGACTGTTGTGATAACATTGAGTTATGGCAGTGCGCCCTTGTCTTATTTTCCCTTCATACCACTAAAGATGAGACCAACAGTATCATTATTTTTCTCGGCTGTTTTAATATAAAACTAATCATGCTTGTTAGTTAACCGGCAAGTCTGCAAAAGTCTCTTGATTTAGTGCTATCTTATTTAGGCAAGGTGATGACGTCATCTAAAACGACCAGGCCACAAATAATCTGGTCTAACCTGTAATATAATTCCTTTACCCCGCTATGGATAAATCCACTTTTTTAGACCTTGAAATTATACCGTATTTGTACATAATGGTGTTTCTTTATTGACTCTGCAGCTACACAGTAACATCTCTGCAGTTTGAGCTGTACTGATCCCTGGTCTGTTTGGTGCTGTACTTTTATTAATATGTCTGATTAAAGGACATATGAACTGATGATAATTCTCTCTGGTTTACAGGCAGAGCTGCGTGCAGCTGTTTTTCTTGCCTTGGAGGAGCAGGACAAAGTTGAGGTAATTATAAGTAGATTATCTTATCTAGATTAAATGCTGTTACATTCATTGTATTTTTTGCATGAGTGCTCTGCAAGATTCAATGTGTCATTTAGATGTCAACTCTTTTAAATAGAATAAAACCCCTCTTGTGAATGAAAACCTGAAAAAGTCCCTCAACACGAAGGATGGTAAGTTTAGATTCCACAAAGTTTTGCTTTGAAGAGATGACTTACAGTTATGTGTGCAATAGATATATTACACTTTTAGGATCTGAACAGGAAACACTCTGCATCATACACTTGCCGGATTTGTACATTTTTAGTTTTATAAGATTCCCTTATCTGTCATTAACATATTTGATTAGATTGTCCTGGCAAGCAAAATGCCTTTTTAGGAAGTTACTTCATTGAAGGACATATTTAATGAGGTTATCCCCAAAAAGGTTTAGGATTTTTTTTTTATCATATGTTAATTAAAAAAAAAAGTATAATATGAAAATAATATTTATTTTTTTTATCTTTATTGTATTTATTTGATATTTGTATTTTTTGTATTTGAATTTGCCTTGAAAATAGCTTTGATTGCTAACATGGCATTAAATAAAAATAACCTGAATCTGTAAATTGTTAGAGAGAAAATTTGGGCATCAATCAAACTAAACGACTGAGGATCCCCCACTACCAGACTTTCATGTTTTTCTCAACTCACGCAGAAACATGCACATGCACCTCATTGTTAGGAGACGCATGACAAATAAAAACGACGTCAAACATGTTTGATATCCTCCAACTGGATGGAATCATAGTATGAAACTAAAAGAAAAGAAGTCTGGTGTGAACTTGCTTCGGCTCATCTAGACTGCAAATCGGGGCAAAACATAGTGTGTTCCAGTATTTGATTTTTAAACTTAAAATGTCCCTCTATCTCAATGTCCCTCTACCTTTCAAAAGTTTTAGATTGGTAAGACTTTTTAATATTTTTAAATGTTTCTGCTCCCCAACACTGCATTTATTTGATAAAAAAAGAAAAAAAATTGTGAAATATTCTTACAATTTAAAAATACTTTATTCCTATATTGGCAAAGCTGAATTTTCAGCATCGTTACTCCAGTCTTCAGTGTCACATGACCCTTCAGAAATCCTTATAATATGTTGATTTGATGCTCAAGATACATTTATTATTATCATCAATGTTCAAAAGAGCAGCATTTATCAGAAATAGAAGTCTTTTGTAACATTATACACTAACGGTCAAAAGTTTGGGATCAGTAAATAAATTAATACTTTTATTCAGCAAGGATCCATTCAATTGATCAAAAGTGACAGTAAAGACATTTATAATGTTACAAAAGCTTTCTATCAAATAAATGCAGCCATGGTGAGCAGAAGAGACTTTACAGTATATACTCATGTCTTCTTATTTTTTTTCTACCGGTACTTAAATGTATCTACTTAAAGGCCCGGGATGAACTCTGTTTATAAAATGATGAGAAAACAGAATAAATTCAGACAAATAAGCAGAAGAATAAATAAATAATCTAGTGCTCATCTAAACTGTTGGCAAGGCATTACACGATTTAGACTTTTTAATATCTTAATAAATATTCAAATTTTGCATTTTCAGCTTGTCCTTCTCTTCTTGCAGGGCGCTTGGTAGCAGGTCTTATCACTGACTTCCTGCAAGTCTTCAATTTAGACTTCACTCTCGCCGTGTTTCAACCTGAAATTAGCACGGTACGTCAGTGTCACATAAAAGTGTCGCAGTAAGGTTTGAGTTGTCTTTCAGAAATTCATGCACGTGCTATGATATCTTTTTTTGATTGATTGATCTCTTTCATCTAAAACTAACGTACCCTATTATGTGTTGTCCAGCTGAATGGGCTCGACAGTCGTGAAACCCTGTCTAAAGAGCTTGGCATCTCTGAATCAGAGGTGAATAAAAACACCCCTCTCCTGCTAGAGTTGGTGAAGAGGGGCCGGCATAAGGACAAGACCTCCATTTTCTCTGAGGTGATTTTTGATGCTCTTCATTTCAGCCAGTCTGATCAATCCATGCCTTTCAGATTGAGTGACTCCCTCTCACTTTCTCGCCTGTCTTCTTTACTCAGGGAGATCGGGTGACTGAGAGAACTTTTCCCAAGGTACTTTACCACCACTATCTGGTCCAGTCCATACGTTATCTCTCTAGATCTCTCTGTAACTTGTTGTTGCACCCACACGTACAGTAAGCACAGGTAGGGTTGATGCACTCTCAGGAGCAGATCCTGTCTCAGACTAGTAATAGTGCTAACCCAGTTATTTCACTTGTGGTTGGAGAGCACATCTTGGGTTGATTCATATCACCGGTTTAACCCCACATCACAAACCCCAGTCGATTTATTCAGGTCACACAAGGGAAGCGTGATGTAAATGTACATCTTTGAGTGGTGCTGCAAAAAAAGGTTTTCCTGTTAAGATACTTGTGCAAAACAAGCTTGTCCTACTTCTAGAATTTTTCTCTTGTTTTGCGGGCGCTTTACGTGCATTTGTTTAATCATGCCACTTCTCATGACTTCTGTCGTGTCAGACGAGACTTAGACAAGTACTATTGTCTCATGATTATACATTGTGATATTGTGTCTTTATTTTAGGTGCTCAATGTGGTTACCCCAAACATGTGATTTATATGAAAAATGTATAACAAATACACAATTTTATATATTTAAATAGATTTTAATAGATAATCTAGACATTCTGCAATGATTGTATTAATGTTTGTGGGTGGTGTTTAGGAATTATTGCCACGTCAAATCGCTGATGCCCGCAAGAAATTTGACAGTCATGACAAGGTAACTTTTTTTTTGTAATTACTTTATAATTAATACAATGTACCCTTATAGTATATAATTATTATTTATTTTCTAAAATAAGTATTCATTACTTTACTTTTATTTTATTATTCATTTGGTTATAAGAACATATGATAAGTTATATATATATATTTTTATTTGATTTTACAGAACAGAAGTGGGGAGATCAACAGAGATGCAGTTATTGCCATTTTCGCTGATCTTTTCCCCCAGTTCAGCAGGTTTGTTTCAGCATTGTAGACTCTGAATGCCATGATCTCTAGGAAATATCTGAACTTACTGGTTCTGAAACTATCATTTATGAAACGACTGAAAGTGTTGACAACATCTTTCTTCATTGTTGGTTTGCCCATGTCTGGTTGTGGTCATGGCCTTTCTCATGACTTAGGAACAGAGTGTATTTCAGAACTAAATACTAACTCTGTTGAAATGGTGTTGTGTAAGCGGCCCCTAAATTAATAACTAGTGATCTTTGCAACAGAAGTGAATCAATCAAAGCTAACTTTAGCTGGATAATAACTTTATTCTAGAGCTGCTTTAAAGCAAAAACAATCTCTGTTACTTTAATTTCCTATTATCACCATAAAGCTGCTTTGAAACAATCTATTACTGTTAAAAGTGTTATATAAATTAAGGTGACTTGATTTTTTCGGTATACAAACCACAATAAAGGTCTCTTAAATGAATAGTTCACTCAAAAATGAAAATTCTTTCATCATTTACTCACCCTCAAGTGGTTTCAAACCTGTATGAATTTCTATCTTCTGTTGAACACAAAGGAAGATATTTTGAAGAATGTCGATAACCAGACAATAGATGGACCCCAATGACTTTCACAGTAGGAAAAAAAAATACTGGTCTGGTTACCGGCATTCTTGAAAATATCATCTTTTGTGTTCAGCAGAAGAAAGAAACTCATACGGGTTTGAATGAACCACTTTAATTGATGAGAGTAAATGATGACAGAATTTATTTTTAAGGGAACTATTTATTTAATGTGAAGGCCATTATAAAAGATCAATTGATGGTATTTATTGTTCTGTAGTTTCAGTCTTGTGCATTTTCTATTTCACTAATTTGATTCTTTTCATATTTGTATATAAAAAGAAACTTGCTGGAAAGTTACGTCACTGAGGAACTCCGAGCCAAAAGCAAGGACACAAACAATAGTAAGTTTTTGTGATCGTGTTTAATTGTCCACCATTTTAGGGTTGCACTTTTTTCCCCTCTTGTCAATCTTGTCATTCATTGTAATAGTTTCTAATGGAGTTTTGTCTATTCCACTTCTTTCTGTTTTCTATAACTCTACATAGCTATAGACTTTCAGGACTTCCTGGGAATGTACAAATGCTTCTTTATACAGTGTCGAAATGTGGTAAGCAACCTTAAACGCATTTGTTTTTGGGATGTCTGTTGTGTACCAATATAATGAGGTCAGTAATATCCTTTATAGGTGACCAGTGACAGTAGCGATGCACTTAACTCCTCAAGTAAAACAGCTGAAGATAGAATCATTTCATCTTCCGCCAGCAAGGTAAACTGACTTCCTGAATCCTGTCCTTTGTTTGCTTATCTTTCTCTCACACACTTTCCTCTCACCTTCTGACTAGATTATAATCTCTGATCTTTGTTGAATGTCAAATATGAGTTGCTGTTTGTCGTGTCTAATATTCTGTCTGCTTATTTCATCCAGCTCATTAAGTTTAACACTAAAACATAATTCGTTTTGTGAATAGAAGATGCATGTAGTGATAGGTAACAGTGTTTCCTGTGTGTGATTCATCAGCATATCTTACATCGTTTATCTAGATGGTGGGTGGTGTACAATAGTAATTTCATGCAGTCATTGTATTTTGACTCACAAAGGGGAAAGGGGTTTTACCAGATTTACTTTTGCCACATGTATTTATTTTTATTAATTTTGGGACATGACCTAAAAAATATATCTGCAGATACAGTGCCGGTCAAAAGTTTGGAAGCATTACTATTTTTTATGTTTTTGAAAGAATTCTCAAATGCTCATCTACCCTGCATTTATTTGATCAAAAAAATAGTAATGGTTTTAAATATTATTCCAATTTAAAGGTGCTATATGTATTTTTTAGCGGCCTCTATCGGTGATGTTTCAGATTGCAAGCAATTTTTACAAGAGCGCTCTTGCTTTTGCGCGCGCTCGAACACGAGTGAGCACTCATGGTACACGGCCACACTGAGACTTTCAACACACCGGAGAAAGCATCACACTACATGCTGGAAACTCATGTAAACTCCCACTGCAACGTTACAATAATAGGCTACTATCAGCTTGACGTTGAACTAATGCTCCATGATTGTACCATGATAAGGTTACATTTGTGGTGTTATCTAACATAAGGCATTTCACTAACTATTTGTGTATCTTTCACAATCAGTTATGTCAACATAGGTGAATCTATACTATAATAACGAAAAAATCGTGGGAAGTAACATTACTGTACTGAACGTATCTGGAAATGTGTATTATTAACAATATGATAGTAGTGGGATGAGGGACGTTAGACAGTAGATCTAGTTCATAAAATAAAAGTTACATCCTAAAGCACCTACTTTTTGTTATCCTGGAACAGTCTTTTGTGTTCATTTCATGTCTCATATATGTTGTAGTTTACCTTGCTATTTCATTAAAGTTTACCATTATTTCTGCAAATTTGAAAACTTGCAATTTGTAACACAATCCTTGCTCCATAAATGTGCATAAGAGACTTCAACTTCATTCTTTCAACCTTTTTTTATATACATTTCTAATTGGTTATGATGGCCCTAAATATAATAAAACAAAAATAAATACAAAGAAAAAAACTATTCATTGTGTTAGAAATAAATTACTTCTCCCCAAATTTCATGTCAGTGACGTTCTGTCAATAGATCTGTGTCATCAACTTGCTTGCAGTTTTCAGTTTTCTGTGCATTTGTAAATCTGTAGCATCCTTATTTTCAGTCAACTCTTCTCCTTCCAAATCTGTGTATGATTTAGTGAGGCTAGCATGTCATTGTTGTAAAAGGGAAGCTGATGGTTGTATTCTGGTGCTCAGATACCCAGGTATAAAGGATTTGTTAAACACAGTTCAGCGCAGGAAGAAAATGCTGGTCCAAAGGTAAAGCACACGCTCTGATATCAACTCTGATACTGGAGCTTTTGATCAGCTCAACCATGTGGCTCTCTTTGGGTCACATAAATGATTCATAAATGGATGGTGTCTGCACACATTTGGCTGTTACTAGGTAAAAGTAACCATCATGCCAAAATTCAGATTTATGCCTCTTTCCATTATTGTTATCACATGTGGAAGTGAAATTCATGTCCAAAGACACAATTACTGCTTAGTAGTCAAGATGGAGATGCAGAAAGCGCTCATAAATGTAGCCCATGGTTGAATTGAAACCATCTTAGCACTTGATATAGTAAACTGGCTATTGCAGATCAGATTTAAGCTAATACACAATAAAAACGAGATCAGAAAAAAAAAAAAAAAAAAACTTTTAGGGCAAAGGCACTGACCAGGCTTCTGCTAGTCACCCAGTACTAGTGTGATTATTTTAACACTTACTAACACCTTTGGCTTCTTTCAACAGTTAACTAGATTATCTGCATGTGTCGTCGACTCGTCTAATCACTTACTTTTGAATAATGTACACTAATTCTGAAACATTTCATTCAAGTAAAAACCCTCTTTTGAAAGTTGTCCTATATTAACTAATGGATCGATTTTTTTGAGTGGGTTAAATGACGCTACATTTTTTTCAGCATAATTTGAAGGTTAACATTGATGTGGGCCAGTTTCAGAATTGACATTTTGTGCAACCCACTGTTCTTGTAACTCAAGTAAAATGTTCTTTTCTTTTAATCTTTTAATCCTCTATTAACAGGAAGTTACGGGTGAATGGGGGACTACTGAATGGGGACTACTTCTTCTTTCCATTTCTTTTTTTTTTCTTGCTCATAATACACCACTTCTTGTAAACATAACACTCAAATTAATTATGGGATACCGTTGGTTCCAAACTGAATCGTACTGTAGTTTCATAGTAGATGATGCTCATTATTCATGTTGATCAGATGAAATCTGTAGCTTGTGGCCTTTTGATGTAATTATTATTACTACAGTATGTTGATTATATTGCATCTTTGCCATAGGCTGGAGAAAGAAGACCTGGTGAAACACTGGGGTTTCAGAAGAACAGAGTTCAAGTGTTTGAAGAGTCAGAGGAGGGATTAGGGGATGAGAAAAACCTTCCTACCCCACTGAGGAAAGCACTGGAATTTGGACTGGAGGATGAGGATGAGGAAGGAGACTCATTCTTCGATGATCCTCTTCCTAAACCTCAGAAGACCTATGGCGGGTAAGGAAACCTTCAGGGGAAATCAACAATCATGGCTTAGCATGTAGATCATTCACACTGACCAAGTATCAAGAAGTAATTCATTGTAGCCCTCAATCGGGTCATGGGGTCTATACGACCCCAATCGACTTTTACTTAATAAAAAAGGTTCCCTTCATCTCAGAGGAATAAGATTTTGTGACTTTTCATACGTTATCTATCTTTACACACGCACACACACACACACACACACACACACACACACACACACACACACACAAAAAAAAAAACTGGACTTGATTTGGTTGTTCTGAAGGTATGTAAAAAAAAAAAAAAAAAAATGTTTACACTTCTGGTCTTCGGGGTCAATATGACCCCACATTGAAATGAATGGGAAATGTGAAAAAACTAAAATAGATGAGAAGTAAACAAAAAAATGATATATTATTTGTATGATTAAAAATGTATATTTTTTGTACAATTACTCAATCAATTGTTGGGGTCGTATAGATCCTGAAGCCCAGAAGTGTAAACAGGAAACGAAGACCATTTGAAAGTTAAATGAAAGTTGGAAATTATAGGTGACAAACTGTCGGTATTGACTGCAAAATGAAGATACATATATATATATATATATATATATATATATATATATATATATACTGTATATAGTTCAAAATGACAAATAAACAAACTGTTTATTTAAGTCATAGTTAAAATGTTACTTAAATGTTACAATAAAATAAATGTAAAAAATAATTAAATAAATATTCCCAAGTTCCTACGTGTAGACTGTCCAACAGCATGTTGTTTTGCTCAGATGGCACATAGAAAAGCATTTGGCAAAAGCATAAAGAAGAGCAATTTGTAAATACAATATATAAAAAATACATTAAAATGTTTATCAATTTATGTTTATTGTTACATATAACTGCATTTAATAAAACCATGAATTAAATGATCCGTTTCAAATACATATTTAATTATGTTTTTGAAAAGTGATTTATTTTTCAAATTTAAACAAATATATTGATAATTACCCTACTAATCCTCTCCCTGTTTGAAACTTAACAGATTGAGGTCATCTACACTTGACGCGACTAAGCGACATTTGCAAATCCATTTGTTCTTTGTGTCAGAAGTAGCACTAGCACTTGAAGTACGTCAGAAATAGAGCGGAATTTGTTGTCGCACTTTTCTAGTGTAGACCGCATCAATTATTGCAATGGATTCTATTTGCTTTTGTCTGCTATAGATGCTCGTGTTCAGTGTAGACACAATGCATTTGAATACTGCGTGTAGGTAGAAATGCCTACTAGCAAGTTCAACTAACAGTACAGCATCCCCAAGCCATTTAATTGCTGTCAGTGTGATCGCATTATCACAGTCCTGGTTTTAGTGTCATTGTGGGAGCAGATTTCCATTCAGAGCTTTGAACAAGGACTGTTTCAGTGCCCACATGTTCTACTTAGACTGAAAAAGCAAATAAAATTGAAATGATCGAAATCACTAACACCTTTGATTGTAACTTCAGAAACGTTCTGAGTTCATCTGGGTTCTTTTTGTTTTTGAAGCACATAACTGTAGTTCATTTTTTACTGTTTAAATATAATAGGGCCTCCACCCATAAGTTACAATTATAAACAAAGACCTCAAATAACTGCTGGAAGATTAGATACAGAGAAGTATTTTTTGTTTTTCTGACTTGTATCTTCTCCTTTTCACTCTTGCCTCTTAATCCTACACGGGAAAACAGTGGTTTATCTTCGGCAGATAATCCTTATTTAGGACAGAGACATTCTGAAAAAAGCTATAGTCAAAAAGAGTAAGTACTTCCTGTTTTTCTGAATGTATTCGCATTTTGACTATGATTTTGACTTTGATACACTTTTGGGTAGATATTGGAGCTTTGTTGTATGTTGCACCTTGTCCCTCTTTTGCTTTTTGTTCCTGTCGCTCTTTCTCTCGCCCTCTTTCTGTAACCGTGTCTGTGTTTTCCCCCTCGTGAGAAGTCAGTCCTGGCAGAGGGAAGGAAGCCTGTCAGGGCGATCCTTATCCCAAATGCGGAGGGGCACTAGCCTCAATGAGTGAGTGTGCATGGAGTGATCACACTGCCATTCAAACCCACTGCATCCATCTTAACCCATGGGTGCAAAATCAGGCTGTTTACCCCCCACTAGGGTTGTTTGTTCATAAAGCAGTAGAATACAGTGGTCAGTTCTGTTTTAGAGAGCTGAATAAGCTTACACACAGAGTAACAACTGAACCACCTCCTTCTAATTTTCAAGACTCACAAATATGTTTTAGAGCTTGACTAATTAAACCATTATGTTAACTGTGATAAGACTTTCCAATATTATCAAATTGCCACCTTTGATATTTACTTTCATTACTTTTTCAAGTGTTTGCGGCTATCACAATTTTGTGATATAGTTCATGCCCAAACGCCATTACCCGATACTGTCAAAAAGAAACTTTTGCGTACTGGAGTGACTACAGTCATAATTGTTTTTTTAAAAACCTTTTACCCTTTTCGTTTCTTTCCTTGTCTGCATTTGTTCTGCATGTTTCCTATGTATCTCTCTCTCTTAATATCCCTGACCTTGTTCTTCTGGGTGTCATGTGTATGTGTGGATGAACATACAATGTTGCTCTGTCTGGCCTCAGCCTGTCTGCTATAGGCAGTGATAAAGAGGGAGATGGAGAGGACATGCTCTCTGACTGTGATAACAGGTCCAGACCTGACTTTAAACTCAGGTGAGCTGGGATAATTCCTGTCTGTCTCCTGCCTTTTAACTTCCCTCTTCGTCCACTTCACATATGGATGTCAGCTGGCTTTATAAAGTGCATGCAGTCTCATCCTGTCTGTTTTTTCAGGAGAGAAGGCTCGGGCAGCGGTTTCGGAAAAGCATTCACCACAGACGCGCTGCTAAAGAGCGCAGGAGGATCCATCTCTGCCGAGAGCAGCCAAAAAGATCATTCATCTGCCAAGAATGGTAGCAAGCCAGTTGTGAAATCGATCACGATTCCTTCTCAGATGATTCTGGATCTGGATCTAAATATGATTTAAAAGTGCTCTGCAGCAAAGGGGAGGGGGTATGGGGAAGAAAAGGGAACCCCTGATTTGATATTAACATAATGTTAATGAAAGTTTGTGTATAACATAATTGTATGTTACACCCCTAGTGACCGGTTTGTTCTGTTCTGCTTTTTTTTTGTTTTTGTTTTTTGTGTGTGTGTTTCACAAAAATCGATATAAACCAATAAAAAATAAAAGTTTAAAAAAAAAAAAGTGCTCTGCAGCAACATCCACCGTGCATATAAAAACTGTGGCTTCAGAGATGGAAAAAAGTTTTGAAAATGCTTTATATTAACAACATAAAGGGAAAGGATGAAAATAAAAACTACATTTTTAAAGGGAATAAACGTATTTGCCCAGAAATTAGGTCAGTCTGAATCATTTCCATTACACAAAATGAAAACTGCAGAGCTGCTTCCTGATATTGTTAAACCCACTATTTCTATTTGTGGTTAGAGCTGATGTATTTTAGCATGCCATTTAATCTTTAATCTAAAAGAATTTACCCCATCCAAAATTCATGAATCATCTGAGGAAGATCATGACTCTATGAATTGAATTTGAATCAGCTCATGATGAAGTGCATAAAGATTCCCCTGACTGAAATTATTTTGACACTAATATCTTCTCGGTTTGATTGTTGCCTTAGGTACATCTATTTCTAAAGATAAGGGTGTCAAAGGTAGGAACTCCTTAGTCATTATATAATTTTAAGCATCAAACAACCCTTTCTAATTGTCACATCTCATTTCTTTTTGAAAAACATGCTTTACAGATGAAGATCTTGATTATGACGATGACTTCAACAGGTAAAGACTGCCCATTAGGTGTGTTACTGGTCACTTGTTATTGCTCCATCTGAATCTAATGAAGTGTACTGATCTCTCTCGTTTCTCTTCAGTCATCGTTCTGAAAACTCTAAGAGTGAAGTGAGCATTGATGAGGAAATAGAGGAGGTCTCGATAGAGGGGCCTGACATCAGTGATAAGGTATTGTTAATATTTGTGTTGACATTGCATCTTAAACCTTGTTTCAAAAGGATTTTAAGCTATGGGTCTTGATTGTTTTTGAGGCGAACAAAGCTCGTAAAGTTTATTATGGTCCCACTTCACAATTCTATGTGAAAAGGGACAAATGTTAACAGTGGCCTTATTGATAAGCGTGCATTGTGTCAAAGTTAAGAAGTGAGAGTGCGATGTTTTGTAAATGGAAAAGATGGGTGGTTAAAGAGGCCCAATGAGGCAGTAAGAGGAAGTGTCTTTTGAACAGTTTGACCTTGACTGTGATTTAGCATCTTATTGATTTGGTTTCTCTCATTTTTTTTTTCTTGTAGCTTGATGAAAACACTCAGGATGTGAGCGTCTCGCAGATAAGTTTGGGTGCAGACTACATGGAAGATGTTGCTTGACATCTAATTGTCAGATCCTTATTTTGTACTTTGTTTTTATGTATTTAGCTGACATAATAAATAAGTAATTACATGACTGTGGCATCTTGCTGTTTTTTTTATTGCCATTACAATAAAACAATGGAAGGACAGAAATGAAAGGATATAAAATTGACTTCTCATTTAAAAAAAATCAAAAACAAATCATTAAGTTGTGTAACCTTTAAAGTCAGTGAGAGTGCTGTAGAATTGGCACTGAAATAAGACTTTGACCTGTGCATAAAGCATTGAAAGCAAATGTTTGACGGATGTTTTTGAAACCATAATCTTTAGTACTACACATGTGTCGGGCAGCTTTGATGGTCTGACATTCACACCTACACCGACATGTTCCTGTAACGCAGCAGTGAAGCCTCTCCTCCTGCTTGCTTATAGGTCAGATAATTGTCATTCTTATGTAGCGCGGCCCTGCCCAAGTTGTCTTTCCTCATCAGTTACCAAAAGGAACAGAAGTCAGAAACCTCACCCTGCATTCTAATAGACCTGTTTGTGTAGATACGGGTAAGTCGCTTCTTTTTTTTTGTCTGTTTCAGTCACATGCTAAATTTTTATTTTGGAAATGCAAGTCAGTGCACTTTTTTGTTTTGTTTTATTGCCTACCTATTTAATTATGCAGACTGGAGATTTAGGTTAGTCTTGAGTTGTGGGCAACACATGAGAATCAATTTATATTTAAATTGAAAGGTTTTAGTGAGCAGGATATGTATTCAAGTGAGACACTTAACTTTATTTGGCCCATTAGGGGAAGACTTAAGTGCTCTTGTCTGAAAATACTTTTTTTTTTTTTTTTTTTTCAAGAAATTAATGGATCTGCACAATTCTGCATGCCAGTAATTACTTAAGTTATGGACAACATTCTAAAAAAATCCAGCAACCCTGTAAAGACTTTTTTTCTGTAAAGACAAAATGTTTATATGTGTTAGTTCCTCTACAAGTTTTTTTTTTCATGTGCACAAAGCACTTTCTGTGTATGTGTTCTTGAATCAACATGACAACATAAACAACTATGACATGCAAACATAAAAATAAGCTTTCATTGTTTGGATCCTATGATACAGTAAGCGCAGAGGTGTTTTTTTTTTTTTTTTTTTTTGCTTCCTGGAACCTGCGTGACATGACTCTCAAATGTCCGGCTTTCCGAGTTTTAATGCTTGCATTCCTTATGAATGCATGGAAGGTAGTAATTTGTTTGAGAAATGCTACGCCTTTTTTATATGAACATCCTCTCCAGTAATAGCCCACTAAATAGGTTGTATGCTTTGAATCTCTTGCTGTGTGTGACCTGAATTTCTGCAGATATCCTCTTTCTACAAAGATAAAATGTCAAACTACAAAGCCATGTTTGCACATAAGATTTTTCCCGGTGTAGAGGGATTTAACCTAATCTGTCATATAATTCACACTTGCATATTAAAAATGTATATGACAGACAGTGACAAAAAGATGACAAACTTCTGCCTCTGCATTCTTAGAGGAAAAAAGAACACTATTAGCTAATTTGTTGATATGTTAATATCTTATCGCTCATATTCTAGTCTAATATTAGCCTTTTCTTCCCTTTTTTTTACTTTATTGAGTCGAGATAGTATAGAGAACTGGCAGTAAGTGAAGTGGGAGAGAGCGAGGAGGGCAGGAGCGCTAAATATCCCCGTGCGGGGACTCAAACTCACACAAACTGTGTCTCATCGCTGCTATCAGCTTGGACATCCAATATTGTTATTAAGCTAGTAAACAAGCATCTTATTGAATTATAATCAAAAATCTGGTTGAATATACCATCTTTAAACTTAGTTCCACTTTAGATTTCAGTCAAGTAGTTTTCTCTTGACACATGAGCTCAATGTCGTCATTCTTTTCTTTCCTAACAGTCTCAAGAGGAAAATGAGCGATTATTCAAACTATGAAGACTCCAACTACACTGATTATCCAGACATCTATGTTGGTATTGAGGAGCCGTGTTCAAACGAGCGCAGTGTCAACATTGAGAACTTCCTCCAGTTGTTTATTCACCCCATCATTTGTTTTGCTGGTTTCATCGGCAACACCCTCGTGATCGTAACGTATGCCTTCTACAAGCGGACCAAGTCCATGACTGACGTGTACCTGCTGAACGTGGCCATCGCTGACATCCTGTTTGTGGTGGCCCTGCCTTTGATTATCTACAGCGAGCAGTACGGGTGGACTATGGGGAACTTGTCCTGCAAGCTGCTGCGTGGCATCTACAGTGTGAACCTGTACAGCGGCATACTGCTCCTGGCTTGCATCAGTGGAGACCGATACCTTGCCATTGTGCAAGCCCGCCGCTCGTACCGGCTGCGTTCAAGCACTCTGCTTTACAGCCACCTGATCTGTGCGTTGGTCTGGATTATGGCCTTGCTTCTCTCTCTTCCAACCTTTGTGTTTTATGAGCGTTACCAACCTCACCTAAATACAACCAGCACTGGAAACAGTACTGACAGCGACGACATGCAGTATGTGTGCTTCTTCTGGTTTCAGGAGGAAGAGACGGCACGTGCGATAAAAACCGTGGTGCCCAGCTCTCAGGTGGTGATGGGTTTCTTCTTGCCGCTGCTGATCATGGGATTCTGTTACTCCAGCGTCATCGCCACTCTCCTTCGGGCCAAGAACTTTCAGAGACACAAGGCAGTGCGTGTGGTCCTCACCGTGGTCTTTGTGTTTGTGCTCTGCCATATGCCTTACAATATAGCACTGTTGTATTACACCATCAACATATTTGAACAGCAGGAATGCAGCCATGACGAGGCCGTCTCATTGACCATGTCCATCACGAGAAGCCTGGCGTACCTGCACTCTTGTCTCAACCCCCTGCTGTACGCCTTCATTGGAGTGAATTTCAGGAACCACTTCCGAAAGATCCTACGGGACATCTGGTGCTTGGGGAAGAACTACATGTCAGCGAGACGGTCCTCACGCGTCACCACTGAAATGTACCTTTCCACGCGGCGCTCTATGGACGGCTCGACCAATGACAATGGCACGTCGTTTACCATGTGATTGGGTGCTGGAACGTTCCCTGCAATGTAACTGATAGACTGATTAGCATCAGTCAAAAATGATCATCATGTTGTTCCAAACCTGTATGACTTTGTCTTTTGTGTTCACGTTTTGACTGGAACAACATGATGGTGAGTAAATGATGACAGCATTTTTATAAGGAATGTATTTTTACTTATTTTGAGAAATTCTACCAATTACAAGCAAAAGAGGGAAAAGTGACAACCACATACAAACCATTTCCCACATTGATCTCAATGTGGTCATTCCTTCTTTGCAATGTGTAAAAATAGCAAAGTGTAAAAAGTCCTGTATATGAATTTTTTTTTTTCATTTGAAGTGCACTATATGTTGTACTAATGCAGAATATTTTTATTTTTCTATTTGTACTGTACTATTCAACTGTTGTACACATTATCTTTAACAATGCCCAATGTACCTGAGATATACACACCGTTTTATCTAAATAAATTAGGCAAAGTATTACAATATATAATGAAGGGTGACATTCTGAAATGAGAACAAGTGCTTATTTACCATATAATTCACCAAGCCCATCAAATAGATCAAACAACTGGAGTCAAACATTCTTCTTTTTATAGTATATGCATACTATTTCTGATCTGTGACATTTAACATTATTTGAAACTCATATAGGTTTGGGTGTTGTTAGAAGGCAAGAAACACAAAAGACTTGCACAGCCACATTATGCCATGACTTTTGAGATGGTACCATGTTTTTTTTCCTGGATACACCTTTACATTCCCATTTGCATTACTGTCCTCTACAAAAATGAGTCCCTTGCCGGTTACAAGTTACAGGTTGTGTTGATTTTCTCTTTCGCTCAAGCTCAAAATTGTATGTTTTCTTTGCATATCTTCACGTTTTTGCCTCTTTTACCCAAGCTTACGGTTACAGGTTAAGATATTCTTTTCCTCAAAAAATCAAGCTTGCAGGTTAACTGCTTTGCTTCAGAATGAACTTCTCCATTACGGAAAGAACACAGAACTACTTCTGTTTGTTTTGTCGTCTCCCAAAGCTCACTTCTACAATCTTTCTAGAATGAATAACTCCTTAACACCATTTAGTCTTAATTTGTGTCTGTGTGATTTATAGACAGAACTCACACAGCTCTTACTGTCCTTTACAGAAAAAGAAGCTTTGGAGCTCCATGAGGGTACGGAAATGATGACTGAATTATTTCATTACACTTTTTAGGTGAAGTGAACTATCCCAAACACTTTCCTTGTTAAACCGCAAGAGACTGTGGTGGTGTGTTTTACCAGAGAATCTTAACTTCATTTGAGTGCTGAGTAAAAGCATCCTTTGTTGCCCCCTATTGGTATAGAACTTAAGAGCACAGAGAGCTAGTTATTTTATAACAGAGACAAACATAACCAACATTTTAAGGAAGCTATTTCATTCAAATAAAATAAAATAAAAAATCTTATCGTGACAGATACAGATAGATAGCTGTTGCTACATTAAAATGATCATTAATTAAAATCTTTATTCTCAGTATGGGATAAGACTGACGATGATTATTCATAATATACACTTCCATACACTTTTACTGATTAAATACATGTGGTAGGCCTTATCATGTTCTCGAATAGCTCTTTTACTTCCACTTTTATGCAAAACACTACAACACATTATTTATTTATTTTTCTTTCTTTTTTTTGGGGGGGGGGGGGGGTAATACATTTTTATTTTATGAAATTCTTAATATTAATAAATGCAGAATCATGTAAGGTTTTGAAGCTCTTGTAGTCGAACAATTCTACGTCATGCTGCCGGAAGTTCCGGCGGAGCAGGGCGGAAGTAGGTACGTGGCTGCTTCAGCTGACATTCTGCACGATGGCGACAGAGGTTCAGAGCGGCGACCTCAACAGTGCAAATTCAAGCCGGCTCGAAGTTTCTATCGACGGTTTGACTCTAAGCCCGGATTCCGAGGGCGAGCAGGAACAGGCCGAGACGCCCGCCGCCCGCTCGGTGGACCAGAACGCTGACAACCATGTGAGTGTCGATGGAGAAGAGGGCGAACCTGCCATCGAGAAGAAATGGGGCTTTGATTTAATCGAGCTCTACGGGCTGGCGCTCAGGTTCTTTAAAGGTATTTTATATCACTATGTACACTAATGTTGACTTATATTGAACACAAACATTCGTTAGCACGGTCATCTCTGTGCTACAGTTTGAATTTGCACATTTGTTTAGAGCTAGTGTGGTCGTGGTTTTCTTATTAATGTCCTTTTCATTCTTAGTATTTGGTCTAAAAAAGAAGTTCTGCTTATACAGGTCTTGTAGTTCAGTTCACTTCTATCGCAGTGTTCAAGGGTTCAGGTCCTCTAGAGGAACTGCCCTAACCGGTGACAGCACCACTGTGTGTCTGTGTCATGTGCCTGACTGATGGTTTAAACTCATAAAGACTATGAAAGATTGCATAAATATTCAAAATAGACAAGTGAACTACCAGTGCTGAATTGGCTTGGTCTCTTTGTCAGTGAGGTATGTTAGTTCAGCACTTTTAGGTTTTGTCCAATAAAATGTTTAATCATTTTCTCAGGCTACACCCATTTCTTTTCTGTGGGCTAATGATGAATGAAGTATGGTTTTGTGTGTCCATCAGCTGTATAGTCTAAGTGCTGCAACTCTCTAATTATGCACTACTGATGTCTCAATCAAGCTGATGTCTAATGCCATGAATGCATCTTGCTCTTGGCTTTCAAAGCATGCACAAAAAAGTCTTTTACACAATTTACAGAAAAATCATAATAATCTTTTCATGATTTTGACATGATCTCTATTGACTGTATCTGTATTGTATTCATGTGCATTAGCTGACATTCTAAAATAAAGTAGAGTATAAGTAATAGAAATGAAAAACTTGCAGTTAAACATAATATATGTATTTTAGTAAGTCATGTGACCATCAACCGACATCAGAGAACATTGAACATGCAAATGAGTACTTCAAGTAATTTTTTTTTTGTCAAAGGCATTCAACTATCAAAAATGTTTGGAAATCCCAGTTCTAATGTAATGAGAACCATTTGCATTTTTAAAGCCACATATATGTGATCTTTTTCCTCAGAGAAGGATGGGAAAGCCTTCCACCCGACCTATGAGGATAAACTTCGTCTGGTAGCCCTCCACAAGCAGGTGTTGCAGGGGCCTTACAACCCAGATGCTTCCCCTGAGGTGGGCTTCTTCGACGTGCTGGGAAACGACCGCAGGTAAGAGCCTTGACCTTAATGTGCCTCCCGGGTGTTAGTCACATTAGCAATTTTAATGAATATGCGTTATTTTAAATATTTATTTTTAGAAGAGAATGGGCATCTCTTGGCAACATGGAGAAGGACGAGGCCATGCTTGAGTTTGTAAAGCTGTTGAATAAATGTTGCAATTTATTTGCACCTTTCGTCGCATCACACAAGATTGAAAAGGAGGAGCAAGAGAGAAAGAGGTCAGACTTGCAGATAAAGATAATTGATTTTCTTTCTTTATCTTTTTGCTGTCACACACTTTTATTTTGGACTTGTTTACAGTTTTACACTTTAACCAGGTGGGTCTCTTGAGATATACTCTTCTCTCAGAGATCCACCGTGTCCAGAAAAAATAATTGGTCTCCAATAAAGAATTGATCACTCTAAACAACATGTTTAAAACCTGAACACTCTGTTACCTCACGGATGTCTCTCACAGTGTGAATGTTGTCTTGTTTTTGCTGAGAAGGCAGGAGGAAGAGGAGCAGCGGCGCAGAGAGGACGAAGAGCGTGAGCGACTGCGTCAAGAGGAGGAGAGGCGCAGGCGTGAGGAAGAGGAGAGGCTGAGGAGAGAAGAAGAGGAAAGAAGACAAGTCGAAGAAGAACGACTCCGTGTAGAGCAGCAGAAGTGAGTCACAGCAGTTTAATTATTACAGAACTGAACTAAAACTACATGTACAGTACACTACACCACTTTTGCCAAGATTTTCCTCCCAATTCTCAGTCTGGAGGAGTTGCGGTGGGCAGGTCATGTAATCTGTGTACAGCTGAACTAACACCGACTATCACAGCAAGCCCACTTCAACTATGATTCCATTCAGTCTGAGAATATTGTTTTCATTTGTCTTGCGTGTCTTTATAGCAAGGCGTGTGTTTCTGCATGAGTTTGTTGTGTTTGGAATGATTTTGAAGGTCTGGTAGTGTGTGATCCTCAGTTGTTTAGTCTATGATGCCCAGTTTTTCTCAGTAAACATTTACAAAGTTAGTACTTTTTTAGTACCGATATGCTATGCGACCCTAGAGAGGTTCCACATACTTTATTGTGCGCATTTTTTTCTCTCACTTTCTCTGGTGTGTTAGGCAGCAGATCATGGCTGCGCTCAATGCGCAGACAGCGGTGCAGTTCCAGCAGTATGCAGCGCAGCAGTACCCCGACAGTCCCGAACAGCAGCTCATCCTCATCCGGCAGCTGCAGGAGCAGCACTATCAGCAGTACATGCAGCAGCTGTATCAGGTACAGCTCGCTCAGCAGCAGGTGAGGAGGACCCAGCAGTCATTCTCTCATTCACATACATCTACATTGCTTTTGTGATCCTTGATTGCATTTACTAAATCTACACTACCGTTCTTAAGTTTGGGGTCAGTAAAACTTTTTTTTCTTCAGTTTGTCACTTTTATATAAAATTTAAATAACAGTAAATAATGTTAAGTAATTGTACCGGTAAATAATGTAACAAAAGATTTCTGTTTAAAATGAATGGTGTTCTTTTGAGCTTTCTATTCATCAACAAATCGTGAAATAAATGTGTCATGTTTTCCACAAAAACATTAATTAGCATAAGTGTTTTCAACATGTGATAAGAAATGTTTCTTAAACACCAAATAAGCATATTAGAATGATTTCTGAAGGCTAAAGTAATGGCTGCTGAAAATCAGTTTTGCCACAGGAATAAAGTACATTTTAAAATATACATTCAAATAGAAAATAGTTGTTTTAAATTGTAATACTATTTCAAGTCGATAAGCCTGTTTATTTACACAGTGATGTGAATAAGTTTGAACACCCATGCTAAAGTTACCTAAAAAGAGGAATAAAAAAAATCATCTTTTGGATATTGATCTTAATGCCTTAATTAGAAAAAATGAGGAAAACTCCAACCTTTAAGGACACAAATTTTCTTTGTGAATGAAAAATGTATCATAAATAAATAAATGTTTTTCCTTAAAATACAGGGTGCATAAGTCAGGACACCCCTATGTTAAATTCCCATAGAGTCAGGCAGATTTTTATTTTTAAAAGCCAGTTATTTCATGGATCCAGGATAATATGCATCCTGATAAAGTTCCCTTGGCCTTTGGAATTAAAATATCCCCACATCATCACACACCTTCCACCACACCTTGAGATTGGCATGGGGTACTTTCCATAAGATCATCTTTCAATGCAAATCAAACCAGCTATTAGGCTAACTGAAGTAAAACCATGCCAATCTCTAGGCATGGTGAATGGTGTGTGATGATGTGGGGATATTTTAATTCCAAAGGCCAAGGGAACTTTATCAGGATGCATAATATCCTGGATCCATGAAATAACTGGCTTTTAAAAATAAAAATCTGCCTGACTCTATGGGAAGGGGTGTCCTGACTTATGCACCCTGTATTTTAAGGAAAAACATTTATTTATTTATGATACATTATTCATTCAAAAAGGAAATTTGTGTCCTTAAAGGTTGGAGTTTTCCTCATTTTTCTAATTAAGGCAATAAGATCAATATCCAAAAGATGATTTTTTTTATTCCTCTTTTTAGGTAACTTTAGCATGGGTGTCCAAACTTATTCACATCACTGTAGCTCTGCACTACTATGTAATTAGATGCAATTTATTCACATTCAGAACAGACCTGCAATCCACTAGTTAAGAACGACTGGTATAAAGAACAAAATTGCAGTGGTAGTATTTGTTTTGCAGGTGTAGTTATCAAGGTATACTGTTTAATGTGTTTTGCACACCTGTCACTGCAAGCTTAATGGTTTTTATTGTCATGTGATAGACTTTGACTCACTAAACTTTCTGTTGTTTTTTACCAATGCCATATTGCACTGTTTTCTTCAGGCTGCATTGCAGAAACAACAGGAGGATGCTATAGTGCTGTCTACATTAGAGGCCAGTGAGGTGTCCGTGCCTTTTGCTGGAGAGGAGGTTCCCACACTGAACGGACAGGCAGAGTCCACTGCTGACAGCTTAGAGCGAGAGCCAGACCTGGAGCCTGCAGACGAGGTCACTGAGAATGGACCCACCGGTGAGTTGTTTGATCAGTTTTGTTTATTTCTACTACTTTGTTTGAGATCCACGATATATTGGCCACCATATTGGTATTGGCTGATGTATTGGCCAATATATTAAAGCAGATAAATAATGGATTATTTCCTTCAGCTTGTTTACCAAGATGGTTTTGAATTGCTTGAATTGACTACGTCAGACTTCGTACTTCCGCTCAATTTCAATTCGCTTCTGTACTCAATCTGAGATAGCGACCTATCTCTGTTTTCCTCTGGCCTGAAAACAGCTGGCCAATCAACAAACGAACAGAGGGCAGGCTGAGAGCTGTGACATAGATGCTAAGCGCAGTTTAAGATTGTATTTTAGGTTAGGGAAATCAACAACAACTGTGGATATAGAGACACGGGATGCAATTTGCTCTTGTTGTGGAGAATATTCCCGGCATTTGCAAACTGAATGTTTACGGGTAAACGGATGGTTTATGGGTTACCAATGATTTTATACTTCAGACAAGAAAGAAAACACTTTTCTATTATGCCTTTCCAGACTCTGTCTACAAAGCAAAGCGAAGTAGCAGAGTTTGGTATTACCAGGCTTCATAAAATTTAATTATAATGCGAACATCATTATAATTGTGTGCTTAGGACATGGACTTTTGTTTTTGTAATCAGGCTCTCAAAAATGAAATCAAGACTTGGATTTAGATTTATAAGCCAATATATCGGTTATCGGCTTTCGAATATAAAGAAGTAGCGGTATCGGTAACTTGAAATCAAATCGGATTCACCTTTTTTAATGTGTGTTGTAAATCATTCATCAATGTGCATTATTTTAGAAAATAATCTATGTACCAATTACCAATGGATAAAATCAAGTCTTGCCTAACATTTTTGTCATGCTGAATATCCATATGAATGTCCAGTTATGGAAGCAAATGAGTTTCAAATGCTGTTAAGAATTGTGGTTAGTTTTGAGGAATTTGTGAACTTGTCTCTGAAATTCACTTTTCATGCTGTAGTGTTTCATCATTTGATGCATTTCCATTTAAAATAGGGCTGGATTGAAAATTGTATTATAAAATTAATTTTGTTTATCTTTTCTGTACCTGATGTATCCAAAAATCAATATTAAATTGAATCAAGATCGAAATTGAATTGAATCCCAAGCTTGTGTATTGAAAACATCATCAGTGTCAATACCCAGCCCTAATTTAAAATACAAATAATACCATCCATTATTTACCCATATTCCTGGTTCTCAGACTCTCCCCCTGTAATAGCAGCCCCCTCAATGTGGACCCGGCCACAGATAAAAGACTTTAAAGAAAAGATCCGTCAGGATGTGGACTCTGTGATCACGGTGGGCCGGGGGGAAGTGGTGACCGTCCGGGTCCCCACCCATGAGGAGGGCTCCTATCTCTTCTGGGAGTTTGCCACCGACTATTACGACATTGGATTTGGAGTCTTCTTTGAATGGACTGACTCTACTAATGCTTCGGTCAGCGTGCACGTCAGCGAGTCTAGTGACGAAGATGAGGATGAAGAAGGTGAGGAACGTGTTTGTAGCATAATGGTTATCGGCCGATATTTAGTTGTGCTCATTTCTTTTATTTTTACATTTAGATTATGCAAATTACCCAGCTAATGCTCTAAAGTATTTATTTAAATACCAAAACTAAACTTTAGTTCACATTATTTAGTTTATATTGTTATTTAGGTATTTTAGTTTGTCGAATCTTATTTCTTTATTTATTTTGGCAAAATTGTATCGAATTTTAATATCGGCTCATTGGTATCAGCCAGAATTGTAATATTGGTGCATTTTTAAACTGGAAATCGAAAGGCTCCTTTTTATAAAAAGGCCTCGATTGTTTGTTTTGTGATTCTGTTACTTTTTTTGGTTGCACTTTATTTTACAGTGCGTGTACTTGATGTACTAACCTATGAAAATACTGGTTAATATAAGGTAACTACATGGGTTAAGGTTATTTTTAGGTGTAGGTTCAAGGTTAGTAACTAGTTATTACCCAGATATTGTAATTGATATAATAAGTACATAGTATATACATGGACTGTAAAATAAAGTGCTACCCATTTTCTGTAAATATGAATTGTAGATTTAAATCCTGCTCTCTGTCTCTCAGGTGAAGGGCAGTCTGAGGAAGAGAAAGCCAAGAAGGAGGCTGGGAAACCACAGGTGGATGAGATAGTGCCGGTGTACCGGCGGGACTGTCATGAGGAGGTGTACGCTGGAAGTCACCAGTATCCCGGCCGTGGTATATACTTGCTCAAGTTCGACAACTCCTACTCGCTCTGGAGGTCTAAAACCGTCTACTACAGAGTATACTACACCAGATAAGCCTGGAGTCAAGACTGTGGGACAGGAATATATTTGTGTGTGTGTGTGTGTATGTAAAGAGATGGTTGGAAAGAAAGAAAGATCAAAACAAGGAAATTTACGAGAGGTCTACTACTGGGAGAGGGACAAAGAGATTTAATATTGAGTGTGCGTGTTTCGATGTGTATGCAAACTTTATAAGTGTGTCTGTCATGCTGTTTGAGTCCAGGAAGAATGGGCCGTGTACATGGCCCCTCTGTTTTGCACTCTTAAAGATATTCTCTGGATTTTGTGCTTGATGTCACTGTCCTCTCTATACCCAATGTGACTAATTTCAGCCTCTGTCTTCAAATTTCATCCAAAGAGGTGCAGGATAAATGTGTGTATCCTAATTAAAACGGCCTAAAAACGTCATGTTTAGGTAATAAACAATGGAGCAAACACGCTTTTCTCTTTGAGAACATCCTTATTTAGGTCTACACTGAGTAAATCAACCAGTAGCGTGTATCTATACTCGTGTCTCTCCCCCATCAGCACACAAGGACCGGAGTGCATCGGCGAGTGTGAGATAAAAAGAACGGGGTGGACTTTTCCAACAATGCAAAGATGGATCTGAAGGCCTTTATGAAAGAAGATTTTACAGCATTTTCTAAACCGGATGGATTCTGTCTAAAACATGTAATATTTATTAATCTCTGTGGTAGAGTAGGGTCATGTATGTGTCTGTAAGTTCTATAACATTTATCTCATCTCCCCATCATTTGCTTCTTTGCTTCCACAGAGCCCCAGATTTATTGTGTTATTTTTTTGTATTTCTCCCTCTTTATCATCAATGCAAGATTTATCAGTGTTGACTTTTAATGTGGCACAGCTAGTAGTTCAAAATATTCTTGTCTTTCAGTTTGGTCATTTCTTTGTTATTTTATGCATGTAGTTACAGACAACTTAAAACTTAATGTATGTTGATTTCAATTTTTACTTGTCACCCTTTACTTTGTTCTCTATAACAGAAAATAATAAGCATCTCTCATTGTCCTTTCTAATAATAATGAAGTGTTTGTATAGCTGATAAGACTAACTAGCAAAAGCAGCATTGCTGATTAACATTTACTGTTATTTATTGGACTGTTCAGTGCATTGAAGATTATTACAGTGAAGTTGCTGAGAATTTGCAGACTTTTTTTTTTTTTGCTTTGAAGATATCTGCTCTTGCCACTCTGAATTCATACTGACTGTGTTGGTGAGTGAAACTTTTCGCGTTCATGATTGTATGTCAAAGTTCCCTGTGTAATGCAGGTCCCTGCTGTCCAAATGTGATCAAACATCATCCATATATACAGAGACAGATGCTGTTACACTGTTTTCACATGATGAATAAAAGAGGTGCAGTGTGTTCGAGTGTTAAGAGCCGTGATGATTCAGAACGTCATGCTAAAGCTGTCCAAAGACTACATTAATGTCACATGTACAGTCGATTGGTTACAATAGTTCCTGTGTTTATTCTTTCCATGTATTTTTCTTTTTCACTTTTTTAATGCTGATTCAGGCCTTTGTATAGTGAAATGTAACATTTGGGCATGGTATTCAAAGTACGGCTTTTGGTAAAAAGACCCTGAGCAATAGGGGTATTGATCTTAAAAAAATGTCTTCACATTTTAAGTGGAACCTCCAGGGATTTTCTGACCATAAAGGCATGAAGAAGTGTTTTTGCATTGGTTCTGCTAGTGTGATCTGATCTGTATGCATTTGAGGATGAGTGTCCTGAAGCATATCTTTGATTAAACTTGTGTTCCTCTGTACGCACCGCCTGATTCTTTTCTGAGGCCTATGCGCATGGTTTACATTCACATGGCGTGTTGCAAAATACCCATTCACTGATTCTTGACAGATTGAGTAAAACGTATCATAAAAATCTATCTGTATTTTTTTTCAAATTGTCAGAGCAAAAGAGATTATTGCTAGAATGTTTTATTCCTTGATTATAATTTCATTTTTAAACTTTAGTTAATGTGGTGGTGTTGCATTTGGTGGTTTGCACCGATAGGAAGGCAGTAGTAACTCAAATAGCCACTCGTTACAACCAAGAACGCGCAACACATCGAAACTTGAAGATGGGCAATAGCAGCATGACTTTATGACTTAAAATAGTCTAGAAAATTCAAAAAAATATTTTTTTGTGGAATGCTGATCATTTTTATTATTTATTCAGCGTACAATAATAAATTAATATCACAGAAAACACTGTTACCTTAACAGGTTGGGGAGATGATATTACAGAATGATAAATAAGAGTGACTAGCACCTTTTGAAAATGTAACAATCCTTGTTAAGAAATGTATCGATTTGAATAAACTTATCGATTCATTTCGAATGGATGTAGCTGTTCGTTTTGAATAAATAAATTGATTCTTTAAAAAAGTAGCAATTCTTCTTGAGGAAAAGTATAGATTATTTTTAAGGAAAAGTAATTCTGTTTTGGAAAAGTAGCGTTCCTTT
This sequence comes from Pimephales promelas, assembly GCF_016745375.1. The sequence continues at coordinate 14,058,088 of NW_024121432.1, read as the reverse complement.
TTAAGGAAAAGTAACGATTCTTTTTAAAGAAATTATCGATTCTTTTTTAAGGAAAGTATTGATTCTTTTTAAGGAAAGTATTGATTCTTTTTAAGGACAAGTAGCGAGTAATTTTTTAATAAATTATTGATTCTTTACGAAAAATGTAGCGTTTTTTTTTTTTTTTGAGAAATGTACTAATGTAGATTGGAGAACAATGGTAGTTTGGAGCAGGTAGTGACGTGATCCATCGTTGTAGTTTTGTCAGCCATAGGTCATGGTTTCCCTATGCAAAAGGAAGCTTCAGCAGGTTCAATAATAACAGGAAAATGAGTATGCCTATCACTATAACCCCATCCAAAACTGTTGCCTCAGCTGATTCCATTGACACAACAACAATAGTCCACTTCCTTAACACTGCAGCCGAACAAAAAAACTTATCTGATCTTCTACCACTGTTTTTTACTTGAAGAGCATGCTTGCAACCACAAGATGGGGCTATTGTGTAGACATGAAACATGGGCATTTCAAAACATCAACTTTTTCTCTTTTCATAAGACTTTTAAAAGTGTTTTTACAGATTTTTTTTGTTGGAAATGCTACAGAAATGTTTCTTATGTAATATTAATAATTAAACTATTTTGTAAGACACCCAACAATCTGTTTCTACACACTTTGAGAGGTTAATAAAATACAAATAATAAAAATAAGCATCAGTATTAAATGTCCTGTATATTTACTTAGTTTTATAAATTTAACCGGTTAAGGAACATTCAAGAAAAATGACTGAAAATGCAATAAAGAGCCTAGACGTCCGTGGAGGATCCAGTCCAGGTTTTCCAGGCAGCAGGCCCTCAAGGCAGGTAACCACTCCCTCGCATCGCTGCGGATTCGCCGATCCAGTTCCAGTTGATACAGGTGGTCAGGGAGCCTTTTCCTTGTTTTCCATATACTTTCTATTCACTTTTCGTCTCGACTCACTGCTTTCAAAAGCATGTTCCCGGTTGCTCCCGAACACCAGCGGCAACGTCCCGGACTGCTTCTGCATCTTTCAAAAATTATGGCGGGACCTTTTGTGAACAGACTGTCTTCTCGCGGCAACTTCTGGGACACAACGTTTGGATTTTAGACCGCCTCAACCCGATGTTCATCTCACATTTAAACAGGGTTTAAAATGCCGTTCCCCGAGAGAACCGTTGAGCCTCAGCTGGTGAACAGGTTGAGAGGGAGTGATGTCTCCGAGAAGAGCTTCATAACTTCGGACGGTCGTAGAGTTCGCAAACCTGTTTTGTTTTCTTCTTTGGAAGAAGTTTGCTGTCATTCGCTTACCAGCATCCTGTATCAACTGTCCGATCTTTCGCGTCATGCCAGTGACATTTTCCTGGGAATTCAGACTCAGGCTGGGTTGATCTCGCACAGGACATCGAGGATTCAAGTGCGTCTGGAGAGATTACAGCTCACCGCGCGCAAGTTTGATCCCAAAACCGTTAAAATACGTAAGTTTAGAGACTCAGTCATGTATTTGTTGCGTTTTTAATGGTTGGTAAGACTTTTGTGAACAAGTCAATAACTCACATTTAGCAGATAGTCAGTAAATAAACATAAAACTTGACCCATTTCATAGACAGTAAATATGTTATAAGGATTTCTCAAACATTGGCGCACAGTAAGTTATGCTTGCTGACTTATTTGTGAGAGTTGTAGGCTGTTTGGTGATTCTTGATTATGAAGAACACGTATCTAAAAGTGTCATGTGCCGATTGAATAACGTTACCACTTTGAAAGGCTTCACTATGGATTGGGTCTGCAAGACAAAAGCCGAGTGTGGATGTTATGAGACAAGCACATGGCGTTTTTTTTTTTTTTTTTGGTGTAAGGATTTGGGATGAAGAGAATGGCCGAAGTCCTGTCAAACGTGATAGATCTGCTTTAACGTACCATCTGCGCCCCAACAGTAGCAAACCCCAAAAGGCACCCCACCTCCTTAAGGGTTATAGTAAGAATTAATTATAGTGATCAAGATTTCTATTTCAAGTACATCTCCAAATCAGCATATTAGAAGGATTTCTGAAGGATCATGTGACACTAAAGACTGGAATAATGGCTGCTGAAAATTCAGCTTTGCCATCACAGGAAATTACATTTTAAAAGTTATTAAAGTGCAGTCATTTTAAATCAAAATAATATTTTAAAATATTACTGTTTTTAGTTTACTCTATTTCTGAATTTTAGCCTTGGTGAGCACAAGTCATTTCCTTCAAAATCATAAACCTTACCAACCCCAAACTTTTGAATGTGCAAAAAGTACAAACTGACCATTTTTGTACAAAATTCAAGTTATAGAATAACTTTTTATACAACTGTTTTTTAAAAACTTATTATGGAAATATAAGTTGACCAGTTAATTAAATTGTATTTCTTCTCCGCCAATGAAAATGGCATTAAACAAAGCCCATACTGGAACAAAGCATGTTAGCTGACTCTGAGTGAACACTATTTTCCCTCCTCTGCTGATGCTTAGACTTTCTAAAATGCATTCTCACTGGTAAGAGAAACACCAGTCAGAGCGCTCCATGGAGCGAGAGTAAACGCTGATACCTCCCACTCCACTTCCACTTTGCACTGCTTACTAGCTCACTGATACAAATGATACAGACAGTAAAACATATTCTTCTTATACTAAGGAGTCATTGGATTGGATTGTAATGTTTACTATAAACTGGCATGCTACCATTGACTGACTTCTAAAAGAGGGTTGTTAACTGATACTGCTGCTAATCACATGAGTCATCTGTGAAGGTGAATAAGGTTCCCACAGGGAGAGCTCTTCTTCGGATGTCCTGGCCTTCTGAGGATTACTACTAATGAACAATTCAACCATAGCATATCACACCAGTCAGACAGACAGGATGCATGACTCACGGTAGTGCTCAGTCCTGGAATTGACAAGGTGGTTTCACAACAATTCCTTAGTATTTAAAGAATTGTTTGTAAATTCTTATGAATGCATAAAATCTAATTCTTAGATTTTATTTTTGTTTGACATGCACACCTCCCCTTAGGGTTAGACTTAGGGGTGGACCTTCATGGTGATGTTTTACCTACAAATCGATAATCAGATCCTCATTTTGGGTCAAAATAAGAATTTGTATTTTATTGAGAATAATTGTAGTGTAATAGAAATTCAGTGTCATACTTTTTGCGAGTTTGACACAGACGTTTCCAGATTAGTTGCAGTTGTGTGTGAGAATTGAAAATTTCAGACTGTTATCACACCCATGTTAGGTTGCATGTTTTCTGTGTAAACAGACAGTCTTTTATTTTTAAAATATGGAATAATATGAATATGATCATACACAGTGGTTTTCATATAAACCACTGGAAAGATAGTATTAGAAAAGCTAGTTTACATTCTCTGCATCTCAATTTGTTTACAATATCAGATTTGGTTAACCAGAATTGATTCGTTTTTTGTTTCTTGTGCCTTAATGTCTTTGCTCTTGATAATAGTTTAAGGAGGAAGTTAGACTTTGGCTCATTACTAATGTTTGTCAGTGCTTAATCATACCCGGACACTGTTATTCAATTCAATATATTTATTTGCAAAGCACATTCAAAATCAGCCTTGGTTGGGCAAAGTGCTGTACATAAAAAAGAGGGAAGGAAAATAAAAACAAGAAACACTTACACGTTTAAAAAAGATTAAAAGCACAGGAGAAAAGATTCGTTTTTAACATGGATTTGAATTCAGCTAACGTAGGAGCTGTTCTAACAGGTAGTGGTAGGTTGTTCCACAGCTTAGGGCCAGCCACTGCGAAGACTTGATGATGACCCTTGCGTTGCAGGAAAGATAGGACAGACAGGAGAGGATGATTCTGTGATCTAGCAGTGATCCGAATGGGTAACAGTTACATTGGAAATGGATTGCTTTGTAATCCTTATATTTGAGCATTTGCCTTTTAAATGAAAGACTGTGTGTGTGTGTTAGTTAAAGGTCACTATGTGTTTGTGTGTACAGTAGCTTGAAGGTGTTGGGCCAAGATCAGCTTCTGTTGGCCTTAAAGCAGACACACCTGATGATTAGTCAGGCTTGTCATCCATTAGTTCCTTTGTTTTTCCAGACTGCATTTTTAAGTTACTTTGCAAAACTTAAATGATTTTATTATTTATTTCTTTTTTACATTTTTAATTTAGGACAGTAAATTAACAGCCAGAACGCATTGAAAGTTTTCTGTTTTTAGTTGAAAATCGCTGATTATGCACTTTTAAATAAGGCAAATTACAATGCAGTCTTTAAAGGGACAGTCACAGGATCATTGAGCTCAAAGGTTCAATGATGAAAGCTCTTGGATCACCCCTTGCACACTTTTCTAACCTTTTGGTTACCATCCCAAATTGTCTGAACCACTTAACCACTCCATGACAACTCCATTATAATCCGGCTCACAATATGGTTTACAACCTCCTTCGGGCGATACAATTCTGTTAGATTACAAACACATTGTTTTAATACTGTAACACTGGTGGTTTTCAAACACACATTTCCTACTGAGCTGTGGAATTTCTGTCTGTCCCCTGGTTATTTTTAGTGTGTGTGTCTGTTCCTTCTGCTCCACTCAGGCTTTTTCAAAGTCTGCTGCTTGACTTTGTTTTGCATATGATGGTCTAAAAGGGTGGAGTTGATCACACAAACAATAAGTGTTCCAATTCACTCTCTATATCTACAGTTTATCAGTGAGTAAATGATTACACCAGTGTGCAGATCAAGTGATTGCTTTTTCTCTGATTGTGTGTTTACTCTACAAACCTCATAGGTCTAATTAGGACTCACTTAGCCGTAGTTTTTATCATTGTTGTCTGATTGTTGTCAGTGTCTTTTTGTGAGATTTTCACAGTTAAGGGTTCATAATTCTCATGGTCAGGATGGACTATATTTGCTTCTGCTTCTCTTTCTTTAATTCACTCTTTGTTTGGTGTGTTTTGTATGCATGGACTCAGAAGGGATTTCTGGGTCCAAGTCCAACCCAAAGCCAGACCCAGGGAAAATCCTCACCTTTAACCTCTGGAGCACTCGGCATGGGAAAAGAGCAGAATTATTATCATTCACTGACCACCACAAGACCTCAGCCCCTGATTAATGTAACAACGGCTAGTTTTATCCACAAAATCACTGTATTTAGAGCCTACATTCAAGAAACTTACTTAAATATCCAGCCTCAATTGCACATCAGCTGTTGGCCAAACTATTCCCAAAAGCCTGTTCAGCCGACCACCAAATGGACTGATTCCCACTATATACTGCATTATACATAGTTTACATACTTTAGCCTCTCTGATATGCGTGATCTTTTAGACTTTTACTCAAACTAACGGAGGGAATAACTAGAAGTTTTACTGGCTCTATAATTCTATATTTGTTTGGTTTTGAGTGAAATATTTTGAAGTTTTGACTTTGTCATGACTGTTTAAGTCCATCCATCTTTTTTAGGGATGCGTGATATGTCAGTATCATATCGGGTATTGGTTAGAGATCATTGCTGTAACGGTCATCGCTGTAACGGTCTGGTCGCCAATATTTATCAGCTGGTTTTTGATCAATTCAAAACCATTTGCATATAGGCTATATATAAAGGATTCAAATATAAATCATTTACACATTAAAGAATATGCAATGTTTTTTTTTTTTTTTTTCATTTAGTTATTAAATTTGTGTACCTGAAAACTACTGTTAGACCTACAATGAGGAAAATAAGTATTTGAACACCCTGCTATTTTGCAAGCTCTCCCACTTAGAAATCACGGAGGGGTCTGAAATTTTCATGTCCACTGTGAGAGACATAATCTAAAAAAAAAAATCCAGAAATCACAATATATGATTTTTTTTTAACTATTTATTTGTATGATACAGATGCAAATAATTATTTGAACACCTGTCTATCAGTTACCTGTTAGACCACGTTTACACAAATTTAGCAAAACTAATATTTTCCCCCTCTCCGTTTTCAAAAATAACATAGTTCACACACCCGCATAAATACGCCGCCGAGCGCTATTACTATGCCAAACCTATTGGCGGCAGTGTAGGGGTTAAGGATAAAGCCATGCAAGCCAATCAGAATCCTCAGAATCGACAAGAAAGAACCTAAAACGCCATTTTTCCCAGTTCACACGACAACACATAACCGCCGTTTTCAGAAATCTCCACTTTGGCCGGAGTTTTTAGAAATATTCATTTTCTGTGATAAAAACGGGGTTTTCGTGTAAATGAGAGGCCAATCCGCAGGGAAATATCTGCGTTTTCCCTTCGTGTAAACGGGGCCTAGTCTGCCTTTAAAATGTCCACCTCCACTCCATTTATTATCCTAAATTAGATGCACCTGTTTGAGTTCGTTAGCTGTATAAAGACACCTGTCCACCCCATACAATGAGTAAGAATCCAACTACTAACATGGCCAAGACCAAAGAGCTGTCCAAAGACACTAGAGACAAAATTATACACCTCCACAAGGCTGGAAAGGGCTACAGAGAAATTGCCAAGCAGCTTAGTGAAAAAAGGTCCACTGTTGGATCAATCATTAAAAAATGTAATATCAGTGCATCTATATAGTTTTTTTGCTTGTGATTTAGGAAACAGTCCAGAAAGCAAAGTAAAATAGAAAGTCAGTGAGCTTTAACCTGCAAAGCCTTATGCCCATTTAAAATGTGTTAGTTGCAATTCTTCCCTGGCTCATCCCTTTGAAACAGGGAATCTACCCGTATAAGTGCTGGGATTTTAAGCTTGCAAAAGCCATGCGGATTAAAGCCAGATAACATCAGGCCTGGACATGTGAAAGTATGATTTCTCTTTCTGCTTGTAAATGGGACATTTTTCCAAGTGTGAAACCCTCTCACATGTGTTAGAGTGGTCTTAGGAAAGTGCATTATTTTTATAATAGTATTTACAGCAATGTTGAAACATCTAGGCTACATGTTTTTATGTTTGATGCCTTTCTAGTCCCTTTCACATAGAGATTCCGGAAAATACATGGATACAGTGACCCGGGATTTGACCCTGGTTCGTTTCATTTTGGTTCATTCACACTGCATGTGATTTTCTGGAATCAGAGAGTGCGTTCACACAACCTGTAAAAATCCTGTAAAGACGCGACATTGATGTGCATAATATCTCAGTAGCATCTTAAGTTTGTTTATGAGCTGCAATTTCTCTATCGATTAACCAAGCTTGTGAATTTTTTTTTTCTTCTGATTTGATCATAAACTAGTGCATTACGTACCTTTTACTAGCTGGTGAACGATCCCTACTTCAGCATCATCATTACGACACGGCATCAATTACGGCTTTTGTTCACACAGCACACGTTCTGGGACTGAACACGGCAATGTTACTAGGTCCCTAACCCGGCATCAATCCTGGGTCGTGTTTGCGTAAGACAATTTCTTCGCAATTTCCTGGGATTAGTTTCTCACCCAACTCTCCAAAAAATGTATCTCTGTTCAGGCACAGCTTGTAAAGCATGTCCAAGGGGCAAGGTAAGGTGCAGCCATATTCAAGAATTTCAAATGGTTGTTTTGGATTTGAGATGACTTTCCATGTCCTTTTACACTCATTGTGCAAATTTATGAAAGCCTGACAATAAGATGCTGAGGTAGTTTGTGATCATGATCCAATTTTGCAATCACTGCAACAATTATATTGATCTGATTGATCTAGTAAATTCATTTTAAATTCATACAGGTACAATTACCTAACATATTTCAAGGTCTTTTTTATCTTTTCATTAGTTTAATTAATAAACTATTTTTATAAATCTAAATCTATTATCAGCGCACTATAAATAAACTGGTTATATGCCTTTATTAATAAAACTTATTTAAAAAACACAAGGCTTAAGACATTTATAAAAATGCCTACTATATTTCTGTTTTGCTTTTCACTCCATTTTACCAAAATAGTACAGAACCGTGATGAATGAACCAAACCATGACTTCTGTAGTATTGCCGTCGTAATATGAATTACGTTAAGCTATGGTAAAAATGGTACCGCCAGACCTGGAGGTCGAGTGAATGGTTTCCTAAACGGTAAAAAAACCATTGTTTTACTCAAGGGGAGGTGGAAAATGAGCTTAATTCCCAAATGGTGGAACATCCCTGTAACGTTAGCTAGGCTTACCGTTAGCCGGGTGCTCTGCCCTGACTTCTTATGATACAGTGCATGTGTAAGATACAAACTTCCGGGTTGGTTTTTGATAAGTATGCTGATTTTTGTTAAGTCACGCTCAGAAATGTGTCATTTGCATCTAAAAATCGAGCAGGGGGCATGTACGACCACAAAACATTTTTAAATCCTGCATTAACTTTTCATACAAGGTTATATATTAATAAAAAAATTAAATGGCGTTTTGGTATCTGTGGAAAAACTATGTTTTCCCTTAGTTAGATGCTGTCAGGTTCACCACTCTGGACATCTGGAGTTTAAGTAAGATGGATTAAAGACAGAAGGAAGATTTGAACACACGCACATGGAGGAGCAGAGTTACACAAAGAACAGAATACTGTAAGTTGAGTAAGGCGGATGAATGATACGGTTATGTAACCGCTTTCGATGGACTGATGGACTTTAATCTTCGAAATTCTGGCTAGTCAATGGTGTGCCTGTTTAAACTCTAAGTTAGTCCCAACAATGCAACAAATGACATCTTATGTACATTTTAAGTACTGTTATCCAACATCTCAGAAATGTTTTTTCTGTCTCTGCTTTTCAATGCCCTTTATTTATACATTCATTCTGCAGATGAAAGCTTTCTTGATGTCCTTCCCTTTAGTATATTGGCTGGTCCAGATGTGTGTGTTCATTTAATGCCACACTTAATTCCCGAATGTGACCTGATCCATCTCATCTGGCCCTGACTGACCTCATGTCCTCTTATGAAGCCTTTACTAGCCGGCGATGTATTGTATGCCATGTTTTTGGAGTTTAGAGCAGTTTATAGAGTTTATTTCCCATCCTAAAGCCAGGTGGATTACCGGTGGCAATACAGTGCTATGAGCAACTTCTGCTCTTGTAGACTTTGAAAAATTTGCTGTTTTGTAGTTTAAGTCCTTGGTTACTGGTATTTACGGGCACAATGGGATTCCAGATGCATGAAGAAGCCATGTGCTTTTCATCTCAAAATTATGATTAACTTTGTGAATAGGACTATAGATTCATGGTTCATACAGCTTTGATTGTCCTGTTTTTCTCAGTGGCCACTCCAGAATGGATCTAGAACGACGTGTGTTTACTTTGTGCTTTTACTGGCCCACGTGCCCAAGCTCTGTCTGTAGGCTCAGGTTTGTTTTTCCATCAAAGTAGCCCTGGGGCAGGGCAGACGCGCTTCTGTGTCCCGTAAAATGCTCATGTTAGCGATGAAAGCCGTGTTGTCCTTGTGCTCAGGCCTAATCCAATAGCCATTGTGTTTTCAGAGCTATCTCACTGCATAATACAATGGATCAAACAGCACATGTGCTTGTGCAGACATATGTTGGCGTGTGCCCACTGCCCACACATTCATTAAAATGGGGGTCCATGGAAAATAAACAAATGGAAATTTCTCACATTTTTTGGATGTGTGACAAGTATTTCTCATTTTAGCTCAATTAGGTATAGGTATGATAAAGAATGAATGGACAGTTGGACAGAGTGATTTCACTATGAAAGTCAAATGATGAGGCTTTTGGTGAGTGTTAACATGGCTTTTTGAGTTGCTGGCTTTAGGTGTTATGCTTAGTCATCCCGTGACTTACTTTAGAAGAAGCAGATGGACAACCTGGAGATGAATTTGGACTATTGTGTGAACAACATCAGCTTTTCAAAACAACCTGGGGGAAAATATTAAGGCAGCGTTGCATAACCATACCTCTAATAAATGTGGGGTGGGTTTTTTGAACTGTGAGAAATCGATCAATGAACCTCTCTCATCATTTTCAACCATATTGGGTATCTTTTTCCCATAAGTCATCTTATGTAATGACTTTAAACAATCTTAATAGTGGGGATTTACGGAGAAGTCCTAGTAGACATTGCACTAAAACTTAGCTTTTATGACGGCGTCATTTAATAAATAAGTGAACATGTGAATGCAAGTGAATCGCCAACATTTGAGAAAGATCACATTTATGAATGAATCGAAATTTTTGCCCTAATTTCAGCCCTCCAAAATCATTTTGGCCTGAAAAAGCAGTTCCAGACAAAACATTTTTGTAACAGAAATTTCGGTGGATCCCCAGTCAGTCCTAACCTTATCCCTAGCCCTAAAGCTACCAATACCTTATCCCTAAAATCAGCTGAAAAGACTATGTGAATAACAATGATGTAGAAGCACCTAATCCTGGTTGTAAGCTAACTTGAAATAAACTGTAAACGTGACCCTCAAAGCTGATTGATCGATTGGAATGTTATTCCAGAATTAGCAAAAATGTTGATCCAGGAACATGGACCATTGTTCATAAATGTTGGTATCACGTTTACCGCCATGATCAGGCTTTCAGACATGTGGATGTTAATCTGCTTGAAATTACTCATTACATACAGGCAAAGTGTATGACAAAGAATTCAGTAGTTCAACCAGAAACATGGCAACCAGCTCCCAGAAATAAGATGAGGAAAGAAATTTGTGAAAGAAAATTGTTTTATTTTATGAAGCATTTGTTTTATTGCAAGTGTCGAAGGTATTGTGGTCCATGTGGCATTTATCTTGTCCATGGTTTCATGAATAGACTCCACATCTTGATCCTCTTCTCATGGAGACTCATTTATTAGTCAGTTCTGCTACTGCAGTGACAGAAGCTTTCCACATCAGTCTTAATCATGTCAGAATGAGGCCTGTTGGACTGTTTTTGGATTAGGGTAAAAAACACCCTCCCTTTTGTTTGAGGTCAAAGGTGCTTTTCTCAGAGGTACAGCCCGTTTGAAAGGACAGATCATTAGCGTTCCTCCCAGACTGGAGAGCCTCTCCCATGGGCTGTTAGCTGGAAGCATAAGTTCAGGAGTGGAAGTGTTTTGGTTTGGTATGTTATGGGTGGTGTTTGTGTTTGTTCTACACAGTGTTTTCACCTCTGTGCATGTTGTTTGGACATGAACCTCAAAGTGGCCACATGAGAAATTATGGGCTTGGCATGGTACACCCAGGCACCACATACGCACAAACATTTCTCAGAATATGCACAGACATTGCACTGGAGACTTCAATAACGCAGTACAGTTATTTCCTGAAGAGCAGGAGTCGGCAATATTTTTGACATAAGGTGCTATTTGTTTGTTTGTTTATTTATTTATTTTCTTGCAATTTGCAAATCATAGTGTCAAATGAATTGGTTATACATTACTGTTCAAACTCAGTAAACAGATGGTTTTGACTGATTTTCTTTTATGCTTACCAAAGCTGCAGTTATTTAATCAAAAATACAGTAAAGATGATTATAAATTGTGATATTTTATTACAATTTAAAAAAAGTGTTTTAACTTAGAAATAAAAAAAATAAATAAAGAAATGTAGTCCTGTGATGACAGCTAAATTTTCCATCATCCATTACTCCAGTCTTCAGTGTCACTGATCCTTCAGAAATCATTCTAATATGCTGATTTGGTGGTCAAGAAAAAGTTTCTCTATTAACAGCATTTATTTAATACAAAAAATGTAATAGTTGTAACATTATAATGTCTTTACTTTCATAATATTTTGCGGCTAAATGCGCTTTTTAATACTTTTTCAAATCAAACACATCCCCACACTTTAGCAACAGTTTTTTTTTTTTTTTTCATTTTACAACACACTTATTTGGCTAATTTGAATTTTAAGTTTGGGCTTTTATGGAAGAATAAAAGCACACCGATGTGAATAAAGGGATGGAATGCGGAAGTGGCATAATAATCGTTTAAAAAATAAAAAATCGTTTTACCTCAATTATCTTGTTTTCATAATAGTCAGTGCCAAAATCTAAATTGATTATCAATTACAATTAATCACAACGAACTAATTAATTGCTATTAGTTGAGTGCCAAATTCACTATGACAACCTTACATAGCTTAAAAACAAATAATAATAATAATAATCAATTATTTTATTTATAGAGCAGATTGAGGTATTACTGTATATGTTGGCATAATTCTGATACTGATTTTCATTGGAAGCAGCAATGTCATCTAAAATATGGATGAAGTCTAGATATGAAGCTCACTAGCGTTTGAAACAGTCGATCTCTTTCTGTCTTCTTGGGTAAGTGATGCTCTTCAGCAGGTGAGCTAGGCTCGTGTCACCGAAAACATAAAGCTCGTTGTGTCTGAGCGTCTGTGTGCTGGAGCTATAGCTCGTGGGCTGCTGTCGTCGCTCAGTAAAAATAAACATAGATTTTCCAGCCCCATCTGTCGCTCAGTCTCTCTCTCCAACCCCTCTCTCCTTTCCTCACTCACTCCTCCAATTCCTTGTCACTTCTAAAGCTCTTCTCCCCCTCTCGCTCCTTCTCTTGTGTCCCCTCTGAACTCTCTTATTAGACTTCATTTTCTCCTTCACTCTTCACATGACTTGGATTACATAGTTTGAGGGTGTGTGTGTGTTCATATACTTGTGTGTGTGTGTGGCGTGTAGCTGAGCCAGGGCCTCACGTCCCACTGTGACCAAGCTCTACAAAGGAAATGCCACACAGACCCCAGAACGTTTTATTCACCGTGAAATGCTCTTACAACAGTAATGCTTTGCAACTATGCAAAGGAAGTTTACCTGGGAGCAGTTCAATAGTTCAAATTCATATCTAAAATGATTTTTCCCATGTGAGAAGTTCATTCTCTGTTCACCATAAAAATCTGTCATTTGCTCACAATCATTCCGTTTTCTTTATTCTGCAGAACATAAATATGTATATGTCGTATATGAACATATGTGTTCTGCACAATATATTTAAAATATATATATAATTATTTTTCTATTTTTTTTATTTAATTTATTTATTTATTTTTCCAAACTGGATGATCGAGTCAGTTAATTAAAATCAAGAACCGGATGTTTTTTATTCATGAACAAATCTTTCAGACAGTTTTTGTAAAGTAAATTGAAAAGATTGTTATTGAAAGGATGTGAGTCAAAAAATTTATAAAGAATGATTCTTTAGAATGATTCACAGCTACTTTGCTCAGGAACTCTCATGGACACACCAAGGAGGTAACTTAAATGTCGGACTGTTTTTCAACCTTTGTAAGACTTTGTAAGACTTGCAATAGTGAACGAGTCATATGGATCACTTTTATGTCATTGTCTTTTTTCTCGTTTTGAAGCTTAAATGCTTCCGCTTCGATGTTCATTCACCTTTTATTTATTGAAAGGAGTGGCCAAAATTCACATATTGTGTTCTAGGGATGTCACGGTATCAAAATTCCAATGAATTCCAATCACCAATGTTCCTCGACAGTTTTTCAGCATCCCTCCACCACCCTGTCTCCTCACACTTGCCTGGTTACTTCTTAAACAGCAATATGGGGGGAGTACTATGGGTTCGGGCCGAATTTTGAGGTGAACTATCACTTTAAAAAGTGGCAATTTACTGTTTTGACACTTAAACAAGTTGTCTGGATGCAAATGGAGGAAGCTTCATGGAGAGTGTTGGCTTTTTTGTGGAGTGAGTGTATGTATTTGTTAAGGTACTAATTTCTCTTCTCTCTTTTATTCCCACTCTGAAACACTGGCCTATACATATGCTCACTTTAAGAGAAGGTCAGACTCACTTTCCAATTTAAAACGCAACACAAGATGAAACAAACAATAGGGAAAAGCTGGGTAATTTCCGTTCTATGTTTACCTTTCCGCACTCTTTTTAAAAAAAAAAAAAACATGTATATACACTGAATACACACACACACTTGCTCTCCCTCAACCTGCTGACATATATACTCACCATAACAGTCGCTTTCTAACAGGAGGATGTTATTCAGGAAGAACTGGCAGTGTGGAAAAGCTTTAGCACACAGGCAATAAAATTATATCAAAACACTTTTTCACACACTTTCAGCTACAGGACCCCTGAGACACACCTCGGTCCCCCTGAACAAACACGCTTTGTGTTGAAAAGAGTGTGTGTGTGGTCGAATGTGTTTTAGATTTATGCCTGTTCAGCATATTTGTACTGACCATTGCTGGAGAGCTTAAACTTTTCTTCCAGACATGGTTTAGTCCTGTGGGATGAGAAAGAGCTAAAAATACTGAAGTATGTTTTCTCTGTTATACTCGCTCTCCTGTTAGTCTTTGTGTGAGACCGTGTGTGTGTTGTGTGCATGTATGTGTGTTGGGTCTGTTTTGTCTTTAGGGCAGTGTGACTGCAGCGCAGCAGCTGTGTGTGCATTGTCAAGAAGGGGAAGACAGGAATTTGAGATGAGGATGAGAGACAAATATGTAATTTATCAACAGCAAACAAAAATTACTTAAGCTCTAGAGGTGGCTTATATGAGCAAAAATGTTTATTGCAATAAACATTAAAATGTTTAAGGATAATATTAAATACTTTAAAAAGTATTGTTTTTGTAACATTGTCATTTCCATTCGGGCAGTAGTAGTACTTTATAAAAGAAAAAATCTTAAACACAAAATAGTCATGAAAGATGTGTGTGTGTGTGTGTGTGTATATATATATATATATATAAAGGTAAGATCAGATGTTTTAATATTATTTTTATATTTAGACACCTATTTGTAAGGCACAGAAGGCATTGGGACTGAGAAAACATACTGGGGTGCAGGCCAGGGTTTACCTCTTAAGAAAAAGAAAAGTATTTTTATATTTTGTACAAAGTAATAAGATACAAAAAACAAACGTACGTACATAATCTAATCGTGTTCAAAACACAGTTAGCAAGTAACAATGTAATTTGAATTGCCTTATCTCTCGACATGAGGCCTTATTGATGGTATTTTTGTCACTACCATAGCAGTGTAAAGGACTACACTGGTCTTCTGATGTGATTTGACCAATAGCTCAGCTCTCCTTTTGATGTGAAAAGCATTCATAAATGTTTTCAGCTGCAGGGCAAATCTCAAACTTATCCATCTTCAACTGACTCCCCAAACATAGAGTGGTTTGTTCATTTCCCACACTGACTGAAAAGATGCTTGCTGCTATTTGAGATGGATTACCAGACAGCAGAGGAATGCATTGATACACTTCTCAGTACTTCAGTAGACCGGACTCATCCGTCCTCATAAAATACTGCTTTCTCTGTAGCACAACAACTCATCCTGCAGAGGGACGGACCTCTGACACTCTCACAATCATGGAAAGTCCCCCGCAAACTCACTTCCTCTGCGGATGAGCTCTGATACTTAATGAAACATGACCGGGACACAAAGCATTATGTTGCTTTCCTTTGTGGTGGTCTCAGGTCGGAGAAATGTGATGTGTTGGTGACAGTTGGCTGATCATATCAGGGTTTGATCACCGTATAGCCCGCAAATTACGTGTAAAGTAATTAAACTGCACAGATTCATTGTTCGTAGAGAGATAATGCCCAGACATTATCTGTCGGGAATTCATTCAAAAAAAATCTATGTGTCTGATTTTAAAAGGATACTCCACTTTTTGTTTGGAAATAGGCTCATTTTACAACTCCCCCAGAGTTAAACAGTTGAGTTTCACCGTTTTTGAATCCATTCAGCCGATTTTTTTGATATTTAGAAGAATATCAGTAACCAGACAGTTTCTGGTCTCATTGACTTCCATAGTATTTTTTTTTCCTACTATGGAAGTCAATGAGACCAGATACTGGTTACTGATATTCTTCTAAATATCAGAAAATCGTCTGTATGCATTTGAAAACGGTGAAACTCAACTGTTTAACTCTGGGGTAGTTGTAAAATGAGCCTATTTCCAAAAAAAGTGGAGTATCCTTTTAAAATCAGACGCATAGATTTTTTTGAATGAATTCCCGACAGATAATTTTTTGGAAATAGGCTCATTTTACAACTCCCCCAGAGTTAAACAGTTGATTTTCACCGTTTTCAAATGCATTCAGACGATTTTCTGATATTTAGAAGAATATCAGTAACCAGTAACAATATAGTACAGACTGTATTTTATAAAGAAAACTGTTAGCAGCATGTTTTATGAGTTGACAGAGGTTGTCCGACTTTTTATTTGGTACCTTCGAAACCAAATATGACTTTATGATTGGTAGGAGCAGAAGTTTCACAGTCATTCTGTGGTGTTTTTAATGGCCCTCCGGGCTCTAGGTCTTGACCGTGTCTTGAAATTATTCCAACTGTTCAGATCCAATTCGTGTGTCCCGCGCTGTTGTTTCGTTTTCCGGAATATGTGCATTGTTTTGTTTTTTTTTCTTGATTATTAGAAACCAGACTTTTAATTTGTTACTTCTTACATTATACAATATGAATAAAGTTATCAATAATTGCTGTTTGGTTGAAATAATTTAATTAAAAAATGTTTATATATATTTATAGAGATCTATATTTCAAACATGAACAAAAAAAAATATCAAGATCTTTTTAGCTATATCATCCATCCCTATTTGATCGCATTGTATGCATGCCTTGAATTGGGGGTGTGTTGACACTGACAGTCATTGTTATTCCACTTCCGAAAGCATTAGCTTTATTTATGAAAGCTCAAACCTAGTTTAAACAGCAGTATCACTGTACATTCACTCAAGTATGTGAATCATGGTTTAGAGAGTAGTTCATAATCTTACCACACACAGTGTAATGTCTATCATGTCTAGAGTATTAGTACGAAACCATAGACTGAGCAAATCTGGACACTTCACAGGAAACCTTAGATATGCTTTTCCTGTATTCTCCAATAATCCAGCAGACCTGGGAACAGCAGTTGAGGGTGTATCATGCACCTTTCAATGAATCATGACAAATTTAATCCGCATGCAAACACCACTAGGGAGTGTTGCAAACGTTGGGAAAAGGATTTGATCTCTGTTTGCTGTTGCTGCCCTGAGCCGGAGTTGAGGTTCTCTGGGCGGGGCTCTTGTTTTGCTTTGAATTGGGACTTGTCTCGTCTTTCACCTGCTTAATCGCTTTAGGATTCCTCCTGTGTGGATTTCTGCCCTTGGAATTTTAGAAATCGTGTGTGTGGAAATAAGTTTCGTTGTTGGGGAATTCCTTACCAAGTTAAAAGATTAGTCACCCAAAAAAATTAATTCTGTCAATAATTACTCACCCTCATGTCGTTCCAAGACCATAACACTTTAGTTCATCTTCTGAACACAAATGAAGATCTTTATGAAATCTGAGAGCTGAGATTGATAGGCTATACAACTGAACGAATCATCCATGTTCGGTTGAGCTTCTGTTTATGTTTGCTGATCAATGTTTATACAGTATGTGAGTAAAAGCATAAATTAAATCTGGTCATCATATAAAGTGATAGTGTCTCTTCAGAAAATTTTAAACCAAACCGCTCAATTCTTATGGATTAGTTTTACGATCGCTTTATGAAGTTTTTGTAGCATCAAAGTTTTAGTTGTATAGACTGCCAATAGAGGGACAGTAGGGACGATGAAAGCTATGAAGATGAAGGAAAGTTTTACGGGGTTGGCAACAACATGAGTGAGTAGATGATGACAAATTTTCAGTTTTGGGTGAACCAACCCTTTAACACACAACTCATGATGACTTTCTTCTGTGAAACACAAAGGTATTTTAATGAATGCTGGAGTCTAAACAACATTAAAGCCCATTGATTTCCATTGTAAGAACAAAAACCACAGAGACATTTTTCAAAATATCTTTGTTTGTGTTCCATTGACGAAAGAAAGTCATACCTCTGTCAATAACATGAGGGTGAATAAATAATCAAAGATTTTTTTTTTTCAACACTGCAACATTTAATTATTCCCAGCATGGATTAAAAAAATACAAATCTCTATTAGTCGAAAAAATATATTTAAATCTTATTCATCTCTTCTGAAAACCCAACCACAATCCCCATCCCTCCTCTTCCTCTTACTGTGTCTCTCTTGTCTCTTCATCTTTTATTCACACTCTTCTATTGAGTGGATGAACATCAAATAAACCTCACCGTAGCCAATCTGAGACTTGCCTGTAGCCTGACCCCTAGTTTGCTTGCTTCAGCCTCTCTGCAGTGTCTGCAGCTGGAGTGTAGGGGGATGAGTGGGGTTAATCAGCCCATGAAGGGCTGTGGTTTCTGGGGATCATTGGTCTGCTGGGACTCCTGGTCTGGAGCTTCTGAAGTCTTTGTCCTCCTCTGACAGGGAGGTAATTTAATAGCCTTTATAGTGTCCGATTTAAATGTCAGTCTAGAGAGGAAAAAGCTTCTTTCTCTCACTCTTTTTTTGTTCTCCTTATAATTTCAATTGCTTATTTGCATTTTCTTTATACCTTTTCCTGTTCTTCTCTACACATTCTTAAAATATTATTCTTCATAAAATATTAAATCGTATTCTCTTTCCTATTATGAAAGTGGTCTTAAATATCTTATGCAGAGCTATGGCATTAAACTAAGTCATAGACAAAAAATGAAGCCATAGACAGTAAAAGAAAGGGTGAAGCAGATTTTGTACATTTCCAAAGATGGACGCCGCCGTGGAACTAGGGGTGTGATGGTTATAGTTGAACACCGTCATCAGAACTGCTGAAATACTTTTAAAATGGAGATCAATGAAGGAAGATGCTAAAACTTCTGATGTTAGTCACAGTTTGACGTTTATGAAAACAAGAATTTTAGAGATGGATATTCTGTTTAATAGGCCGTGCAGTCTTCTCTTGACGTTTAATTTTCAAACATACAATGTTTATCATTTTCGTTCACTGGATATTTTAGAAAGATTATTCTTGCCTAAGCCCATTGAAATGGCTGTATTTCTATCCCTCATATCCTTGTTTTCAGTCGTGTCAATTTACATTTGGCAGATTCGTTTGTCTTAATTTCTTTAAATTTGCATTTTTAAATAAAGTCTTTTAAAATTTAAAGGGAAAGTTCACCCAAAAAGAAAATTGTCATCATATCATTCCTAACCTGTATTACTTTCTTTCTTCTGTGGAACACAAAAGACGATTTTTAAGAACGTTGATATACTTACTTATGTTGCAAATATCCAACTCAACTGTAACATTTTTGTGGGAGTGTGTGTGTGGTTTGCTGGGGTGTGTGTGTGTTTGTGAGAAAGAGGAGGAGTTGGGGAGTTTATTGTAAGCACTCACTAACAACATAACAACGTGTCTTAATTAGCCTGGGAGAGCGTGAGGAGGTGTGTGTGCGTTTGTGCGAGTGTGTGGTGTTAACTAAAAGCTGCTTTTCTCTGTACCTCAGACATGGGGCCCACCAAG
Organism: Pimephales promelas; assembly: GCF_016745375.1. The sequence continues at coordinate 14,038,773 of NW_024121432.1, read as the reverse complement.
GCTCATTTCCCCTTCTAAAGTCATCATGAAATCAAAATTCTTGTTTTTAGTTTTTTATTTTGATGGAAGATTTCAGTGTTTGTTTGTTTATTATACATTATTTATCAATCTTTTTTTTAAATGGATGTAATCTGTGTATACAATTTTTGTTTTGAAATGTCAAAATTGAGAGTAGTGTAGTTAAGTGTAATTGCCTGTAGATGAGCCCAAAAGAACTTCCCAAATCCCTGTAATTGTACATCAACACCTTCCTCTCTTCCCTTTTTCTTTCACACCCTCCCTCCATCCCCCCTTTTTCTGAGAAGCATATGGTGGCACACCCAGTCTGTCTTTCATGTGGTGCCGAAGTGGGTCCCGAGTTCCGACCACCCCACTGAAGACGCCTCTGTATAGAGACAAGCGATGCAGGCGTGCTGGTGCTGGTGGGAACAGGTCTGAGTGATTCTGACCCAGAGTGATTCCACATGTGCCGCTCAGGGCTCTGTAACAAGGAGGAGGATGCGGTCTCACAGATCCACCTGGAACCCATCAAAACTGGCAGCTGCAGTGACAGAATGATTTCACAATTGATGATTGGCTAATTTATTTAGAAGGCGGGACTTATTCTTATAAATTTTCTCCCATTCATATGAAAATGCGTGAACCATCATGGTATACAGTATATCCAGTTATACTCTTTATCCCAGACCTAGACCTAGAAATTAAAACCATAAAATATGAATTATGTTTAAAATTATGAAAACCTAAACCATGTTTAAATTATCATTAGCAGTTTTAATATTTATTGTGTAAATGATTTATACAATTTAATACAATAATTTTGCTCAACAGTGAAATATTTGATGTGTACAAAAATAAAGGGAAATACCACTTGTAAGATTGTTGTTAGATTCTTGAGGATAACTAATTGTACACGTCATCGTACTCGGTGACATTCAAATATTCAAAGAGCAGTAAAGAAAATCAGCCAATTAGCTGTCATTAAAACGGTCACATGGTCCTGAAGGACAGGGACCAAGCCCACGTCACTCACTCTCTGTTCTCCCATCATATTTAATGGATGCTATTGATCTCTCACCTCTGTCCCAGAACTGGTTTTGGACTCATTTTGTACATGCACTTCCTTTCTGTATTCTTTCTATAAAAAGCTTCTCATTCCGTGGCATTAAGGATGATGGGTATACAGGGAGCAATAAGCTAATTTGAGACACTTCCATGCTAAATTCTCTCTGCTCAGGGTTGACCCAGGACTGATGTGGGCTGGCCATGCCAAAGCAGCACAGCGCTGGAGTTGGAGTGGGTCTATATTTACATCAGTCAAGCCCACACCCTAAACTCTCCAAACGCTTGAAATTATACTCGGCTTTGAAATGTGAAGAAGGAAGTTTGAATTTGGTGCTTGTTGGTTTAAATGGGGTGAGGTTCATCCACTGTCTGCACGTCTCTGTGCCTCTTTCATTCGTCCTCCCCAACCCTTTTTTCTAACACTGAATTCCTTTGTGCAAAAATAAGGAGCACCAGTCGTAGGGTCAGACATGTTACTGATCCTCTTGAGATCGCACACACATCAGCGTCTGAGAGTCTCATGTCACCACTGATGCCAAGGCTAAATATGTAGTTTGTGTTCTCAGTATTTCGAGGAACAGTTGTTTGGCTCCTGTCCCATCTATGACATGTAATTGACACTTGACCTATAAACTTTAGTTAATTCTATCATTGTTCCAATCTCCTGCTTATTATCGTGTCAAGGCATCGGTTTAATATTTCTGAAATTATAGCAGGTGTCTGTTCTGCTTGACATTCATCTTGAGTAAACAATCTGTCAGGGTTTTTGGGCTATTGTATTGTTCTATTCACATGTTATTTTCAATGTTTAATAAAAGTTAGATTCTGCTTTGCAGTGAAACGCTCTAAAACGTTTTTGTTGTGTGGATGTTTGGCCCACGGATGCCATAGCGGCACAGTCCTATTTACGTATTTGATTTGTATCAACTTCTTAGAGAGACTTTATTTGTTGACTATTTGTAACCTTTTCTCATCGTGCATCAGTTTCCCATCAGTCATCAGTAGTAAACCCATAAACAAATTATCTCACAGTGGAATCCCTTGTTGCTTTGCGGGCAGTGATGGAATGAGATATGGAGTCTTCCCATGCTGCCGTTGGCCATAATGAGACCACAGGCACTCAGGACTTTGTGAGAGTTGGTGCCATCCAGCATGTGGCAACACTTTTTATATTCCCCAAATCGTGTCTCTGCTTTAAACATTGTTCTGCACTCAATATTATTCTTTCATGCACTGTTCTCATGGCAAATGCAAATGTTTTGGAGCAAGTAATTAAAATATTGACTCACTAGAGTCACATGGACTAGTTTGGGAAAAAAATAGGGGATTTGCATGTAGAAAATAAAAATATATTAACATTAAAGCTGTGTAGAAATAGGTATAATGATCCTTGGGTACTTGGTTTCGAGTCTGGCCTGGATCATGTCCCAATCATATTCTCCTATTCTATTCTATTCCTCTTCAATCCTGTTCTATCCCTATTCTGGAAGCCCTGCGCAATTAAACTACGTGAACTATCTCGAGGCCCACAGAGAAGAAAATGAATAGGTGAATAAAGTTGTTATTTTTGTTTGTATTTTGCACACAAAAAGTATTCTCGTCGTTGATAAACTTAAGATTGACCCGCTGTAGTCACTTGGACTATCTGGGCCGGTAAGTTTCAATCCCTTAGAAGCCTATGGAGGAGTGATCCAGCTCTCAGATTTCATCAAAAATATCTTAATTCGTGTTTCGAAGATGAACGAAAGTCTTACAGGGTTGGAACAACATTTTCATGTTAGGGTGAACTACCCTTTGATAGTACAGAACCATTGTTATATCCCTAATATCCATGCAATTAGCTGAAAAATCTTTGCTAAATGGCAGGATCTTGTGGGGGTTTTTTTGTGTTTTTTTTTTTTTTTTTTGAGAGCCAAGTGTCCTCATGCATCTTTCTGAAGGAGCCTCTCCAAACCACTAGATTTTCTTTTGTTGGTTTGAGGCAAATTACATTATGAGCTCCATCACCCTCTTCAGCCGATGTTTAAGTGTTGCTCGCCTAGCAACCGCAAGCCTCTTCAGATGGTGCGTTATCTCCCTGGCAACCTGCCTGGTAGGGGTCATTGCGATCAGGCTTCTGTGAACCCCCACCCCCCCAAATCCTCTCTTAGTGCAAGGCGGGCCCTTAGCATTGGGGTGTGTGTGCGCGTTTAGAGCACGTGTGCTGTAGTGTGGAGGTGTGTTTATGTATGTGTGTTTGGAGCAGTGGAGTGGGGTAGCGGGAGTGTTTGTGGAGCTCAGGGAGAATAATCGGACACGGTCATGCCTGTCAAAGGGATCAGTCTCTGGGGTTACAGGAAGAGGAGAAGCCCCTACTCAGGTACTGCCAGTGAGGGATTTTGTTTTGTTTATGGTCATAACTAAGTGAGTACTTAGTGTGTGTGTGTGTGTGTGATTTTGTATGTGACTTACTTAGTTACATGTTTTTTTTCCCCATTATTATTAACTCTTTGAAGTCATTATAATATATTGCAATCTGTTATTTATATAATATTATACAGTTGTTCATGCTGTCCTGTAGAAGTGGATTTATGCATCTCACTGACTCTCTTCTTTGTCCATGACTCCTCCCCTGACTCTTGATTGACAGCTGACACCTCATTGTGCAGTTCTGTGAAATACAGAGTAGATGCTACTGTTCGCTCTGGAGTAAATATTGTCTAATACAAAATATATCACATAAGAATGGTTTGACTATCACTAGCAATCAATAATCAGGTGTCTTATTTCTTTTGTGTGTTAGAGGGGTGGATGGAGATATGTTAGTGAAGTTTGTATTCCTGCCCGATGTACTGTACTGTAGGCCTTTAACAACAGTTAAGCAGAATTGCTGGGCAGCTGTGGAGGGGTATGAACTTAGTGTCTTTTGTGTGGTCAATCAAGTGTTTCTAGAGGTTTTACTCATCTTTTAATGCATGCATTCAGACACACACAGTTGTGTTTTTTATGTTGTTTAGGGACCTTCCATAGACTTAATAATTTTTATACTGTTCAAACTGTATCTTATATCCTCTTGCACTAACCCTACCCCTAAACCTTCCCATTGCAGAAAATGTTCTGCATTTCGAGATTTAAAAAAAAAAAAACATCTTTTTTTTTTGTGTGATGTTCATCACGCTTTTTTTTTTTTTTTAATTATTATTCTTTTTTTCTCTCATGGGGACCAAAAAATGTCCGCACAAGTACAAGGATTTCGGGTATTGCCATCTTTGTGGGGACATTTTGTTTCCTTTTGTAGGGTTTACCAGGCCATACACACACAGGATAGATACCCCTCCTCCAACTGCATTCCCTATGTTTCCTTCACACACACGTGAGCGTTTTGCAGTGTTCATTATCAGGTTTGCATGTCAAGCTGTGTCTCTAAAAAAGTGTTAGATTTGCTTAAATTTAATTTCTTTTTAATTGGTGCAGAATTGCCAAAAGATGAATTTGAGAACTAACTGACATAAAACTTTTATTTTTTTTTTGTTTTTTTGATTTGTTCATTTAGATGTATTATTTTAAATAATTATTTTAAAATAAATTATGTTAGCATAAAGAAAATGATTCTGGCTTCTGTCTGCTGTTATTCATAAGGGTGCTACACAAATAAAAATGTCAGATTACATGATACTGAATAATATATCAAAATATTTACTAAGTAGAAGATAATTAAGTTAAATAAACTTAAGAAAATGTTTTGGAGGACAAAATCAATAGGATATCAATTTTTCAACATTGAAATGTATAGTCACAAATTAAGAGACCCTACCTCTGACAAGATCATACAGTAAGTGGTAACAGGAGATGCCTGGTAATATGGCGATCTGTCTCTGGTGACCACTTATGATTGGATCACTTGAGATGCATGTTAATGGGACTAAATTATTACATATAAAATGTACTTACTATTTAGACATATGGCCTTTTATAAAATAACAGTGAACAAATTGTTGTAAATTGATGAATCAGGTTTTGTTCTTAATGTCTTTCACTTGGCTAATAAGTCTCTTTTGTCTCTCTTCTCCCTCAATGCTGCTGTTCCTGCCTCTGTGTGAATTGTCCTTGCTGCAGGTGAGTCTTACAGTCTTTATTCATTATGTTGATTCAATATTCAATACATCTGACCCGAATACAAAACCTTCCATTCTTAAGACCCCATCAAATACATTTTTGACTATAAGTCCATGTGTGTTAGCTTTGAGGCCATCTATAAGTGTAATTCTAAAAATGTTGGCTTTTAGCAGATATATGTAGGCTACATATTTAAAATTGACAGTCTTTGTCCTCCTGGAACAAGAACAACATATTGATAACTAATTTTCCACTCGCTCTTTTTGTCAAGTCAAATACTTCCATATAGTCAATGGAAGTAAAAAAATGAACACTGCTCCCATCAATCCATTACATGGTGTCTTAAAGATGGAGGTCCAAGGTCAACTTATTGTTGCAACATGCATTTTAAGCTGGTACAGTATATAAATTAGGATACAAAACAGTGGCATTAATTTGTCTTTTTTTAAACTTTATAATTAATTAAGACATAATACTTTTAATGGGCAGGTAGTGTACACTGATGCTGATGAAGTTTTTGTGTCAGAGCAACCACAGAGAGAAAGATGGAGACTGATGCCAATGATTTAATGAAAGTGTGGCTCTACTAACATGCATCACATGACATGATCCATGATCCACAGACCTGTGTGAGTGTAAAACAGGAAATGGGCTCTTATTCCTGGACCTCACAGGTCACACAGTGCATGATGAGGCCTGCACTTTGTGAGTGGCTGTCCATAAAACTGGGGCAGATGATTTACACCCTGGTGCTATACCTGGGAGCGAGGCAGAGAAGGATGGGAATGTTCTAGAAACTGGCTTTAGAATTGAACAATGTCCTCGGGGTTGGGCCATTCATGGGGGAAAACCACTGTTGGTGATTCTACATGGCACTGCATTGAAGTTAATTTGTGTGTGAGATGAGTCTTTATTGGAGTTTAATCAGGCAATCTAATTATTAGAGCAGCCAACCTGTGAGGAAATGTGAGGTTGAGTGTGAAATGATCCAGCTATGAGGTCATTATGAGAAAGTGAATCTTGCTCCCCTGTGTGTGTGTGTGTGTGTCTACGTGAAAACCTTCAGGCTCGTTTCATTCTATCCGTGTTTCGTCTCATGGGTTATCAACTCTCATATATTACTGTTCATATTATTACTCGTTCTTGCCTGAGGATACTAGAATACTATTCATCTCTGTCCATAGTTTCGCTCTCACTCTCCTTTCTTCCACCTTTCTCATTCCTTATTTTCAAATGGTCGCTTAATCTTCTTTACTGTCCAAAGGGAATTGAAGTATTGGAAAGGGAGACTGCAACTTTTGTCATTTATATACTCCCTGTCCTATCAGTAAGACCACCAAACCACTATGTGTATTCATAATGAATTCATATATATATATATATATATATATATATATATATAGCATGATATATGTATACTACCATTCAAAAGTTTGGGGTTGGAAAGATTGCTTTTAATGTTATTATGCTCACCAAAACTGTATTAATTTAATTAAAAATACATATACATAAAATACAAAAATACATATATATATATATACAGTGTATATATATATATATATATATATATATATATATATATTAAATGTAATTTATTCATGTAGAATGACAGCCATTCCTTCAGTTTCACATGATCCAGTTCAGAAATCTTTCTAATAAGCTGATATGGTTCAATGTTGGAAAGAGTCTTGCTGCTTTATAATATTTTTGAGAAAGTGGAATGTATTTTTTTTCTGATAAATAGAAGGTACAAAAGAACAGCATTTATGTTAAATATAAATCTTTTTTGACATTAGAAATGTATTTACTCACTTTTGATCAATTGAATGCATCCTTGCTGAGTAAAAGTACTGATTCTTACTGACTCCAAAAACTTTTGAATTGTGTATACAGTATATCATATCACTTAAAGTCCCCCTGTGGTGAAAATAAACTCTTTTTTGGTGTTTTTAATATGCTTTAAAACATATCATCGGCAAATTCATCAATCAACAACATTGCCGAGTATCTTAAAACTGTGGTCAACCAAAGACCGTCTCAAAAACGCTGTTTAAAATCGCAAGCGTTTCTGACGTCATTCCCGTCAACGTGCAGGCAGGCTTTAGCACATCATGAACTGCTGGAGTCTCAAAAGAAGTCTTATCCCGCTATATTTTTCTGTTTAAATGAAAAATCAGATCCATTTAGCGATATAGCAGGTGAATTATGTGTATGATCTATTTTACAATGTTATGATGAACTATATGCCTTTATCCACTGGCGTTCTAAGTTGCTGAAAGCGTTTTTGAATTAGTTTCTGGTTCAAACATATATGGCTGAATTGAACTAGTATTTCCACTTGCCATTGTGTAGCGTTTACTACAGTGAAGTTGACCGAGAGGATCAGGTATTCTGAGCTTGTGTGATTGTGTTAAGGCGGGGCTTATTTACTTAATCATCTGCATAAATGAAGCAAGGGTGTAGAGAGTTATATTCAAGCCATTTATTTATTTATTTTTATCATGAGATAGGTTTAACAAAGTAGCATCAAATTAAGAATTAGAAAAATGAAAACAACGCTACAGTGGACAGCTTTGTGAGAGAAATTTAATGAGGCATGCAACTTGCCCAACGGTCTCTTAACACCTGTAGACAGATTAGGACCTGTCTGCCTGAAGCTATCGGTGTTTGGATGTCTAAAAGGGATATATCATGGAAAACAGGATTCCATGCAAGGGAGGCACTACTACAAGGAATGTTGTTCTGGGCCCAGGCTAGAGAGGAGGCCCATACAAATCTTGTCCCATACGAGTTTCGCTAATCTATAGTTTACATATAGCCTAGGATGCATATACAGTAGGAAACCCAAATAGCCTGATTAATCCAAGAGTTACAAAAGATGATGGGAAATGGTTAAAAGCTAAATTGTTGTTTTTGTTTGGTTATCATTTGTATGTGGTCTTTCAGTAGGTGTGGCCTACTGGTATGGATTCTCCTCTTTCTGTCTCCTTGTTTTTCTCTTTAGCTCTATTTGGTTGACTCTCTCTGTATCTTATCAGTCTGTGAGAGGAGATATGCCGAATGACTAGAAAACATTCCACCACACATACTCTATAGAGCTGTCTGTCTTTTGATTCTCATCATCTTGCTTTGCACTGCATCTTGTTCCACAGAGTGATTATCCCTGTTTGTTTTTAGCCTAATAATTAAGTTGTTCAAAATCTACTGAGTGTTTTGTGTATTGTGACATAAATCTGTTCTGACAACTGTGATCATGTGGCCTGTTTTCAGCTACATGGCACTTTCCACAGATATGTTAACTATTTCTTAAAATTGTGACCATCAGAAGTAATATATCATTTGGCAGAAAGACAAGTAATACTCTTATTTCATTTTGTCATTTTTTTTTTTGCACAAATTATGGTATAGAAAGAAATAAATTTTGGTAATTATACAATGTTGGCAAATATTAATGTTTATTAACCAAAATTGATCTCAAACTAACTCAAACTAGAAACTATGTACACTTACAGCCTTCTGCAACCCATTCATTGTAGCTGGGTTTTTTTTTTTTTCCTTCATTATATACATTTTCATTGTTTAATTGACATTGTTAAATGTTTATTTAAAGTTTAATGCTATAAAGTCAAGAAATCAGAAAAGGCTGATTTTTAAACTATTGTAAACATCATACATTTTGGCAACAGGCTGGCAAATTTCATTAAAAAAATTAATGCAAAAATAAAACTGCATATTTAGTTGGATCTTGTGAGGTTAAAAGGTTAACCACCTCCATTCACTGGCCATTTGAAAATAATATTTCGATAGGGTTTCATACCCCTTTTTATTTCTTCTTCGTGGAAGCTGCAATTTATATTCTTCTCTTCTTCAGTGTCAGTGAAGGAAGGACATAGAGAAAAAAGCATGGAAAATAATTCACACTTAGCCTATTGTACTATGAAAAAGACGATTTAGAACTGATAATTTATCCTTGCGTGGTTTGATGCAAACAGACATGAATGAACAGCTTGAAGAGTTTTTAGGTTTTTAAAATGGGCATCACCAGAAGTTTATAGCCCATCATTTGAAGCAATGATAAAGTGTAAATTGGTATGTCATGAGGCCTTTAATGGGTCCTTCTTACATAAGGGTCGAGGAGGCCACATCCCTCATTAAAATCTCAGTGGCCCTCTGTCACTCACGTTCCGCTGTCGTCTTCATGGGCGTGCGTCAGTTGTGTCTGACAGCTGGATGTGTCTGTGCTTGTGTGAGTTTTGCATGCTTCCCGCTGCAGAGGGCTGAGCGCCAGCCCTATTGTCTCGGTAACAGACGGCTGTCCGCCATGCGTCTGCCTGATCAGCATAACACAAGCTGACTTTCTCTCTGCCTCTCTCTTGACCCCTCTTTCTCTCGCCTCCTCTTAAATCAGACAGTAATGGGCGCGCGGAGAGCGAGAGCATATGGTTTGCTTACAAAGGAAGGTGGGAGAGAGTTGTAAAGATCTCTCCTGCACTTCTACTTGGTTTATTTAAACAGAAAAGAGACGGCTGTAGATTAGCTAGAGGCCACGGTCCCTCACACTTCAGAAGCTCTTACTCACACTCTGTTTCTCTTTTCCTCTCTCCTTCAGTTAGATTAATCACCTCAGTTTCACAGCTGAAGAAATGAGCCTTTCAGGTCACCAGGCCTTTTTGCTCTTCTCTTTGTATTTCATTCTGCTTAAATTTGTACAGTTCTAAATAATAATACCTTCACATTTCTTAAAGGGATAGTTCACCCTAAAATTCAAATTAAGTCACACCCATATGCCCTTCCAAATAATGGAAGTGAATAGCGACCAGCCTCAAACCTTGAATGATCCCATGCAACACGAGCCGTTTACTCCAAATGTTCTGAGGGTATACGATATGAAATTTAACGTGTTTCGAGAACTTCGAGAAAATCCTGATTCCTGACTTTGGCCTGTGCAATCCATTGGCCTGTGCATGGCTACTCATTATGTGTGTTTGTGAGATTTGTGTATTTGCACCACAATTGGGACAAAAGGTATCTTTTCCATGTTAATCAGAGTTTTTGTTCTATGGCGATACGCGACGATTCTATTCTATTAGAAACGGTTTCTATTTTTCTGCGACGTCCCGCTGGAACAACAAACGCAAAGTGTGGAAATGATAATCTCAGGCACTGTTTATGTCCTTTATTTAATGTTAAAAGCGTGTAATGTGACTTTGAATATCATTTAGTGCTCCCTGTTTTGTAGCCGTAAAAGCAACAATGGATAATTCACCTCAAATCTTGAAAATAAAGAATGTTCAAATTGTGAAGAAAAACGTCTATTATTTGACAGATTGTTTTAGTAACTCAGTAGCCTATGTATTTGAATAATGTTTAAATGGTGTAATATTTGTGAATTTGAATTTGTTATCCATTTTCTTGCAATTGCCGTCAAGATTACTCTCTGGTGCTGTGCACTTGCCACGAGAGTCCGCCCACATGCTGTTCTGATTGGCTGCGTGTTTTGATTGATTTTTTTTTTTTAATGCATCTCGCAGTCGTGTCATGTCTAATTTGAATAGACACATTAGTCGCTGAAATCTTATCGCATCACGTCTGGTTAGGACACGGTGTAAGTCTTGCAAATCACAATTCTTGAGGATATTTTATTTACTTGCTTAACTTTTACTAACTTACTCAAACTTGAATGCTTTTCAAAGATTTGATGCCACCAAAGGACCATTTAACAGGAAGTAACAGAGTGAATCTGGCACTTCCCACAAGTCATCATCGTGTTTTCAGGCTCCACACTGGTGATTCTCCTCTCCGGAGAACCGTTGAGGTTTGTGGCGGGTTGCCAGATTGGCTGTCAACAGATGAATGGGACGTGTGGAACCCTCGCCAGTTTAATTCTCCTCCTGATTGTGACTGTTTTCTGAGAGGCTCCCCGGGGACGCCAGGTCTCTTGGTATGCTAATCCAACAGCATTAGATAAGCCCAGCTTTCACTCTCTTTTCAGCTGTCGCACAAACATTAAGACAAATTAGAGATTTTGTGGCTGACCAAAAGAAGTTGGAAAAGTCCTCACTCATGAAAAAGATTTTGCCTGCTTATACAACACAGTATTCTTTATCAAGGAACTGGAAATCTCAATTATTCAGATAAAACCCCCAAGAATAAAAAAGTTTTTTATTTTTCAAATATTACAATAATAATAATTATTATTGTATGAATATATTCATATAATTGCATTATTTTAAGTCTATTTTAAAGAATGCTGACCCAATAGATTTATTGTTGAAAATAAATAAAAAAATAAAAAATAAAACTTTTAAATGAGCACGTTTCTTTTTAAGTGCTAAATATTTTTGGCAACTTTTAAAAAAATATTACAGTATATCATTTTTGTTGTAATATTCATTGACATATTCTTTGGTAAATTAACCATGTAATCAGAGAATCAGGCCTGTTCTTGTTAATTTATTGTTGGACTGAATTGATTCAAGGTTGTATTTCTTTAGATCAGTGTTTATTACTGTAGGTGTTTGCAGAGCAGATCTTCTGTCCTGTTCTCATTCCAGTCCTGTGAGCTCACTGCGGCGATCCTGTACTCCTCAGAGTATAAAATGCCCAAAGCGGTTCCAGCTATGCAAAAACACACACACACATCCATACGTCATGGTTATGAAAACGTTCATTTGCATGGCTGGCTCCATTCCCATTCAACAAGTCATAAATGACATTTACAGTATTTTTGTTAGTGTGAGAGAAAGACAGGGAGAGATCATTATATGTCATATTTTTAATGCTAAAACTAACCACTTTCTGGAGTTGTGGTTGAATCAATCATATGGTGTATAAATGTTCAAGCCAATCGAAATTTCTCAATGAATGTATTGTAGTTTTGTCCCCCAACACTGTAGAAAGTGTATAATGTGTAGGCATGCAGTGGTTTCCACTTGATCCTTCAAAAGGACTGTCAAATTCAGCCATGTTGCAAAATATAATTGGTCTGATGAAGTCGAATTGATTCAGTCACATTAAAGGTTCTCTAAGCGATGTTGGGTGTGGTCACTTCTTGTTGACGTTCGAGATATTGTCAAACAAAACAGAGGCTAGCTTTATGGCAAAAAAGATGTGACATTGCTTAGAGCACCTTTTAAATAATATTCATAAAAAGTACTAAATTAGTTGATTTACCACAAAAAGTTTACATTTTCAAATTTTTTACAGTGATTCAACAAAACATGCACTGTTACAAACCTGCTTCTCTTTTTAAAACTTGTTTAACAGCATGCTTTTAAAAACTCAAAGAATGTGAACATGGCAACAATAGTTACCACACACATCCATTTAAACACACCTACACTCCAGCTGTCACTGTGACTAAAATCATGGCTTAGGGTAGAGCAGATGACTTCTGCTAATGAGTAGTATTTCCAGCTATACTGTGCAGGATTGATGTTGCAATACATTAGTGCCGTAATAGCAGTTGTTGGGAACTGAACGAAAAAAAAATCACACAGGCATGCACTCAAAGGGCCTAAGACCTTTGAAGCTGATATCTTGAACGGTATTTAGGGTTTCTTTGACCTTTATAGGCATAACATACTGAGAATATGTGGAGGATCACATACAATCACTCTTACAGTGGTCTCAGTCAATGAAAGCTGTGATAGTCCAGACCTTCTGCTGTCAGTCTATGCGAGACTACTCTCAGTAGCCTACAGCTTCCTCTTTTTTTCAGGATGGCAAGGAGGAACAAGGAGCTGAGGAGCCCTTTTGGCCTGACGACACTTCCCTTTTTCCTTTCCTTCCTGTCATTCTCTCCCACCCTTTAGCAGTCAATCCCACCAGTGATAAACGTAAGCAAAAGCACTCTGTTGTGACATGACACACACTTACAGGAAGGGGAACGGGTTGCCGACAGGATGGTCTGAAGAGCAGATGGAATGTAGACATCACCCCCCACGTCACATCACTCATCTAAATCAGGACTTGGCATAGATGCATACATTGTTTTTTTATTTAAATTAACATAATAAAGTTCTATATACTGAGCCAGTCCCTAATTTGACCATTTTGTAAAAAAATTTTTCCACATAAATCTTTTCTTGACACTTTTTTAAAAAGTTAAACAAATATAAAAAATTCATACTTTTAAACAGCAAATGGATTAAATACTTCAAATTTGAAAGTTAAGACTTTTACATTACCAAAAAAAAAAAAATTGAAACATTCAAATAAATAAACTTTTTGTTCTTTGAAGAAACACAACTGTTCTCAACAATAGTTATGTTTTTTATGCATTTTGGGATATCGCAAAACGCTGGATGGAAACACCAAGATGCGCATAAGTGAGCGTAAAAAAACGTGCACTCAATTGAGGCGGATACATTTTTATACAATAAGACATGCGAATAAACTTTGATGGAAACACTCTTGTGACTGCCTCAGCAGTGGATGTGATTGGATAACTGGACTAACCAGCGGATCAAATGTTGGTTTGATGATTTTGAAATGTTTTTTTGCCAAAGTCTGTCATAATGATTTGGTATAATTACGTCCCAGAAGTATCTCACATGATTGCTCTCCTAAAGCATCCGGCCAGGCATCCGAATGCAAGATGTAACATGATGGCATTTATTGCATTTCGTCTGCATGCTCTGCAACGCAAGTCATTTATGATGTTGGATAAAAGAGCCACAGTGTCTTCACCGATATATAATGCTATATATATATATATATATCTGTAGCTTGTTTAAATGGCTAAATGTTATACTATATCAATTTCTTTGTGTCAGTTTCACTCTGTTCCTGTGCTTTATGCTTGTATGCCGTTCTAGGTTGTTTCATTGTGACCCACCGTGAGTGTGTGTACACAAGGTCTGTATTGTGTTTGTCTGCGTGCATTAGTCATTAGGGAGTTTAAGCTCCCTGATAAAGGCTCTCGTGTTTTAGAGCTGACTCTATCAGGCCATCTGACTGGTTTTAGATGGCTTTTGTTTCTATTCACTGAAACGTCAACATCCTCCACCCCAAATGAGGAGCGCTGAGTGCAGGTTGGAGTCAGCTGCATGCTGGGGTCACCGTTCAGGGGTGAGGGGTCAACACCTGCCTTGCTTTGAGCTTTAACATGTTTGGGCTCTTTGTAATAAGTTTTATTGGACTTCTTTTGGAAAGAGCTCATTGGCATTTTCAGTTTGACTTAAATGAATTGGTCAAGTAAATTTGTAATGTAATTAATTGACAATTATCAGTAACATTCATGTTAAAGTTAGATGTCTTTGTTAATTCACATGAAAAATATTATTTGTCATGGCATAAGATGATGCATATTTTCTACCATTTGGAGATTAGTCTTTTTATGCTTAATTTAGTTTTAGGAAAGAGCTGTGTTCTTTTTGGCCCAGAGTCTACATACTAAAGGGGCAGCGTTTGAAATGTTGCACCGCACCCTAGTGGTCAATAACTAAAAAAACAGGATCCAGAGTCTCATCACTATGAATGGACATATTTAAATGATTCGTTAGACTTTACAATTAGCTATTCATTGTAAGTTCATGTTTGCTCAAGTCCATGAAATAATATTAACAGATGCAACTTTTGTATCAGGAAATGTTGAAATGAACATTTATAAATGCTTTAGACACATTTTTCTGGGTTAGTGCTTAACTAATACAGCTAAACAAATGGAATTTTATTGTAAAGTCTTACCAAATTATTGAATTATTATTATTATTATATTGAAAAAAAATATTTATTGTGTGTTTAAGACGAGCAGAAGTAGAGTTTCAGCTTAAATTATCTAATGGTGCTAAAGATACTATTCTATTTCTTGCTTTCTTTTTTGTTGTATCCTGGTATAAGTATTTGTAGAAAGCATTGGAAACATGGTGCTTGTCCTCAGCAGACACTGAGCTCTGTTTCCAGGAAACTTCCTCCTGTGGGCCCTGTGCTTGTTTGACACCCTCTCAGGAGAGATACGACTCTCATCCCAGTGATGATTCTTCCTTCCTGTTATGAACTTGGTAAAAGAGTTTTTGGTCCAAGAAGAGAGAATTCTGTCTGATAGTTCACCCAAAAGAAGTATTTTTTATGTTTTGTCCATACATTGTAAGTTAGTAGTCATCACCAAAACAGTTTTGTTACCAACATTCCTAAATATTTATAAGTACTTTTGAAGAAATAAAGTCACATCGCCAAAGACTGATGGGGATAAGTCAATGATGACAGAATTTTCGTTTTTTTTTGGGTGAGCTATTTCTATGACATTAACATTTGTCTAAATATACCACTGGTTTCCACATTGACCAAATTTATAGGATAGAGTGACTCAGAAACAATAAAAACAATCTTTTTTGGGGTGTTTTATGGCTTTTGGTTCCATGACACACGCACACAGACGAGCTTGGGGAAAAACACACGCTCACAGACACATCCTGTGGAGTACCTGCATGCCAGCCACTGTTATTGTGAACACTATAAACCCATTTTCCTCATGAACAAAATGACATGTTAGTCTGAGAAGAGACCTTAATAGTGGCTCTATGCTATGAATTATAACATTTGGAATAAATGTTTATTGAAAACTGACTGACCACACTTGTGTGGCACACACACATTGCCATTCCAAAGTTTGAGGTTAGTAAGATTTTTTTTTTTTTTATGTATTATTGAAAGATTTTTTCAATGCTCACCACGGCTGCATTTAGTTTATCAAAAAATACAGTAAACGGTAATAATGTGACGTTTTCTTACAATTTAAAATAACTGTAATCATTTTAATGATTTGGTGTTCAAGAAAAAGTTGTGATGCTTAACAATTTTATGGAAACCATGATACTTTTTTTCAGGATTCTTGGATGAATAGGACAGGGCTGCATAAGGTCTATAATCAGAAATATTTCACGCCGAAACATTATTACATTACAAGTCAGAAGTATGGACACACTCAACTGAATTTATGATTCTATGATCTTTATGCTGTGAAAACTAATGTCTCTTAGAAAACTCTTACATTTGTTTTGTTTAATAAATTAGATTATTTTACTTTTATGGTGTTCTAAAATATAAAAAATACTATTAATTAAAACTCTTTAGGTTGCCCTATGTTTGAATGGGTGTGCATGCATCTTGTTTACTGATATACATTGACTGAGGGGGGTTTTATTGATCGGTAGTAAAGAGTATTCACCCAGAGCAGAGATTTTGATGCGTGCGGAGACGGAGCATGTTTCATTCCTGCGCAGCATACCAGAGAGAGAGGAATGTGTTAAAGGAGGTCACCATGGGTCAACAAGTATTTGCGGGACCTTGTTCTGTAGGTGATGGCCAGCCTTTCAGGTTCATGGGTGCTAAAGGTCAGATGTCACCCAGAGGGTTCTGTTAGTTATGGGTCAACTCATGATCTCTCTGTGAAAAGGAGCAGAGAAAGAAGTGATGAGAGCACTGATAGCTCAACTTATCTTTAATGGCTTCTTCCTGTTCTCTCCTTCTCTGCATGCTTTAGTGCTGCTTTAAGTACAAATTCTGCAATTCAGTGGTCAGGCCACATTGAATTAAACAAATATTTTGCAATATTCTCCAACATAAGCTTACTGAATAGCAAATACACACGGACACAGAATTTATATAATCGCACAGACATTCTTCATTCTCACAAGGACAAATAAACCCAACTCATAAATGTAGGGACAGAGCAAAATAAAATCCTTCCCATGGCATCTTGGTAAGCGCTTAATTAAAACCTTTCCCAAGTGTCCTGCCAATTTGGAAACCCCTTCATTTAGTAAACAAAGATCTCCAAGCAAAATGTGGTGGAAACGTGTTGTTGTCGTGCAACAGAATGAATATAAATCCGAGAGACAGTTTTAGATACATTTAATAAATAAAAAAAAACTGTTGGCAAACCTTTACTTCTTTACTTCCTTTACGTGACTCATGACACGTCTTCCTTCAGAACTCTGCTCAGGTTTCCTCTCTGACCTGCCGTGTCAACAGCCGTATGTATGGCACAAGCGTGTCAGAGGTTCACTATGTGTTCGTCCAACAAGCAAAACATGTGTAGCATCAGTCTCATTTTAACTCCAAAGCAGAAGCCTGTTGCTGATTGGATGTTGTAACGGACAACAAGGCCAGAAACGTACTCAAGTTTGTGTATGCTGGCATGCATTCTTGCTTTATTGTGGCAGTAAAAAGCATTGTACTCAAGGGGGCGATAGAGCTAATTCCGTATTAACTTGGACGTTTTTGTGCTCACTACTGTTCAAAAGGTTGGAATCAATAATATATTTATATGTTTTGAAATGACTTTTTTGTAATAATGTTACAGAACATTTCTATTTTTAATCAATGCTAAATGTTAGTTATAGAATCCTGAGAAGAAAATATATATCACAAAATATTAAACAACAACAGTTTCAGCAATAATAATATAGTAAGAAATGTTTCTTAACCAAATCATCATATTTGATTTCTGAAGGATCATGTGACACTGAAGACTGAACGTTTAGCCATCATGGGAATAATTGTAAAATAGTTATTTCAAATGGTAATAATATTTCACTCTCACAGTATTACTTTTTACTGTATTTTTGATCAAATAAATGAAGCCTTGGTGAACATAAAAAGAGACGTCTTTCAAAATCTTTGATGTTTTGCTAATTCGCTAATTTTTGCTAGTCAGTAGTTTACCTGAAAGTGAAAATCGAATTGTGAAATTATTAAATTAGTTTGAAGTATTTGACCTCTTTGAATGATGCTATTTGATCAGATCACTGCTTTATTAGTAATCAACAGAATTAGCTAGCTTTGATAAATGCAGAAGCTGTTGGTGTGTCTTTATTCCAGATTCACTATGTTTTATCTCAGCAGTCGGGCGCTTGGCCCTGGTGAATTATTTACGGCGTGGAGGGCCGTTGATTGCAGTGCTGAGGATAAAGGTTGGATCATCTAGCTGTGTGTTTTATGAGAGAGGAGTTTGTTATTAGATGTATGGAGGTTTTCTACTAGAACAATTGGACCTCTGTGTCGCTGGCTGCTGCGGGGGTGAAAGTTTAATCATTAATCATCCACACTGTATATTTACGGCCTGAATTTGTTTGCTATTCCCAATGTGAAAGTCAAACAACCTGATTGATTTTACCATGTTGACGTGTTTTGAAGTTTGTACAGTTGTAAAATAGAGATTTTCTCCTTTGATTAGATACATTTACACTAACTAAATGCTGGTTTACATGCTCATAAATTCAGATCTTGGACTTCCAGAAAATACAAAAACAGTTAACAAAAAATACCAATGGAATTACCTCATTTTTTAGACATGAACCATGCTAATTCTATGGTATTACTTAAGTAATCTCTACCTGCAGATCTCTCAGCCCCTCATTTTTCTCTGCCTGTGGGCTGTGTGTTAATGTTTGTGTGTTTGCCTATCAAAACACCTCTTTTGCTTTCATTCCAGTGTTTTCCTCCTTTACACGTCGCTGACATAGTTTGTGTGTGGTTAGCTGGATATTCTGGTCTAGGCAGGTCTAGCTGACTGATCTGCTGGTCCTTTATATTGTGTATATGGGTCAGTGGATGTGTTGGCCCTGAAGTCTTCAGTCGGTAAGGCAAGTCAGCTTTGACCCAGGATCAGATTTCTTTGGCAGACTTGGATTTGTAATGGGAAGGACCCCCAAAGATAATGATCGTCTTGTGAGGGGACAATATAAAGTAAAATTATTTAGTAATAAATTATATATTAATTAAAATATAAAGAAAGCTGCATATAAACTTTCATTATTTTAATATATATATAATATGTGTGTGTGTGTGTGTGTGTGTGTAGAAAAATATATAGAAAAACATGCAGCTTTGAAATTTTTCTTGATATTTTTACTAAGCTGCATGTTTAATACATATATGTTAAAAGAAACTGTAAAAAAAATATATTTTCAAGATTTGTTATCACAACATTTTTTCTGTTGTCAAATCAACTTAAATAATTTATTTAGTTCAGATAACTTATTATTTTGAGTTTCTGATGATTAAATCAATCTCCTTCATTGTAGTAACTCACTTTTTCCATTTCAATCAACTTAAAATTTTAAGGCAACCAGGTTACTTAATTTTTAAAGTTAAACCAACAATATTTTTTTACATTGTATATGGTCTCCCACATATTAATTATTAATACAAAAATATTATTATTACTTGTTTTATTATTACGCGTATTACTTTTTTCTTAGTGGTAGGATACATTTTGTAAAATATATTTTCTCTACACACCAGTTTGAAAGCCTCTGCCTTAGAGGATAGTAAGAGAGGGAGGGAAACCCAGAGGAGGAAGAGAAGTGGAGAGTCCGGTCGCCCTTCCGTGGTTGCCGTGCAACAGGAGGGGCGGGGCAAAGATCAGAGGGAGAGGTTGGGGGCTGGTTTAAGGTCATATTTCATCAGCGCTCTAGTTGTTTGTAATCCTAAACTTTGAATCCTACAGTATGTGGGTGCTTTCTCTGGACAACTGTCACCCAGAGATCAGGGGAACGCCTGGTCTGGCACTCTGCAAGGCTGACTTCAGCGAATGTGATTGTATCGGCCATGTGTGTTGAAGACCCAGGTGAGTGACAAACACACCTCGCGTAGTGAGTGCTGTGACGTTGGAAAGCCAGGAGAGTATCCGGTGGTGGCTGTCCTCAGCGGCTGGGAGATAACATGGTACACAGCTACAGACGCACCTGATCCTGTTACCGGCTAATGAAAAAGGAAAAGGACATGCAAGCTCATCTATCATTCTTCATGAACTTTGATGCAACTTGAATTTTTGTTTTAAAAAAACATTGTCTTATTGTCACAGTGGTGTGGCTTTTAAACCAGACCCATTCTTCTTGGTGGACTTCAAGCTTCAGTTGGGGGAAGACTAGCGATTTTCCAGCCTGCTGCTTGAGTTAATTACTGCTTGTGGATTGCAGCACTCGTGTTGGGATTTCCAGGACTCACATCGGAGGTTTTTTCTATCTAGCGAACAAAAAAGACAGAAAGTTGTCATCCAGGTTGCAACGACACCTGTGGATGTGGACCAGTGAATTTCTACGTTTGGTTCATTTTGTGAAGCATTTTTTTGGACAACAGATTTTCTTTTATTCCACTGGAGCCTCATGGATTTTAACCCCAATTACTTCATGATCCTTACGTATAAACCGTGTGATGTAGTTCTACTTTCAAGGCTTGTGAGAAACGCTTAGTCGTGGCTTAATTCTTCAGTTTTTAATTGACCTGGACCGTTTTGCCTAATTTTTAAGAGGGTATGATGAGGGACAAGCGTTCTGGGTCTTTTAGGAGGGACAGGGACAAGACAGAGAAGGCCGCCCCGATCTCTCGTGCTCTCAGTTGGCTGAGCGTGTCCTCGCTGTCACAGCAGACCCGTAAACTGTTCCGCAGCCAGAACAACCTCCATAGACACTCCCAAACTCCACATGGAGTGGATGAAGATGGTGATGACTGGGTGTATGAACCCCAGCACAACACAGGTGAGGATACACGGTTTCATGGCATTCGTGGGAGCATGTGTATATTGTGGCCTGAGATCTGAAAGGCTCCTGAGGTCTCCTCTTTAATGTCATCTAAAATTAGTAGAATAAGGTAAAAAATAAATTGGGGGTATGCACAATAATGTATAAGGAAAGTGTTATTTTAGATCCCTTTTTTGCTGTTTTAATCACCTTTTTTATTCAATGTTTTAATAGTAGTCTCTATATTAATGTCAGTAAAGTCTACATGAATAATAATAATAAAATATTTAGGTTTTAAATGTTTTTTTAATCCATTAGAGAACTTCAGTATCTTTGTAATTGGTTTATTCTTGTGTGGGACTGAGAATGTTGAGATGAGATGTTGGGAAATAAATTGTTCATTTATTTATTTGTTTATTTATATTTAAATAAAAAAATTAATTAAATAGATTTATAGTAAATGTATTAAAATAAACATATTCATTGCATTTTTTACATTTATATAAGCACAGTATACACGTACTGTCCTTTATAGAAACATACTTGAAGCTTTAAGGGTGCATTTAGATATTTTTCTTGTTGTATATAATAAAGTAGTGATCAATTTGCTCCATGGGATGTCTGGCTTAATAGCTAAAAGATTCATCTATTGTCTTTGGATGTATTGTTCTTGCAGGAAGTGAGAGTGTAAGTTGTTTACAATGAGGGAGAACTGAGGTCACTGTCTTTTTTATTGCGGGTTTGTCTTTGTTTGAGCCGTTAACATGTCTTCCTTATCGACAGGTTTAGTGAGGGCTGTAGGGCTGGACTGGAGACAGTTGAACGGAGGGCTTTGAGTTCAGAAATGGGAAGAGAGTGCTAAAAAAAACGGATATAGCGGCTTACACGCCTGCGTAAATGGGTGATGTCACCGACTGGTGGCGATTTGGTTTTAAGAGCCAATGTCAACTGTGTGTGTGTTCGGAAACAAGGGGAAAGTTGTAGTCGCTCTATTAGATCCAGCTGTTCAGCCCTAATACTGAATGTCTTAATAATGCTCTTTAAATGAATGGACCTTTTAAATTAAAGTAACATCTGCGTGAAAGTTGAGTTGAGGTAAGTGAAGCAAAACTACTTGGATACTGGTGTTTTTAGCTGAGAATTGTGAATATAATTGGTTTCTTCATGTGTTAAAATATGAAGTTTGTATGAAAACAAATGTGAGTCAATTAAAACTTTCAGGTGTTAATCTTTTCAGGTTGAAACTGATTTTCAAAAGCTGATGAAAAGATCGTCAATCTCATGCAAATCTCTTTGTGTTGGCCTAAATGTCCAGTGGCACATACTTTGCTTTGTGAATCTAATGACAAATCTGCCACTCCTCATGAAAGCAGAAACTCCACCCTGATATCCCTGTAGACTTTATGTTTATTGGTTGACCAGTTTGAGTGTGTGTGTGTGGTTTTGGAGCGGAGCTGTAACTCTACACTAGTTCTAATGAGATATTCCATCAGGGTAGAGTAAAGTTACTGTAGGGGTGACGAGTCTTCGTCCCGCTGCCACTGCTGACTCAGTTAACTCCCACGCTCCTCTATTTGACATGACTTTTGACAAT
Source organism: Pimephales promelas (assembly GCF_016745375.1). Next base: position 14,016,552 of record NW_024121432.1, on the reverse strand, counting down.
CACATGATTGTAGAACAGATTTGCTTATTCATCTTTGTTCCAGAATGTGCATATGACGCTTTATCAATGTGGGTTTACAAATACCTGGTGCATTTATAGTAGTCTTCATTTCTACAGAGCTCTGAATCATTTTGTGTAAAGTCATAAATCAGATTTTATCTATCAAATGACACTCCCTTTTCAGCAATTGGCATAATATATTAAGCACTGATTGTGACATTCTCTACTCCATTAAAAGCCTTTTTAAGCAGTATTTTCCTAAATATTTTGCATGCAGTTTTTATGAAGTCATATTAATGTAGAGACTAGGCCTACATTTTTAAATTGGAAAAATTAAACCATTTTTTAATTCATTAAATGTATTTTGGTCACACTGTTCTAATTAAATGAATAGCAAATCAAAAGTAGAAAAAAACATGTCTTTTTCTATTATATGCATGTACAGTATATTACATTTAAAGTGAGCATGAAACAGAAGTTGCCATATTTCTATTGTGATCTCTATCCCTATATCCATGTGAAATGGCTTCTTGTGCAAGAAAAATGTAGAGCGGGACTTGATTTTGTCCATCGGGAATTGATTGGTAGTCTTGTTTGCCACTTACAGTATAGCGATCTCATCGCTCTCATAGGTAAACACGTCATCAGAAAAGAGGTGTTGTTGCAAGAATTAGGAAAGCAATTTTGATTAAAGATTACGAGGGCCTGTGAATTTTAAAAAACAATGAATTGCACACATAAATCATTTATAATAAATACGGCAGTATTCAATAAAAGATAAGAATTGACTTTAAAGTCATGACATGCACATATGCGTACAGACACACATGCGTCCCCAGTGTTTTCCCTGAGGCAGGAAATACACTCCTTTTCCATAGCAGAAAACAATACAGGAAATTTCTCCAAATGGCCCTAAATTTCAAGTCTATATTACAATCCTGATGTTAACAAACGTACAAGCTTCTAAATTTAAACATGTATTTATTCTTTTGGCACCTTTGCTGGTACACGCAGGCCTAATTAAACTGCCCTAACTGCTGCTCCTGTGCTCTTTATTTAAATGCATCCTATAATTTTGGGCTGTCAGGCTCTTGTAGTTGACCCATAATTTCAGAGTGCGGGCTGCCCGGTGTCAGGATGTTTTTGTCGGTTACTATGGCAGTGAATTGACTGATTGTTTGTGTGGCTGTCCTGATTCTGCCTGGGACGGGCTCTATGTCTGCTCTAGATAAATGTCTCAGTCCAAGAAGTCTTGGGACACAATCTCTGCTTTTGCTGCTTGTGGATCAATTGATGAGTTGATTTTGTTGAAATGGGTGATTGTGTAGGTTGTGTAGGTTTGGTACATTTCAATAAATTCACAAACCAGAGCAAAACTATTTACCCATCAGTTTCCCAAGGGATTTTTATACACATTGTCTTGATTAAACCTCATGCTTTTTGTTTGAATTATAAATATCTAAAACTAAAAAAGTCTGTCACTTTATCAATAAAAACGTATTTAAATATTAAATAATATATTTATTTAATTCTGTTGTACAGTAAAATAAAAGATGAATTGAGTAAGTTAGGTAAGAGATCTATATTAATTAGGCTGTTATTAGTAGATTCATGTGGCAATGTCTCAGTAACGCAATCTGTCTGTATACTGATATAAAGGCATGGTTAATCCAGATATTATGTAATAATAATTTCTAAGATAATTCTCTCAGTGTGATCGGTTCTTGTTTTGTGATCGACAGCGATGTGATGGGATAGTAGTCTTTAAACCAAGGATAGGCAATGCTGATCCTGGAGTGCCGCTGTCTGTCCTGCAGAATTTAGCGCAACCCAATTTAAACACACCTGAGTAAGCTAATTAATGTCTTCAGGGTTACTTACTAATGATAAAGGAAGGTGAAGTTGGAGTTAAACTCTGCAGGACAGCGGCACTTCAGGATCAACGTTGATTATCCCTGCTTTAAACGATTAAAGAACCAGCTCATAAGAGTCATTATGTGTATTCGACTTGAAGCGGCGCTGCACATCGGTGTGTGACATCAAATTACCGTGAGAATGATGTGAAAGCATCCTAAGCCGTCTCGCTAATGGCTCTCGCGGTACTTTGACGTCAAACACCGATCGGTCTGCACAGCGCTGCTTCAAGTTGAACACACCTGTTTTATTGAATCGGATTTCATTGGTCACGTTGTCTGTTTGGTGCGCACATGTTTATTGACATTATTTTGAAGATATTATCTTTATATCTTCTCACTTTCGTTTAGAGTGCAAACAAACTCATGTACTTTTCTGTTAAAACATGATTTATTTTGCCTTAGAGCTGAAAATTTAGAAGTGGAGAAATTAGTAAACACTGACATAACCTCCATAGAATACGCCACGATACTAGAGAGAATTTCTTCAGGTGTATCAACCACACTCATAAACTCATAAAATGTCAGAAGTTCACTTATTTACTACTTCGTTTCCTTAGTTTTGCTCCTTCCAAAGTATTGTCTGACTTTGATGGCTGCATTGGACTACAGCATTTAAATCTAACTTTTTTTTTTTCCTCTCTCTCTGTTCCTATGTGCCGTTTGTGATTGGCTGCTCTTTGTGACACTCAGGTAAGTGAACCTCAGTCTCTTTACTTCAGTAAATGACAGTAATTCTTAATCGCACAGAATAAATACTCTTCTACAGAATAAATAAGCTTCTGCAATGGCATTGGTAACTGAAAACGTTTATGTTGGTGTGATGGCACGCCACTAGATGTCAGTATTAAACATTTGCTCATTTGGAAAAATCCTTTTATCTAAAGCAATTGGTGTGGTGCATTTCAATGTGCTTTTTTTTCTTTTGTTTAAGAGCCAGCTAAACATCATAACTGTGCTCAGTGTGCTCATTTTCGCTTCTTTGACATAATTGAACCACACAGTATTTTGGAGATTTTGATACATAAATTTTAGTTGGGTTGACCCATTACCTTTTAATAGGGTGCAGAAATTGTGGTTTTGTCATACAATTTCTTTGTATGAACATTTCTTCTACACTAGTTTACAATAGCATAGTATTACAATTGATAATGTTGCCCCAGTCATTTACTAGGGTGTATATATGCTACTGGCACACATCAATACAAACTATTAATAGAGCATGTAATTGAATAACCAACCAAAATACAACATGCATGCATGAACAAGATCATCACAGTCACAGTGACAAATGACATATTTATTCATGGCCTCTACAGTTCCAGATAAACATACAAACCTTTCTCATTCATGCCTGTTGGACTAATTCGAACTGTCTGTGGTGTGTTTGGGATTTTAGAGAGCATTGATTTTTCCTCTTGCCAAACTCTGTTGTTGTCACCTACCAAGTGGTTTACATCACGGTTTGCCACTCTTTAGCTCATTAGCTGCTTTAATCATAAGTGTTTGTAGTGTCAATTCTTACCATTGGAGAGAAGTTTCTGCTAAACCTCATGTATAAATGAAGAGTTTGGTTCCAAAACGCGATAAACGCCATTTTTAAAAAAATGAGTTACTGCAAAAATCTGACTTTTCAATACAGACCAGATACAAAACAATGTTTAATTTTACGTAAAATGGGATATCCGCCGTGTTATTATGTAATGTTTTCTCCCTTTCTTTCCAAACCGCGACAAACGCCAGTCTCCCTTTTCTGCAAAATGCCACATATCCGCTAAACCAATCACAACGCACCATTCCACGCAATGTAAACAGTAACGGCAGCGCTTTAACTAACCCGGATTCCTAGGTTTTCTCTATTTTGTCCTTTCGATCAACAAACAAACAAAAAATGAATAATTTTGACAGCATTGGTGAACCTGCGGAGGGTAAGGCATCCTGCATGGGTAAACGTGACATCGAAATCGAATCATTTACGCGAGGAAGGAGATGGACTCGGGAGGAGGAAATGCCGGCTGTTGCTTGTTCTCACACGACAGCATCAAACTTCTGTCACGCTGACACACTGACCCCAGAGGATCTTTTGGAAAACTTTCAGTTGTTTTATTCAAAGTCAACGAAAACCGAGCAGGACCAAGCCAGTTTACAGCTGACCGCCGTCAAAAAAGTTCAGCGGGGACGTCCCAAGGTTGACAACAGCGATATGCATAACGTTAGATCATGCTTAATAAATCATAATTCATGATGATGTGCTCGTCTTAGTTAATGTTTTAATTAAGGTTTTGTTCATCCATGAAGTCATGAATGAAAAACGTTGAACTGTTAAAAAAACGTTGTTAGTTCCTGATGATATTAATATGAATTAAATGCATAATTCATTTATCCATGAATTCATGATAATTCATGACATGAACCCTTAAAGTGTTACCGAATATTGTTATATTAAAGCAATGGATTTATAGTATGCACAAGAAATTCAATGTGTATAACATTTTATTTTGATTAATTTCATTTTGAAAAAAAATAAATGATTGGATTTATTGCATTTTGGGGGAAAAAACGATCTGTTTTTATAATAAATCTTTGGAAATCAAAACCTGGATTTCATTTTTTATTGTTATTATAACCTACAAATGCTATGTGAAAATTTGAAACCGAAAATAGTGGTTTTCATCTTCCCATTTTCTTGCTAAAGAAAACACAGTTTTACTCAAATTCATCAAAATGGATTTATAGCGTTTTGGAACCAAACTCTTTAAATTTAAGCCCTCCAAACGAGACTCCTTTTTCTTAGCTCATCAGTTGTCTCTGTCCCAAACCACGTCAGCATTTTTTTTGTTTTGCCTGTTTTTTGTCTGTTCTGTGTCTAGGTCATTTGACTCTTCCATTGGAAATCAATGAACCCATAGGTACCATTTAAGTACTCAATAATTTGCTTTGAGTCCACCTGATGTCATTTCCTTTTGGCCCCTATACTCTTCTTAATGATGACGATAGTGATCAAACCTTTACCTTATAGTGTCCGCTCCTGTAAATGACCGGAGTCTACGCTGCATTCAGCCATAAATGTGCAGTAAAGCTGATTGTGGCACATGCAGCTGGCTTGTAAGCACATAGCTTAGAGCAGTGAAAGATCTCCATAAAACCACGTGTATTTGGCACACAATCACAAACAAGCAGGGCTGTCTGTGAAGGGGGTTGATGCTGAAATGGCTAGCCAGGACAGCTGTTAAGCTGTTACTGGGTTTGATAACAGCAACACAGTGTTACGAGGGATTAAGTGATTGTGGTTTATCAGAGCACAGTTCAAAAAGGGGGTAAGCCTGAGCCCTCCTCTGTCCTGGAACTGCTGACTGTCCGAAAACATTAACAAATACACACACGTGCTTTTGTAGGTGTGTGTGTAACTGACACTGTGCTGTTGAGTGTTTGTATTTACTTTTTAACAGGACATTCTTTATTATTATGCAAGAAATATTTAGACATTTTTTCTCTTTCATGACTTAGTGAGGAGGATGGTAAAATATCTATTGGAGACTTGCTTTAAAAGTAGTACTATTAATACTGTTTTTATGAATGTTGACTGGGTTGACGGTATTTCTCGTTTTGATGATCTAAAATCTATTCTGAATTGATTGATCTTTTAGTCTATGCTGCTATTAATCTGTTGATGTGTGAATAAACCTTCACTAAACATTATTACATCTCCCACACAATAATCACTACTATAATCACTATAATTCTGATAAGAAAAAAAGTCTTGTCTTTCATATTCCGAAGTTATGATGTCACTTTGTAGGCCAAAACGCGGAAGTGAGTTTTTTGAATGGGTTTTTGCTAAATCACCTGAAATAAGGACTGTGGTGAACAAAGCCTCTAAATATTTTCACGTTTTGATCTATGACAAAACACACCAGTTATAACCTGCTTGTGTTTTTTTTTTTAAAACTTTATTGTGTCTGCTTTTTTTTACTTTATATGGGCTTCAAAGTGTATAAAATTTGGATTAACTTGTAAAGATTATCTTGATAGACAAAATGTGTAAGGGTCACAACTTTTTTGTTGAACACAGATCTTAATTTTTGCGATTTTCCAAAAGCCTATGGGGAAATGCATAGCTTTTCGATGGGAACCCTTGCGCCGCTAACTTCTGAGTTGTCCTACAAAGTGACGTCATAATTTTAATGTCTTTAATGTAGCATGACAGATCATTGTCAGTTTAAGTGGCTGCATGAAGCGCACCTGATCATCTCTTCCTCTTTACTAGTTATAATAACACGCACACACACACTCACAAAAAATATGATTGAACCTCAGAAGGTATGTTGAAAGAAACTTGCTTAACAATTTACTGAAATGTATCATGTTTCAATCGCTCAGTCAGTGTTTCAACTTTAAAAAATGTCAATAAAACAGCTTGTAAACAAGTGTGTAGTGAAACAAACATTATATTTACCTCAGGAAAGCCATTTAATGAGCATAGCTTGTCAGTTAGCTAAAAAAAACTGTAGTATGCAGTATGTAAGCATTGCTTAATAAATATATCATGTAAATATATTAAATATATTCATATAATTTATGTAAATATATAAAAATATGTAAATATAATAATATTTGTAACCTGTTAGTGTTGCATTAGGATTGAATAAATGTCATGATAAGTTTTAATGACAGCCACCATTCAACATTTCAACAATAAATTGGGAGTAGCAGCATAATATAATAATATTTAATAACATAATATATTCAAAGCTAAATTTTCATCTGCCATTACTCCAGACTTCAGTGTCACATGATTCTTCAGAAATCGTAAATAGTACGAAATAGTGAAAAAATGAAATCCAAAAAATCTGGATTGTGAATCAGAATCAACTGATTTGTGATATTTGTCAATACCTTCCTCTAAATACTGCATTTTGCTGACATGGTATTCATTTGACATACTATCGTCGGGGCTTGTCTTCAGATGTGGCGCAAGAGTTACGGTTATTTTTTTTTTAAACAACAGTGTGCCCTGCGTGTCCATGCATGTTTTTGAAAGTGGAAAATGCAGAAAGATTGAGCAAGAAACAAGGGAGTGAGATAAACAAGGAAGAGATGAAGGGAAAGGGGGAGTGTTTGTGGTGTGAGAACGAGAGAGCCAGAGAGAGAGAGAATGACAGAGAGGGAGTGTCAGTGAGTTTGCACACAGTATGTTCCCTGTGAGCTGGCCTGCGTGTGTGTATCTGGATATGGGCTCGCTCGCGGGTGTGGGATTGATATCTCCAGGAATCTCTAATGGACACGGAGCCATGTCATGCCTGGAAGGTGGGACATGTGTATCTGTGTCTGCATGCCTGCAGTATTTTGCTGTATGTGTCCATGTGTGTGTGTGTGTTTAAGAGAATGATTGACCGTAGGGTAATCTTTTGCTTGATATTAAAGGGGAAGGAGGGTCGTTGTGGTTGGTAAAACCTCTTTTTGCTTTGGGATTTCCTCTCTTTCTGTTTTCTTTGTTTGTCCCTTTTTCCTTTCCCTTTTCTATAACAATTTGCCCTTTTTTCATTTTCATGTTGACATATATTGCAGTATAGTAGTAATTCAGTGACATATTGTTTGTGGTTTTGTTGTTTTAAATGTTGTGTACAGCTGTTGAAGGCAGACATGTGTCGTGGCAAGTTCTGACCCGTGTGCTGTGGACATCACAAGTTCGCCCAGATAACTCACGGTTTATTCTTTTTCCCTCGCACTCTCTTTGTTTTTCTTTCTCCCTCTGTATGATATTTTCAGCATTATTAAGTCAGATGTAAAAGATTTTTTTTTAGAGTAGATCATTTTTATGGGAAACTCCCCTTTTGCAGTACCGTATATTGCGTCTGCTGTCACCTAAAAAAAACTATTGAGGAATATTAATGTATGTTATTAAATTCATATTTTTCAACATAGTTTAATTAGTTTGCATAGTTCTATTGTTGTTTGGTCACTTTGAGTTCAGTTAGTCATGACTACTAGATTACAAGGATTAAGCATATCAAAATATTTGTAATTATTTAGTACAGGGTACTTGTTAATTAAAAAATGATAATAATGTATTTCTACATCATACTGCAACTCATTATTTATAATTTTTTACCTTATTTACATTTGACCAACTATTGGCTATTGATGTTTGTTTGTTTTTCCTGGCAGACACCAATATAATTTTCAATGATAAATAGATTTCTGAACTCATCTACCTAAATGTTTCCCTAGTTCTGTAGACTTTTACCGATGCATGAATTTTCAGATGGAAGAGCAGATCAAGCAGTAAATCTACCTCATTAGAGAAAGACGCAGGTTTGTTTATTGCATAACCTTTGATTTGACCCAAGATGCCCATACCAATGTACTGGATTTCTTTCTTTTTTCTTAGTTTAAAGTTTGAAAATAAGGTCTCGCCAGATTGATCTACTAAATAGATGTTTTGCTTTCTTTTTTACTGTGAAATGGAGCAAGAGACTTTTGATTGGGAAATGTAGATTTCAGATTTAACTGGCACTTACTCAACCCAGTGAAACCAGAGGTAGTGTTCATACTGATGATGTGTCAGTGAGGATATGTGTGTAGAGTTTGTTTGTGTAACTTTTAGCCATGTATGCAAGTTGTTCATTGTTTAGATATACAACTGAGACCCTGTAGCTATGCATGGGAGACCTACATAACCCCTAAGTTCAGAGTTAACCTATATATAAACTAGTGTTAAGACATGTAAGACAATCATAGCAGCCATGTGAAGCAAAACAACATTAGAGACACGGTCACATGCACCACCTCCGGTAGTTGGTTCGATTTAGTTTGAATTATTCATGAATTTTCTTTTATTAATAGTGTTTTGTTTATTTTGTATCTCTGGAAAATGACTAGTTTTAACTTTTGTTTTTATTTTGGTTTTAATTGACTAAATTGTTCCATCTGCCTATGATGAACCTTTATAGATGATCAGAAAAACTGTTGAAAAACTTTGTTGTATGTAAATCAGACATCAGGCTTCTTGTCTAATTGGGTGGTTATATACCTTTTTGACCTTTGGATTTGGAAATTTTGTGTTTTCGTTCAGAATTTTGTGAACGAAACAGTGACATTTATAGTATCAGATCAATTTAGCTTTTGTAATTCATGTCTTTTTTTTCTTTTCTTTTTTTTAGTTAAAATAGTTTTCAAACAAAAAAAGTTGTCTTTATTAAATTTTAGTTAATATTTTTTATTTATTAATTACTGTTCTTATTTTATATATTTTTTTACATTTATTTTAATAATATGAATTAATTAGATCTTCGCAAATGAGAACATTTAACAAGGTTGCGTTAATAAAGCACTGAGTTGCACCCTTTTGTTTAGCAACTTCTTGTTAATCTTGATTCTGTTTTGGTTGTTACCCTCCATGACCTCCTCGATCCTGTTATAATACAGAGACACCTGTGCTTGTGGTATATGGGAGGTTGTGACTCCAAGGCTGACATCGCCTACACTTTGACCTCCACAAGCAGTTCTCACGCTTACTGTCTGCCACATTCCTTGCTGGTCATTTTACAGCATACTAAGTGCTATGTAACTTCAGACGCCACATGACAGTCAACTACTTTTGTAGTATCACATGGTTTCTGAAGAACGTCTGATATTTTCTTAGAATTTCTGTAGATTTTAAGCTTTTGTTGTGACACTTCACACTTCTGTAACTGTTGAAAGGAAAGAGGATAAGGGTAGGGTATGTGGGTTAGTTTCAGTTTGTGCTAGAATAACAAAATGGTGTATATATTAATACTTGAATGCAGTTTAATGCTGTTCAATTTCCCATCCACCAACAGAGGGTGCTGTTTCTCTCTTTGTAAACAATCCTGTTCACTAGTAAGCTGTGATTGTCAGAGCTACGCAATTGGCCATCTCAGCAGCAGCACCCAACACAATTCACTTTAATCAGATTGTATTAAGATTAGCACACATGATTAAATGCTAATATTAAACAACCTGACTGTATAGCACTGAACTTAATCACTGTTGATAGTACAGGAAGTCTGAGTTTTTTCTTTGGCTAGGTTTTCGCATGCTGGAAATGTAATTTGACTAAGGAAATTGCTCTTTTTTCTTCTTTTTTTTAAGGGAATGATTTTTTAGAAGTTATGCCTCTGTTTTAAGAAAGAATATTGCTTTGATAGCTGTTTTAATGCGGATCTTGTGGTTAATGTGCGATTTAGACTAAATCTGGTATAGATAATATGTAATTCAGAGGAAGGCTAGCTCATTGTTTGACGTTTACCTTTAAGCCAATAGATATCGACCTGATTCTGTGCTGGCGAGGTGCTTGTGCTTTAGCATTTAGGCTTAATTACCTATAACATGAGGACATCTGTGTGACTGTGTGTGTCTTTCTGATAATCTGGGTTAAGAGATTAACCCGAGACGAGCAAGAGGAGCCAAACATGGACCAAAACGATGGTGGGATAAAGAGAATGGTGGAGAGGTGGAGAACTGCAGCCTCTCACATAACCTAATATCAGATCCCCAAAAACAGTTTCAAGTAACACGTGTTAACAGCTTAAGATGTTTTCTAGTTTGTAGTTCCTTTATAGTAGAGAATGTTTTTGCTTGTTTTATTATTTTGTATTGTATTATATATTTGTTTTAATATATAATTTTAATAAGATAATTAACACTTTACAGTAAGGTTCCATTTGTTAACTAGTTAACCACATTACAAAATACTTCTAAAGCATTTGAAGAGTTCAGATGCAAAAGCCTCTAAGTGCCATTTGAAATTATCATTCTTAGAATTATCATTTTTTATCAAGCTTGTATATTTAAGTTCAGTGATTTCACTTAAATGGCAACGATAATTACCTATTAATTGTTATTTAAGTGAAATTACTGAACTTAAATATACAAGTTTGACAAAAATCATCATTAAAGAAGAAAATTTCAAATGGCATTTAGAGGCTTTTGCATCTGAACTCTTCATTTATTCATTTTAATGTTAATTTACTAATACATCAGTAAAACCAAAGTTTTATAAGTTAATATTATGAAATGATCAGAGCAAACATGACCTAAAAATGCATTAACTAATGGGACTTCATTGGAAAGTTTTCCCTTAATATTTAGCAGTTCCAATATCCAAACGTATTAGAATGAAACAAACATCAATTTCCTTGTCTTTTTTTTAACAAAAAAAGATACGTTTTTAAAACAATTATGACCATCTAACATTTTAAACTTTCTAAATTGCAAGTTCTTGATGTTGATGAAATTACAGAGTAGCAGATAATTTATTTTTATGTTTTTGCTTGTTTTAAATATGCAAACCCTCTGTGTGTAATCTGACACTGCAGATTGCGGCTTTTGTTTGCGCAAATCAATTCAATTCAAGCAGACCAAAAGAAAAGAGTGCGGAGAGGAGGAGAGGGGTTTGTCCACTGAGAGTCCCTCGTGTGCCCCGCCCACTGCCCCCCTCCCCCTCCCGGGACTGAAGACAGGAGCGCAGGGGACAGATCTGAAGTTGGCGGATGAAGGAATTGGGTGAGAGGGAGGGGGTCAAATCTAGGACCGCCCCCAGGACAGCTCCGGGCCGCGAGGATCCTTCAGCATGCTGACATATGCTCAACACCTCTCTGTCGTGCATGTAGCGGACTGCTGCTTCCAAGAGCGGGATGCCAACCTTTTCACCTGCAAGATGGGCAACACTCAACCCTCACCGCTCCAGTCTTCGGCCCTGGATCCAACCCAGACCCCCAGCAGCAGGAGCGAGTGCGGCATCAGACGCAGGCTGGCCTCGAAGGTCCACCAGAGACCCGAATCACTGTGGACCCCTAAACCAATGCTAAGAGTGGAGGGCAAAGGATCACAAGGGGACACACTCACTCGCTCTCAGTCCTGTTGCAAGAGGAACTCTTTATCTTGCTTTCCCTGTGAGTAAAAGGCAATATTTGTATGGTTTTGAATGTTGAAATAGGTTGGCTAGTGTCATTCTAGAGAATTCAGTGGTTAGTTTAGTTTGATATGAATGGAAAAGTCCAAATAACAGTCCAATGGCAACTTGACAGCACTGAATATGTGTTGAAAAGGTTATTTAAAGAGATCTCACCCACATATGATGTAGCAATCTTGTATGACTTTCTTTTTTTGTGGAACATAAAAGAAGATATTCTGAGAAATGTGAATACAAAAACTGATTAGGCAGCACTTTTTCTGAAGTTTTACAACTTCTACGTTGCTTTAGTGACTGTGCTTGCTTGTGTCAGAACATACCGCGTCCGCTGTCATCGTCTTTGGTGTGACTGCTTTTGTCTGAGGCGTATAAGCCAATCGACGCACAGATTGTTCTGTTAAGACTTTGTGACCTTTGACCTTTAGAGATGTGACTGAATATCTTTGGCTTGACCCCTTGGGGCCCCTTCTCTTCCTGTCCTTAATAAGGTTAGCTTCATTCACTCAGTATCACGCAGAAGGCCATTTATTGATCTTTCATAGCATCACACATATGGAAGGTTGGCCAGTCATGATTATCCGATCGATCAATTGAGCGATTCTAAAGGTTATAGTATGAAGTGTGCTGGAAAAGTCAAGTGCGAAAGGTGAGAGAAATGTATTTATGATGTAGCTGTTTAAGCCCATTTGGAAGAGCCTTTAATCATTCATAGTGTTTAGTTGTCTAGATAGGCTCTTTAAACATGTGTTTGCATCATGTATTGATTGTCTATAATGAGTCATATCAGATGCTCAGATACAGTAAGATAAGAAGCAGAAGAGATCTGACACAGATGCCCATGGGAACCCGTGACAATAGGAAACAGCTGACTGACCTATCCTGATTCTGATGGAGGGGACAGAACTGACCCAGATACAGTGTCCCCCATCACCTCAAGTCAATTACTATCTGAGGAAACGGGACGGAGAGGTGAAGAGGGGAACAATGAATGAGTGTGAATGGGCTTCAGTTTGAAAGTGTGATATGAAAGATGGAGATACTTTATAATTCAGGTTATAAAAAGGACAAAAAAGACTTTAAAGGAGGTTTAAGACATACTGTGTGATTGAAGCTGTATAGAGATAAATGGACATGCCAGTGACTACAGAAAAAGAACATTTGTTTGGGAAAAAAAGCTTTGAGCCATACATATTAGCTTCACAAACACAATACGTTATGCCTGTTTTCTGCATAGTGAATGATAATATGATCAAATCTCACATTAAAGTCACAATGAAATGGATGTAGCAATCTTTTCTTGTGACTTAAATCCAAGTGTAACAGATTACTGAAAAGAAAAAAAATGTAGGGTTTGGTTCTATGTATCGGTTGTTGATTTTTAGATGTGAGCATTGCACTCAAAAGTGTAGTCAGATGAACGCAAGCTTGTAGGCGGGGGTTTAAGCAGATTAAATGATTGGAGAAGTCCTGCATACATCACCTGGGAGAAGTCTTTCATTGATTAGACATAACAACTTAAGGTCAAAATATTCTTTAAAAATTTAACATGCACGGTTGAATTGCTCACAATAAGGTCTATAACATGCATTTAGAAAATAGAAATTAGCTGAATTCTATTTTAATGCACTTAGTATGTAAAGATGAGACATTTGACTTGGGCCATTAAGCATCCACCTAGTACCCACCCATAAGACTCTAGTAAATTATTCGGATAGGCTGCATAGCATCGCCCTCGCAACATTGTGATATCTTTTGCACAGACAATAGTACTCAACTCATGTTTACTTTAGACTGTTTTTTTGATTTAACAAATGTATTAAAAAATATACATTTAAATATTTACTGCATGGGCTGTTGAGGTCTAATTGTTTCTTATCAAGAAAGGTGCTCAGTGTCTGTAGAGTTTAGTTTTAAAGTTGATCTGGGTTGCTCTAGTGTAATTGTAGAGCTGATGGTCTGAGCTAATCTATTGTGACAGCTCAAGATGCTCCGCAGATCAGCTCTGCTTTGTGTTTAGCATACAACTGTCATGCCCTGCTGAATTAACAGTCTTCGTATAGCTTACACTTTAGGTTTGTCAATAACATTTGGACAAAAAATGTTGTTGTTTAAAAATGTAATTAATACATTTACAGTTCAAAGTGTAAGTTGAAGTTGTTTTAAAATTAACTTACATTTTTAACCCAACATTTGGGTTTTAGTCCATATTTGACCCAAATTTGGGTTGAAACAACCCAGCATTTTTATACGTATACGTGTAAACTCACACTCTGTCTCTCTGTCCTCTCTTGCTTCTCTTTTGGCAGTTATTTTTCTTCCTTTCTCTGAGTCTTGTATTGTTCTGTGACACTTGTCATGGATGAAGTAGAGTTACAGTATAAGACACTGAGCAGGTGTTTCACTGATCTCTGCTAAGCCGAGCGCAAGCAGTGTGGCCAGTGGTTGGTCAATTGTTCTGTATATCCTCTCAGGGGACCGACAGAAACTGGCAGGAGCGGACACTGAATAATGTTTAAAGAGATTCATTTCTCAGAGGAGTTGGAAATCGGAGCCAACAGGCATTGTTGGCAGAAGCGATGAGAAAATCATAGAAGATGGATACCATGGAGAATCTGCGAGACTGGTGTACAGTAGATAGCCAAAGCAAAATACTGTCCATAAAGTGTTACAGAGTAGGGTTGGTTGTTAAACGCTAACAACAATTTTCTTCGATACAGTTATAACAAAAGTGTGATTAAAATGATAAAAGCGGAACGAAACAGCACTGTTTGAACCGTGCCACACTGACCATTTATCTGCTTGGCTCGAACGCCAGCGCAGTGTGAGTTTACTCGCTGATCGGTCTCCATCACAAGACCACTATGAGATCCAGTGGGAAGCACTTAAATTCTGTGAAGAACATTGTCTCGGTGATTCAAAAACTAGTTTAAACCAGATAAAACAGCACTGACAAACAGGAGAAACATTGGGATTCGGCTTTTGCGTTCTACAGTCGCCATTCATTATGTGTACTGTGGCGAGCAGGACGGGGCTAGGGCTGCGGGAGAACGGCGCAAGGCCGGTGGCGTGATTACTGATGAGCAACACCTTTGAGACGCACCGGTCTCGTATCTCTCACGGAGGAGCGGGAATTTTCTCATCAACCGATCACTTGTTTAGCGTTCATGTAAACACTACATTCAGATTCACCAATCGGAATGAATTCAGTTAGATTGAAACAAAAGGTGCGCATGTAAACAATGAATGGCGACTGCAGAAAGCAAGTCTTTTTAGCCTCTGGCCAAAAAAATGACGATTTTTGCACCATTGGACGATTTTTTTACAGAGAAAAAATACATAAATCTCTCGTCTCAGGGGGATATGAGGGTGGAAATCACGGTGGTTTGAAAATACTACAGGTTTCCTACTAATACAAAGCTTAATGCTAAATCCTGAAGTATCCCTTTAATGTTTTTGTTTAGATTGCATGCTAACTCATTCTACTGTCAAATGTGTTTTTCTAAGAGACAAAACACATAATATTATTAATATTGCAGCCTGCACTGCAAACTGTGCCGAAGAATGTTCTACCTCAGATTTGTGAGATGTTCTCCTGTGTTTGTGATGTTCTGACTATAAAGAGTAGTTTAAACCACAATTAACCGTCTAGTTTCTACAACTTTCACTCAGCATTCAAAATCTACCTTTGAACTTAGAAGAAAAATTTGACATTTATCGGGATAATTATTGATATCGACGGATCTAGGCCACCACTTTATTATTATAATCATCATCCAGTTCCTAGAGGATGATTATGATTGTGAATGAGTCCCTGGATTTATCCAGCATTTGTCTGTTTAGCATCATTTGGGACTCCAATATAAAAGCATGTATTGGCATCATTAGCGTGCTCATCCTGGCCCCAGCGGCCACCTCTGGGCAGATTAAGGATGACTGACTGCCCTGATGACCATCAGACCCCTGCTTAAGGAGGCCAAAGTTATTTTGGTCCGTTGCTATTGTTTGCAGAGGTCCTTGTATCCTTAGTCTCAGTGAGGAATTGTGGGTAGCCTTAGCCCCTTGCTGTGAATTATGAATACAAAAGGCTTCGTCTCTACCCTGCCTAACTAACTCTTACAGTTCAGTTCTGCAGCATGACAAAAGCACTTTGTTAATCGTCAAATCCCCTCAGGCATGCACATATAACCCCTGCTGATGGCAGAACTGGGACAAAAGAAACCTCATTGCTTATGTTACCATTCCTTAAAGACAGGTGGATTCTCTTACTCCTTTCCTTTTTTTCATCTCCCTCTCTTTCTGTCCCATTGCCTTTCTCTCTTTCTGTCTTTCTCCCACCCCCACCTCTTTCAACATAATGTTTCCCTCCCTCATTAAGAGTAGGGGTGGACCCACTCAACTGTAAAGAAGTGTCACTGTGTGAGGTCAGTGTCCTGTGTTTTTTGAGGACTGAGAGCTGTCAATCATTGTGGAAGGCTGCTGCTTTTGTTTTTAGATGACAAGAGTTTCTTAATTGTTAATGTTAATGGCACTACATACTTACGGTTACAACAAACTCTAACCCCAAGTATTAAACACTGTGTCTAACTGTCTATGGCCATGAATGATACCTAAAATTGTATGACTTTTTAAGGTGAGATATTATTTTTAACCAATCATACTTATGATTTTTGTACATTGGATAATAAACAGGGCAAAATGACACGACAGGTCACCACTAACAATTAAGAAACATCTATGGGAAACACTTCAATAGTTAATTAATAAATTGTAGCGATGTAATGGTGGGACCCCACCCTACATTTGGAACATCCAGAAGACCCTGGCTACTGCATACAATGGCCTTACAACCAAAGACTTACAGGGTTGCAACAACATGAGAGTGAGTAATTAATGAGAGAATTTTGGGGTGAACTATCCCGTGAACTGACATTGAAGTAAACACAGGTGTATGTGAGTGGTTTTAGGGCCATTGCTATGCAGTAGCTAGGGTCTTCTGGATGTCCCTAGGGTTTTTGAAGTGGGTGGCCAAGTCAAAAGAGCCCGCCCCTTAAGTCTCTATGATACTCTATTTCATAGTTCTCAATATAAATCCATATTTTCTTTTAGTTTTTTTTTTTTTTTTTTTTTTTAAGAAATGGCACCGGAATGGATATTTTTGGGTGAACTAACCCTTTCAGTTTTGAATCAGATGTGAATCTTAAAACTAAATGTTTGAGTGGTCTATTCATCACAGGCTTGGCACTTTAGTCACTGCATCTGTAATGGGTCCTAAATTAATTAACTTTAGGGAGCATCTACATATGGCTCTTTGTATTGTGTGTTGGTTGAGGGTGACAGGAGGTCACTACTGTCATGTTGAGACTGGAATGTAATTGTGTGTGTGTGTGTGTGTGTGTGTGAGAGAGAGAGATTCAAACGGCTCACTCCTGCTCTCATACACTTCTATCACATTAGTGCCTCTCCATCATGATAAGACTGGGTCTAACTGAGTCCTTTGGCCTTGTTTGGTTTAGTTTAGATACTAATTGGGCCTGCTGCTCCATCATGGCAGCTGTAATTAAGTTTTGGTTGGCTGATTAATCGCTTTAGGGGATTGAGGGTTAAGACTAGTTTTATTTAGTGCTGGACATCAGGTGTTTGCGGAGTAGAAAGAGGGAGAAAAAACAAATGATGTATTTGAAGTTAAAGTGATTTCCAAGCATAGAAAAAATCTTGGGAATTAATAAAATCACAAAAAGTGATTGGAAAATCATTGATCAAAATGTGTGGCCAGTGATGTTTATTGATCACTTTTTTATGCCTTGCAAACCTAAATGTTGTTAATTCAAAATCATTGTTTAAAACATTGTTTGTTAGTACTGGTTGGGAAAAATGCAGCAAATATACAGAATTAATGGCACCCCTGGTAAATATGATCAAAACTGGCTGTAAAAAAATAAATCTGCATTGTTTATCCTTTTGATCTTTCATTCAAAAAATTGCCAAAAATCTAATCTTTTATTGAAGTAAAAGAATTAAAAGCACATTATGAAATAAATGTTTTTCTCCAAAGCATGTTGGCCACAATTGTTGGCACCCTTTTATTAAATACTTTTTGCAATCTCCTTTTGCCCAGATGACAGCTCTGAGTTTTCTCCTATAATGCCTGATAAGTTAAGAACACCTGACCAGAGATCAGAGACCATTCTGAGGAGGCCAATATCATTCTGAGAATGACTGCATATGTATATTATATGGGCCAGTGCCCATGCCAGCAGCCAAACTCCTTATTGTTTAGCCTTGATCAGTTTTGTTGTGGTTTTTTTTTCTCCACAGATACAAACACTGAACCAAACTGTTGTATCCATCTCTACCTGTCTCTTGTTTCAGGTCTGTTAGTCGTTTCACAGCACACTACAGTACGTTTCTTCTGTGAGCAAGGTGTCAGGTAATTAGGTTGCAGGTCATCTCTAAGCAGAGGGCTCAGATTCAGAGCATGAGGTCTGACAGGCACCACATTAATTGATCGGTTCCCCAAAGCCGTATGTCTTAAATGTGCTAAATGACTTTAGACGAAAGGTCAACAGAGGTTAAAAGGCTGGGACAGGCTACTTTCACCCACCATTAGAGATAATGGAAATGAATTATTTTGGATAATTTATACAACTGAATGCCAGGCCAGTCCTCATGGCCATGGAAAACAAACCTGTTCTTTTTTGTTGCACTGATTTGTCAGTGTATCTGATTCAGTCTTCCATTATTCACTTTTCATTTTCCATTCAGCTCTAGGTTAGGTTGTATTACAGTAAAAGTCTCCAGTTTACATGTCATTTGTTGAAGACACACATACACACACACACCTCAGTAACAGGATTTGGAAGCAGACAGGTGAATCAACAGCTGCTGATTTAGCTTGAGCTCAATCTTTAATTAAGTCTCATTAACTCTGATAAATAGGTCTGCCTGTTGACCACCATTTTATTCATCTGGCCACATAAAAGCTCGTAGGCTTTGTTCACACTGCACACAGGTCTGCACATAGACAATATCTGATACATCAGTTGCTGTCAACTGATTTTAATTTGTCACGGAGCAACATGACATGGTCTATAAGCTTAGTGTTTTAGTCCAAGCTTTAGTCCAACCATACAAAGACCTTTTATCTTACTGTGAAATTACATATAGTGAATTATAGAAAATCGCTACAGGTTGGGATCTTTGAATGCAAGTCTAGGCTAAATGATACGGTTCATAACAGCCTCGTTTGGCTCAGAACTCTGTGGCTCCTCAGAGAGTTGTTATGAAATAAAAGATGAATGAAGAGAATATAAGAATAGAAGGATTTACAGTGAGCGTGTCAAAGATGGGATACATGAGCCCTATTAAATGTTGCTCTCTTAATGCTGCTTGGTCTGGACAAATTCTCAAGTATTGTTCATATATGCCAAGCATGAAATGAATAGAGTGACTGCGCTGGAAACTTGACTTACAGAATGAGCCATTTAGAGGAGAGTAAAAGTCAACTGAAAGTTTTGTTCAGACCTATTGTAACCACTAGATGGCGCTGCTTATACAGTGTTTCATGACACCTCTGCTGTTGGAAAGGCTCATTGCAAATATTTTAAACGTAACATTAACTTTATTATTTACATTGTCATTGACATTGTCCAACATTTATTATTCAGTTTCTTAGTACTGTTTATTTATATACTAATACTGTTTATTAATATTTTGAATTATCTTTAATTTAAGATTTAGTAATTTTATGTACTTTTGCAAAAAAAAAAAAAATTATAAATCTTTTATATAGCTTTAATTAAAAGTTGTAGTTTTTATTTGTTTTATGATTAGTACTTTTAATGCTTCGACTATATACTGAATTCAGCAAGAAATTATTATAATTAGATCAACCTACGAACTAACACATAAAAAATAAAAAACATACTGCTATTTGCATTCGGTGTTGCAAAGATGTAAACCTATTTGGATACAGAGAATTGTGTTTGTTGTTAAAGAGGCCCGCCCTCTCAAAGGTAATCCCGAAAGCGTTTTAAAGTTCAATATTTGATCAGTGAATTACCCAGACTCCTTTGGGAGTCCTCGGAGGGAGAGGCAGGTTATAAAAGTGGTCGTAGGATCTATATGAAATGAACTCTGTTTTAACATCTCTGGTGCTTCATCATATTGATAGGACACAGGAGAGGAGGAGGAGGGGAGGATTTGAGTGATTTTGAGCCCCTTCTTTCATCTTGCCCTGCATAATTCAGAGGGAGGACAGGTTTGTGGGATAGGATTACTGGATATACAAACCCCCTTTACACAACCCCTCACCATTGAGCTTGCACTTGAGGGTCTACTTCCACTTAACGGAATGAGTCTTTTCAAATTCAGGGGTCCTCAAAAATGCCTATTTGAATATTTTCTCTGCTTCAAGATGGCTAAATGATAGCCTTGTCGGTAAATGAGCATAAATGGTAATGATGGATAATTAAGCACTATGTATTTTAATGTGGAGTGAAAATCTGCAGCACTATCATGGCTTCTGTCATGTCTCTTACTTATTAAAAGCCTGTTAATTTGCTCATCCCCATGCTCATGCTTCCATTAAGAGTCTCTATGGACTGATCCGTAATTGTTATCTCTCCCAATTTTCCTCTTTATATTTGTCTCTACCTATGTGTGTGAGTGTGTGTCTGTCAGTGTGTGTTAATAATGCAGCATATTTATGGATCGCCGATCTCTCATGTTAATGACAAAAGGGATAGATTGGTGTCCCGTTGGTGCATCCTGGCATCGTCACGTCCTGTTTCCACAGCAACAGTGACTCCATCTTCTCCCTGAGGCTGAAGTCTCAGTGGAAATTGAACTAAAATAATGTTGCTAATCCCTCGCATGGTTGAATTTGACTAATTGGCTGTTATATTTCTCATTTTCTCCCTGCTTGTTCGTTTTTGCAAAGTTTCATCAATTTAAAGTGCTCTGTTACTCCTGGCAAATTAATTTTGTTGTTCATCAAATCCCGGGGTTTGTCCAGAATCCGATGAAGTTTGAACTCCGGATGCAGACTGACTTAATCATGCACCATTTCTCTCCATCGACTACTGGTTCCTGCCTATAGTGACAAATATGGGTCATTTTGCTTCAGTACATATATACCCCCATCCCCAGAGATCATGATTACGAGCTCTTTTACAAGGAAATCTAGCTCCATGCTTCTTATGGTGCTTTTCCACTGCTGGTACGGTTCAGCTCGGCACGTTTCGGCTCGCTTCGCTTTTCCACTGCGTGGTACGACTTGGCTCGGCACGGCTCTGTTCGGTTCGCTTTAGCTCAGTTTGCTTTTCCACTGCAGTTAGTACCGCTTCAAAGTGGGTGGGATAGTCTGACCGTTATTGTTTATCCGCTACTCGGCAACCAATGAGAGCAACGTCTGCACTTCGCCCACTGACCACGATTCAGCCATTTCTTTTTTGGATGTTTTTTTTTAGTTCTTTTTTCTTCAAGCAAGTCAAGCTAGTTTTAAAACAGATGCTACAGCGGTGGCTGTTACTGGCTATTTAAATCTAGCGTGTTTGATGTCTCGCAAATACAATGGCGCTGGTAGTGGCGATTCTGACCAATCAGTGATATGCAGTGTGTTCACGTCACATTTTAGTATCGGTACGGTATGCTTGGTACCTCAAAAGAGGTGGTACCATTTAAAGCGAGCCATACCGTACCTTACCATGCAGTGGAAAAGCACCACACGTGAGTCGTACTGAGCCGAGCCGTACCGTACCATGCAGTGGAAAAGCGCCAAAGCGTGCCGTACTGAACCGTGCCGTACTGTACCATGCAGTGGAAAAGCGCCACTATTGTCTCCTAATCAGGCCTAGCCATCCTGCAGCTCATTGCTTTTGACGCTCTTCGATTTCGGCTCACCCTTATTGGGTCAGTGTTGATTGGCTGGGCAACATTTGCTTGGTTGGATGAGCATTGGCCATTGTGGAGCGAAGTACTGTAGGTTAAATTCACCTTTTCCATTACATTAACTCAGACTAGCACCTTACCAACTCCTGATGATCCATTAATATGCTGCAGCTAATAGTGACAAACCTGAAAGTGAAAACTTAAGGTGCCCTTTTATTTTTAAATATTCACTACCATTATATGCATTATATGGTTCAAAGGTGATAGTAGACATTTATATTCTTACAACAGATTTCTATTTCAAATAAATGCTGTTCTTTTGAACTTTCTATTAATAAAATAAATCTGAAAAATGTTTAGTATATTCCAAAAAAAAGCATTAAGCATCATAAACAAGTGTTTTCTTGAATCTATAATCTTTTAGTCTGTGCTGTATTCTGTTGATGCATGAACAAAACTACATCTCAGTTTTAACTATATGTGCTTATTATTATATTATTATTATTATATTATATCAAGTTTCAATGATTAATTGATTTTTAATTTATTATTTTCGGTTTTCGGCCAAGTGCGTCCTGAATTTTCGGTTTTGGCCCAGAATTTTCATTTCGGTGCATCCCTAATTATAAGAAATATTTCTTAAATATTAAATCAGTATATTCAAATGAGTTTTGAAGGATAATGTCACAAACAGATATTTTCAGTTGTAATATTTCACAATAGTTTTACTGTATTCTTCATACATAGCCTTGGTGAGCTTAAGAGACTTCTTTCAGAAACATTTGAAAATGTTATGTATATTGTATATCAGTTATAATGCACACTGTGGTTAATTTCATGATCCTACTGTAAAATGTAATTACATCTTTTTCAAACACAGTTTTATTTCAAAGAATAGTCTTGATCTGTAATATGTTTTTGAATTTGTCCCACATATCAAAGCAAATATCACATGTGCATTTGCAGGACGGTCTTTGTCTCAATCTTTAATTTAATCAGGACTAGACAGAACACGCGACTTGTCCACCCTGATGAATTCAATGAGCTGCATTAGAGGTTGATCATGTGATGAGACAAGCAAACAGTCTTTGAAGCATCAAATTGACATACTGTTCCCATGACCTTTTACAGCCAGCATCTCCACCTATTGCATTTACTTTACAAAAGGCTTGAGACAGAGACTGCTTTCCAATTATTTGACCTGTCGCTCAAATCCATATCGCAGAAGACTTAGTTAGACGGAGGTGTGTGTGCATGTCTGATGTGTCCTGAGACGCCCCAGTGTGTGTGAGGTTCACTTGTTTCCATGCATTCTGCCTCATCTAATTCTCTGTACTCTGTGCATTAGGGAAACAGAGAGCTTTGTGTACTTTGGCAGGTCATCGCAATGGAACATCTTCAGCTGATGAGGTGCCATGAGACTAGTGCTCAAACTGAAGCTTTTCTTCAGTAATGGCTCCCCTCAGACAGCTGCTGTACATGGGGTCCACAAGCACGTGCACAAATGCTAAACATGTTTATGCATTTGACAGATGTTTTTAAACATGCATTCCAATTTTTATTATGTATGTGTGGTCCCTGGGTATTTAACCCTATGCTCTACTAGTTGAGCTCCAGGAACCCCAAAACATTAGCCTGGGAAAACCCAGACAACTTCCGGCAAATTTAGATTTGCTCTGAAAGTTAGTCTGGCAAAGAACCCATTTCCAATACGTCAAAATCTCAGCCCCAATCAGAAACGTTGGGGCGGGCTTTATATGATGACGACAGCCCTGGGATTTTGAAGCAGATTTTGTAGCCTACATTACGAAGATGGATGCCGCCGTTGAATATCACTAGTTCGAATCAGCTATCACATCTGTTTTAAGCGATTTGAACGTTTCCTTTTTGTTAAAAACCAGCAAAGAACAACACCCGGAGATGTTTCTCCGCCGGCCACCGCTCTGCATACGTCATCTCCTTCATCGCTCTGATTGGTTTAAAGTCTACCCGCGACGTTCGTTGGTGACGCCACTTTGGAAATGATTTGTCTATGACGCTTTGCCAGACCATAACTCAGTTACAACTGAGAATGGTCTGGTTTTAACCAGGCTACCAAAACATAAACTACTACTCAAAAGTTTGAAGTCAGTAAGTTTTTTTGTTTTAGTTTTTAAAGAAATTGATACTTTTATTTAACAAAGAATTGATCAAAAGTGGGAGTAAATACATTGAAAAAGTTACAAAAGATCTCTATTTCAAACCAATGCTGTTCTTTAATCAAAGAAAATTTAAAAATCATTTTCATTTTCAAATATAATCATCAAAAAA
This sequence comes from Pimephales promelas, assembly GCF_016745375.1. The sequence goes on along the minus strand of NW_024121432.1, from coordinate 13,992,504 downwards.
AACGTATTATGGTTTCCACAAAAATATTAAGCGGCACAACAGTTTTTAACGTGTAATAATACGAGATTTTTCTTGAGCACCAAATCGGCATATTAGAATGATCTCTGAAGGATCATGTGACACTGAAGACTGAGAGTAATGATGCTGAAAATTCAGCTTTGCAATAAATAACATTTTAAAACTTCTTACCGACCCAAAACTATTTACGAGTATATCATGTTAAATGGAGAGAAATGGGTTATTGCCTTTTAATATTATTGAAACAGAAAGGCACAAATAAATTTCAGTCTGCCCTTAAATCTCCCCGCAAAACAGACAGAATTACGGCTCTCTCCATGTCTGAACAAAACTGCCTTAGTGTCCAAACAAATGTCTCTAACGGATCTAACTCCTCAGAGAGAAACTCGCTGAAAAGACTTTGTGTAAGGGGGACACATTAACAGCTACCCACCCGCTGTCCTGTAAAAAAGCAAATTGCTGGCCATTGCACGCCTGTTTGTGTTTAGAAAACGTACTGTTGTCGTCCTTATTTATAGCCAGCCAGGGTGGTTATTCTCTTTTAGACAAGAAAACAGAAACAGAGGCCAAATATAATTCCTGGGGTGCAGGAAGCTGATTGGTATGGAAGCTTGTTTCCGCCATAGAATGAAAAATATAAAAGGTAATTGCGACTTTTTATCTCACAATTCTGGCTTTTTTTCTCACAATTGCGAGTTTACTTTTTGCAATTCTGACTTTATTTCTCAGAATTGTGAGTTGGAAAGTCAGAATTGCGAGATATAAAGTCAGAATTATGTGATATAAAGTCGCAATTGCGAGATATAAAGTCAGAATTGTGAGATGGAAAGTCGCAATTGCGTGATATAAAGTTGCAATTGCGAGATATAAAGTCAGAATTGCAAGATATAAAGTCAGAATTGTGTTAAAAAGATTTAAACTATTCTGAGGGGGAAAGGTTAGTCTTTTTTCTCCTTAGAATTGGCCTGATAAGTCGCAATTGCGAGTTTATATCTCACAATTCTGGGAAAAGATGTCAGAAGTTTGACATGTAAACTCACAATTATGTGTTATAAAGTCAGAATTGTGAGATAAAAAGTCGCACATCTGTCTTTTTTTTTCTCAGAATAGCGACTCTATATCACCCAATTCTGACTTTATATCTCGCAATTCTGACTTTATATCTCACAAATTGTGACTTTATATCACACAATTCTGACTTTATATCTCGCAATTCTCACTTTAGATCACACAATTCTGGCTATATCTCGCAATTCTGACTTTATATCTCGCAATTCTGACTTTATATCTCGCATTTCTGACATTATATCACGCAATTCTGATTTTATAACACGCAATTGTGAGATAAAAAGTCGCAATTGTTTTTTTCTTTTTTTCTTTTCAGTGGCGGAAACAAGCTTCCATAGATTGGACATAAGTGAAGGCAAAAAAAAATAAAAAAATCACACAATAGTAGGACTACATTTGGTTATTTTTAGTAATCATTGGAATCATTTTATTTTTTCTGGAAAAAATCATTTCCTCTATCTCAGTTTAATTTTATATGCAGATATAAGTGTAAGCAACTGTAAACAAGTGGTTTTCTGGTAGTAAAATATAATTATATATTTAATTAATCTGGTTAATGGGTATAATTTTTCTTCTTACACTTTTTAAAAACTTTTTTGATAATTTTATATGAACATTTCCTCAGAGAGACTATTGCACATTTACTTAATTCCTATAGGAGTTTCTCAGGAGTTTCCCCACACACTAACTAGTGATCTGAATACATTTTGTGTGATTTTTAATTCATAAAGAAGCCGCCTCATTACTCGCAACACCTAATGTTCTCCCCTCCTTTCTGATCTTCCCTCCCCCTCTTTGAATTTTGTTTTATTGCATCTCTCTTTCATGCTCAGCTTTTCTGTGTTCTCACCAAGGTGTGGCTTTCTGAACGACTCCACTTCAAAGGGAATCATTTTTCTTTTCATTGTGCATCTCTGGTTTTTCTCCCTCCTTTTTTGTCAGAACTTTATTCATCTCATCAGTTCGGATGGCGTTTGCTGTCTATTGAAGGTTCCCCTCCCTCAGTTAGTTTGTACGTTATGTGTGCTTTATTCGGCCTTGCTTTAACCATTAGACGTTCGTTCTCGTTGACGATACAATAGCGGGGAATGCCTTCACTGAGAGGCCCAAGCCTTTTATTCATCACAATGCTTGACCTTTTATACACACACTCTCTTGCAGACACGCTACGGCCCGACATTGGCTTGAGTCTTTTTAGGACACAACACAATACATCTCTACTCCTGCATGAACACAACTGGCTTGAGGAAACTTCACATGGGATCGGTGGAGTGTCAAACACTCGAGTGCTCTGTCTGGATGTTTCTGTCGTCCTAGCAGACCAGTCCTCTGTTAACAAGCCTTATCTGCAAATCAAACTAAATGCTAATAAGCCCAGGCCTGATTTCAAACGCTTTCCAACCCCGCAGCCTTTTATTGCCCTTCTTTCAGAACCAAGTTGGCGATGTTTGTGTTTATGCAGATTTCTCTTGTCTCTCATGTGTGGCAGTAGACGGTTGATAAGTGTTTTACTGCTACTGTGTCTCAAGGTGAGGGATTGAGTGATTTGTTATGGGTAAATACACAGTGTTTGGGATCTGAAGCAAAATTAGAATTACATAGAGTGTGTGTGTGTGTGTGTGTGTGCGCACAGATGTTTTGCATTAACAAAAGATTTACTTGTGTTGATGACCTCATCAGCTCTAGGCTTCCACTGTGACTACTGAATTTTATTTATTTTCATTATTATTATTTATTGAGTCTTCATAGTCATGGTCTCCCTATATTTAAATGAAGACAATTTTAAAGTACTTATTATTAAGTGTGACTTAACTTATTAATAAGTGTGATTATTTTTCATTTTTCTTTTATATATACTGTATATCATTATTTAAATGTTAAATTACATTTTCATTTAGATTTATTATATTATTTCTTAGTATAATAAATAGTATATATATTTACCTATGAAACATATATAGCATTATAATAAAAATGATAAATAGAAATATATTAATAAAATAGAAGATTTTTCTATCTTAAATTCTTAAAATAGAAAAATAAAAATATTTCTATTTTTATTAATAGAAATATATTAATAAAATAGAAAAAAATAATCCCATTAAAGGGATGCTCCACACAAAAATAATCATAAATAATTCTCTAAGTATTTACTTACACACATACACACACAAAGATTTTGGAAAAATAATCCACATTTGAGTATTGTCGCAACTGCACAAACAACCGTCACTTCTTGCACGCTCACAACCTGCTTACATCAGGCTTTACAGAATCTTTTTTGGATGAGAATCCCTTTAATGAACATTACAATTATTCTAGAGAGCAGATATACAGACTGCTAGTAAATATGGTCGCCAGTGTCGTGATCTGAGCATGTGCATCTCACAGTGTGTAGTTTCTCTAGCTCTTTCTCTTGCTGAAGTTGCAGGTCACTCAATAAAACAAGGTAGACAAAAGTTATAAATGAGAAAAATGAATGTGTATAACTGTTAGTCTTTGAGAGTTGTTTGATTGTGTGTCAGAGGGAATGTAGCTCTCTGTCATTAAGACTGACTTTGAAGAGAAGAAAACAATCTTTCTAGCTAACCTGCAATTATATGTGGATTTATGTGCATGTGCTCTTCTGCTTGATCTCTAACTTCTCTGAAATCCTGATGCTGCAGTGTGTCATTAATTCTGCTTAAAGTTCAAAGGATTAGCCATAACACTTATTTGTGGATCAAATAAGGTTTCATAGCCTGCAAAAACAGAAGACCCCAACTTTCTCTCTTTACTCCAGACTACTTGACTGCAGATTGAAAATGCAGAATATTTGTATTAGTTGTGTTAGAGTATCAGTGACAGCTGTGTTTGTGTTCAGAATGTGAGAGCTGACCTCAGTAAACCGCTGAACAAACACTCTGAACAGGTTCAGTGCTGGCATGAGGTCTCCTCGTACCTGCCGCACTCTGTTTCCCTTTTTCTAAAATGAATCAGACAAATGCTTTTAAGATCAGACCAACAAGCCCACGGGACAGGATTTAAGGGGAAAGAAGAGGAAAAATCAATAGGGATTACGTTAATAAGCACCAAAAGCAATGGCAGGAGAGTGAATGAGAAATGGGGGAGGATAGAAGTTTTTGAGAGGACAGAGAAATGGGCGAGATGAACAGTGTTATGCATAAAGTAACGCAAGTTAACAAGTAACACAAGTTAAGTAATCTGATTACTTTTTTTAATAACTAGCTAAAGTAATGCATTGCTTTTAAGTTTACAACAAAATACCAAAATAATAAAGTTACCTTTTCAAACAAGTAACACAAGTTACTTTTTTCCCGTTTATTGACTTTCACTCTCCCATCCCCATGTTTAGAGAAATTGTGAGTAATGCAGTGGGGTTGAACACGATGGTTCTTGTAGTTCTATAAGTGTGAAAAAGCTTCACTCATCTCACTTGCACGAAAACAGATTCAGTATTCCTCAAAATGAATAAAATCAAAATGCAAAATTAGGATATTATGCAAACCTGCAATAATTGAATATGTTTAATAACACTAATATACTTTATGTATTTAATCTCACTTTATAAACCAATGTCTTTGCTGCTGACCTTCTGTAATCTAGTTCAACCATACCAATAAGGATATGTATGTATGTATACAGTATATATATATACATATATACAGTATATATATATATATATATACTGTATATATATATATATATATACTGTATATATATACTGTATATATATTTAAAAAACAAGCAAGCCCAGGTGAGAAAAAGTAATGTAACATTACTTTAAATAAAAATAACAAAATAACACACTTAGTTAAGTTATTACGAAGTAACGCAGTATTGTAACACATTACTTTTAAAAGTAACTTTCCCCAACACTGGAGATGAGAATTATTAGAGATAAGTTGATCAAAATCTTAAAACTTTTATGCCCAGGTTTAAATAAGATATTATACAGAGTTGAATTGAAAAGTTAATATATATGTCACAAATTGGTGTATTCATTTAGTAGTCTATTATAGTGCTGAATCCTGAATGCTAATTTATTTTATATAATTAATTTTCTTTACATCTTTCAAAATATTAAAACTTTTGTTTATGTTGAGGTTAAAATATATAAATAAATAAAGGATTTTCCGTCTGCTCTCACACTTTTTTACCTTTCTGTATGATGGTCCATTTTGAGTTTTCTCCTGTGATGATGATTTTCACCTTTCACAATTGCAGGAAATGGTTTGAGAAAGCAAACGTGTGTGTGCGTGTGAAGAGGGAGGGATATGACAACTGCTCCATTACACATACACACACATAATGTGGGTCTGTCGGATGCAGAGAGCCCAGACCAAGTGTGAAAAGTGTGATAGATTCAAGCACTCTGATTGGCTGTTCAACTTCTCATGAATAGATTTCTTTTTCTTTTTTTTTAAATATTTTATCTACATTTTCAAATTAGACAGACAAACAAACAGGGCTCAGATTCAGCAATTGCCAATTGTTACAATCATGTTTAACAGAACGGTAGCAGGAAAGTTGTTAAAACAGGAACACAGTCAGTTTACTGTAATTTAAACCTTTCAAAATGTGTTAGGAATGGGTTCCAAGAACGGAAAAATGTGTCCATTTGAGTACTCATGAATAGATTTCTGACACGTAGCAAACATGCCTCACATCTGAATGCGGGAAACAAACTTTTGTGCAATTGTCATGCATTTGTCATTTCTGTTAAAAGTGACTATAGCCATGAGGTATGTCACACTATGCATACATAAACACACACAGATAGACAGACTGAAATGGCTGTAATCCTGCAGTGACAGACCGAGATGTTGAGCCGTGTGTGGAGTGAGACCAGAACAATACCGTGTTAATTACTACAGCCGGCGTGAGCTAGATAATCCTGGTACTGTACACGCGCCAGACGGCATGGAAACAGCGAGTCTGGAATACACACAAATGCACGTGCAAAGAGAGTAGGCTCGAGAGGAAGAGGAAGAGAAAAGCCTTACTGTGTGAATTTGGCAGTGAGTAAAAGAGAGCAACACACACTTGTTTCCTCTTTTAAAATCACTTGTTACACTTTCAAAAATATTTTAACCAGAAAATATAAGCAAGTACAGATCAGGAATGGCCTTGAAGTGTGAGTATGGCTTGTTGTGGGTGTGATTGGGATATTTTAGGGGGGAGGGGTGTTCAATGCATTACCTCCTCTAGTTCAGTAATCATTTGCAACTCCATTCAGGTCCAAATTCACCCACCCTTCATCCCCCTTCCATTCAGATCCCTCTGCACCCCCTCATACTGAAAAGAAACAGGGTCATGGTGTGTCTGTGTGTGTGTATGTGCATGTAGACAATGAGGCAGATTGTGTGTGTCTGTGATCTATATTCCAGTGGTCTAGATTCAGTGGCTATATGTGCTAACACAGCAAGCCGGCTTATCAGTGGGAGCCCGTTCCTTCTGTCCTCCAGCGAAGACCGAGACGGATGCGCACATATGTGAATGATGAAAGAATGAACACACATGCCTTGTTACAACAGATGAAAATAAAGCATCATGGTCCGAAGTGAGAGTTTCATTCCTCAGATGTTCTTCTTTAACAGCTCAGGACTCAGGAGACTTAACTAAGTTCTTATTTATTCTTAAAATATCAGATGATTCTGCAAAAATGTCTTTAAAAAAATGAAAACGAACATATTTGTTGATCTGTATATCGAATATTCAATATTTTTCAGCTATTCAATTTATTCGGCTATTCGATTTATTCAGTGATGATAAATCAAATTGATCAAAAGTGACAATGAAGAGTTATGTTTACATTTTTGGAAAATAAAATACTATTAGCGGACCCCTATAGAGTTTATATGAAATCTTCGACACTTTTTATTGAGAAATAGGAGAAAAATCTGAGGAAAAGCCTGTTTTAACTCATTGCCTTCTAGAAGAAACAGTTAAAATTCTACAGGGATTTCATTTTGTAATTTTTCTTTCCTTTCCTGTTTGCTTGCGTATTAGAGTAGTAACAAAAACTTTCGGATCTTGGCAAATCTGAGCACATTTTGAGACGCTGTTGAGAAATCTCATTTGTGATTTTTGTTTCCTATGAGCTTGTATTAGAGGAGAAGCAGGGCGGATGCCCTGGATGAGCTGACCATACAGGAGAGCTCCTTGGTAACCGAAGCACAGATGAACAGACGGGTATATACTACACCCCTCCCTCCAAGCCCCAGGGAGTGTGTGTGTGTGTGTGTGTGTGTGTAAGTGTAAGGGAGGAGGAGGTGTTTCCCAGGGTTGGGTTGAGGGTGGGTGTGTGTGTGTGTGTGTGTGTATGAGTAGGAGGGGCTCATTGTTGAGGCGATAAGCGTTGATCAAATGGGGAGAGGCACATACTGACTTGTTGGCAAAAGGACACCGGCTTGTCGACACGCTAGTCGTCCAGCACTCCCGTGAACTGGGAGGCCGTCATAATTCTACACGGGGTCCACCTGCCTCACACACTCTGGAATAATGGTGTTCATCGGGACTTCACTTAAGTCAGTCATTAAGTACTTCAAACGGAAGGGTAAGAACTCTTTGGCCATATTTGTTCAGTGCTGATGGAGATCAGATGGAGATTAGTTTTCTCAATTTGTTTAAATAGCTATGTGTTTTGTTAATCTATCAGCTTGTGGTTTCTTTCATTTTGAAGGGATTTCATTGAATGTACCAGGTCTTTGGTTGTCAGGTGTGTAAGTTCAGAGTCCATATAGAGCTGTATATCTGTATTTCAACATCGACAGATGAGTCATTTCCTGTACACTTAATAGAAAACCTAAAACAAACCTGTTAACACCTTGATACTGCATGATGACCAGAGAATGACCAATGACCATGTATTATCAATAGCGTGTACGTGCATCTTTTATGTGTGCAGCATATTAGTTCTTTATCAGTTATCAGGCAATAATAAACATATATTCTGTATTGGTCAAAATTTTCAATTCCCTCCTATTTTTACATCTTGTTTTCACTTAGTTCATCTTTAATAACACTAATATTTTAATGATATTGTTAATTGATGTCATTTTAAAATTAAAATTATATTTTGTTAACAGATTCAATTCAAATTTATTTGTATAGTGCTTTTCACAATACATATTGTTTCAAAGCATATTGTTTCGATCTGATTCAACGGTAGTATAAAAGGTAAGCATTTTGTGAGTGCTTGGCTAAAGAGATGCGTCCTTAATCTAGTTTTAAACTGGGACAGGGAGTGTGAGCCTCGAACAATATCAGGAAGGCTATTCCAGAGTTTTGGAGCTAAATGTGAGAACGGCCTCCTTCCTTTAGTGGACTTAGATATCCTAGGAATGACCAGAAGCCTCGATATATCTTAAAGAACGCGATGGATTGTAAGGCGATAGAAGGTCCATTAAATACACAGGTGCTAGACCATTTAGGGCTTTATAGGTCAGTAGTAAAACTTTGTAATTGAGATGGAACTTAATAGGTAACCAGTGTAGAGATGATAAAATTGGTGTTATATGATATTTGATATTTTCTTGACCTTGTAAGAACTCTAGCAGCTGCATTTTGCGCTAACTGTAGCTTGTTTATTGAGGATGCAGGACAACTGGCTAATAAAGCATTACAGTAATCTAGTCTCGAGGTCATGAATGCATGAGCTAACTTTTCTGCATCAGAAACAGATAGCATGTTACGTAGCCTTGCAATGTTTCTAAGGTGGAAAAAGGCTGTTCTTGTAACATATGAAATATGATTTTTGAAAGACAAGTTGCCGTCTAGTATAACACCCAGGTTGTAGTGGATAAAGTAACAGGACATCCTTCTAAATTAACGTTGTATTGTAAGAGGTTTTGTGGGTAGTTTTTTGGACCAATAAGTAATACCTCTGTTTTATCTGAATTTAATAGCAGGAAATTACGTCATCCAGCATTTTATATCTTTAAGACACTCCGTCAGTTTATATGAGTTAGATATAATTGAGTGTCATCAGCAACAGTTGAAATTAATTCCATATTTTCTTATAATATTACCAAGTGGCAGAATGTACATTGAGAATAGCAGAGGGCATAACTGATCTTAAAATGTTTAAATATATATTATTTTTTATTAATAAATAATATATAATTTATAATATAGAAATAGTATGTAATATTACAAATTAAGAAAAATAGAAAATAATATTATAACATTATGATATTAAATATTTAAAGAAATACTGGTTTTAATTAATTTTTATGTCTTAACTCGATTAGAGTTAAGAGATAAAAATAAATTAAAACCAGTATTTCTTTAAATATTTAATATCATAATGTTATAATATTCTTTTCTATTTTTTTCTGAATGTATTAGAATGTATTATCAGCTGTTTTGAATAATGGTTGTATACAATTTGCACTTGAACCAGAAACTGGTTGATCTACAATGTACCTTAAGTTCATTGACATAAAATTTAAGCTAAATTAAAAGGCAAGCCTTAAAAAAAACGTTTGATTTCTCAGGAGGACAGAGCACAGTTAACAGATTATAATATGATATATTATTATATTATACATATGTTGACATTAAATTAAATTGTGATTAATTTTTAATTATGATCATTTATCTTTTGAGCTGAAATTTGGTGGATGAGCTCATTTTATTTCAGTGCTACACGTGGTGGCAACTGCAAATTGTGTGTTTTGTGCGGGTACGAGCAGGACCAGAGGGATTATGGGAGTTTTCAATAGGCTGATTCTGAGTGCTGAGCTCAGGCTGATGTGGAGATTGATGTTGGGCACAATGCAGGTTTTTGTTCCTGCTGCCGCTCTCCTCACTCCCCGAGAGCACACAGACAGGTTTAATGGGTTGGAGACCGGGCTATCTAAATGTGTGTGTGTGTGTGTGTGTGTGTGTGTATTGCCCAGTCTAGAATCATCTGATATTTACTGTAGGCACTTCAAAGGGCTTGCTCACTTTTATCTCTCTTACTTAGAGTAGGAAGGTTGTTTAATGCTGTTTGTGCATCTGGTTTTGTCCTCTTGCAAATGGTCCTCTTGATAGAATGTACAAATTTCTGTTTGCACGGACTCTGTGTTGGTCTGGTTACGTGGCAGTTGTTGGCTGGTTGGTAGATTATTGACCTGTTTTGTTGTTGCTATACCTATGAAGCCATGATTACATAATATTTTGGTACTAACCCTAGGCAAAAGAACAAATTTAATGAAAACTCAATAAATACATCAATATTTCCGACTGTGGACACTTTCTATGGACAAGTCTGTGATTTGTTTTTTTGTTCGGAAAAATACACAGCTAAGAGCTAAATGCCTCTGCACTTTGGAAGCTTGATGTTTGGTGGCTCTCACAGACTTTAAGCAGTTCGTGTATGTCCTAAACGGAGAGATTCAGCACTTGATGATCAGTGTCGTTTAGTTTACAAACGGCTTTTTCTACAGTACTTAATGCCCTCTGCATCCTCCCATGTGTTTGACTGCTTTGTCCCGCCTGATGTCTGCACGTTCACAGATGATGCCTTTGAGGAGAAAGTGTCCTTTTGAAGCCCAGCATTGATTTGAACAATAAGTTCAAAGACCCAGTGTTGTGGTTAATAAACAGAGGTAAACCTGGAAAAGGAATAAAAGAACATGTTTTCACACTTGATTTGATTGCCCTGAGATCAAGTCCACCACCCTCCCCCTGTCCATAATTTGATTACAAATTGTACTTTAGATCCAAACCACTGTATGTTAGCATCATCACTGTCTCTTCAATATATATATATATATATATATATATATATAGACCATTTTGCAAGATGTAAACAACACTGGTCCAGAAACACTTCCTGTTTCAGTTTGTAACTGTTTTCTTTATTTCACATGTAAAGAAAACATCTTAAAGATGTTTGTTTAACTTTTTTGATTCACTTTTATATGTTCTGTTGGTTGTATTTTATCCCAGCTTTTATGTAGTGTTAAAAAACTTAAACAGGAAGTGCTTCTGGACCAGCATTGTTTACATCTTGCAAAATGGTCTATATATATATATATATATATATAGAGAGAGAGAGAGATTTGTAAAAAGAAAAGAGATTTTAATTTAAAAAATATATATATTTTTGATCAAATAAATGCTGCTTTATTTGTTCATGAGGAGCTTTTCCAAAACATTAAGAATTTTAACTGACCTAAAACACGGTTTTCACGGTATAGTTTCTATTATTCTATTGATTGTTGGGCTTTTTTTATTTCTTTTTTCTTTTTTTGTGAAATTCTCGCAATGGCATTTGCCGGAGTGATACCTGGAGCTGTGCACAGAAGCCCTTGTTAGATTAATTTGCTGTCACACATCATCATGTGTTAGTCTCTCTGAAGAGGGAGTAAGAAATCACTTCTATATTGAAAGTCCTGATGCCTCATGAATGAAGACAAAGGCCTCCTGTGGGCTCCGCTTGTCAGTCTGGCGGCTCTCACATGATGGGCCATCACGGCCTAATGGCCCGGTGCCACCTGTGGACAGAGCTCCTCACACCTGTGAGAGAACCCCCTCCTCTGCTCCTACTTTCCCTTCTTCTCACGTTATAACGACCAGCCTGTTGTTCTTGTTTGTTTGCTGTCGGGACAGCTGGGGGTTCCAGCTCCAGGGGTCTTTCCTTCAACATTCCCCATGGCTCATTTGCACCTCTGCTAGGTAGTTTACTGGCCTTTCTGTTCGCTTTGGGTCACTCTTTGGTTCCAGTTTTTAGGGTTCACTGACTCATTTTAGTGTAACAGAGTTTAAAACAAAAAGAGTCCTTTTGGCTCTGTTTTGGCTCATGGTGAGTTCACAAATGGACACATTTGGCGGTTATTACTTGCATTTGGCAAAACGTGCATGTCCTTTGTGTTGAGTTTTGCTAGAATAAACAGCTACTTTTAGGTCATTTGAAATGTTTATTATGGCATATCAATAATTTTAAGTGTCTTTCTTTTTTAGCTGTATCTAATCTGGATGAAGAGAAAAAGTGGACTGTTCACTACACGGCTCCATGGCACCAGCAGGAGAACGTCTTTCTGCCTGGCTCCAGACCGGCCTGCGTGGAAGACCTACACCGCCAGGCCAAAGTTAACTTGAAAACAGCTCTCAGAGGTATGAGCCGTACACACCAGTATCAACCTCAAACCTGCTGCAGTTCTCATGAGATCACTATTGCTATGGGAACAAACAGGTGAACGTGCCCATGATGTCACTCGTTGTTCTAAAGTGCACACTGGACACCTGTGAAACGGCCTGAAGCGTTGTCCAGGGGTCGATTTAACAGTACAGCTCAGAGCGGTACAGATCAAGGTTCAATTAGCAGATTCTCAAGACTGATCTAACGGTGCAGGTGGCTTATGTGAAGCCTGATTAATTATACAGGCACAGGTGTGTAGCTCATATTACTCTATTGGAGACCTCAAGCCTTCAGATGGCAGAGAGGAAGACATGAGGACAGGTAGAGCTGTACCATCAAACACTTTTCCCAATGCTGTTTATACTTCCCACTCACTTGTTATGTCTTTTCTTTCCTGGGAGTCTCTCTTTGGTTAGGAAAAGGACTCTTGACATAGTGCTTAAATTGGCTTATTTTGCCAAGACAAACAACACTAGGCACATGTAGATCAGAGGAAGTTCACTGGTGTCTTGAATATTTAATGACAGGTTAAAAAGCGTTTGTAAACCTGCTTGTCTTTATTTGAAGTCTTAGCTGATGGATAAGTGTTGAAGGAAACCGTAAAGGGTTAGCAAACAACATGAATAGAGGGTTTGGAGAATTAGAGGAAGACATTTTAACAGTCTGGCTGTTTTAGACATTTTAGACTCTTGATTTATCTCCTATATGCATTGCTCTTGTGTAAATATGTTGTTTGATTCTTTTTGCCCATCTTTGGCATTTTCTAAAGAGGAGGAATTCATTTTTTCCTATTTCAGTTTAATATGCAAAGACAGCCAATAAGTAAGCCACTCTGATTTCTCCAAAAGTGTAAACACTACTTTTTTTCTGACCATTGGCCGATAAGGGAGTAGTTTGTGAAAACTTTGCAAAACAAGTCAATATTTTTGCAATTCGGTTTGTTAAACCATAAATTGCACACTTCAGCTATTTAATGGAGTGCATCGCACAGCTGCAGTGAAGTGTCATAAAACAAACATCAGGAAATAATGAAAGCAGATAGGGATGGGACGATAACCGGTTTCACTATAAACCGTGATAAAATGTACTGACGGTTAGTATTATCGTTTAAAATTTAATTATCATTAAAACCGTGTTTGATTATCGCGATTTTAATAACTCACTGAATCCTGTCGGCCAGTCTGACGCAGGCGCGCAGCACGGAATATTTTTTTTAAATTACTATTCGAAAAGGAATGGTGGAAGGCAGTGACCGTGCTCAGGAGATTTTTCAGCCTTTTAAGAGGACCAAATCTGAGGTGTGGTCATATTTTGGGTTTTACAAAAGTCCTGAGGGAAACTTGATCGAGGATGGTCACCCTGTCTGCCGAACAAAAAGTCACTGCAATAGTAACACTTCAAATCTGCCGAGTCGTCTTGTGTGATCATCACCCGAACGCAAGGCAAGTTAACTTTGACCTCAATACCAAAACTACGTCTGGGAAACAATTGGGCACGAAATGTTGTTTTGAGTTGAAACATTTTATGTTACTCACTTGAAATAGACGTGAAGCTTCCGCGAAGAAAATTTCGTAGCAAGTGGATTTGAGCCAAAGACGAACTAACAACTTCAAACAAGACTATTATTAAGAGTGATATTTTAAGGGATGGTAAAGTATAGATACATGACGTATTAAACCGATTTTATTTTTACCACATAATTACGGGGACATATTGAATTGATAATGAGATTAGCTAATGTTTTAAATCTTACCTGTTTATGAATTCATTTTGTAAAACAATCGTCCAGACAAGATACTGTATATCACACCAATATTATCAAACTCTGTAAACAATAAATCAACTCTGATTTCATTTTTGCAATACAATCAAAAACCGGAGACGCAAGACGGCAAGTTGTGTTTGAATGAAACAAGAGCACGCGTCCGTTGTGATATGGATGTGCGCTGTGTAATAATGCGTTGCTATTGACGACGGGCATTATAAAGAAGCAAATGCCATAGAATAGAATCTTGCCTAAAAACTGCATAGAGAGGCTTGTTTTATTTGTTGTTTGTTGATTTTCAATTATAAAACTTGTTGAAATGTTTTCAGTGTGAGCATCAGTTCTTTTTGAGCACTTTCATAAATTTTTAACAAAACCGTGATAATATTGATAATCACGATTATTTTGGACACTATAATCGTGATATGAAATTTTCATACCGTCCCATCCCTAAAAGCAGATGAGCATTATTTTTTTTGTCTGCTGGATTCACTTGACTGAATGACTAAAGGGATTGTGGGATGTGTGCCAAGGGGATAGAGCTGCCATCTGCAACAGTTAGCTTAGAAAGTCAGCATGATGCAGTCTGTCACACAAAGACACACACATACATACAGAGCAGAACAGATCTCAGTCTTCTACTCTTTGCTAATCTCTAGTTCTCTCTCAATATCTTTGTAAAGGTGCTGCGTAACATAAACTTGAATTGAATTATCTTATTATTAGTTGGATCATTCGTGATGACCTACAAATGGTTATTTCTCTCTCAAACCACTAGAGGGAGCTAAAAATCTGCTTCGATACTTCAAATCATGTTTGAAAGTTCTTAAAAACTTCTTTTCGGGCTGGTCCTGATGTTTCTGCTCTTTCTGCTCTGTTCCCATAGAATGTGATAAACTGAGGAAAGATGGTTTCCGCAGCTCACAATACTACTCACAGGGACCCACCTTCTCAAGCTCCTCAAACTCGCAACATGAGGATGAGGACATCGAAGGGGATGACGCTGATAAAAAGGTAGGCCTATTTAGCAAAATATCAGAGACCATATGTAGACCATATTTGCATTTTTTGTGTGTTGTTCTGGTTATTGGTGTTGACTTGATATTTTAAACAGATTGAATTATATGTAACAATAAACATATAATTATGTATCTGCATATTATAAAATAATGATTATTATTATTATGCACTTTTTTCACTATACTCTTTTTCCTATGCCACATTTTTTAAACATGCTGCTAAAACATTTCTGAGACCTGAATTTTATTTTTTAATAATTTATTTTTTTTTTAAATGTAAGATTAATTCACGTAGTGTAAATATTTTTTTTTAGTAGAGGTTTTCAATATTTGCCACCATATTTGTTATTGGCTGTAAAAATAATAAATTAATAGAAATAGTGATCTGTTATCAAATCAGATCAGAAATCTAAATGTGTTGCACCCTGTGGGATTTGTCTGCCCTCTGCTGGAGAGAGTGTCTGCCTGCAGATGGGCTTCTGGGTACTGAATCACAGCTTCCCACATGTTCCTCTGCGGAGTTCCCGCCTCAGTTCTTCTGTATCTCTGCTGGCTTCATTAATGTTGTCAGCCATGTGTGGCCCCATTATGAGAGCTGAACCTCAAGAGAATGACACTCTAATGAAACTATTATTCACAATGTGTTAAAATAGTTATTTACTGAGATATTGCGATTTAGAAAGCTGCGCATTGAAGACAGGTTTGAAAGTAAGGGGATTTTAGTGAACGGATTCAATAGTCGTGCGGTTTTCTAAAACCATGCGGTTTTGTTTATAGCACAGCACACCATACCCTTGCCCTCATTCGCCATCCTTTCTTTCTTGCTCCGGACATCACACTGCGTTCAGGGGCCCTGGAAAGGTCAAACACAGTAAAAGCAAAGATTCGGGGGTCCTTTTGTCCTCCTGCTGCCCCCAGCCCACCCTAAAGGATCTCATGCCCTTTTAACCTCCTTCACCACCCTAGACCTGCTTTCCCAGCCCACTGGGATGAGGTTAACTCAGGTTACAGGGTTGGACTGGCCTTATAATTCTGACTGAAGAAAAAGTGTTTGCTGCTTAAAGTTTTTGCTGCTTTGTTTTATTTTTGACTCTTTTTTTTAACTTGGTTAACTTTTTCTCTTCATTCAGATTAGATACAGCCAAAAAAAAGACACTTAAAATTATTAATATGCCATAATAAACATTTCAAATTACCTTAATGTAGCTGAAAAATAAATAATATTCATTAAATTGTTTTATTGGAGCAGGCTAAATTGACAATATATATCAAAATTAGTCAAACACAATCAGCCAATCAGAGACATAATGTTGAGCGTGTGCGAATTAAAGTTGTTTACTAATAGTCCGTTCAACAGTACTCGAAATGCTAGAGGGAAATGTTGTTATTGTCACTTTTTTTAAAAAAAAATTCAGTTCTGACTTTTGTACCGAAGTTTTGACACTAAACAAAAACTAAAGAAAATATTCAGAAGAATCTATTGATTTTATTTTTGTTTTATTATTTCTTTAGTTTTATTTAAGGCAGGAATAACACTGGAATATGTTTGTTTATGGTTTAATTGGCCATTTATAAAGTTTTAAAGAACAATTGGGGTTTTATTTTCAGAACAAAGAAACTATTCGTTGTCTTGCTTTTTTGTGCAAATCAAGGTCTGCCGTCTTTTAAACATTTGATAATAAGAATTGGTCACTTGTAAAACGTGATGTATTCATCATACTCTTTATTTTACACTGAAAGTCAATCCGCTCTGACAGAGGCAGGACAGGTAATAACATGTTTAAACAAAAAAACAATTTTTTTTATTTGGTTTTTGATTATTGGTAGTGACCTGGATGTATAATTAAATGTGGTGTACTGGTTTAGAAATGTTCGGTTTGTTTGGGAGGCTGAGGGAGGCCCAGGTGTTGGATTGAAACTTCAGATGGTCCACTTGTATCTCTGCGAACGGCATTCCTATTTCAGAATCACAATGCGTGAACGGAGTTTTAACGCCTCACTGGTTTTCCCCCTTTCTCTGCTTTCTCTATTCTTATTGTCTCTATTCTAGTTTCTCAGTGTGTTTATGTGTGTGTGGTTTGATGGTCAGTTGCCCGTGAAACCACTCTGTATACTCCCGAAGTTGGGGCACTCAATCCTTAACCCTTGACTAAAGCTGCTGAGTCTGAATATTAATGCCCTGCTAGTTTACTACTACAAAATGTTCTGCTTACTTATCTCTATAAGCCTACTGTAGTCATGAAACTCACTGTATTTATTTGGCTACATCTTTTCAGTCTACAGCATCTTCAGGAGAGGAAGAGAAAGACTCCTGCCAAATGAGAGCACAACGTCCCACACAGGAGGAGGGGGTTGAGGTTGATGGACAAATGTCACGGTCCAAAGCCCCGCACCTGCCCACTCCAGAAGAGAAGATGAGGCAGCAGGCCAAGGCTGTTCTCACAGATATTGTCCCCATCGATGTGACTGGTAAGAAATACATCCCACCAACTGTCAGTCAAACATGTTGTGTCTCGGATGGCTCCCTATGTTTGTCAGTCTAGAATTCGTACTGTTGATCTGTGTAATGTTACATGTGGGTCTTTCATTAAAATGATTCAAATCTTAGGAATTGTAACTGGAATTTATATGTAATTCCTCATAAATGATTTGTCTGTACCTAACATTTGAGCACTGCATGCATGATCACTACATACCGCCTGTTTTGGATGTATAACCACATGGATGGATCTAACATGAATGTGTCTGAGTGTATTAACAGTTCTCATATTAACAGTTCTGTCATTTCCTTCTATCTCTTTGACCTTTGAGAGTCCTCTGTTTGAGCATTCAGTCTCCCTGCCTATGCATAAATTCATCGGTGCATCACTATGAACACCTAGAGCAGTCTTTCCAACTAGTCTTCTTCAGACAGAACAAGCTCTCTATGTCCAATCCCTTTAAATAATTCTGAACTTCACTATGACTCAGGAAGAAGCTGTATTAAACTATAAAGGACTTACAAATACACACCACACACTAATTCAGTCTGTCAGCTCCGTGACTTAGTCAGGCATCCCAGTGTGCTGAGGCTTAGTCAATAGTGCCCAGTCTCTGGGGTTCCCTTGCTTTTGCAGTGCTACAGCACATCTTGCAGCACAAAAGTGATTTTATGTAAAATACTGTTTCTAATGATATATTTTAAACCAGGAGTTTCCTCTTCATATACTACGTATAGAGGAAGATCATTGTATTTAGATAGAATTCCCCTTAGTGAGATCAGATCAGAGTCGTAACCACTATACTGCCAGGCAAACGCAGTATTTGCATATTTTGTCAACTGAATTACTTAAATCAGTCGTAGCACCCGGTTTAATATTTGACAAGTTGGGTGGTTTTAATGGCTGTTTCTGGAGTTTCTGTATTTTGTAACAAATAGCTACTTGCTTTCTTGACACAGACACACTTAAAGGGTTAGTTCACCCAAAAATGAAAATTCTGTCAGTATTTACTCACCCTCATGTTGTTCCAAACCTCTATATGTTTATTTGTTCTGCTGAACACAAAGGAAGATATTTGGAAGAATGTTTTAATCAAACAGATCTCATTCCCCATTGACTACCATAGTATGTATTTTTTCCTACTATGGTAGTCAATGGGGAATGAGATCTATTTGATTAAAACATTCTTCCAAATGTCTTCCTTTGTGTATAGCAGAATAAATAAACTCATAGAGGTTTGGAACAACATGAGGGTGAGTAAATACTGACAGAATTTTCATTTTTGGGTGAACTAACCGTTTAAACACAGACACACTTAAAACATGAATGAGTATAGATATGAATGGAGTTTTGTTTTTGTCTTTTTTCAAATTTTAGCCTGGTTTTCACTTTTCGCACTGTTTCGCTTATGCTGAATGTGTGTGGCTCTGCTTGAAAGTTTACTGGTATGGTATCTGTATGTGTGTGTGCTCTGCATGTGTGATGCATGTATGTTACTAACTGGCCCTTTTGCCTGTCTGCCCTCGTCAACTGGTCTCCAGGGGAGACGTTTGACAGGCAGGCCAGCATTCGCCGCTCCCTAATAAACACTGACACACTGGTCCGCCGGCCCAAGAAGGTTAAGCGAAGAAAGACTATTTCAGGGGTGCCTGACAGCGTCCAAGAGGAACTAGGTATGGTATGGCTTTGTGAGCTTTCTGTGCTGCTGCTCCTGCCTCAACGGTTTCCATTTAGATGACCGTGTAGTCATCATGTAGTGCTATAGTTGCCATCACTATATAGCGTAGTTTGTCATGACCCTGCCTCTCTTTCCCATCTCAATGCATTTTCTGTGCATTGATTTTAGAAGTCTTAGGATCATCCTAATCTGAGATTGTTGACTTCTCAATTCAAAATAAATTCCAATTACTGTCTTATAAGTCTATTTTCAAATCATCTATTGATTTGCTAATCATTACAGAATCTCTCATGCCCTAAATGTGGATTTCTTGCATGCATACTCTCAACGCGCCGTTATATAATCACAGCATCCAACAGCTGCATCCCGCATTCCATTTCTCACCACTCCCCTGGGTCATGGTCCCTGATTCTATTTAGTTTGCTTCCTGTTAGTGTGTGTGAGTGCTCATATTTGGAGCCATTGTTGGAGATGGCATGCCACATTTTGCTTTGCAGCCAACTGAAGCCACTGCATAATCCCCTATCCATATACCTCTGGCAAAACACTTCATATTTTATCAGGAGAGTAATGGAGGGGGAGGGGGGAAGGGAGAGTTAAAATAGATGTAGTATAAGTAAAAATAGTGTGGATATTCCTCGTCATAATTTTTTTTTCCTGTGATGTGGAAGTATAAAATGCAAATTTCATATAATTTTCAATAACACTGGCATACTGTTAAAATTCCATATCTGTTTGTGCTCATGCCAGATTATGGGGATTGTGGAAAGGGCATTTTGTATCAGTCTTTGTGTTTGCTATTTGTAGATATGCTTTTAATGAGGTCTTTATTTATCCCCCACACCCATCTGTTCTTGTAGAGTGTCAAGCTCTTTTAAGATGTTTTGCTGATAGCAATGCACAATAAATCTGTATTAAGTCCCATTCTGTTGTCTATACATGCAGGGGTGAGGGCTAACTTCATGCACCAGTGTCCTATCCCTGGCTCTAAAACTTAAGCTGATCTGATAGAAATGCTTTTAATACACATTTTTGTCTGGCAGTTAGAATGTCATGATTACTCTTGTATGGTAATTTATTCTCTAACATTGAGCGTGACATTAAGGAGATGCAAGGTTGCACTTTGCTGTGTGTGTATTATGGTAACAGGAGGCGTAATACATTAACAGTGTGTGGTTTTCAACTAAACACTAGAAATGTGTTTGCATGCATAAGCCCATAAAAATGTGTGGTTTGTGTGAGAGAGTGTTGTGGTACTGCTAGACCATCTGCCCGTCCTCCTTCGAGCACCAGCTTAGTAAGATCATTGACTTTGACTGATCAGTGCAACATCTCAGTGACACTCAACAACCATTAAGTTATCAACCTTAATCAAAGTTTCCAGAAGTCATCAACATGCCACGTGTGGCTCAAGATAATCTAATTAGCTCTCAATAGAGAGGGTTAATCTGATTGGCAGCTAATGTCACAAAGAGATGTAGGGGAGCGAAGCAGAAAAACAAGCAGCTGTAGTACTCGTCATAATTGTCTCCTTTCTTTTTTTCTTCTCTGTAGCAGCTAAAGGGCGCGGAGGAGAGCTTCGGCCACAGTCCATGTTTATCCCTGGACAGTATTCAACACTTGGGCGAGCCATGAATAGGAATTCGACTCTCCATCGATCTATAACAAAAGATTCTGGCTGCCAAACTGAGGAGGTGAAAATTGTCCCACCCTCTGTGAGGAGAATACGAGCTCAGAAGGGCCAAGGAATTGCTGCTCAGATGGCCGGCATCTCCACTTCTGCCATGAACATCTCTTCTGTCTATGATGGGAGCTCCCCTGGAAGTTCTATTGTTGTAATGGAACCACAGTTTGGCAATGATATCCAACGTTTTCACAGCTTGCCACGAGGTGCACGGGTCTCTCTAAACGCAGAGCCCCTCTACAGTAGCACCCCTTTCAGGCAAGAAGACTCCACTGCAAAAGCACCTCAGCAGATTGGAAAATTACAAGTAGATGAAACTGTGGTGCACATGAGGAATGCCCCCAGGGTATGTAACCAAGCCCGGCCAAAATCTCAGGAGGTGAGGGGTACTCAAAAGGAGTGGGGATCTGTCTCAGGTCCAGCCTGTGTAGTTTCTCCACATGCAGCCTACTCAACCTCCCTTATACCTAATGCTACTCTGTCATGTTCTGCTGAGGTTATTGCACTTCATACCACATCAAGCCCTGGCCAGAGCCCACTTGCCGGGTCATCACCATACACTAAAGGTAGACCTCTTAGCATGGTCTCAGCTGTTAACAGTGAGAGCACTAGTAGTGTAGGCACAGGATCACACACACCAGAGTCAGGCATGAAGGATACCTGCAGTGAGACTGGCCAGTCTGATAGTAGTTTGCACAGCCACAGCACCATTGCAGCAGGAACATTGTCTTCAGACGAGCAATGGATTTACGACACTCCTGAGAATGTATTGCCCAGAAGGACACTGACTTCCAGCAGCTCAACACCTATAAATCATCTCTATAGTAGCCTTGAACGCTCCTCAAAAGGCACAGACTCTAGTTCACTCTACTCAATGGACAATGATGGCTACTACACTTCCATGCATCTGGATTCAGGTCTTAGGTCAAGGAGCCAGGGTAGTGGCCATGGTCATGGTATAGGAGGAAGAGCAGCAAGACACAGTATGTACGAGTGCCTGGGTCAGCAAGAAGACAGAACCAGCTTGTACAGTGACCACTCACTGTCACGCTCCATCTCTCTACGCAAGCCTAAAAAACCACCTCTTCCACCAGCACGCACAGACTCCCTACGACGAAAACCTAAGAAAACCAGCTCCCCTACTGCCAATATTGGAGGCTCAGATATTCGCAATGGTTCTCTTCTCAATGAGTCGCTAATTGCCACACTCCAACTGTCCCTTCAGAATGGGCTGAAAGGCAAAGGGTCCTCCACCTCACCATCTCACAGTCCTTGTAGTGACTATGAGGACCCCTGGATGCTTCGTCCCAGGAGCCAGAGCAGCATCAGTGCAGGCAGCAGTGGTGTATCAGCAGCAGGGATGGCCCATGTGTACTCCATTTGTCATGTCACACCTTCTCATAGTGACAATAGTAGCCTTCGTTCTGAATATGCAGACTCTTGGGGCTACTACATGGATTATCCTCGCCCATCTGGAGATCAAACACAGTCCCCATGCACCAATTCAGTTTCTGCTGGACAAGTGGTTGAGATGGTAAATGGAAGAAGCCTTCACAATGGTAACCAAGCTACTCTTCCTCCTGCTCAGGAAGGAAGTGTAAAGCCCAGAACAGGCACCTCATCGCCAGACAGGGTGCATCGGTTGACTTCTCCATCAAGTGGATACTCAAGTCAATCCAACACTCCAACAGCTGGCACTCCCATCCCCTCTTTTATGAGATGCAAGTCCCCATCAGGCAGCAAGCCCAAACCCAGAGTGCCTGAAAGAAAGTCATCCTTGCTCTCATCTGTGTCCATATCCTCTTCTTCTACATCTCTTTCCTCTAACACCTCTGATTCCAACAGGAACAATATTCCTCCTCCACCTCCTCTTCCAGCTGCCCCTGTGGCTCTTATACCTTTCAATGCTCCGTCCTTTCCTCCTCCCCTTGCGCCTTCCAGCCCTGTGTGCAGTGCAGACCAGATTTTTCCTCCTCCACCACCTGCTTTACCCACCACCCCCACTCAAGAAGCATCCATGAGCCCTCATTCAATCAATTCTTCCCCTGAATTTCCACCGCCTCCACCTCCAGAAGTGTTGATAGACCCTGCCTTGTCGGGCCTCAATAGTTCTTTCAGCCCTCCACCACCTCCTCCACCACCACCACTGCCTCCTTATTCCCCCATCCCTGCTTATTCTCGACCCCAAGATCAACTCCTATCCAGCCTGACACCACCTACACCTTCTTCTACTTGTTTGAAGGAAATTAAGTGTAGCCTAAAACCAGTGAAGACAGTGTCGCCTCTCTCTGAGCAGGCTAGTACGGTTGGCATGCCTCTGATCACCCCACTTGCCCTGCAGAGTGTGCAACTTCGCCCAGCAAAGCAGCCAAAAAACAATGAAGTTAATCAGTTGGCCAGACCCCAAACACCAGAGAAGCCTCTCAAACCACGGCACCCCACAGTTCCTCAGGTTTCTTTAATACCTCCTAATTTAAGGCCATCATCTCCAGAGAAAAAACTCTCCATCCAGCATAGCCAGGATAGCCATGTTGAAGCACAACCTGACTGTGATGTAAAATCAATTCCTGGAAGAACATCCTGCCTCACAAATGGGTCCATAGATCTTGACGAGGTTAAGGCCACAACTGAAGTAGATGGTTTGGAGCCTGCCCTCTCATCACCTGCAGAAACACCACAAAACACCACACCCAAGAAAAAGCCTCCTGCAGTTTCCAAAAAGCCTGTGTTCTCTCTTACCTTTTCATCAGTGGATCATGTCAGTGATTTGCTGAGTGCTCAAAATGACGTTAACATCTCTACAACTACGCCTGAAGGTCTGGACCGCACACCTGTGTCAGAACAGGAAGAGACAACTGAGAAGGATAGCATTGAAATTTCAGTACCTCCTGAGGAGATAAGAGACATTTCTTCCACAAATTGTGAAGCACAGGAATTCTCCCAGACTTCTGGTACCATCATTATTGATGCAGACATGGGTACCATTGAAGGAAAGAAGGGAGAAAAGGGAGATGATGAAGATGTAACCAGCAGCACAGAATCTTTTGGATCTAAAGATGATGAAAGTGGTGAGTTAGATTTTTCTCATTTTACTCAGTGGAGATCATTTATAAAACTGGATGACACGAAATCATACAATTTTAAATACGCAGACCTTTTTAAAGAGTCAGGGGCACTATTGGGTGACATGTGATTCCAAGCTTTAAATTACATGAAGAGAAATAATTGGAACAAGGTGATGCACATTAGCACTTTAGCTTGTATTAAAACAGCATTGTCAAGAAAAAAAAAGGGTATTTAAGGCAAAAAGTGGCTGATTTTGCTCACCTCTACCATGAGTGTGTCAGGGCTTAAAATTGGACATCACTCAAGCAGTTCTTTGGATTTAGTACTTGTTTAGTTTTACTTCTGTCTGTCTCGTTCACTGTATTCGTTCAGAAACCACTCCCCTTCCACCATCTGTCCCTTTGACTTCTGATTCTCTCGTCCTTTTCTCATTCTCTCCTGTTTTACCATGCTCTCTTATCATTTTGTTTTTCATTGTTTTATTTATAGATTTCCTGACCAGTTTTGAATGCATGTTAAACAACTCTATGAAATTTCTGAAATATCAAGTAAATAAGGAAATAAGCAGATAAATTAAGTTGCAGGTAATAAATAAATAAATAAATAAAATACAATTATTACAGTCTAGAGCAAAAGAGAAAATGTGCATCTCTTTCAACGTCACCAGTGTTACAGTGTCCACAGACTCTCACACTTCTAGTCAGGCTCTGGATAGAATGGGACAGCATTCTTTAGGGAAAGCCGTTTAAACAGGATGGGGCGGGGGGTGGAGCTGACAGTGGGTAGAGGAAGAGAGAAGTGAGGGAGGGGTATGGAAGAGAGCGCGTAACGTGAGATCATCCTCAGTGTCTCAGGCAAGTGCAGATGTGAGATGAGAGGAGAGCAGAGCAGAGCAACTGAACTCTGGGAAGGTGGATACGACCATAACAATGTAAGACAATATTAAACATAAAGCTTTTTACTGTCTTCATGTGTTTTTTTTTTTTTTTCAAGAGTGTGAAGTATACGTGCGTTCTTGAATTTATCGATGACTCTAGAATCTTGATACTTATATGAAATGTAGGATTTTAAATTGACTGTTTTAAATTCTGATATTTTATATAAAACCGTTCAAGCTCTACCGGTGTTTCTCTACATAGATTTCTCTCTCTCCTTTGAATATATTTTTGAATGTTTTTTAGACAAGTTTGTCCAAACATGCCTATGCATTTTGACACATTGAGTTCTAGAATGACAGTATCTGTTTGTCAGCTGGGTCCTGTTTGCAGTGTGTTCATTTATTTTCAGGTCATTTAAGCTCTGCCTTTGAAGTTTATTATCATCATTGCACTTATGCATCTGGCAGACGCTTTTATATAAATTGAAGTCAGATGCATTCAAGGAGTCAAACCCATGACCTTGGTGTTGGAAGCGCAATGCTTATAATAATCACATGCAATTTATATATATTTTTATATATTGATTTATTTCAAGAAATTGAATGCATCCTCTATTATATGAGTTTAATATATGAATGTCCTACCAGGTGAGGTGTTTGAGTCCAGCACGTTAGACGTCGCTCAATCTCCCAGCATCAGTGGCGACAGCGGTGGGGACATGGTGACCCCCACACGGCCCCGCACCACAGAGGACCTCTTTGCTGCCATTCACAGGTAAATTCCCAAATACTTTGCTGGTATCCCTTTTCTAGTCTCATCTACTACCTTTCCACTCCATCCTTCCCACCTCCCTTAAACCGCAACTCATAACTTCAAAGTGGGCTGTCCCATCCAATCGCAGATACATTCATCAAAGAAGGAAAGCAGCCTGTAAAGAGTAGGGCTTCTGTGGTCTCTGTCTGTCAGATTGAGAAATGCCACAGGCTGATGTATTACTCCACTGGATGCTCATGTACATTTGTGTGTGTTAAAGAAACATGCACTCTCTTCTAATTCAGTCATAAAACTCTCATAGCCTTACTGCAGTCACATGAAAATGCCCCTCTGTTGCTTGTCGTATGGGGCATTATTTAAAATTCATTATGTTGTTCACACAGACGTATTACGTATGCAGGCTCTTCCCTCTTCCATAGTCACGTGTAATGGGCAGGTTTTTGAAGTTCTTTAGCACATCACACAATTTCATTCGAGAGGATTTGGTTTCCTCTGCTACTGTGTGTGTGTGCGTGTGCGCGCGCGGCTTTGCTCTTCCTTATGCTCTGGTCTGCTGCAATCTCACATAGATATTAGAGTAAAGGATATCCTTGAAATGGAAGACCAGTTTAGATGTAGTGTGACAGTGCACCAGATGCTATATGTGCTCAGTAAATCCTGCGGTTTGGCTGATGTCACTCTCATAACACTGAGCTTTAGATGAATGAATCAAATAGAAAAGCTGGAGTAAAAACTAGATTACAACCACAATGTATACAGCATTTCTACTAGTACCTACTGTGTTTTGAAGGACTTTACTGCAAAAAAAAAATCAATCTATATTTTTCTTGTTTTCTGGTTAAAAATATATAAACATGCTTAAAACTAGATTATTTACTTGAAGAACAAAATGACATGTTATAGAACGAAAGGATCAACAGTATGTTGAAGCCATGTGCATATTCCATTAATTCCAGTGAAGACAAGCCAGTGTTACAGCACACATGACATTCCAAAATCCTTTGTTGCAATCCTTTTGGGGGGTCTTTTTCTGTTCCAGAAGGACAATGTCTCTGGCACACAAAGCAAAGTCCATAATGAAGTAGTTTACGCAGTCCGAACTGGAATAACTTGTCTGGTTGGGTGATGGGGTCTGGCTCACAGTCAGTGTTCCAATTCATCTCAAAGATGTTAAGCGTGGTTCAGATTCACACCAAACTTGGTTAATAATGTCCCTCCCAAACTGTTGTATCTTAAAATAAGTTTACCATTTTACCTCTGCAAATAGATTTTTTGTCTGTATTATGCATAAACCCCAGAAAGAAAGCATATAATTTAGGATCCTATTGTCTAATTTTAATCTTAAAACAAAAATTTTAAATATAACGTTTGATTTATTTTTAGCTTTTTTAAATGGTTTTCAATGGATTATTTTTTTTATTTTTTTTTAGTTATTGTATCTCTGACACTTCAATTCTTGCTTCCACATCCTTTGTCATTTTCCCACTCTCTTCTCATATCCTCCTTTTCCTTTCCTGATCCCTCCCATCCTCCTTTTCCTTCTCTTTCGTTCAGCCTGGACCAGTTGAACATGAACACCCCCCAACATACGAGGTGCGGTCTGGCAAGTAATTAGCTGTTGGCGTATTCCTCTCGTGGTGATGCTAGGGTGGGATTAGCTCTATAATCTCCCAGCGCATCTCAGACGTGGGATGAATTTCTGCTCCATCCCGCAGATAATCCCACGCTCCCTAATCTGCAGCAGTTATGCCATGCTAATGAATTTGATTTGATCCTGGCCACAAACGCTAGCTTTCATTGACCCAAGGTCCCCCTACTGGTGGGATGAATGAACAGCCCTCTTGGTTAAAGTGATGTGGGGCATTTTGCCCAGTTTGCTTTGTTGATTAGGCTTCCATTATGTCTGCACTTCCATAAAGTTGCTTTGCTTGCTGTATTCCTCTTTGGTTTGGCTTTTAAAGGACTGGATTTGTATTAAGCAAACACCCCACACCCCCCTACTCCTGCTATTTATATACTGCATAAGATATTCCTGTTTTTCCAATTTTGCAGTGAGGTTTTGGTTTGCTGGGGGCTAGTGGAGTTTAATGAGAAAGTGGAACAGAAATCAATGAAGAGGATAGACTCATCAAGACTGAAAAAATGAATCACTAAAATTGAATTGAATCTTATTCAGGACGTTCAGCTTCAGGAGTTTAATAGAAGTAAAGCATTTTAGTTAAACATTTGTGCTTGCAACTCTTGACATATTATTCTATAAGTAAGTTTAAATCAAACACAAGTTTTATTTTTGTTTATAAGCGGATTGTCTGCAACCTACTGCTAACTAATTTAAGCTTGAGCTGATATTTCATTATTTCTTTTACAGATATGGTACTAATATATTGTGCATCTCTACCTTGTTTTAATTGGTTTATTTTACAAAACAATTTATTTGACGATATTTTACTTTTGTCTCCAGGTCAAAGCGGAAGGTCCTGGGGCGTAAGGAATCTGAAGAGGAGCGTTCACGAGGTCCTTTATCCCCACCAGTCACCCCCACAGGAATGGCCCCCGGTTCGACTTCCTCCCTGCCGCGGCAATCAGGCTCCATACAGCGTAGCCTCCGTAAATCCCCGACCAGCAGCGACACGTTCAAGGCCCTCCTGCTGAAGAAAGGCAGTCGCTCCGAGACCAGCTTCCGCATGTCTGCCGCCGAGATGCTGCGCAGCACCGACCCGCGCTTTCAGAGGACTCGCTCTCTCGACTCCTCGCTCGATCCAGCATCTCCGACGGGCGAGAGCCCCTGCTCTTCTCCAGGCCGGAACAAAAGGGCGTCTGAGGACTGGGCGCGCAACGAGGGAATGTTCTCAACGTCCCCGTCATTAATCGGGCCGAAGTACGGCCGATCCCGCACACCGCCCTCTGCCGCCAGCAGCAAGTACAACGCCCGCAGCCGGATCCTCAGCAGCCCCATGACAGTTATTTGCGAGAGGGATGGAGAACTCACCGACTGTGAAGACCCATGCCCTGTTTCACCTTTAAACGCGCCCCTTCCCATCTCTCAGGACTCTAACAGCACTTTATGTGAGCAGGGCAGCAGTTAGGAGAAGAAATGGCTCCTTGGCAAAGGCAGAACGTCTTCTCGGCACCAGAGATTGACTGAGGGCAGAAGACCAGCAGTCGAACTCTCGAAGGTCTTGCTGCCCGCTAATCCAGGCAGCGCTGCCTGATATTGTAGTGTGGGCTAAGACATGCGGACCCGAGGTTGATCAAGCCGTCAGCTCTCAAACAGTAGGCGGTGTACTGCTATACCGATAGCTCTTCACAAATAAACTAACCTATCTAATCAAATTTGACCTCTGAAATTCTGCTTTCAGTGGCAATACTAGACCCATCTTTTCAAACCCCAACAATTTCTTGTTATATTGTTCAGCCTTTTATTTCCACTCTTCAGCATTCACAGTCAGATTTGTGTGGGGGGGTTTTGGTGAAGCTGTTTACGAAAGTTGCATAGAAGGAATTACTATGTGACTGCTTGTTTTGGCTGTAGTAGTTCAAGTTGATGGATACTGTGTCAGCGCTGTGGTCCAAAGAGGTGTGTCACTTCTCAAACTTCACGAGGCAGCTCTGTCAGCGCCTTTCAGTCAGATATCTTCAAAGAGCACACCGACCAATTTCTACAAGAGACTTTTACTTTTCGGACCATCGGAAGTGTCTGGAATAGAAAAGGAATTGTGGGCCAAGAGATTGGAGTAATGACGGCTTGTTTGTGGAAACAAAAAGAGTTTGTTTGGTTTTTGGTGTGTAGGTTTGCACTGTTCATTGTCTCCTTTTATTTGTCATTTAAAAAAAAAACATTGTGTCTGTGTTGGTTATTTTAAAGACTTAATTCTTGCATCTTACTTGAAACAAATGACCGGTTTTACTTGTAATTGATTTGGTTACCAAAGAGCCGAACGGGACATTCTCTCCAACTATGTGAGGGCATTAGTCAGACTGAGTTCTGTTCTGTTAACATCTAGTGAAAGTGACCGCTTTATTACTAACCCTCCTGTTTACCCGTCAAGCTTCTTTTTTTTCTTTCTTTTTTTTCTTGTGCAGTTTTATAATGTTTTTTATGTATATACCTAAAGAAATGTTAAGTAACACCTGAACTTATTTTCAAAGAATTTGTACATTTTAGAAACCTTTGCTAGGAGTGGCTTCCTTTTGTAGAGTATTTATTTTAGAATAGCCAGAATGTGGTTTGATATACTGTAGCTGGAGGTGGGCGTTTTGGGAGGGAAGTGTGATTAGAGGAGACATACAGACAATAAGTTCAGATTCAGCAGTCACAGAACTTCTTATCCTGTTCCTTCACCCGTCGTACTGATGGAAAAGCGGGTCAGAAAATAAAAGCAGAATAAATAACGACGGCAAAGAGGAAGCAAGCTGCTAACCCTCTGGAGTTTGTCTCTGTAATAAAACATGGTGATATTTAAAAATGGCCCATCTGTCTTGTCCTGTCTTTGATTCACTGCCACCTGTCAGCCGCCAGCCCAAACCACAATCTCATTAGCACCGTCACCATGACACCCACAGCCGTACATCAACTCCAAAGGCTTTGCAGGACCATCAACCCCTACTTCCGTCTTACTGACCATCATTTAAAGCTCGATACCGTGACCTGGACCAACGTCGTATGTATCTATGCAAAATATCACGAAAGAGGTCGTGAATCATTGTGTATGATTTGGCTGCAAGTGCAACATGGAGATAGAGGTAAGTTCCTGACCCTGTTTCATTTGTTTTTGTGCTGAACGTACTGTGAACACGATATTCAGGGCAGGCAACCGTTACCTCGAAAATAAACCTGATGACCATGCAGACAGTGTGTTTGGCCTTGTATGGTTTCTTTAGCTAACACCTGACTCAGATTATGTCCTTTGTCAGATGAAGTACAAAAATATTTTTTCCTCTGCTATAGCTCTAGTAATTTAAAGCGACCAAAATAAAAGTAAATTAACGACGTTTCTCTTTATACACCGAATTAATGTGTAGACTGAATCTAAATAAAACAATTCATTTGAATTACAGCCACACTATAACTTTTTCGAGAGTGCGAACGAATCCTTCTTCAAACCATGTAACTTGCACGCACAGATACATAACCAAAATGTCACCTAACCTGCCTTGAATACCCCGTAAATGTATTTATTTTTAAATACTATCAGTTGTTTATTTGCGTTAGTCTATATTTGTTTTATTAGGCTAATTTGCAACAATGATTTTCTGTTTTCATCATTTAGGGGAAATGTATATATTTAGCCAACCGATAACCCTTAACAACCGCTGCTGATAAGTATCATGACATTTTTAAGATAATTTATACGTTTATTAATAAGTTTCAATAAACGAGTCCTTATATCGTGGACCTGGCCTGCCCTATTCATTCGTGCAGCGCCAAATCACAACCAAAACAAAATGTTCTTCCGCAAGATGTGCAGTTTTATTTTTCAACCACTAGAGGGCCAAAGATTTTGATGTGTACCAGTAGATCAAAAAGTGTCAATTTAATACACTGTTATTGTTCTCTTAAATTTTTAGATTCAAGATCTAGTGCCATATAAACAGCTCAAAATGCAGATAAGATTATTCATATTTCAAAACAATAAAAATTATTGATTCAGTCGGGTTATTCAACGGGTACTTGCACCTTTACACAACCATTACATGAGTACTTTCTTTGAATGATACATTATTAGTGACAAAAACCATTAATCAAAAATTATTTCAACATTCATATGATTTCATAGTTAATTGTAGACATTTAAAGTGTTAATGTTGCATTGTAAAATATATTGTTCTTCAGATATAAAATCAGTACAGTGTTAAATTCTCAAAAACATTCAGGCACTTGCATGTATGTACATAGTAAACAGAAGCACCTACATAGCTATTGTTAAGTTCAAACAAACAGTTGACCTCCTCTTCATTTGGATCACAAGGCAGGCCCGTTTGATCCTTAGGCTTTTTCTTCCTCATCTTTGATCAGCCACACCTCGTTCCTGCGGTTGGTCAGTTTGAAGGGGCTGTCATATCCGGCTCTGTAGAACGGAGCCTCTTTGAATTTCATCCCATCCCTCTTGAGGCTCTCGATCAGTTTCAGAAGCTCCTCACGGCTGCTCTCACTGTTGGTAAAGCCTCCATATGTCCTGCAAAACACAGCCAAGCAAAAAATTAAGCATTTTTAAAACCAAAGAACAGTTTGAACAGGCAACTAAACTAACATTCTCTAACAAAGTGTGTGGTCAGTCAGATTTTTAAATGCTTCTGAAAGAAGTCTCTTATGCTCTTCAAGGCTGCATTTATTTGCTTATATAATATTTCTGAATATTACTGTTTAAATTTAAAATTAAAGGTCTTTTTAGTTTATAAAATAAAAGTTTATTTTAGTCCTGTGATGACAAAGATGAATTTTCAGCATCATTACTCCAGTCTTCAATGTGACTGAAACTTTTGATCAATTGAACGCATTATTGCTGAATA
The DNA here is from genome assembly GCF_016745375.1 of Pimephales promelas. Next base: position 13,960,430 of record NW_024121432.1, on the reverse strand, counting down.
AAAGAATAAATTGATACCCCATAGTTTTAAACAGAAGAGAGGCTACATTTAATCTCCAATTTAAAAACCACGAACATATACCTCACAAACATCGTGCACTCTTTCCGGTTCTCTATGAAAACATCTGCGTCGGTGGGTTTGGGTGGGTCAGCCTGATGTTCCTCAGGGATAAAGAAGGAGATAGTGAAGGTGCTTTCACAAGTGGGTCCGGGCCCAGGGTCAATCAAACAGCTCACTGGTGCCGTCATCTCCACCTTAGACTCTGAAAGGACAAGCACTCAGATAAAGCTGATATTCATAGGTCTTTCTTTAATGAAAAGGTGCAGAAACATGCACTGGTCTCAATGTGCCAAAGCTATTTTGCAGGTACAATTTCACCTGGTGAATCATTAACACTTCAACCTTTAGTAACAACCTGGCACATGATTTTTATAATTATAAAAGCCTCTTGAGATGTGATTTATTGTAGTCACAGGAAACCATTTCCTCGTAAAACTTTTGGCTTTATGCATGAGATTTCTACGGAGCCCCTAGGGACAAGATGGTGGGAAAAAATGGGTTCGATTCACAGAATCGAACTTCCCAGATCAATATTCCTGAGCTAAACATTGTTAAAACACAAACGACACCTATTTACAATCACAGTAACTTAGACAACGAGCTACAACCCAATTTTATAATATAACTTTGTCTCCAAGTAGGCGGTTGAGAGGCAAGTCTGAATAAGGGGCCATCTGCAAAGTTCAAAACCCTTTTGAACATATTATATTATGAAACATATTCAGCTTCACTGACACCAAATTCAGTTCACACATCACTGCTCTCCTGCTGGTTATACTACAATACTTAGAACATTAATAACTTTGCTGTTTTTAGAAATAAAATATTCAACTTCACACTGGTATACAGTGGAATGCCATCAAATTCAGTAAGCAAATGTAATGCAAAAGCTATGGTTGTAACTATTATGTTAGCTGCGTACCAATATCATTTGTGTAAAGAATAGGCCTACTTATTTTTTATGTGCAATTACTTGCCAAACTAAGTGTTGTATGACCAGCATTAGAGCAGTGATGTGTGAACTGAATTTGGTATGCTACAGTAAAGTTATGGAATATTTTTCATAATATAAAAAAGCACATTTTATTAAACTAAGTGGGAGACCATTGATGTGGAAACTGAATTTGGTGACACTACAGTAAATAAATATAAATCTCCCATCCCCAATTTTTTTTCTTGACCACATCTTTTTAGGGGCTCCGAAGATTTCTCATCCATTTGTGCTTGCTATTTTGCATTGTATTTCTCTTGTGTAATGAAAATGTCACAATCACAGGGGCTGATGTAAGAAAATGTCACAATCACAGGGGCTGACGTAAGGAAATAATTATGCATCTGATCTTGAGTGTCTACTACGTGAAAATCTGAGTTTCTAGTCGTCTACAGGTCCATGAAGACTTACTTTTGTCATTATTGCCCTGAATGTATTTGAAGAGTCTTCTGAAGCCTGTGCTCAAGGCCGGGTCCTGCTCCATGCCAGTCACAGCTGTGCTCACCCAGTTTGTTGTGTGGTAAGTGCGGACCTCATAGTCTTCACCCTGAAAAACATCACTTCATCAGATATGACCGGTAACATTATGACAATAAACAAGGTCTGCTTCGATATAAGCATGAGCAGACTTTCAAAAACAAAATGCAAGCCGTATCTCTGCAAGCATTAAGTAAATATTAACAAATCTAAAGTCTGACAGGTTAAGCCTGGACGGTTTACTGGCAAAATGACATTTTGAGAAGGCTACTAACCTTGCTCTGTTGAGCAGTGACCGGTGGGTGCTGGAGTCCAGAGGAAAATAAAGTTTGACCGATGGCTTTAAGCATTTTGAATTTGAACTGTAATGCTGTGCAAAATTAAAAATGGATTATTAGTTGCAGACAATTTACGACGTCTAGATATAAAATATACACTACATATATTGAATATATTTCATGTCCAATAGGCCAAGGTTTGGACGTTAAGAGGAATGTACCAACGCTGCCCATAATAACATGATAGGGCCAACAATAATGTGCGAGTTATTATATGAAATAATTAAAACATTGTTTGTAAAGTTTCCTATTTCGCGCATGTCCGTTAACAGTCATCCCAAATACACAATTTTAACCGAAATGGAAAATATTCCAGGTTTTTACAATGAGATGACTGTCCAAACGTTGTCAGTTGTGCTAAAGTCACTACAATATTATATTATATAGCCTACTTTTGTTATAAACTCACCTGTCCGCCGTGGAGCGTTAAAATGCAGAAAATTACTGAAAATCCAGAAAAGATCGAGCGCAGTATAGGCCTATCATCCGTCTCATACAGGTGTGTTAGATAAAGAAGATACTAGGTGCTGTTTTATACAGATGGTGATGTAACACACAACCCTAGGCTTAAGTAACACTCACACTTCCGTGTTTTCATGTTACATCACTCGCATGAAAGGTTTCCGATTGGTTGTGAAGAATATATCAATAAAGTCACGCCCCAGCAACGCTACACTACTGTCTATGTACACTACTCTGGGGAAGAAACATTACATCACTACCCCTTGAAACAATAGAACAAAAATAAATTAAAGGGGACATATCATGCTAAATCCATTTTTATAGCCTTTAAGTACAGAAAAGTTGAAATTATTCTCTTCAGGTGCTTTGTTTATATCTTTATATTCTGTTTTGGTCATATTTTGCAACCTGTTCCTATTTTTCCTATTGTTCTTTATGACATATATTAAACAATACGTCACAGTATTTTGAACAGAACCGCCAAATAAGGACATTGACTACTGGCCCAACCATGGGCCCAACACTTCGAGCAATCCGCCATTTTTATTTCTCACTCTGATTTTGTAGTCCAAGTTTAAGGATGCAAAAGTTACGAGAACCTCTTTGAAGTGCCTGGTTGAGTTTTATTTATAAAATAAAATTTACCCACATCTGTGGGTAAAGTCATTTTTTTGTGTGCGTGAAGCACTTCGAGAAATCGACTTCCTCTGAATGAGGGGTCAATTCCTTCTATCTTTGGAGACGACGAACATAGCAAATGACAGAAGTAAATTAATTTTTTTTCTTTCTACTTTCAATTTTATTAATTCTACAGCAATTTATTTAAACATAAATAAATAGTTATACATTTGAAAGGCATCAAGTTACCTTGCAGTAAAATATAAGGTCAACTAGACAAAACACCATTACTTCAAAGCCATACATTTTTCATCATCACATCAATATTTTAGCACGAACTAAACTAATGGATAATTGCAGACACAATCTTAAGTATTCCACTCACACTAATCACAAAACACCTGTAAACATATTTTTCAGAGGGATATCCCCAAAGTGCATGATCAGCTAAAGAGAGTGGAACCCATCCAAAACTGAAAGAATGCTAGAATTACTTCGTAAAAAATACTAACAAGTATAAGCAAAAGCAACAATGATACAACCTCAGAGTCTTACAATGCATTGCAAATTTAAACATAACCTGAGCACCATAAACTTACAATCAAAATGCATACAAATAAAAATACACAAGCATTGTTTTACTATTAAATGGATGTTTGTCACTTCATCTTCAGAGCTGTGTTCTTCCTGCGTGGTGGCTCTCTCTGGACCTGTCTGGCTCTGGCACCGAAGCCCAAGGACTGAAGAGATTCACTGAGGAAGCGTTGAGTAGGAGATACACACAGCATTATCAGAAGCTTAGCATCCCCTCCTGTGCCAGAAAGAAGGTCAAAAGGATGGTCAGGTGAGGTTTGGGAGATAAGTAAGAAGAATGTAGACAGGCCTTGTCTATGTCAGTTATTGGGGTTGGGTTCTAACTTGACTGGTTGAACTGGTTTTAACTGCAGTTAAAAGCAAAGAAAACTTGCAAAATATACAAGGAAAAAGTCCAACAAAATCTTTCAAGTTCCACTGTGTCTTAAAGATCAAAGATTTTTCCTTTAATTGAATAGCTAATTTAATTTAATGTATTTAACTACAGAGCTAAATTTCATATTCAGTTCATCCACAGGCAGGCACATTAGGACATTACCTGATAAATAATATATCTAAATATATCTGTTTGAAAATTCATTGCAAGTAACAATAATATTAAGTAAGATGCACTGTGACAAATTACATTATATGTCCAGAATACATGAATGTAAAAATGTCATTCTAAATTGAAAAGTTCTCAATAAGGTAACAGGTCAGATTGCTCAGTGTTTGTATGTTCAAATGTTTGGCTCAGGATCATCTTCAGTCATATTGTCAGGGAGGAAGGAGTGAGTGAGGATGAATGTTTTATGGACTAGTGTGCAGGTTCAAGTGACTTGTATTTCACAGGTAATGTCCTCTCACCGATGGCATCCTGTAGCAGATGTGTTAGTTTACTGTTGCGGTAGGGGACGTGGGGTCGTCGTTCGGCCAGAGCTCCCAAAACATCAGACAAAGCCGAGAGACTGCGGTTTATACAGGAGCTTTCCCAAAGAGCAGCTCCGGTCACACCTGACATCCCTGAACACAGATAAACATTCATGCTAAAAGACTATTTACATCTTCATTTACTAGGCGCATTTGAATCAAATCTGACCTAAGATTTAACACTCCATAAACCTTATCTAATGAATATGATGTTTGTTTTATTGTAAAATGGCTTTCACTACTCAACGGAGCACAAAACCGCAATCTCTTACCCGCACACTCGCTCCCAGCCAGGTCCACTAACTGCAGCTTGGTCTTGAGGGGGGTCTGTGTGATGCTGGGTCGGGGAGAGGGGCATGGCGAGTGACGGGGAGAAGGGGATGGTGAGTGACAGGGGGAGTGGGATGGCGAGGAGGCGGGGCTAGATGAGCGTGAAGAGGCGGCCCTGCGGCAGCGCGGGCTCCACCACTCCTTCTGAGACACTCGCTGGACGTCCTGTCTAGCATTCTGCAGCCTACGAGCTGTAAAACACAGAGATCACACTGTATGAGTCCAAAAAGTAGGAGTAAAACTATTTCTTCCAAGTGTTAACAAAGTAACAAAGTGCCTTTTGAGCAGGTCAGTTCACTTAGCAGCCATCTCAGTAATAACACCAGACTGCTACTTTTCAGTCATAAAACTATAGCTTTTAGCTACCATCTAGCCCACAATCCCAGAAACTGTTTCAATTCTACATTTAATATATATATATATATATATATATATATATATATATATATATATAATCAGACAGTGAGAAATAGATTTTAATATATTATTATTTACTATATATCAATGTTAATCACATCTAACATAAGCTTTTGTTTACATATATATATGTGTGCATATAATATTATTATATTTTTATATATTATATGTGTGTGCGTCTCTGTATACTTTATTAACATATACAGATATATATATATATATATATATATATATATATATATATATATATTTATGCTGTTGCGGTATGTATGCAATTATATATGTATATATATAATTAATCTTTTTTTTTTTTTTTTTTTTTTTTTTTTATTTAACAGTCAGACATACATACAAACAAACCAACATAGTGCAGTAGTGAGCAATCTTGTAAATCCATAATTCCAGCAGTGGCAAGAGTGATTAAGTGTTTGATCTAAGTGTGTAAGTGAGCGTGTATGAGCGTGGGTATGTGTATGCGTGTGTACACAAAGTAACCATTTATTATTTATTACCATTGTCATTACCATCACTCCCCACTACCACCATACTGCCCATATTGTTTTTGTAGATTTTTATTTCCATCCTTCCTCCTATGTAACGATTGCCATTGTCAATCCTGTACAAAATATGATAATATAATAATATAATATAATATAATATAAGACAACCTTCCCCCACATCTCATCAGTCCCTATCTTTTCTATATTTTTCTTTTTTTGTGTGTGTGTGTGTGTTATGTGCAATGTCTAAAGTGCATTAAAAGAGGGAGTACAGTGCGAGAATGTCTCAAATTGGGCCAGAGATGCTGTCCCGTTGAAACTACTTCTCGCCTGTCTTGCCTGCCTTGGTGTTTGCGATGTTTATCCAAATATACTTATTCTTTTTTTTTTTTTTTTTTTTTTTTTTTTTTCCCTTTTCTATGTTGTGGTGCATTAAAAACCCATGAAGAGATAAGGGGGAAGTTATTGCATTAGTGATGACAATGACGCTTAATTCTAGTTCTACATTCTAATTCTACAGCATTGACAATGGCAATATTGATGATGATAATAATAATAATAATAGTAATAATAATAATAATAATATAATTAATCTGTTTTATTTTAGATTTTCAACTATAAAAACCCAGCAAAATACTTTTACAAATAAATAAATAGAATTTTTCGGGCTAATCTGGTCTAACTGATGCCTCTATTAAAAAGTGATTGGCTCTTTTAACTTTAGAGTGGAACTATGTACAGCCGTTTTTTTGAGAGTTATAATTAAAAAAATATACATGTCCTCTTAATTTTTATATACGGTAATTATATGTCTCCTGCCCATATGTCTCTGATGATACAGACATAAATCCACTTTATGGTAACTTTTATGAGGTCTTTCAGTGCTACTGTGAGAAACCTTTGGAGTGAGCACAGAGCTCTTTTTCCAGAGTAGTGAGAAAGTGCTTGAGTGTGTGTATGTGTAGATAACCAATGCTGTGGGTGTGTGAGAAAATAGAGTTGTTAGAATGAGCGTTTGTTTGTGTGTCTTTAGATAATACGCTCGGTCTCACTTAACAGCCATAACCGTGTGTGCTGCAGATAGCGGCGTATGGCTTGAGGGAACATTTCAGTGGAACAGTTGGGGGACTTGAAGAAACACTGTACTGTATATCATACCTAGAGCCAGTGCATCTGGGCTTCTGGAGGTGACGGTGAGAGTGACGATGAAATGAGATCTAGAGGAGTCCATGTGCACCAGGGTGGGACTGTGAGATCTTAGTTTCAACACAGAATTAATCAGCTGCATCACCTCTGCAGAGCTCCGTACCAACCTGACACACAAACACATGCAAACCTGTGAAAGTCACATGACTGTAATGACCCAAGTGTTACTACACGATCTAGTCATGACTTGTGCAACCAAACACTAAAGTCATTTCAAGTGTTTGGGATTTTTGGTGAACTTTAGTATACTTTTAGAAAATTTCTTTAGAAGTATGTAATAACACTTGAGTCATTAGTTAGCTCCCATTATCTTCACTTTATAATACGGATCCAAATAATTAGTAATTCCCATAGAAGTATGTGACTGTGACTCACTCATTTGTTAGGCAGGGCACCTCACTGGTGCCTGTGCTGGTGGTGATGACCTCTCTCTTCACCCCAACTGTCGCCCCATCTTCGTCTCTGGCCAGCAGGTCCAGAACTTCATTATTATAGACCTCCACCACAGACATCTCAACTGTATGACTGTCCACTGGCTTCTCAGAGATCAGCCTGTGACATATATCAATACAGGCAGACACTCAGGTATTCTGCGTGCAATATTGTATATGAGTAAAATGTACAGTGATTTTACAGTGACTCTGCTGTGAAAGGGATGTGAACTGAGGCTTACTTAAAAAGCTCATTGGCTGCTTTTGGAATGATGCCCTGTTGAGAGACCTGCACTGCAGCTGTGAGCTCCTCAGACTGGGAGCCAATCATTGTGTGTGTCTTCCCACTGCCCGTCTGACCATATGCCATGATGCATACATTATACCTGAAATTAAAGAGATTTATAGTATACTTATTATAATCCTTACAAAGACTCCCTTTGACTTTTTGGGCAGTGTTTGGGGAAAATTGGTGACAAATCTTGACATTCTCTACATGTTCGAGAGTTTTCTGTCTCATATTCTCAAATGTCTTAGATTGTTTTTCTTTGCAGCTAACAAATTATTTTATTTATTCTTGTTTATTTTATTTTATTTTATATTGATTTGTATAATGCCACGTTAGGAAGAATGTACTTTTCTAAAAAAAAAAAAAACACTATAAATTTAAACTCTCTAATATTCACCAAGTTCTTTTAAAAGAAGCATGTGGTAAAATTAGGAATCATTTTTACTTTGATACTTACTGCCATTTCAAAGTGTCCAAAATAATACTCTCTACTAATTAATTATATCAACCAAATAGACTAGACTATTTAATTAATGTATTTCATGCATAAATTACAATTAAAATAGTAAAATCATGTCATAATGATAAAGCAAGCAATAGCACACAGACAGCTTATTTAAAAAGATTATTTATTCAAGTAAATTAATCTGTCATACTTCCAAACCACATTTATGGTAATGTGCATGAGCACCAGGCACATTCTCGCTAAAACATTTAATAGACAGTGACCTCTAGTCACAGACTAGTCAACATTACCAATTTTAACACAACAGTGGAACAAAAAGTCAATGTAACTGCCACTAATGTGCGTAAAATGTAATTTACTCAATGTTAATTAATGTGTTTATATATATCATTTTTATAAGCATCATTTGATTCCAGCATCTTCCCTAAGCGAATAGTTAAACTTGTTTGAATTAATAGGATACTCACCCATCAAGTAGAGAGGTTAGAAGGGGTTTCACCTCCTCAAACACAGTCTCTTGGCTGTCTTCGGGACCATGTACTCTACAAACCAAATGAATAATGGACACATTCTAGATCACCCTCCACCAAAAGCGCATGTTTCAAATGTTCACATTTTATGCAGTGTGCAAATACCTTTCAAACTCAAATATTTTGTTCATTACAGGACTTGATGTTTTGGCGCAGTTCACAAAAACCGAGTCCTGCAAAACAAGGATGGTCAGAGATGATTATTCCAGGGTGTAGGGTGTAGTACTGGCCCATTTCGATTCATAGACCCCATAAACTACACTACATATAATCAACTGACTCACATCATTGATGGCCTGCACCACTGCTTCACATAATGAAGACCTTAAAAGGGAAAATGAGATTAAATGAGATTTATTACGCCTGGCTACAGCATTCCCTAAGCATGCGTGTTTTCAGCATGAAACAATGTTTTTATTTAAATTGCAGCCCATTTTTACTATTAATTTACTCATTTAAATTTGAATGTTTTAAATGAATCCTTTTTATTAATTTAATATGTATTAATCTATCGCTATTCTTTCACTATATATTTAGACTACAATACCCATTGGTTGTAGGTGATCCTGGGATGTGGTCAAAGTGCAGAATTGGACGCACCCTGCAGTGAACCCTGATATTCCCCCTCAGCTCCTACAGAGAGAAAGGTGTGTGCTGCTTTAACTATTTTTTAATGGAACAAAATCATCTTAACTGCTTACACAGTAAGGTAAAAATAGGTCTGAAATAGTTTAAATATTTATTTCTGAAATATTCATGCGTCAAGCAGGTAATAGCATCACAGTGTACTCCCTACAAATAAATGGCAACACGTTACCCAATGAATACATTAAGAACTGTGAATCAAAGCAGAGAACCGAGTACGTACAACCAAGGTGTTGTGGAGCAGCCTCCTCCTCACTCGCTCCTCTCTACACTTCTCTTTCTCTTCCTGTAAAGAGTGCTCAAGTGCAGTCACCTGAACCCGGAGCTCTACGGAAAACAAATGCAACAAAAACTTCTCTCAACTATCTATTAATAGACATTTAGTAGTAGCAAACAAAATATGCTTGTTAATAATAAATCATTGTACTTATTATTTTTGAATATTTAAAATCACATCAACTTTCATGAAATTAGACTTTGATGTGATTGGTTTAATAAATATTAGGTTTAAATGCTTTTTAAATATAAATGTAGTATTTTTATTTTTATTTTTGAAAGCTCTGCATGTGAAAAGTTCTAATACAAAAAATAACATGAATTTAAATTGGACTAAACAAAACTTACAACACGCGACTGAAAACAATATGTATCAACTGACACAATATCACAAGCCAAACTTATATAATCACAATGGACAGTTCCCAACAACCATCACCCTAAACTGTATCTTTGAGTGGACACTTAAAAGCCTTTAGTCAGGAACATATTTTTCATTTTCACTTTGAGACACAGTGATGAGCGGTTTGGTTTGACGTTTTACAAATACAGCTATATAAATGACAAGGGATGAGATCCACAAGCCCTGTGGGAGGCCTGTCACCATGGAGTGCAGGTGACGCACGGGACACATGACCATGTTGTCCCTGCTCCCTGCTGACAGCAGCTTTTCCTGGAGGAGAGGCTGGGGGAGGGGATCCGTGGATTATCTCTGAACACTGCACCACATACCTACTGTCACAACACGGATGGTTTTGTGATAGAGACGGAGACGGATGAAGGAAGAGACAGATGGTAAAGAATGAAGGGAATGAGAGCAGAAGATTAAATAGAAGAGGGGATGAAGGTTAAGGGTTAAGGTTCCCAATCCAGGGCATTTTATAACCTTGCCCTATGACCGTACGCACGTATACGTGTACGTACGTGCACGTAAATAATAAGTGAATGAGATCCGTTAAGTGTATCTGGAGGTACAAATATTCACAGATAATGCAGTTGAACTGATATATTGGTATCTGAGTTCATCTCAGTAAAGAACACTCACTCTGAAGGTCATCACTTTGGAGATCCTGAGCTTGAGTTTTTCTGGCCGTGCCAACACATTCAAAGAGCTGCTTGCTTTGCTCCTCCAGCTCTTTAGCAAACCCCACGTAGATAGTAAAAACATCCTTCAAGTCCTGTTTCAGCATCTGAGAGCAAGACAGACCACACAATGATGCTGTATTTGCAACGCACTGCATTTCAAAGGCAGCATTTGTAGCATAGGATTTGTTTCAAAACAGTGTTTTTGCCATCACCTGAACTTCAGACAGGAGTTTGGAGAGAGTTGCATTTGTGGACTTCTGCACTTTCCTCTGCTGCTGATGTTTCTTTCTATGGACATGAATGTCCTCCTCCCTCTCATGGCGAAGTTTACCCAAACACTGGGCGTTTAGGAAAAGTGAATGGGAAACATGCAAACTGTTCAGTACATTTACATTGCTTTTAACTTTTCACAAAGCATTGTGGAGATGTTAATTCAATGGAATTTTGATAAGTGTTAAATTGGAGTCCAGATGCTCACCAGGGCTGCAATTATTTGATCAAAAATACAATAAAACAGTAATATAATGAAACATTATTACAAATTTAAACCAATCTTTTCAATTTTAAAATGTAATTTATTCCATTGGTGGCAAAAATGAGATTTTCTGCATCATTACTTTAGTTTTCAGTGTCACATGGTCCTTCACAAATCATTATAACATGATGATTTGGTCCTCAAGAAACATTGCTTATTATTAATGTTGAAAACAGTTGCTTAATATTTGTGTGGAAACCGTAATCCATTTTTTCAGGATGATTTGATAAATAGAAAATTCAAAAGAACATCATTTATTTGAAATAGAAATCTTATTTAATAAATGTGTTTACTCTGGTCTCTGGTCTGTATTGCATACCCGCATATTAAGTATGTGAGTAAATTAGGTGAGACTGGCGTGCATCTGTCATCTGTCTGCTCTCTGCAAGCCACTTATCTTGCAGTGAAACCATCTGCCAGGTCAAACTCTTAACTGCAGCGGAGGGTCGACCACCATTAGGGAAGTTAGGGAAGCATTTCACACTAAATTTGCAACATAGTCCATACCTTAGCGAGTCTCAAATGAAGGAGAGCATTCTCTGTTTCCAACTCCAAAATATGCTCCTCTTTACTCTAAATAGAGAAAAAGGTAGAGAGCTTTATCACTACATGTAAGCTATACAGATGAAATAGAAAAAGAAATCAAATAAAATAAATGACAATATTCACCAGTCATCAACAAAACTTAACCGACACATGTGGCCATGGCTACTGAGACGACCTTTTTGCCTAGCATAAAGCCCAAAATACTGTGTATCCTCAGCATCTTACAAGCTTTTGAGACATATAACCATCACTTACAAACAGTGATGGGAGTAACGCATTTCAAGTAACATGAGTTATGTAATCAGATTACTTTTTTCAAGTAACTAGTAAAGTAACGCATTACTTTTAAATTTACAAGAAAATATCGGAGTTACTTTTTTTAATCAGGTAACCCAAGTTACTTTGTTTTTCCCATGTATTGACCGACAGCTCTCGTCCCTTTGTTGACTGAAATCGTGAGTAAGGTGCATTGGCGTTGTGTGCGCTGTAAACACTGATCTATAAAATGAATTAATTCTATATAGATCAGTTAGTATAATATAGTTATTTTTCATGGAGTAACGCAGTATTGTAACTTTTCCCAAACACTGCATTACATACAAAATACAAAAAGTATGCTGGCTGTACCATGGTACATTGATGGTATGAGAATATAGAACGAGATGATATACTGAATGATTACCATATTCCTATGCCAAGGTATTCTAATGTCCTTAAATGGAAACCATATTAGCATGGTCAATTAATATTATAGTATTATTGCATAATATCAAGCTACTTTGTCTGTGGGTGGCTTCACACAACAACAATAAGAATATGGAGGTCTAATAATATTATATTATTAGCTGTTAAGTGATAAATTAGGTTGTTTCTTCTTTGGGTTGACATAAACATCATAAAAAGGTAAGCAACAGGACCGCCCATAGTCTCTTTTATACAGTCTATGGTCTCCGCATATTTATCCACCGACTGCAAATGTGCTACTGCAATTTTACCGGAAAAAAGTTTACCCTACTTCCGGTCTGGGCCCGCGTTCAGTCTGTGTTCACACAGTTGGTGTTTAGTAAGACCTGCAACAGTCGATGGAAACAGTCGGTCTTCGAATATTTCAGCGAATTGTAAGTGTGTCCCCCATCATTACATTAATCTGCTATAAGTGGCTCAAACCTCCGTTATTTATTACCTCTAAAATGACGTTTTTGTAATTACTTGCAACCATGCTCGCAACGGAGCCATGGATTGAGATGCGTAAGAAATTAGTCCTACATGCAAGAGCGCTTTAATATCAAAAACTTGAAAAATGTCTTGATATGAATCATCTGAACAATGTTTTGAGGTGTGGTAACTGTTAGTATAAGCGGAATAATTGACTTCAGGCCGTTGAATTATCCGAAAAATAATGCACACCCGAGGTGTAGCTAACAGCTTCGCGTCGTGACGTTACCACCCCGGGTGTGCATTATTTTTCTAATAATTCAACGGCCTGTCGTCAATTATTCCTTACTTAATGGACTAACGCAATATTGTAACTTTCCCCAAACACTGCATGCAAAATACAAAAAAGTATGCTGGCTGTACCATGATGGTATGAGAATATAGAACGAGATGATAGGCTACTGAATGTTTACCATATTCCGATGCCATGGTATTCTAGTGTCCTTAAATGGAAACCATATTAATGGTCAATAAATATTATCGTATTATTGCATAATATCAAGCTACTTTTTGTGGGTGGCTTCACACAACAACAATAAGAATATGGAGGTCTAATGACTAATATTATACTATTTTATAAATAAATATATTATATGATATTATATTTATACTTTATTCACAATAAACTCAAAATAACAGCATAATGATCATAACGACAGTAGACATGTCTGTAAATCAAAACTAAAAGCACGTCAAAGTGACATGATTACATTATTTACAAGCCTATCAATTTTGACATTCAGGTAATATAAGAGGAAACTCACCCGCAGTTTGTGCTCTAGGAGGTGGACTTGATGAGCAAAGATCTGGTCTCTATTAATAAAGAGCGGCATTGTGAGAGAGAGAGTAAAAACAGGATGTGAATGAAGCATTTATTGTACAGTGGTGGTGAACTGTATAACGAGCTCGTGTGTGGTTTGTCTGAAGTGTAATCCGATTACCTGCCTGGCCTGCGCACACTAGCCTATTTGGCGTCCTCCTGTTAAGTGCCTTCTGATCTATTTACCATGATGAATATCGTTTTTCCATGTTTACAGAACAACGTGTGAAACTGTATGTGCATGTATTAGCAATGTGGGCTTGATATGTGAATTTTGACTTGTTTAAACCCCTTTAGACTTCATGACAGCAGTCACATCATGAATACTGATCTGAGACTCAACAACAGGCCGATGACGAAGAACGCCATTTGAGTGCCTCCTACTGGTTATTTGTTCACGCCGGGATCTCTCACGGAGGTGATGTCGATGTCAGGTAAGGTAATGTGGGGCAGATTAACTCGTTGGAATACTTGCCACAATAGTACTTGAAATATTTAAATTGAATAGTTGCTAATTGCAACATTTCATAAGGTTAATGTTCCTATAAAAACAACTGAACATTTAAAAGTATAGCATCATGTTTGCTAACTAACTGTATTATTTTATTTTAGAAACAACTCATTCTTGTTTACAGTGTATAGATTTACTGACTTGTTTTGAGTTGTTTTGATGTATATTTTGAATATAAATTGCAAAATGCCTGACTAAAATAAAATCACAAAGAGCTATCTGTAAAATGTGCATGAACATTTCTAGACGATTAACCCAAAAAAGTGGCCCTGTATTGACTGTAGGACACATTGCTCTCCATTGAATTCTTTATTAGGTGAATAGATTTAGAGTACAGCAGGCTAAATATGTAAACAGCTTTTCCCCTGAGGTACAATTAACATTGGGAAAGATTATTAAAAGCAGCCTATTGGAAGCACAGGAAAGAGGCTAATTTAGCCTTTTTGGCACATTTGACATTCTCTAAGGCAGGTTTCTATTGCACAGTGTAAACAGGTCCTGTTCTAAATTTGCAAACCAACTGACTCCATTCAACTGATCGATTACTACACACAGAAACCACACCATAATTTTCATAATCCAATCCAATCAGGTTATCATTGATATGCATGTGTAATACATGGACAGGCCCAGTTTAAACACCAATAAAAGTTCTACTATAAGAGTAACTCAGCAACCATAGACGATTAACACACAAAAAAAGGAATGTCATTAAAGCTGGTATACTTCAATAAGTCATCGTTATGTAGCACAAATCACTAAAGACTGAAGGGAATACAATAGACTTAAGTGCAAAATACATCAGATACACTCTGATACATTAGAGATGATTTTACACCAAAAAACAGAACTGGCCATGTGTAAATTATACTACAGGTTTACATTACTAACTTATTATATACTTTAGTGTCACCATGACATGTTAAAGATTTGTAAACATGTCTTTTGAATATGGAAACTGGTTTCAAGGCCTGATTAAAAGCACACGATTACAGTGTGGTCATTTGTTTATATCAGGATTATTCAGCCCTTATTCTCTCTCTATACACATAGCAATCCCCATTCCACCACCTATACACAGTGAAGCGACCCCTTTCCGTCCCCCTGTCCTTTGAAGCGCATGGAGCAGGGTCACCAACACTCTACAGCCAGACATCCCAAGAGGATGTCCAAGAGAGATCGCACCTCCACACACATTAACCTGAAGGGAAAGAGACAAATGAAATGTTAAATTATCGGGGGCGGGGTTCTAAAAAGAAAATTTTGAAAAATAACCCCTGAAATGATGATTTCTTGTGAATATTGTATGCTATCAAACATGATAGCATATCATAATACAACTTATTAGGCCTATATATTAATAAATGTTTATAGATTAGCAAAGTAGGCAGGATCAATGAAAGACGGAACCACATAGATATAAAGGCTATCATGATCATTTTGCCAACAATGAACCATGGATATGTTTACTTTATAATACGTTTTATTTTTAAAGGCACTCTATGCAAGATCTGTACCTTAATATAACAGCTTCAAAGTCGTTTTGGTGGTTAAAGTCATAGTAGGGCGAATCATCCTGGTAGGAAAGCTTGGGGGGGACGCCACCGGAAAAACCAGCCATGCAAGTTTGAGAGTGGCGCCCCTGACACAGCGCGTGAGAATCACGAAATGGTTTACGGCAACGACGTCACACGCATCAACAACATCATACTGTATGAAGCTACTTTCGAAAAAGGGAAAGAGAATCGGACCGTGCTAGAAACCGGACAAGAGTCCACTCGGTCGGGCTTTCACTCGTTGGCGCGAGCTTAAAAGCTGCACTGGATTGTAACTGCGATGCTGACCTGGCGATCTTGTTGATGGACTTGTAAGTAAATCTCTTATTTATAAACTTGTTTGTATTTGTATACTTGTTTCTATATTGTTGCTGCACTGGCTTGTAGTATGTCATTTTTTACGGTGCTGTTCATTCATCCGTTGTTGATAATAAGACCAGTTCAATAATTCTCACATATGTCTAGCTTTCGATTACCAGAGCTTTAAGCAGACTTCCTAAAAACAGTCGTTTCTCTTAGTCTTGTTGTTTTTTTCGTTATGTTTTATTGCCGAGCTTGCCACAAGAGCTAGTTTGCCAGCTGAACTCAGGTGTTGTGATGTGTATTTATCACGTATCTTTAGTCCTGTGTCTGGTTCGGATTTCTTATGACGTGTGTAAGTTACTGTTATATCAAGTTTATCTGACTAACAGTACACTTCCCGACTGTAACTTCAAATTGTGTTGATTATGAATCAATCGAATCTTGACGCTGTTGATGTTGATTCTTGCGATTACTATGAGGACATAGTCAATATCTCACATAATTATTAGGACATGTATAAGCCTAGAGGTTGTAAATAATTGAACACAATTTGCTATTATGATAAATTGTAATCATGTCTAAATCATAACGTCCAATGTTATGAAATAATGCGACGTACATTTAACTTGATTGATGTCATCTGACATTTTGTAATGTTTACATTACAATCAAAAAACATGAATGAAATTATACAGTAGCCTATACACTATACTGATTTTGCAGAAATCATGTAAAAACGCTATAAGCCAGCAAACGCGATAGGCAACTTTATTATTAAAAAGCAGTCTAGCACTTGACAGTAGTTCAGTAGATATGCAGTAACAGGGGAATAACGGTTATTTACGACAGTGCAAGTACACCACAGCGGCTCTAGAGGTCACTGTTTTACAAAAAAACCAGAGAGTGCATAGTGTGCCTTTAACTTAAATTAATACAATAACATTCAAAACTCATTGGCTTGGACTGCATTTAAAGAAATGTCCAAGTTTTCGGAAAACACAACCGTTTTCTGTAGCCTTATTCAATAGAATTACATTTCTAGAATGTTCTTTCCAGTGCAAAAAAAATAATATTTTTAATTTAGTAGTTTTTCTTATCATAGCCTACAAATGTCTTCAGAAACTCCTTTTCCTCTATTTACTGAAGCCTGTGTAAAACATATTTGCAGCATAGACAATTTGCAGTTGCACAGCTAGCACATTGAGGGTCTGGCTCGCTCATAGGCTGCACTGCGGCCACTGCACATCCAATGGAGCGGGTTCCTCTGACGTGCGACCAATTAAGCCTGTTTTATGCTTCTGCGTCGAATCGACGGCGTACCCCCGCAGACCCCTATCCGTCGACGCGAACCCCTCTCCGACCCCTCCGCCGTAGCTCGACGTGCACCTCCAAAAATTTGTAACTACGCATCGAGGCGACGCAGACAGCAAGGGCTTTGATTGGTCAGATTATACATAATTTCAGGAGTGTAGCTTTTCCGATTTCCCCCCTCCCGCTATTAGCGCTATTTTTAACATTTGCACCCTCGTTCTGATAATTATAATACTCTTATAAAGAAAGTAAATAAAGAATTAATCTAAAAATAAACAGTTTTTTTATTTCATTGTTAATATATATGTCTATATTCTTTTCTTTTTTTTTTGCTCGCAATAAACTTCAATCAATCAATAAATTAACGTTTGTTTTGAAACACAGTTTGTTGTTTATTTTCAATACAATGTTCACGGTTACATCATTGATAATACAGTACTAACCAAGTCTGCCACTGGACACATTATATCCTGCCATAGCACAGTTCCATGTGGAGACTGAAAAAAATCCTTCAAGTCATTTCGAACAGGTATCGTTATGGCAGCTCGGGTGGAACCTTTATTTTATTGTCTATGGGTGGAACGGGCCCTGGACATCCGTGTTGATCCTGTGGGGATAAAGTTTGTGTCGTCTTGTTATTCAACGTCGATTAGCTCCAGCTGGCAGCTGCAAAAACAACAACATTCTCTCTCTTTCGCTCGCGGCGCACGAAACCAAAGAGATTCGCGAACCCCCCTAGCATTCTGGCGGCGAAATGCACCGCGATGCACCACAACCTCATGCAGAAGTATAAAACGGCCACGACGCCGTAGCAGTGACGACGTAGCTATGCCGTGGAGTTGACGCTGAAGCATAATGAGGCCTTTACACGACAGAGCCCACCAAGCGGGCGTGGCCTCTGATAGTCCATAATTTGCCATTATAGCAGGTCTTTGTTCATTCATAGTCTGTCTGACATATTTATTAGAAGCTATGCGTCTGTCGTGGATTTGCACTGAATTTACTCTCAAAAATACGGAACAAAGTGTGCTCCATATCAGTTCAATACGAAACAATACTTTTACGTGTCAAATACAGGACGATTCCGTATTATACGGAACGGTTGGCAACCCTAGTGTGTGGATATATATGCATGTATATAGTGGAGGAAATCACACACCTTGTCAGGGTTTAGACCGAGCTCCTGTACCACTGCAATGGACTGAGCAGCAAACGCTTCATTTACCTCGAACAGGTCCACCTCGTCTAGCTTCCATCCGGCTTTATCAACCTGGTTGGAAAGCAGATACAATTCACGTCAAAAAACACTATAACTGCAAGTGCAAAACAAATCGGCTTTTAACAATAAATTGGTGAGGGCTATAGCACAAAACATTTTGATTGAATTAGCTAATATTATCATTTTCTCCTCTCTTGGAAGTCACTTTGGATAAAAGCGTCTACTAAATGCGTAAATGTTAGTGATATTACATTATAAAGCACCCAACATAATTTCTAAAAAGTATCTTAAAGTAAGCTCAAACAAACAATATAGCAGCATAAATCATAACACACACACACAATTATAATTATATCATATCATAGTATATAAAATCATATTATTTCTCATTCTTATAATAATGGACAATTCTGCTCAACGTTTTAGATTTATTTGAAACTCTAAATCTGGGTCTTTAATGGCTTACACTGGTCCTCTGAGTGCCTGTAAGCATAGTGTGCGTTTCAGGACCAAGCACTGATTACAAGCATTCTTTCTTCATTCATGTGGTTGAATTAAAACCTGTGATGACTCAACAGAAACTCACAGCTTTTCTAATGGCTGGAATTGGCCCTGTGCCCATGACTGAAGGATCAAGGCCTGCCTGAGCCCAGGAAATGATGCGTGCCATTGGTTTTAAACCCCGCCTCCGAGCCTCTGATTGGCTCATGAGAACAGTAGCTGCAGCTCCATCATTTATGCCTGTTAAACAAAAGTCATAACAATGGAGAAAAGCACATTAATGTCTCATCTGTATACAATGAAGATGTTATAATTGAGTGTCAAAAACGTCTCTGTTTACCAGATGCATTGCCAGCTGTCACTGTACCAGAACCATCCTTCACAAAACAGGGCTTCAGTTTGGACATGGCATCAATATTACTGCCATGTCGAGGAAACTCATCAGCTTTGACCTCGACTGGACCTGATATGGTAACAAAGGTTTCATTTGAATTTATATTCAGTCACAGATAAATTCAAGCTTAAGGAGACAAAACAATCCACTTGAAAAAGTATCTGAAAACTAAAGATATTGAGACATTTTCAGAAAATACAATATAATTAATGAATTTTAGCTTTCTTAGGCAAGTTTCTTGTACCAAGCATATAAAAACATTTGTGAATGTTTATGCTTAAAGTGTTTCTATGATTATAAAGATGATTTTACTAGTAAACAAACCAAAAAAACTGATTAAGAAAATACTTTTTTTTTTTTTTGCAGTACAACGCTGACTTGAATGAATTCACTGCTGTTTTGTTTGAGGTGAGTGTGTGTTTTTTAATGCAATTAATAGTTTTATTCAGCAAGGATTCAACATTGACAATAATAAATAAATCTTCTTGAGCAATGTTTATGGATCATGTGACACTAAAGTCTGGAGTTATGGCTGCTGAACATTTTGCCATTACATTGTAATAATACTACATTTTTTTAAATTAACTTTTTAACAGAAGTGCATATTTTTATTGAAGGTACAAAAGAGCCTCTTGCCTTTCCTTGAGGGAACAGTGACTGGCACAATCTCTTGGTCAAAATAACCAGCCTTCTGAGCTGCTTCAGTTCTGTTCTGTGATGTCACAGCAAACTGGTCCTGAGCCTCACGGGACACCCCCCACTGCTTGGCCACATTCTCCGCTATCACAGGCACACAACCAAAACTAGATCAATTATAATATTAACGTGCACAATAGAGATAGGCAATATGTTTTAAGAAATTACCCGTGAATCCCATGTGGTAATTGTAAAAGGCGTCTGTGAGTCCATCAGTCAATATAGAGTCCTGCAAAGTAGCATCTCCCATCTTCACCCCTGACCTCATCTGCACTATATGAGGAGTCTGACAGAAGATGTTGCATGGTTATCATTAGATCAAGATACATGTTTTTACTAATGTAGACTCAAATGTGCCTTCTTTTTACTTTAAGATTAGTGTCATAGATATCTTACCCGACTCATGCTCTCCATCCCTCCTGCTACTACTATAGTGGATTCTTTCGTCATGATGGACTGGGCACCAAGACACACCGACTTTAGGCCAGATCCACAGATCATCTGACAGCTCCATGCGGGCACAGAGTAAGGTATACCAGCACCAGCACTTGCCTGCCGGGCAGGATTCTGCCCATGACCTTAATAGAGTCAAAGTAGGAGAAGCTAAGGGATGACTCTCAATCCACAAATTAGAGTACACTACATGTACTGCTTTGATATTATTACCTGCAGTGAGGACATGACCCATAATGACCTCTGAGACTTCTTCTGGCTTTACATTGGCCCTCTTCAGCACATCTTTAATGACTAATGCCCCCAGATCATGGAGGGGTACACTGCTAAGTGCTCCATTGAATGACCCTGTGAATAAAATAGGCTAAACATATTTGTTCTGTTGTTTTAACTGAACATTTAATTATACATTTAATTAATTAATATAATTGAATGCATGAAGGGTTAATATTTAAAGAGCAAACACTCTTTATGTGCAAATAGACAGATATGTGCAAACTAATTTTAATTCTATACAAGTATATTTCCTGTATATGATGTGATTATAAGGTTTGGCTGACCCTCACCAATCATAAAATTTCTCCTGGCCATGGCGATATAATAAATTGACCAATCAGAACTCGAGAACAATGGGAAGAACGCACAGCAACCAATCACAGCAGCTCTACGTTTCTTCTGCACCATAGTGAGACACTTCAATACTGCCGTGTAGCTAGAGCGTTGGCTAATTAAAATAAGCTAATAAGACATATTTTGACGGTTAAAAATTACAGCTAACTGACACTCTTTCATCAACTTCATCGTACAGATCATTTGGTTAACTTGTAGTGACATAGGAGTGCAAACTTTCTAGTATAATCTGTCAACAAGCTGCAACAGGATAACCTAACGTAACAGTTAATAGATACAAAGAGATGCTGCTTAGCATCGTGTGTAAAATATGATGATACTAGACATGAGATGAAGTTTACCTATAGGAGTCCTGGCAGCGGAAATAATAAGAATCGCGTCCGTATTCATCTTTGCTGTAGCGCAGCGCTGTTTTCCCCCGCAGGTTCCTCGTATGTTTGGTGGGCTGGTTCTCTATTTATATGCAGGTTGTGTCTATGAGCCTCCTATTTCACGCTGTCTCATTCATTTGGTAAGAGTACGAAAGCATCATCGAAATCTAAGTTGGTTTTATTTTTGTGTAGCGCCATCTTATGGCGTGGACGGTTCACAAAAAGTGCAGCAAACCGTCGTATATGTAATCTGAACTTAAACATCAGTTTCATTAATTTAAGTATTAACGTTAATTTACATCAGAAAAACATCAAGCCATCACTTAACATAATGCATTGATAAATTAATGGAATGATTTTGATAGAATTTATTCAAAACAGAAAATCAAAGCAAGGTTTGAGTCATATTAAAATTCTTTATTGATATTTGGTCAGTACATGAAAATGATTGAAATCAGAATTTAACAAGATACATCTCAAAAAAAACTACACACAAGTCAAACAAAAATGTTTTCTCTCATCATGTAGAGGAACAAAAAGTTCAACATCAGGAAACTAAGGACTCTCCGAACTTGCAGCTTCAAGACTTAATTGAGCTTTATGATACGATACATCACACGTAGCTAAATGATTTCAGAATTCTAACGAGAGAGCAAATGAACAGTACATAACCAAGTGTTCATATTACTTTGACAGTGAAAAATGGTTTAAAAGTCATTCATTTAAAAAAAAAAAAAAATCAAATATATAAACACAATGTTGCTTTTTTTATAAACGTAATCAGCTTTGAGCATCTTGCAAATGCACTGAAATAGGTTATGATGGGAGGTCGGGTAGAAAACAAAAGTGATGCAGTTGACCATTTCTCAAACAAGAACTAACTGGCCTAGTGTGTGACTTTCTTGTTTGTCATGAGTTACTGAAAAAAAAATGAACAAATCTTTAAGAATGTTACAAAACAGACCCTGTGGAGGCATTGGTGGCAACTGTTGCTGCAGATGAGTCCAGGCCATTCTGAGTGCTGTGCCGCATACCCGCAGTCCTGCTGCCTTTGGAGACAGCAGCGGCCTCATGGGAGTCAGCATTGGAGTCTGTGTCATTCGAGTGCTGGGTCACTGATGTCTCACTGCCCGTAGGTGAGTCCACGCTCTCATAGCCTGCACTTAGCTGAGTCACGTACCCTTCTCCGCCCCTCTGGCTCACAGCATCTTCCGAGTGGTTGGAGAGTTTTGACATGCCACCATGGGTGGGGCTGGAGACAGAGGGCGATGGTGGGTAATCTTCATCTGCACTGCTTGCTTCCCTATACAGATTGGAACCAGACACTGCCCTCTGAGATGAGTTCCCGTTGGCGGGTCCATTGGACACCCTTCCGCAGTCTTTCCCCACATTTGAGCTTGAGGTGTTCATAGGTTCACTTTGAATGGAAGGTTCGGAGGCCGTTGAAGGGGAAGTTCTGCTCGGACCAGCTCCACTTGAAGTGCCTGGGGTTTGGTTATTCTGAGTCATCTGCTGCCTGGTCTCCCTCAACTGCTGCTGAAGAACCAGAATGGTGCTTTGCATGCCTTCCACCTCCTCATCCAGCTGAATAATGAAGTCATTCAGCTCTGGACCACATAAAATGCAAAGTGAAAAATAAAGTAAGTGAATTCAATGTCTGTTTAAAACCAACCATGAATTGAGTAGATGACCAGAGAAAGGCTTTGGCTCACCATCTTGGCTGCTCTTGAGCTCTTCACTGTACTTCTTCTGCAAGGCGAGCTCGGCCTCCAGCTGGGCGATGCGCCCCTGAGACAGCTGCCTGCCCAACTCCTGATTCTCCTGGATCAGCATGCGACATTTCGCCATCAGCTTCTTACCAGTCTGGCTGCAAGGGAAACAAGTCTAACATCACATCGTGAACATGGCCACAGGGTAAATACAAGTGGCCACTGCTTTTATGAACTGGGTGGTAACATTAGCCAACCGGGAAAGAGTTTACAACAAATTCTCCATTGACCAGACTGGTAAATATTGTTGACCAGTAGAGTTTACATGCACCCAAGAAAATGGCTTAGTTCTGCAGAAAACATGGTTTAACACACTTGGGTTTCTCTCAGAGAATGCGTCTTATTTAGACATGATAACGCATAAGTAGGGTTTATTCCATCTATTTGAAAAGTGCACATGAAAAAGATCAGACAACTAGAGTAACAACAGACTGGAGAAAGCCAATTACCAATCATGCCCTATGTATAAGCATTTTAAGAACGCACTGCAAACAAAGTGCAAGCAAGCGCTATGACTGATAAGCAGTTTCCTTGTGTGCATGTAAACGGTCAACAACAAACAAGAAAATCCAGTAATAGTTCAAACAATTCTAGGAAGAGATGAATGAACAGTTATCAGACCAAATCAAGTTTAACCAAGTGCAAACATCTGAACAAATCTAGCATGGAAGCATTCCAATAGGCCATTGACCAAATTGCAAAACCAAATTCATTAAAAAAACATTAAAAAATCTAAAAGCAGAGATGTTCACAGATTCAGTTAAAATTAGTACCTACCTGTTAATCTAAAACCAGCTATGAGCAACAGGACAATTATTGCATCAACTGAGGCTTAATGCTATTGTAACTGGTCATTTACTAAATGACAGCAGGCAAAAAATTATGTTTGACATTTTCCCAACAGAAGGCAATGCAATTTCTTGTATGATCATTGAGATAAAATAACTGCAAAACCGGATGTGCAAGAGCACGTCATTTAAATCAGTAGCATTTTTTACTCTTCTATTTCGGTGCAAGTAAATGCAACCCTTTTCTACTGAAAACTCAGCAGAGACTGAACTGATATTGATATACTGTACAGAGATGCATTCAGTACCATTCAACCTTGAATGCAATGGTACCTAGGATGTTTTCGTGTTAAATACAGTAGTTATTAATACTACTGTCCTCAAAATAAATGACTTGGAATAATTTCATCAAAGCAATTGCTGGCATTTAACATTTAAGCGCAAATAAAATGTGAGGTAAAAATGGACTATTTCCTTAAACTGGTTCAACATCTTTTCTGGACAAACTGCAGCTAACCACCAATGAAATTTCTGATGAATTATTTAATGCCCCTTTAGAGCAGACAATATTTCAAGAGACTTGGCAACAAAGAAAATTACCTTGACCAAGTTGTTTTCATAGATTTGCAAAGTAGAAGCTCTAAAACTACTCTTGAATCACACAGATTTTAAAATGCAGCTATAAAGTCAAAATGTAATCTCGCCATAAAATAACTACCGAGCAAAATACCTGCAAAGGAATTAAACGTGACCCGAGAGAAATAAACAAAGTAAATAAAAAGTGATTAGAAAGGTGCACAAGTTAAAGTACAAATTATCATACACAAGACATTTGAACAGCTTGAATAGTTTCCTCTAACACACATTGGACATTTGCATTCACATTGAAAAGGACAATTATGTTTGCATCTGCAGCAGCGCGAGAGCCAATTTAAACTCGGTCAATTCATTTGAACCACACTGCTGTAAATGCAAGGTGCATTTCCAGAGCAAAACAAAGTATAATATTAAGAACACAAAAAAAGTAGAAGGTTTAAGACACTGTACCGTATGTCGCACCTGTGAGATGAACATATATCAAAGTCTTTGCAGATCAGAAAGTCTGATTCCTTCCCCAAAGTCTTACATCATAAAGGCTTCTGCCCCCAAAGTCTTAAGATTGCTTAACTCCTCCCCCATTTCATTGGATCACACTACATTCCCACCTCCCTGTTACATTCTAGATTCTTAACCAGAGTCTCAAGGTGTCTACGATGGAGTTTAAATGGGGGCATATTCCTCTGCAACACATTTAGTAGGGCCATGTCATGTTTTAAATGTTCAATCAGTGATCTTTAAACTACAGTTCAATCAGTTCCAGAGCCAACGCTTTGCTCAAGTCTTTCATAGGCCGCCTTTTTTTGTTACAGGAAGCTTTCTAACATGGGCTGTTGGGGCTGGAAGGGGGGCGTTTCCGACGTGACCACCTCTTCAGGAACAGTCCCGATTCCTTCAGGCTTCTGTACCATGAGGGGTGTGAGAGGGAGAAAGAGCTGAAACAAAAGTGTCACCTGACCAAAACTGTCGTGTTTTGTTCTGACTTTACATTACGGTATGTGTAATAGCAGGGCAATACGAAAGAAAAATGTCTTTTGTTCTGAGCTTTGGCTTTAAAGTCTGAGTCTCGTTGTGAGCAAAACATTTCAGTCTTCCCCCACCATTATCTGCACTCCTGCAGAGGAGAAGGTGGGGGTTGAATCAGGAAAGTCTTGACTTTTTGTTTGGAGGGGGAGTTATTTTAGTTTACCTATCAGGTGTAAATTTCCAGGCACTCAGTTCATTTTGGGCTTGCTCCAGTTTGTCTTTAGTCTGTTCCAGTTCAGCCTTCATTTTGAGGAAAAATAAGTTGATGGCTGGGTCCACCATGGACGATCTCAGCTGAGCTGCACTGGGTTGCTGGACTTGCTTCAGGTACTGGATTTGGGTCTGCAAAGTAAAAGAGACCATTAGATTGAATCTCAGCATATCAACGCCAATGAACACAAGTGATGCCCAGTCTGTAAAAAAAAAAAAGGGACTCTTTAGCTCTGAAGCTAGTATACAAGGTTTGAAACCACCAAACCAAACCTTAACAAATCACAACATTTGGTTAATAATTACCGGAACACAAGTTTTTATTGCTCTATGCCAGCTTCTCTAACTATTTTCCCATGTTGAAATGCTGGAAACAATATTCTCATTTCTGCTTCCATACAACAACTTTGATTAATTACAGTGAGCATTTGTATGACTAACATTTGGAAACACATTTGACTAGAACACAACAGCAGCTATTGCTTAGGTAAATATACAGTGATGCTTCACAAACAAGTCAGTAGAAAGAACAAATGCTGCGTGTGAACTATTTACACTTAAATTCATTTAAATTCTATATCCACATGCTTCGGAAATGGAAGCATCTACTACTGTCCATCCGAAACACATTATCATTCGAGCAAATAGACCTATTTCCTCCAATAAGAAATGACCATGAAGCAGAAGTAAACTAGGAGATGTAGTAACACACTTACTGTACAATCTTGCATTTCCTGCTCTTTAGTAGCAAGCCTCATGACCAGAATGTTCTCTCTGCGTGCAGATTCCTGCTGTTGCTGCTTCAACTTCTCCTCAGACTCTTTCAGGCCTGTCACATCATTGGCTGCAAACATTTCAACATTAAATAGGTGCATTAGTTATCAACATTTCATTTTCTGCACAACAGAAATATAACATCTAGAAAACACAAAGACGGAACACTCATAGAACGAGTAAACCGTTGAAGACTATTAATAATTCAGAACATCTGGGATGTGCAAACTTACAGTTTAAATCAGCATATTTCGCCTCAAGCATCTGGACGTAAGCTTCATGCTGCTTCCACCTACACCAGGAACAAAACAAATCAGCTTTACAATCAGGAAAGCTTCAACATATAGAGATTATTGCACACCAGAATGGTTACACACCTAGTACAGAGCTCCTCTCGGGTCAGGGTCTTCATGTCAGATTCACTAAGGCGAACCTGCCAGGACAATAAATAAATAATGAAGATTTATAAAGGGATCTTGTTGGCGGTAAGAGATTCATATAATCAGATTAGACTGCGACAATGGGCTCACCTTCTTCGGGAGAGGTTCTTCATTGGTCATTCTGATCCCTGTGAAGCAAAGAAGCACATAAATCAAGCATTCGGCAAAACAACTCAAAAGATACACAATTTTTTCGAACAACACTATGCAGCAATGGTCTAAAGGCAGTTGCGTGGATTTCACACGCCTACACATGTTCAACTACAAATATAGGCCACGATAACGAGCGATTTACTCATTTTTACAGAATGCAACAATTGCAATAATTAAATGCCTTTAATCAATCATTCGTAATAATGATCGTAAAAACGCAGTGAAAATGAAAAATAAAATGGTTGTACGGTTGGAAAAACGAAACTGCTCCATTAATTGGGTTTACTGCTGAAGGATTTCTTGCACCTTTTCCACGCTTATTATTTCTTATAAGCGAAACAGCAGAGTAAATTAATAACATCGGTCAATAATGAATATAACGTAGCTTCTCGTTGTCAAAAAATAAATTTAACCTTGTTCATGGAAAAGGAGTTCGGCAGTTTAAAGAGTGATAACGTTACATACGCTAAACGTCGCAAACAATCGCGCCAATCTGATCAGTATCACGATCCACGTTACTGTCGGGGGATATCTGATGCTTAAGTTGCCAATGCATGTTTTTCTTTTAAAATAAAGTCACTAAATTACCGTGAAAGGACGCGGAGGAATAAAAATGTGCCGGCGCCTTCTTGTAGCTCTTTCGCTGTCACAAAATGGCGGAGAAGGAAGAGACTCTCCCTCTCCGAGAAGCAGCACTTTATCTCGAATAACAAAATTAAAACTGTTAACACTTACCAGACCCAAATTCACTTCGACCAGAATGACACGTATTGTTTTCCAATATGAGATCTTAAGCGCTTATGTTGACTTGTTTGTTTTTCGGAACGGGGACAGCTGCGATTTTTATTTAAACGGAGTGGAACCCGTCCGCCATAACCAGCGTGTGCGCGATGTTGTTCAGCCGCACAGCATCAGTGTGTTCGCGCGAGCGTCGAGGGGGAGGAGCACGTTACTATACAGTGTTGGTGTTGCCATGTTGCAGTTAGTCAGTGAGAAATCATTTAAGTTAGTTAAATATGACAAGTATGCACAAACGTATTTATAAGTATACAAACTTCATTAATTATATATATATATATATATATATATATTAGTGCATGATAAAATAAAAAGCTGTGCTTGACACCGTAACACACATAAAGTTCGGGCCACCACATATTTAACAAAATTAAGTAAAGACATGACATTATTAATATTTTTTGTAGTTTGCGCCTTCCTTTCGTCCAGTGTTTGTGCGTCCCCAAAGTGGTCGCTCATTTAGATTTGTTTTTCAGACCATTTTACGTGTTTATCTTGCAGGATTTGGCAACACTGCCATTTTAATGTTAACTTTACGTTGACGTTTACTAACCAGATACATGTATGAGCCAGTGCATAATATATTTTTTCATGACATGAATGAGGAAACAATAGATTCCTTCGTCATACAAAGGCTTGAGTAATTTTTAATCCACAGTCGGTTTGCTCTTGCACTGTTATTTCGATATTAATCCATATTGCTCAATTACTTGGATTAATTGAGGGATATAATTATTTTTTACAATCGCCATAAACCATGCATTATGTTCTTAAATGAAACCATTATATTTTACTGACTGACTGCAACCAAAGAATGCTGCAACTCACTGCTAAGGCCTAGAATGACTGGCTGAATTATACCTATTGGCACAGGGGGTGCATGGTTTTTGTATCCTCTTTAACTTACCACAATACAATATATATATCTCAACTGAACGAAATTAATCTTTCAAACAGCCTCTTCTAATATTTGACGTGTAAAAATATTTACGTCTCAGTCCATAACCAAAGAAAAAATAAACACTTTTGCGTCTGACCCCTATTTTGATATAATGGTACGCTCTAGTCCAAGTTGAATTTCAAGGGCAGGTTGTAATGGAGCGAGTTTAGGATTGTACAGTTTGGTGTTCACTGCGTGTGGCGTTATATGACGGACTAGAGTATGCTGTGCAGATTCGGATATGCCCGCAGGTAAAGTTTAAGTCTGAATTAGCTCGCGTATTGTATGTGCAGCTAACTGAATACTCGGTGTTGTTAAATCAGCTGTAGCAATAAACTGCGCACTTTTATGTGTTTGGTAGAGCGACAAAGCTAACAACATCATACTAACGTTATTAGTTTGCGTAACTGACATTACGAGTGCAGTTTTAATCAGTGATAATGGTGGTAGAACATTTTCATAGCCTGATACTAGTTGATTTAGAGTTGTGTAACTTATGAGTATTATAGGCTCCCAAAACAACAGCTTAGCCTGTTATACATTTCTAATTGTTATAATTGTTATACATTCTAATTCTAATACATTTCTCATTTCTCCATTAATTATGTGCTATATTTTATTTCAACTAACCTTTCCAAACTGTTTTGTCAGTCAGTAATGAACTTTATCAGAACAAGGCACTCAAATAGATAATATAAAACCACAGTATTTTATTATATGAATACCCTCAGAGTAATTTGCCAAACTAATATATAGTCATGGTTTGACAAAAAGTACTCTGAACCTGAGTTTTTTTTAATTATTTCACATTTGATGATATAATAAAATAAATTATCTATAAAATATATATTTTTTGTGTGTAAGGACTCATTTGTATCTTGTGAGGGAAATACTAAGCCTGGAATCATACAGACTTATTTTCTAAAAAAATTGAGCCCTCTAAAATCCCATTTTGTTGCCTATTTCAAAAACCTCTGCTCTGGTCACCTGACTGCTTGCATGTAGAAACAATCTAGTGTGAACTCAACTCATCACAGTAATCCAACCTTTTTGACTGTTACCCTACTGTAAAAGTAGGGTACTGTTAAGTTGTTGCAATACTTGCATTCCTCATAGACAAATATCTAATAGTTTTTCTTTATTACGATTCATTCTAGGTGCGCTGCCACCTTGAACCCTATTTTGGGTGCTGTGTCCGCTAGACAGAAGCACACTCTCCCTGACCTCCCGTATGACTATGGTGCACTTGAGCCTCACATCTGTGCTGAGATCATGCAGCTGCACCACAGCAAGCACCATGCAACATATGTCAACAACCTCAATGTCACTGAGGAGAAATATCAAGAGGCACTGGCCAAGGGTAAGTACAAATGCTATTGCTTTTATCATAAATGGGCTTGATATAGACCATTTCACAAGATGTATACAACACTGGTCCAGAAGCTCTTCCTG
This sequence comes from Pimephales promelas, assembly GCF_016745375.1. The sequence continues at coordinate 13,929,797 of NW_024121432.1, read as the reverse complement.
TTTCAGTTTTTTAACACTACATAAAAGCTGGGATAAAATACAACCAACAGAACATTTAAAACTGAATCAAAAAGTTAAACAAACATCTTTAAGATGTTTTCTTTACATGTGAAATAAAGAAAACAGTTACAAACTGAAACAGGAAGTGCTTCTGGACCAGTGTTGTTTACATCTTGTGAAATGGTCTATAGGTTCTTCAGTTGCTGGCCATTGTAAGAAATGTCACTCAAAGATGATCAGGAAAAAAAAGCCCATCCTAAATAAAATTCCTGAACTAAAATATTATTAATTTTAAAGCTGCAGTCCGTAACTTTTTTTGGGTTAAATTTTTGAGCAAGCACATAACCAGCCAGTCTTTAAAACTATCTGCTTGCCTTAGCTCGATTCAAAGCGGCTTGAAGCTTGTATGATGTTTTTAATTCCAGCTGTACTGGTGGATTTCCATGGGAAATTTACACATAAAGAAGGTGTCTTGGCTGGTAGGCTATTTTGCATGTGAGGATGTTGGAGGTATAGATTTATATATAGGCAATCTGAAATGTATTGTTTTTGAAATCAAGTGACCAAAGTGCTCGTTGCCACTGCGATCAGTGGGGCGGATGCATTGTATCCCACCTCTGACACACTTGGCAAAAGTTCTGCCACTGCAGCATTAAAATACATGGGAATAATAGTTGGATCTATGTATTTAATCAAGTAAAAATTCTCACCACTAACAACATAATTTAGATCTCATTAAACGACAAATTAAACACAATGTACTATTGTATACTATGTAACATGTCACGCTCTGAGTGAGTGGTATTTATGACAGTAACGTTAAATACAAGTACTCCACAGCGACTCTAGGGGTTATGCATCCAAAAAGTAGAATCTGTGATTGTGAATGACCGTATCCACACCGGCACAGTGACTGACAGCCGCACATTCTCCAAAACATTGGATTCATCCACGCTGTGCCGTGTCGAACTACAACTCGCGTAAAGTTGATAATTCTGCGAATAACTGCAATTGCAGATCGAGATGGCGGCAGGAAAAACCACAGAACTAAAAACCTTTAACTAAAACTATTAAAAATCGCTTTAAAGGTGCTATATGTAACTATTCTTCTAAAATGAATCCTTTTTTGTTGCCTGTGTGTGAAGGGGTTTTAATCACACATTACAATGATCCATTTGTCGGGTTTTGCTATTACCTCTGAAGGCCAGTATTCTCTTTCTACGTGAAGTCTCCGGGTCGGATTTTCTGTGGAATCCATCGGATGTGACGTGCACGTGCGCTCCCGAGCCTCTCTGTTTTTATATACAGTCTATGCGACGGCACTGCAGCTAACGACTTGGGAGTCTGATAACACCCAAAAACAACCTACCTCCAGCACAACACAGACTCCCAACACAAACTCTACAAAAATATAAAAAACTAAAAAAAGTTTTATCTGCTGAAGCTCGTCAGGCCAAACGTCAATCGCATCGACTCAGGACGAAAACACGGATCAACATCGACAGAGCGTTTGAATTATGGAGAAACCTCCGCATTGTTTTAGATGCATGAATAGTTAGTGAAATTATGCTAGATGACACCACGTGTCGGCTAAATGCAGTCAATGTAACGTTATCAGGGTACGAGCTTGGAGCATTAGTTCAACATCAAGCTGATAAAAGTAGCCTATTGTAATGTTGCAGTGGGAGTTTACATGAGTTTCCAGCATGTTGTGTGATGCTTTCTCCAGCGTGTTGCTCCGGTTCACTTACAAAGTAGGCCAATGTAGTTTTTATATATGGTTCAGTGGAAAACAATATCAGTAAAAATGTTTACATTTATTATGTTCAAATGACTTTGAATTGTCTTTATCTTGTATAACAAGTCTTCATGTTTGCTCTTGCTGTTACAGGTGATGTGACGACACAAGTCTCCCTTCAGCCTGCATTGAAATTTAACGGTGGTGGTCATATTAATCATACCATATTCTGGACAAATCTGTCCCCGAATGGTGGAGGAGAACCACAGGGTGAGAGATTTCAATCAGCTTTCCCTGGACAACTGTCTTAATGTGCATGTTGTTAAACATGATGAACTTGTATTTATACTGCTATTGTCATTTATTTTGAAGTAAAGTTGTATTTGAAAAGCCTTTGTTTCTTTCGTATTACAGGTGAGCTGTTGGAGGCCATTAAGCGTGACTTTGGTTCATTTCAGAAGATGAAAGAGAGGATGTCAGCTGCCACAGTGGCCGTTCAGGGTTCAGGCTGGGGCTGGCTGGGCTTAAATAAAGACAGTGGAAGACTGGCAATTGCTGCTTGTCCTAACCAAGACCCTTTGCAGGGCACTACAGGTAAATATTCCTTAAGGAATGGTAGAGAATTGATCTATTTTGGTAATGTATGAATCTCTAGAGTTGACACTATTTTTTTCATACACTCTTAACAAGACCCTCAGTATATACACATAAAGTGCTCCAAATTTATCACGACTGTTGACCATCTCCGCCTTATTTTTCAACTCCGAAGCTGTTTTTTCTGTGAATATGTGACACTTCCGATTCATTAGCTGCTATTGGTAAATAACTAGAAGAATATCAAAGTGCTGTAAATGGTAAAACTATGTGCACTGCAAACCAGTGTATTTTATTGTTACAACAATACAATACAATAAAATGGTAAGGAATTCCATTTTGCAGTATAAAGCTGCACAAACTGTTTTGTACAGCTAAAAATGACTGGAAGCATGTGACACAGGAAGCCACACAAATTCAATTTACAAATGACTGCGACTGCTCCTACATTAAAAATGAGTTGGAAATCACTATATATAAAAGTTGTATATGTTACTTAAAGGTACATGTAATTATTGGCCCTCTAGTGGTAAAAAAAAGTTTGCATTTTGCAGAAGAACATTGTTTTGATTGTGCTTTGGCCCTGCGTGACTGCAGATGAACCTTCACAATAGATAATGCGTTAAAATGAACTCTGTTAGAGAGCTACATATGGCAATTTATCTATTAAAGAAAATACCTTACTCACCTGTTGGGTAATGAAAACACCATCTCCGCGTCGCTTTTACAACATTTCAAATCCCTCTGTTCTCGAGATTTAGTTTCTCCATGTCAACCTTTCTTAGAAACATGTTTTGGAAGAAGGATTGATGTATTGACCAGGGATGTGATTCTTCCAGATTAATCCGGAATTCTGGTTATTTCAGCCTAAAATCAAGACCCAAGTGAATCAAGCAGATCAGTAATAAAAATAAAATCAGGGGTCTTTGGAAGTTCATGTAATTTATTTAAAAAATATTTATATAATAGAATATGTTTAAGTGATAATATTAGTTAAACAAACTACAATACTTAACGTTAATTCGATCCACCGAACTAGATTTTGTTTTACAGCGTTGAGCATTCTAACCAATCGCGCACGTTTCCGTTGAGTTTCAGCGTCATGACCAGAGGCGTTCAGATTAGTCATCGCTGAATCATAAACAACAAAGTGCAGATTCGATGTAAGAGATTCATGTCGCACGTTTCTGTGATGTTTTTTTTTTTTTTTTTTTTTTTTTTTTTTTTACCGGAGTTTTTTGTGTGCTTAAACTCGCTCTAGAACCAAGTTATGGACAGCCTCCCGATCGGTTCTGGCACTGCATATTTAGGCCTATAGCACGAGTGCTTTTATTAGGCTTGCTCTTATATACGCAAAATAATACGTGCATCTAGTAGGCAAAAAAACTGTGTATCATATGTAGCCTACGGCGCTAAACTGCTTATTGGATGCACGTAAAAGGTCATTTATGCGTATAAAGAGCACGAAAATTTCGATCTGTCATATTCTCTGCTCCCTTTCTGTGTACAGTTTATTCCAGTTAATTTTATTTATTCATCATGCTGATAATATTGTGTAGTCTTCATTTTCTAATGCCTAAAAGCATTAATATAATTCATAAATGGTTCTTAGCTTGTTTTATCTTTGTAGCCAGAATATGATGTGCAGTTTAAACACAAAAACATTTTATGTTGCCTATTCCTATTGTAGAAGTTTGAGTGAAATTTTATTTACTGAATGAGATTGATCGGTATTGAAAAACAGTTGTTTTCTTTACAAAACAGTTATCGCCCTTACATTTTCCCCAAAGATAAGTTAAGATGTCCTGTTTTGTATTTCTAGAAATAAATTATAGCTGTTAAACATATTTCTATGTGTGTCACTCATCACAGTTCTGGTAGTTCATGAAGTAATTGTCTGATTCATGTGTTTAAAAAGTAAATAGTGCTTTACACTTGGTCTTAAAAAAAAATCCTGCTTTTTTCACTCGCACAATCACATCCCTTATTGACTCATACTTTATGGATGTTTTTCTACTAAGAAACGAACATTGTTAGTATGTTTTGATTGATACTGTAAAGCTGCTTTGATGCAATATATATTGTGAAAAGCACTATATAAATATACTTGACTTTACTTGATTTGATTGATTTTGAACAAAAAAAGTGACCGTGTACAATAAAGTTAAAGCAATATTCTGGTAGACTCCGTAGAGAAAGTCTAAAACTATAAAAGTTTTTTTTAACTTTAATATACCCTGTTTTCTTCTTTAATTTGAGGTCTCGTCCCACTACTTGGGATAGATGTCTGGGAGCATGCGTACTATCTTCAGTACAAGAATGTTAGACCGGACTACGTTAAGGCCCTCTGGAATGTTGTGAGCTGGGAGAATGTCAGCGAGCGTTATCAAGCTGCAAAGAAATAAATTGGGGAAAAAACACAATGTCCATTTATACCTTCGAAGCGCCCAAATAACCAGGTCACATTACAACCATCAAACTTAACTGAGACTTAATAGAGAGGCTTTGTGGTTCTTGACAAGCTCATTTTACACACAGAATTGTGCATTGTAACTGATAGCTTGCATTTTTGTTGAGTCGAAATCGAGAAGATGTACATTTGTTATCAATACATGCAAATTAAAAGATGAACTGAAGTTGTTTTGTGTTGTTTTTTTTTAATGAATTTTTACCCTAAATAACATTTATAAAATATGAAAAATATAAAACGTATTAAAATACGAATGCATGCAAGTTATATTACTAATATAAATCATATCAAACTTAATTATTTTAATGTTGACCATGTCAGTCAGTGCAGTGTGACTGGGATTTGTTAAAATATCTTTTTGATAAACTGATAACAGATGCTTTCACATTGTTTGACCTTTCATTTAGAAGAGTTTATAAGAAGTGTTTTCTTGTAGCAACAGCAGAGGGTGCCAAATACAAGCAGGTTGAAAATATATGTAGGGCTTTGAAAGAATGGCTTGATAACCAGACTTCAATGGATTTTGCTTTGAAAAAATCTCCCATAACTATTCTTCCACAAACTGAAAGTGACATGACTGTAGTGTTGATTGTTTCTGTCAGTTGTTTTGTCTTTGTCAGTTGTTTTGTCTTTCCCACTGGCACATGATTTTAAGAAGTGGCCCTCATGTGGCTTTTGTAATACATTTTTTTCTTTATTATAGTGCTTTATTACTATTTTCAGTTGAGAATTAACACAGACTTTAGGGGACACCAGATCAGTATGTATTAAAATATTTTAGTGTTTTGCAGTTTTCATGCAATTAGGGGTGCTTTGGGGGTGTTTAGGGAACACAGATACATTAGTTTGTGAGATAAAATTTAAGAGACAGCAATTCTTAAGGTGGCAAAGTCAAACAGTTTAAAACGGTTTCTTTTTTGTTTCATATCTTAATCAAATTGTTCTGACCAAGTCAGGAGACTTGAAAAGCATTTCAACGGTTAGTGAAAATAAAGAGAAAACATTATGATGGCTTTAGAGTCTCCTCCAGTAAAATGATTTTATTGTTTTCCTGCAGGTTTAAGCATAAGCAGTAGACAGTTTTCCTTTTGTTATCGGCCAGATTGAGCGTTTTGATCCAGAGGGCTCCCTTTGAGTCCATGTTTTTGGTGCAGTTTAAAACTTTTATTAACTTAGAGCCCGAAAACACGACCCATGAGGATGAACACAAATTGAGTTTCACACACCCACTCAAAAACTCAACTTGTTTTGAGTCCGATTTCTCTCACAGACGTTTCTTGCGTTCAGCGCAAATCAAATTCACTTCTAATGTAACGTGAAATTTGCTATTAGTAACTTAAGACGATTAGGTTCTGAGTCATTAAACGGAGTGTAAGATTGATCCAGATGTCCCCAGGCTTTGTTAAAGCCCAAAGCCTGATGTCATTTATCATCAATTCACCGTGAGACACACATTTGATCACTTTAGAAGATGCTCAGGTTGTGGCTTCCATGAAAGGTCAGGTGGAGCAGAAATGTCAAACGTTCTGTTCTCAAATTCTGCCTGCTCATTGGAAAAACCCTTTAATGCTAGTCTTTTTGGCATGTTTTGGTGTGGCCTACTTTTTGCCTCTTAAATTTAGAGTGCCAGAGTTTGCTTCCTTCTACCATGGCTCGTAAAGTAGACAGGCTTGCAGTCAAGAGTAGAGTTTCTTCAGCTTCTGGAAGGAAAGAAGGAAAATACCAACATCTATTCATCAAGCTCAACCCCTCCCTCTTTTACCAACCTATCTGTCTGCTGCTCATTTTCTAACACCACCCTCTCTTTTTCCAAGATCGTTGCGACTCTTTTTCCTGCTCTGTTTTTCTATTGGTCCTATCTTTCTTGTGGTCTCCTTATTTACACACCACATAAATTAAACGTTTTAGTGTTTTCCATAATAGATTGATTGTCGAAAAAGTCAAAAACTAACAGTCTTTTCTCAGTAACACAACCTCCGCCTGCTCTCTTAATTTCTTGAAACTTCAGTTTCACTCTCTTTGTCAGGAAAGAAAGTGTGTCCATGATCAAAGATAACTTTATTTAAAACTCCCAACTAACAGAGATGCATATTGCTTCTCTTCTCTTGATGATTGACACACTCTTGTCATATCACTGACAGACTTTTGAGTATTTTTGCGTCAACACTGATAGATTACGCAGGATAAGTGTTCCTCTCAGACTGAAATATGCTCTGTCTGAAAATAGCCTTTCATTAAGGACTGTTGCGTATAAATGGGAAGATGTCTGCTCTGTAATCAAAACAGAGGAGGCAGAAAATTCATCTTTTGACCATCAACTTGATGTTGTTGTCTCTGTTTTGCACAGAAGAAATGTTTTTCCACATGATCCAGTGACTCTTTGAGCCATGTCACACAATGTGCCGTGTTTCTTCTTTATTTTTATTGTTGATAGATGAACAAGGCGCTTTTGCCCGACCACGGTTACCAATATGGTGCTTATAATGGAAGGTTTGGGTTAGGAACAGGACCATGTTTTCTTTGCGTTAAATAGTGTATCATTTATTATTTCTGAAAGCTCAATTGCGTGGTAGACCAGGGATCGCTATTGAATAAATTGTGCCTTTCCAAACAGCTCCAGAAATCGTTGTTTCTCATTCTGGAATTCAGTACATTTTTCATATATAATGGGGTTGCTTGACTACACGTTATGGTTCCTCATGTGTTCCAAGACCAAAGGAACCATCAGTGAGAGATTATGCGAGGATCATGCTTCACTGTAAATTTTCTCAGTCCGTAGGGCAGCACTGTTGTCATTCTGTAGCCATTAATATATTAAATGTAAAGCACTTGTTCTTCTAGCACAGTGGTTCCCAACTGGTTTTGTTTCAGGACCCAGAATTTACATTGGCATCAAGTGGCAACCCAAAACAATCATAGAAGAGTGAACACGTTTATTTATATATATATATATATATTTGTCCTATTTTAGTTTTAGTCATTTTGTTATGTGCTTCTAACTTTTTTATTAGTTTATTTTTTATTGGTTCTGTACAACTTTATTTTTATTTCGGTATTAGTCATTTTAGTACTTGGGCTTATTTGCTATAACATGTCTAATTTTAGTTTAAATTTTTCATCTAATATAAAGAGTCTTTCTTACTTTCTCCACCTGATCAAGCTTTCATCATAACCAGTGCTTTAGCTGAGCTTAGATTAGTAGTTTAGGTTGACAAGAATCTTTGCTTGACTCTGCACATTGTCACATCCGTTACTGTAGTTGGCTCATTAACATTGACCCGAGAGAATGAGTGCTTAATTGGGTGTTATCTGAGGTCCCTATTTTGCTGTACAGGGCCCCGGAGTTTTGTTTTAATAACTTATCATAAAACTTCTTCCTCCACTTGGCACCTAACCGGAAATGGCAATTAATCACATTGTATTTACACCCATTATGTGAACAGTTTCTATTTTGCACTTTGATTCTGAAGTGCTCACAGTATCAACACAGGAAGTAAATGGAAAAAACACAAGACAGATACAATTATAGAAAAAATAAAATACATAAAATTGTGTTTATTGATTCTTTTATTTTATATATATATATATATATATATATATATATATATATATATATACAGTATATATATATATATATATATATATATATATATATATATATATATATACAGTATATACTGTATATTATAATGGGTTGATTTTTATGTACCTATTTTATTTAATTATCTTTGTTTACTTTATTTGTTTTTTTACTCACAGTCTTTCAAATTAAATTAAAATTAAATGTTTTAAATTGTGTTTTTATGATGATTTATATATAGAGTGAAATAAAAATATATCATTTTAATAGTTATTTTGTGAAAATCACATATATTTATATTTATTCCTGTATATAGGCTACAAATTGTGACATGGGTGCAGTGTCATTTTCACCAAACTTTCCTTTTAAAGTTTGTGTACTTGTTCACTAGGAAGTGTGAAGCGTTGTGAGCAGTGTCAGCGTATATTTAAGATTAAATATGATGCGTTCTGAGTGAAGAAATTATTTTTTGTATAATCAAGCTATAGCATATATTTTATTCTATATATTTGTGTTTTTGTTTATTAGCTTTAGCTTTATCAAAAAGCCAAAGGACTATACAAGTGTACTTGTACATGATGTTTTTAGAAAATTTACAGAATTCCACTGTGATGTAGGCTATACAATATTGTATACTGTTTGTAGAGGTCAAAAGTGCAAAGTTGAAGATCCCTCCAAAAACAAAAATTGCATACTCCGATTTAGTTGCTCAGGTTTTCTGGCAAGCTGAGGTATGTTACAATCGCATCACTTTCAATAGGAAAAACAAATAAGATGGTTTTAGTGAAGACTATATTCCTTTTTAATACACAATGCTGTGTTAAAGTCTTTGAGTCAATGTTTAAGTGTATGCGCGCCACAGAAATGTACATTTCTTGTCAGACCTGCTTTACAGTTTGCCCCCTTGAAAGAAATGTACAATTACTTATCAGTAAAAAAAGCTCAGTTCATAAACATTGAACAATCCCTGAGGAGCACAGCCTTGCAAGCAAGAGACGCAGCTTAGCTTTTATCTCTCACTCACGTCATCAGAGACCTCCATCATAAAACATACACATGTTCAAGAGATTTACCCTGCCAAAGAGAAGTGAACGTGGTGTGATCTAAAAGAGAAACACCTGCCTAAAAGATCAAACTTTCATTCACTCACGTTAAAGCACTACTTTGAGGAAGATGGATCTGTGGGTAAACTTTCCATCTAATTAGATGGAAAATTGAATTGTTTTACTTTGAGGCTCTGTCCAAGATTGTTCAAAAGAGGCTTTCATGAGAGGTCAATGTGATTTTATGTGTAACATCTGGTTTTCAGTGAAAATGCTTTGGCTCTCAAAAATGCTTATATAATTAAGGAAAACACCAGTATCTTCCGATTTTTCAGATGGTTCAAATTTTTCAGCATAGCAAGTCTACCACAACCATAAAACTCTTGTCGTGCTTAAATTGACTCATGAGTTTAAAGAGCAATTGGGCTTTCATTTCCTACATGTTTTTTAAGGGTTAGGTACCAAGAAGCCCGCTAGACTTTGCGATATGATGCCCTTCATCATTTCTGGAGGTAGATTCTTATCGAATGCCAGCTTTATAATCCAGTGTTTGGATATACAACTTTCAAGAACAACGGTAGAGGAACCCCCTGCGAGAACTCAGCGCCAGCTGAAATGAACACATATCTGCAGTGCCAAATCATGAGGCAACACATTTCAGACTGATAGATCAGTTGGCCCATGCATAAAGAAACAAATAGGTACAGAGAAACGACCATCATTACTCTTAATTGCTATTTGAAAGGGTCTTTGAGTTTGAGAAACATCAGGTATTAACCAAACAGCTTCAGTTAATGGAATAGGCCCGATTCAGCTGAACTGTTATCGAAGCTATTAAACTGAAATCGACAGCACTTGTGGTATAATTTTGATTACCATAGAAAATCATTTTGACAAGTGCCTCGTTTTCTTCATATAAAAAAAAAACAGAAAAAGGTTACAGTGGGACACACAATGGAAGCAAATGGGGCAAGTGAATGGCATTACGCATTATATAAACGCATTATATATTTAAATAATTTGTACCAATTTTATTTACATTTTTTTCAGAATTGTTTCTGAGTCTCAATTGTCTATCAGTGCTTAGTGTCTCATATCATGTCCTAGTTGTTAATTGCTAAATACAGACCTGGCCCTGAGGTCTGAAGAGCATGAAGCTCAGTTCAAAATAGCTGACAGAGAATCAGAGGTTAAAGAGCAGGTTTGATTTATGGGCTCAAAGGGCAGACTAGAATTACTTTAACCTCTTAACACCACCTGACCTCCCTTTAGGCAAGTTCTGACAAAAATGAGGGCCAGAAGTATTGTGCAAAAAGCTGTATATCTGCCACATAATGACAATCAAGATCTATTTCAGAGTTCAGTATTAAAGCTTTTGTTTCTCTCCTCTGTTTTAGCTGTGTGTGTACATTTGACAGAATATGTTTGCACATTCACTTTTGTGTTTGCTTGTTTGTAAAAGATTCTCCCTGCCAGGGGTTTTTCCATTAGCAGATCTTTAGACAGAAACAGATGCTCAAACCTCCATAGACTCCAGGAGAAAGTACACAACTAACCTTTTAAGAAAGAAATATTTATCTCTCTTTTGGTATTATTGTTTGCTTATTTGCTTCTCTTTCATTCAGTCCACTCTTCATTAAAAAAATTTGAACATACACAGAAGTTTGCTATATTAGGTTACAGATGCAGCTTTATAATTAGCAGTATCTGTTTTAAAAGCGGTTCGACTAGTGCAAAATGGGTCAAAGAGTTGTTTGGGCACTGATTATAAAAACAGCTAAATGATGAAACAAATCAAAGGGAACATTCTTAACAATGCTGAATGAATGCCATGTATGAAAACCTTAAAAAAACAGAAAATAATTGACTAAACCTTCTCAGTCTGAACAAAAACTCCATCATGATATTTGAAAAGCTGGAATTTATAATTTATGGCAGGACTGGAAAGTACTTGTACTAAATGCATAATGGCAAGCAAAAACCTTTGAGCTATATGGAAACAGAGCAGTGTGCAATGGAGCCACGGGCTATGGAAAACAGTAATATGGTCTAATAGTCATCTTTAGCCCAATTTCACACTTCCAGATGAGTTACGATTGGATAAGGCCAAACGAGGCCTTTAACCTACAATAACCTGTTAATGATGGTGTGAAACTGTGCGGTTGGACTTTATTTTATTATGTGCACTACAGTGTACCTAAGAAAGTACTAGTTAATATTAGGTAACTACATGGATTAAGGTTAGTTATTTCTGAGTTAACATACATACAAATAATACATAAATAGTATGTACATGGATAACAAGTAAAATAAAGTGCTACCAACTGTGCTGATCTATAGTGATAATGAATTTATTCAGCACAGACACTTTGGAAACAGAATTTATATAAATCTGGGCTGATATAAATCATGTTAAACTAACAAGAGTTGAACAAACCACTTGGTAAAATGTTTCTGATTTGTTAAGAGTTTTTGTGTTCATGCAAATGATGTGGTGCCATTAATTACAGAGACTCTTAGTGTACAGGATAATGGGGAAAAATCAGAGGAGAAATTATATTTCAGTTGTTTTGTGTTCTCTCACAAAACCTTTGTGATGGAAAAATATGAAGAGGAAAAATATATTTCAGTGATTTTGTGATCTAATGCTAAGTTTTGCTTAGAGGAACACAAACATTTAGCAAGATAGAAAAGCGGAACATTATTATAGAATTGCTGATCCTTAATGATGTTCCCATTTTCATGTTTAGCACTTGTGTTATAATTTTTTAGCACCAGAATGAGGTAAACGTCTTCATTCTTTCAAGAACTGAAAGAGTTTCCTTTCTTTTGAAAGGTCATACATGGACTCGACAGCAGACCATTAATTATTGAAGTTATTCAGAGGGTGGGCTTGATAACTGTCTCACTTATGTTGCGCACTGTGCAGTCCCTCTAAATATAACACAGTATGGTCAAAAGACGTCCCAAAACGTCAGTTATATGACGTCTTGGGATGAGACCGGGTTGCTAAATACGTCAGATGAGGCTGAACGGTTTGATCATAGTAATACTTCTGTCCGTTCAACATCCATCTTCTACATACCCGCTTATTCTGTTTAGGGTCACCGGGGATTGTTGGAACCTATCCCAGCATATTTCAAGCCAAAGGCAGTGAGACGCCCTGGACAGGTGGCCAATCCATCACAGGACCAGCCATGATCGGACGTTCTGATATATGAGGAACATCTTGCTGAGAACAGCCAGTACAGTTTCATTTGGGCTTTTACACAATATTTTTTATTTATTTATTAAATTTAAAAGAATAGCACACACCACCACAACTAGCATAGAGGAACGATTTCCTTGGAATCTCTTTTTTGAAGCTATATGGGTAAAAACATTGATAGCCAATCAGAATCCATCCCCCTTTTTTGAATAAACATGCAAAAGCACAATCTGAACTTAAATGGTTGTAATTCAAGAATGTTTTGGAATATAGATGTAAGATTGGTATTTTTTTTTAAAGAAGACATTTGGCAGATTTTTAAATAAATTAAGAAAGTGAAACAGAAAAAAAAGTTATAGGCTAGAATTTTGAGTCTATGAAAATGTAACAATTTAATTATTTATATTTTATATAAAATAATTTTTTTTCAAAACCTGGTGGACTCTAAAACTGCAAGAAAATCAAAGCCAAAAACTCTGAACAAGTTGAGTTTCAAATTTTAGGTTGATATCTCAAAAAAATAGCTTTTCAGTAAGATTTGGTTTGGGCACAGTACCAAACCTTTTCACTAGATGACACCAGACTCCATTACTGCCCATATAAGGGCGCCTCCATTTCCTTTTGTGTTTTGAGTGATCTTAACCATAATTTCCACACTTTTCATACAATTTATGAAGTAGGCATCCTAATCAAAAGTAGTGAGGGAAGTTTGGCAGATTTTTATATGATTTCTACTTCTAATAATGTAATAATGTCTTTATGAGTGTGTCATAAATTGCTTAATTAACTTTATGGTGTATGATAGTGTGATATGTTTGCCACATTTTTGCCAGGCTATGCCTAATCACATCGAAACTGAATAATTGAATACAGACGCTTCATGGCGAAGGCATTCCGCAATTTGTCAATTCTCGACGCAGCGTCTCGTTCCCTTCTCACCCGAGACGATATTGAACGAAACAAGTTATATAATATAATGTCTTTATGAGTGTATGATAGTGCGATTTAACTATGTTTGCCACATTTTTGCTTTCTGATATTACAAAACGTGCTGAATGATATTCTAAATGATATTTGTAATTTGTTCCAGTTCTGTTTGGGGTTAATGGTCCCACACCAGCCCGATCTCATGAAAGTTCGTGTCTATGGCACGAATGTCATTTCTCGTGGCATTTATACGCCAAAAACAGTTTTTGCGTGTATTTGGCACGCGATTTTCGCGTACATATGATACGCACTTTTTTGCGTATAATACGCACGAACTCCCCACCCCCCTCCCCCCTAAACCTAACCCAGGGTTTTTTAGTGCGTACCATATACACGAAAAAAACACTTTTGGCGTATAAATGCCACGAGAAATGACACTCGTGGTATAGATACGCATCTTCATGAGACTGTGTTGCCCACACCCATAGTCTTGCTCTGGGACTTTGCAATTAAACTTTCTTGATGATGTTACTATATTGAAAATGATAAGTGATAAACACTTGAAAATGATAAAGTGCTCAAATCCATGCTGCAATGATTATGTAATGAAGAGAGAGAGAAAAAAACATGTTCTGGGACATGCTTAGTTTATGGCACAATGGGGGGCTTAAATTGTGAAACTTAATTTTCAACAGCTGTTTAAATCTTGGGTGGTGACTGATGTTTACAATTATTGTGATTACTCTTTAATTAAAAGTAATTATTAGCACAGATTAACACAATGACAAATGGAGAATGAAATGTTTTGTTGAGGGCAGCTGGTGAGCTGAGCAGGTGGGGAAGGGCTGTTGGTAGAGGCAAGAAAAGCAGAGTAGCCGAAACTCTCATGGCTTTCTCTTTATTCAGCTCATAATTTGAGAGGTGTTGGTGTGTTCAGAGAGAGAGACCTGTTCCATCACACTGTGTTTTGTTAATTCAGTTCAGGATATTATTTAATGCAAGGTATTAATAAGCCATTATGCTTTATATATTCCTTTGGAAATCCTGTTGCCGTGGGGCTAAGTGAATGAGAGCAACTTTTATATTTTTCCATGTAGCTGACTTGACTGACACTTAATGAGTTTTCAAGATGTTTTTTCTGTATGGAATTTTGCAAATTTAATGACACTGCACCACAGCCAAGAGACGGGAGGGGGAAAAATATTTTCTATTCATCTGTATATATTTTTGGTTATTGTATTGTACAGATAAATTGTGCATGATTTCTTTGCCACACTTCTCAAACTATTATCATTAATGCTATAGATGTTTTTTTTTAAAAACCTTTACAGAGTCAGCAGTGTCGTATGCTACCATTGTACCTACAGAGTTTACTAATCCCAGTCTCGCCCAATTATCTTTTATGAGTTTTAACATGTCATTTCTCCTCCCTGCTCGTCTCTCGCCCCTTCCATCATTGATCATTTACTCGCAATGCTGCTCTATGTAGTTGGCCACAGTGTTTGTCTCCTTGTGTCTATGCACACATGATGATAATTCTGGCACAAGAACACATCCCAATGGAAAGCATTAAAATATATAATTCAAGTCTGACGACCATGCAAGGATGTGGATAAGATGAATGTCTCTGCTGCGCAATTGTCTGTCTGTCCAGATGTTTTTTCTGTCTTTTTTCCCCTTCTCCTTCACTGCATCTGTTTTTCTGCTGTCCATCTGAGCAGTATTAGAAGTATCATTGAACTGTATCTCGAGAGGAGAATGGTTTTATCATCAGATGATGCAAGAGTGAGGGAGTAACACACTGTTATCCGGTTCGATTCCCTCTCAGTTCTCCTAATGACTCATTTAATTATGGATACTTTGAACTACTTCATATTTTTGGTGTCGTACTGGCAGGTATAAAAAAATATGTTGGTGTTGAAAGTATTGACAGATTGATTGTCTTTTTTATGACCTTTTTTAATGTTTCCAACTGAAATACAGAACCATAACAATAACACAAAATTGCATTGTTCAACTAATATATATATATATATATATATACAGTATATATATATATATATATATATATATATATATATATATATTAGTTGAACAATGCAATATATATATATATATATATATATATATATATATATACATATATAAGTAATTCAGATCAAATATGAATAAGTTCTTTGTCTTTCATCGTATACATCACAGCGGATAATCCCTCTCACTCAGCACCTCACACCAGTTTGGATGAGTTCACGTCAGCAAGGAATGAGATATGAGCACTAATTGTTACACTGTTCTTTGTACTCTAGTCTAGAGTTTCACCACTGCAAACATCAGGTCAGGAATGAAGAGCAACTTTGGAGCGTGGCATGAATTCTTCCACAATAACATAGATATTCCACCTGCGGTGCGTTTGAGCCACAGCCAGGCCCACCATCAGCCCCTCATATGTTTCATTTTTCAGACAGAAGAGTACAGGGGGACCTGTGGATTTTTCCATAACACTATCTGAGGAACCAGAGGATTCTACAACTGTTGTTCCACTATACTGAGACTTAATAGCTGCATTAAAAACTGATCTGACCTAACTGATTAAAGCCAGAGAGGTGACTATTTAAAAGAAAAGAAAGAAAAGTGTTTTGTTATTGCAGCATACTTCTTTTAATCAGCTGTTGAATAAGAAAGTTAAGTGATTAAGTTGTCTTTTTTACATGTTAGAGTTAAATAGGGCAGCGGGCTAAGCTGTTTTGGCTTCCAAACAGTAAAACTTCTCACCTGAGATGGATTTTAGAATCCATGTCAGGTGTGAGCAATTTCAAGGAATGCAATAGAGATGTCCGATTTTTAATGAATAATTATTTAGAGACACTTCACAATAGCATACAGGCCTGTAGCCTATTTTTATTCAAATGATCTTTCAGAAGGGTAGGCTTTTAACTGAATTTTATGTGTTTTGCCTGTCAAATAAAAGGGAGGAACATTAGACCTACTTCAAGAATTTTACTTCATTGACTTCGTTAAGTATTAGAATCTTAAAAATAATCACAAACAAAGAATGAGAAAGTCACGTTGCCATATTACTCACATTTCTTCTGAGACAAATCAATTAATTATTTCTGCTGAATTGACAAGTTATCCATTTCTGCAGCACAAAGACACATGTGTTTCAGGGGAAAAGGTTATTCATTACCACAGAAGTATCCTCCTTTATGAAGAACAGGCACCATGGGCATGTATGTTTTTATTTTTTAAGCACTCTGAGTGTTCTCTGATGGTTCTTAAACATTAACAGGAGGCGCTACCACCACACGGCTTTCACTTGGCTTTAAACGTGTGACTTCATCTTTCTCCAAGTGTTTACCTCTTGATGATGCTGCCATGGAAACGCAGTCCTTTTGAAAAGGAAACGGAGGAATAAATGACAGACTATGATCAGACTCACACACTCTTGACTCAAGAAGGCTTGTCAAGTTCCCATAAATATTAGAGCTTCATTTGTTACAGTGTAAGAGCAATATTAATATCAGTCTGTTGATTTGCTTTTTGGGGACCTTCTGACTAATTGTTTTTCATCCAAAAATAATAAACTTGACTTGATCTGAAAATGTCCACCAGTTCACTTGACACGCAAACTCAGATGCAGAGGTAAAGACAACTGATTATTTTGGCAGAGGTTTTGGTTGATGTCATAAGAAAGTGAACAACCCTCTATTGAAGTCAAGAGATATTCAAAAGTTGTGTAATTGGATGTGAGATCTCGTTATTTAATCCATCAATCCACTGCCAAATCCAAAGGGGAAAAATATAAAGAGACATTACAATAGTGGCATATGATGAAATACAATATGAATGAGGCAAAAAAAGAAGAAATTAAAATAATGCTAGCAAAGCTAACACAGACTGCTTTAAATGTATACATTTCAAATGATACTAAAATGGTATTGAAATTATTGAAATGAATGGTATTGAAATTAATGAAATTATGAATTAGCAACTTCAGAAATAGAACTGGGGGTCTGCATCTACACACTATGTCTGCAACTCATATTGTGGACAGCATCACTAATTGTAATGGGTTCTATTTGCGTTTAGACGTGTCGCGGCACATCGCACGCATCCGGTATAGTACGCACGATGAAAGTGTTTTACGGTACAATAAAGCATCTGGCATGGGCTTTTTTACAGTGCAGGTGTTAATCTTCATTCATCCCTCAGCAAGCACACTGGAAAAGCCCTTTCAGACCATTCATCTTACACCAGACAATAGTCATTTGTATGGATGTCACTTCCTCAACTTGGGAGAAGAAAAAGTGGAATCATGTTGTATGAGTGTAACCAGATACTGAATATATTAAAAATGAACAAAAATATCTATACTTTTGCACACACAGCAGTCCTGTCACGTGGAGTGGTCCGTGGTTACACCCAAACACAATAACAAATGGTGCTCTGTCAGACGGGTGGAGTGCTGCATTTTTTGTCCCCATGAGTCTCTCATGTCTAGCAGCCATATTGCGCACATGCAGAGAGATGATTATGTAACACTGTTTAATATCAGCGTCCTCATACCGATGGAGTAATTACCTAAATCTTCAGACAGTTTGGTTATTGCACAAGATGCGCTCATACCAAAGCACATTATATGAATATTATACAAAATATAAATGCATATTGAAATATGACACTATTTATGTGATTTCCAGAGTCCCAGGAACGCAATGCCTCTCCATGGCAGGGGTACTTGGCTGGGAGCACCGGCTGGACGCGGGAGCTGTGGGCCCTCGCTCTCTCTGCTGCATGTTTACATCTCTTCTGGTGAGTTATGACAGGTTTTCCATGTGGAGGTTAGGTGAGTCTGTGTTTTGGCAGGTTTCTTCCTTGCTGGAATGAAAAAAGAAGACAAAGAAAAAAAAAAAACTTGGGAAATAACTGCAATGCAAGAGGGAGTAACCACCAGAAAACTCCAGAAACATATTACATCATGTCTCAGGTATTTCAGGAGATGAAAACCTGTGACTAATTATCCTTTGATTTTTGGAGTTTGTGATAAAGGTAGTGAAAAACAAGGTTCGAGGGACACAATGTGAATATAAATCACATAAACGTCTGATGATATCTGTTACAAGCTCCGATGAACAGATAAATCCACGTATCTTGCATTAATGCATTCCAAATTTGGTGTATTTTGTCTCTGTTCAATAACCATACATTGTCCATCATAATGGATCCCTTTCTAAGCACATTCCCATTTATGGCTGAAAAAAAAAAGTTTTTATCATATATAGCCTAGGCCTATAGCATTCCATTTAAAAGGTTATTGGTGAGTTGTTATTGTTAACTGAAAGTATATTTTTAAATAATGCTGAAGTAAAATAAAATACAATTTAAATATTAGATGAAAAACCTAAACTAAAACAAAATTTAAAATGCTGCCTTGTCACCCATAGATAGGCCTATCTATGTTGTCACCTGACCTAACTGAAATAAAGTATTCAGTTTTGTAGCTGACGCTGAAAGGTCAGCTGAGGGTTTTGGTGATTTCAGCAGTTAATGTTTATTTTGACTTTATAGTTTATTTGTGGACTTCATAATTTAAATGTGTATTTCTGTATTGTGAATTTCATAATTTGGTTGCCGTTTGTATTTTAATATTATTCTGTTGTTGAAGTTGAGTGTCATGTGACCTTGCGTGTGCGGATTAATTCAGCTGGACGTATCAGCGTTAATGAAATGATGAGATGTCAAGTCAAGTCACATTTATTCATATAGCGCTTTTTACAATACAGATTGTATCAAAGCAGCTTCACAGTGATAACATGAAAGTAATACAACACCGATCAATAATGTTGTTGAACATTAAATGTTCCCAACTAGCAAGCCAAGGCAACAGTGGCAACTGTGAGCTCCTGAGTCCTGACTTAATCTACTGTTGGCTACCAGGTGAATACGGTAAATGTTTTAATACTTTGTATATTATGTTGGTTTGTGTTTGTAGTGATGTTGTGTGTAAAATTATGGTTTGGTTTTCTTTTGTGTCTAGTTTTCACGGTGTCTCTAAAATGGACATCAGTAGCCTATCGGGAGCGTGGACTGTTAACCAGCGAGTAGTTACAAGTTTAGTTGACATAATAAAATGACTAAAACTTAAATAAAATAACTAAAGCTAGCATATATATATATATATATACTAATAATAATGATAAAAAGCACATTGCACGTTGTGTTCTGATGTATGTTAACCCGATTTTCATAAAAGTTTGAAATGCTGAAATAAAATATAAATATTAGATGATAAACCTAAGCAAAAAAAAAATAAAAATAATAATAATAATAAAAAAAACATGAGAATTAAAATGCTGCCTTGGGAATTCACTGCGAAATATAATATACTCTGTTTAGTTGCCATACTAAAATTACTAAAACTGAAATAAAACAACTAAAGCTATATATATATATATATATATATATATATATATACTATTAATAATAATGATAAAAAGCAAATAAAATAGCAAAATTACTAAAAACTAAAAATATAAAAATAGACATGAGACACGCGATAGACATCCTTTATTTTCCTATATTGTAAGGATCAGTCTTAAAGCTTTGTATCATAAATCATAAGGTGTCATATGTTTTCTACATGTTATAGCACATCTGACCTGTGATGTAATGGACTTTTGTTCATGCCCAACTGTGTCGTCAACAATGTTTTAATTTACAGCCTCACACACTCCTGTGTATCAACGGTGCACAAATACACTTTAAGCACCAGCACAACCTTTGACTGCTTTTAAACGATTTTACAGCGGTGGGCCTTTTGCCCTTCACCACAGAGGGGCCAGTACCGCTCACAAAGCACAGCGGTTTTACGCATGACTAAATTGGGTGCCAAACATGGCGTTATAGAGATTAATTTTAAATGATCAATCACAAACTGGGAATAGTTTTAAAACATTAAACTCTGCCATTTTGGCAGGGAAACCCAGTTTATGTAAATCTATGTTAAAAGTACACAGGGTACATATTAAACTTCCAGGCGCTAGAAAAACACCAGAGTTTAGATATAAATGACTTAGCCTATCTGTCCTGGTCAAACTGTGAGACTTGCAGAAAGCCGCCAGAATCCCTTTCCTATGTGCGAGTCAATAAGTTCATGATGAGGACATGATCCCAATAATGTAGTAGCCTTATTGATTGTCACTGTAAAGAACTGCTAAAGTCATTCTGTCATGTCCTGGATTGTATAATTTGGACATAAAATTCAAACTGGCATTCACCACAGTCTGCTTTAGTCTGGCACTGGCTGTGGCTAATCTTGCACAGTTACTGTGAGTAAGACAAGGCAGAGAGGCACAAATTTATCAGGACACATGTGGATTATATATTATTACGCCAAATTTATTAAACAGAGCTTTACCTCAGCAAAATATACAGTTCTGTCAGTGTCATGACAACTCTCTGAATGTTTGGCATGCTAATGGATATGACAGTGTATGTTTGGTCTTAGTGGAATATATCTGATGCTTCTGAAAGCACACTGCACCGCTACAGCAAATGCTGACCAAATATTTGAAGGTTGATCAGTGAGCTCATTGGCTACTGAAACAGCAGGAACCAATCAGCTGTGTCTTGGAGAATTATGTGACTGTAAGCAGATTGGGTTTAGGACATATCACAGTGCCATTTAGAGTTTAATGACAGAACTTTGTATTTTTTTATTACATTTATTTCCATGAACAAGAGTGATTTCTGATGTTGGTATGAGAATCCTACCATAATTTTGTGTCTTATAACTTGGAAATGCTCTTCACTGCACATTAACATATTTTATTTTTGTATTACAGTACATTTATTTTAGAGAATTCAGTAATTAATGCACTGCCAGAATTGAATTGTGTCTCAGCAAAATTATAGTGACTCAAAAAAAAAAAAAAAAAAAAGAATAAATGATAAACATGCAGCTATGGTGGATTATAAGCATTTTGGCACTTCTTCAGCAGGTTAATCTCTCTCTCTCTCTCTCTCTCTCTCTGTCCTGACTTTCTTTCGATGATTTAATCCTTTTAGTATGAGTGGTAACATTTTCCAGCCCAAGTAGCGTATGACCTAGTTTGAAAAGAGATGCACAAATAGCATGTGGAAAACAGTTTAAATCCTGCTTTACTTCAATTTGAATAACTATAATTTTATAAAAATGTTTAGGTCATTTTACCTCGTAAATTTAATGAAACTGGGTCTCATCTGATGAAAATTACTGAGTGATTATCACAATAATCCAACAACCAAAAAGAGAAATAGAGAAAATACGTATTAACAAACCTATTGTAAATCTGCAGCTGAAATGAACCACATTGCAAGGCAGTCGTAATTGCTTGGGCAACTTCCTTGGTTTTGCCTACAGGCATTAGGGTTTACAAAAGCAATTGGCCAAAACAAAAAAGAGAACACTGCGTGTGTAGCCATTAATGGGATTGTTTAACAAAGTTAGATGCCTCACATGTGTGGTTCTCCACTAAATTAAAGGGAAAGGATGTTTTTAATGTTTTAATTCCCTGTAAAGATTCATTCAGACCTTCATTATGGAAGACATTCATTACAGAACACTACATTTGCATTTACATGTCACTGATCTTTGATAAGCACATTACCTTGTATATATGCCACATATGTCTTATAATACCACAAATACACAATTAGGCCTAAGTGATAGCAAACAGACCTTTTCATTGTCAATCTATGACATTGGAAACTGCCTGCAGTAAACTTATGAAAAAAGTAGCTTTAATCCGCAGCCAATCAGCAACCTCAAATGTTTCATTAACTGTTTCTGAGTCCATTATTGCTTTAAAAAACGTAAATAAAATTTGTGTTGTGTTTGACCTTTTTCGGCTTAGTATAAAGTCGTCATTGGGGTATAGAAAGCAACTGTAAACCTTAGATATTTGATCATGGTTCCCATGTGGCAATATCGTGTGGTCATTGCGATGACATGTTGCTCATGTTCTCCAAACCCACAACATCTTCAATGTTTGTAAATATATTTGCCACAAGATATTGTTCCATTGCACGCCACTCTGCAAAAATCTCTTTTGTAGAAACAGTCTCTCTCTCACCCACTTCCTCTTTTAACATCTTTAGCAGATGTGTTTGTCCGGTCTCATTTTGCTCTCTCTCTCTGGCAACCCAGTACAAACTCATTATCTCTAAAGACCGTTCCTCTTACAAACCATGAATCGATTAATTCTGAACTTGCAAATGGCCAAAAGTTTTAGATTTTTACTGTTTCTCATTGATTTGTGATTTGAGCTCTATATATGTTGACTGAATGAGGGCAAGTTAAGAACCGTTATACTCTTAAAATGGATAGAAGATCTTCTCATATTTATCTGTTGTTTAAAAATAACCATTACACCCAACTCTGGAAAAACACTTAAGAGATCCCTTAGGCATGTGGATTATTAGGAGCCAAATAAAACATCAATGGGTTTTTTATTTAATGATAATAAACTATTGTACTTACAGATAGGAAACCTTGGCTTTCACTCGATTTGAATCCATCTAATGCCAAAGTGAGACGCACCTTTCTAACAATGCCAGAATACATGGATGGATGCCAGTCATTGAGGTGGCATACCATAATTTTGTTTATTTTTCAATGATGGGAAAGAATTCATTCTTTATCTTGTGCAAAAGATGAGAATAATAAATAAGATAATAAAAAAGGCACATAAAGTGCAATAAAATTTATTGCATGGTGTGTAGGAGGAAAGGACTTTCTAGGTATTTGTAATTTTGGTATTTGTAAAGTTATAGGCTTTTAAATGTGTCAGAATAAAGGGTTATTGCTAAAACACTTCATCCGAAATAGATTTAGAAAAGGAGGATAAGTTATTACCACCTATTATTATGTGGAAAGCCCACCACAGTGGCATGACCACAAGCACATACGTTTCAATCAGAAAGAATTCAACCGGTCTTGACAATGTTCTGGATATATAAAATTAATTAAGAAGGTGACTGTAATATTTCCCAGATTTGTATTTTTGACATTTATTGTTTTTTGTACTCCGTTAATACATTTTGCATTTTAATTTATTTTTACTTTTTTCCCCTAGAAATATAGCAGTGTGAGTCTTTAAAGAAGGTGTGATTTGAAAAGTGGTTCGCAGAAATCTGATTGTGATCAATATATAAAATATTATTCTTTACAATTATAATATAATGAATCACAGACTTGGTGTGTAATGAACAGAAGTCTGAGGCACCATATTATTTATCAAAGGGAGATGAAGATCACGTTACATTTTCTCCATAGCACCTTTATTCAAATCTGAACCTTCCTGAGCAAATAAAAATAGTTTTTTTTTTCAATCTGCCCTAATATGGGCAATACTTCCATGCCAACTTTTGTTTAAAAAGAGGGTAATACAAAAATGTAAGAGTACAAAACCTCAGCAAGTTATATAAACAACAGCAAACATCACTCCGATAAAATTGTTACATCATTCCAAATGTCATATTTTTGTTCTCAGACATAACTAATTCATTTGATCTTGTGCTTTGATATTTAACAAGCCAAAAAATGTTTCTTTGAAGTTACTGTAAGATAAATATTCCAAGTGAAGTTGATGGGAAATAATTACTAATACAGAACACATGAAAATAAAACACTGTTAATAAAACTCAAATACACATGCTGCAATTTCCTCATATACAGACTGATTTTTTTTTTAAAAAAAGTGCTTGATATCGAATACGTAGAAATATTAGTGTTACTCAAAGTACTATATTCCTTCCATCAGAAGCAGATGCTATAGGATTTAGGTTTGTTTGCCATGGTGAGCAGTAGTTCACCGCTGTGATTGGCTGGTAGATATAGGAAGAGAACACATGGTATGTGATTGCCTGTGGAAATGTCCTCTTGGAGTTCCCCCTGTTACCACTTTCCAGGGATTGGAACTCCACATTCATACCAGCCAACGAAAGGATGTGGTGTGCGCCTGCCAATGGCCCCGAAATTCACTGGCTCTTGTCTGTATGAGCGATAATATCCTGAAATCCACAAACGGCATCATGTTACAATGCTGATTGATCACCCCCTTAAGCGGCAGTGAGCAAACACAAAGATTTGAGGCATCAAGTGAAGCCAAACTACAGAGCATGCTCAAAGATGTCGTACCTTGAGCTGTGGGTAGGTTGAGGGAGAGATTGTGTGGTCCTGTCCTTCCATCTAGATAGGAGTCGACAAACTGGCAGTGGTCCTCTCCGTGGCCAAATGTATCAGCGACGCTGTAGAATGTTTCTAAAATGGAAAACATTTGTAGCTTGAGTATCCCTTTGGACCCAAACCTCAGACAGTGCGTTGAGTTTAGCTAAGGGAAACTGTGGTTTGGATTGGATACGTTAGGCTTTAAGGCCAGCACTTCAAAAAAAGACTGCTTCATATTGCCGACACACTAAGCAGTAGATCAAAGTTTAAATGTATTATGTTGTTAGAAAGGAAGGTCGGTACCTCTCAGTCCATCTCCCATGAAGATCTTGTAGCGCAGTGAGTTGCAGAGGACGACACCTACAAACTTTTTGTACCAGGTGCGCTTGACAAACTGACTTCCTTTACAGGTACTGTGGGCTGGGTTATACCTGAATGAGAATGGGACCCAGATAGGCTCCCCACCTAGAAAGGGAATTCATTTTAGGTCATTACATTTAAAAAATATCATGAAAAAAGGGAACAGCGGTTCTTATAAAAAGACCTGGGACACCAGCACATCAGCATAAACAAGCTAGTCTTTTTAGCACATGAAGAGAACATAAAACATACAGGAATATAATGCTTAATGATGTATCTCTTACCTGGGGGTCTCTCTATGAGCAGGGGATCATCTAGTTTAAAGAAAACACAAATTTAATTACTATTTTTCAAAACATTTTAAACCAACAACCTATATGTGGGTTCAGACAAGAGCAGTCTCACCTGACTCTGTGACGTATGTTAAAGTTTCACTGAGTGGCCCAGTCCAAAGATATTCTTTGCTTGAACTTTGAAGTAATACCTAAGAACAAGAATAAGAACATAAACATAAAAACCATGTTAAAAGCATGGTTTGCTGTCAAGAAGAGACCATTTTCATGAAAGCATCCTATGTGTACATCTAACACGCAACTTAATTTACAATGAGAGCCAAAGGATTGTATGATAAGTTATCGAGGAAACTATAAAAGGGAAAGACAATTAAAGGAAAGACAACAATTATAGGAAAAATAAAGGCCATGAAAGCAAAAGGGACTGGACGTTAAAAGAAAAGGAAAAGGAAAAATAGGAAGAAGGTAGACAAATAAAGGGAGGAGGAAAAGAAAGGAAATTGTGGGACAAATAAAGGAAATGAAATGGATGAGAAAAAAAGACTGAAAAGGAAATGAAAGCAAAATCGGGAAAATGAAAGGAAAAATTTATAGGAAAACTAAGAGGAAATGAAAGGAAAGAAAAGGGGTAGGATAAATAAAGGAAAAGAAAACTTTGAAGATTGGAAAAAGGAAAAAAGGAAAAAGTGAAGCCAAAAAATAAAATAAAACCAAAGGCATGTATAGAAATGAAAATAAAATTAAAATGTTGAAGAGTAAAAGAGGTTGGAAAATAAAAGGAAAAAGGAGGGGAAAAAAGGAAAAGGAAAAGCCACAGTTAGAATGTGCATTTATAAAATGCATGAGAGGAAATTATAAGAATGAGCTTCTGGCTAAAAAGAAAAGGCTGACAAGGAATAATGACAAGAAGATGCTGCATGTCAAAGAGGGTGCGCAAGAGAATAACACATCAACATGGAATTTGCAATCTGACAACCTCTTTGTGACAAATACCAGACCACAAGCACTTATTTTGACTCTGGCACATCCTTTACCTCTGAGGATAAATTAGACAAGCAAAAAAAAATTAAACCAGAGAACTTCGATGAAGTTCAAAGGGCTGAGCTAACAGCACTGTTCTGCCTGTGAGAAGCTCTTCAGTAAGCTCATGCTTCACTTAGTTTAACTCAGGACCCGTTTAATAACATAAAATCAGCACTGCTGGATCAAATTAGCACAGCCACGTGGAAACTCTGACCAAAATAAAGAGAAAATGGACAATTACAGTCAAACTGCCAGAGGGAGAGTGATGGGAGGGGGACCTGTCATATTTCAGTGAGGATGTGGATGTCCATGTGCAGTTTTCCTTGTCCTTTTGACCATTTATTTCTAAGAATGTGTGTGTGTGTGTGTGTGTGTGTGTGTGTACAGTATGTGTTTTATTTTTCCTTCATCTACTGACCATAATTCTTCATGGAATTGATGAAAGCTCCAGTCTCGATATGGCATCCAAGTGGTTTGTCATTGTTGCTTTGACTAAGAAGGAGCTGTTATTGTTCACATTGTGGGCTATTTACCTAGTTCTAAAAGCTATTGCAAATCCTTCATAAAACTTATCAACACTTCATGTGTGAATTATAAAGTTGTCAGTCATTGAGCTCGGCTGAGAGGCTATAATAACAGAGGTTTCTAAATGAATCCCAGGGGACAATAAAAACAACTTCATCCTTACATTCCACATTTGATCTATGAACCAAACATCTGTAATGAGTGCATTTGCATTCAAGTGTTTTCTCAAGGTAGTGGAGGAGAGAGTCTGCCTGCCTGGGAAAGTGTACAAAACAAATGTCAATCAAACCTGGGGTGTTGCACACAGCTGCCTGCATTTATGCATGTGTGAGTAACCATTGTGCAGGAGTAGATGAGATCTGTGGATGATTTTTGCTTATTCTGTGCTGATTTGAAGCTAAATCTGTGTTGGGAATACCAACTGAATAGGCAGAAAACATTTAATAAACAAACTTGCATAAGGGATGTGCAGAACTTTCTGAATGCGTTTCAATTTTGTGGAAATCTGTAGAACAGCTCATGGGTGTCGTAATGCACCACTGAAGGCATGCTGCTTGGTGAAGAAAGCATTTAGAAGGGTCTGGTAGACAGAAATTACTTCACATCCTTGGAAAATGTCCAGGCAGCCCATAAACACCTCCTTTATCTACTGCTCCTATAATTTGTGGGTAATAGCAATATAGCAAAATAGCAACTTCTTTAGTAAGTAAAAACACAACAACTCATTTATGCTTCTGTTTTTTGGAGGGTGAGGAGAATAATTATTTATAATTAAATCATTATTAGGACTCTCAGTCTAAAAGATCTGATTTCAAGAAAACTAAATAATACACCTTTTGTAATTATTAGATCAGGCAATTTTGTTGTGTGGATGAACAGTTCTCTGCAACAGCCCTCTACTAGTCATCTACTAAAGTACTCTTCAACAGTCCTACTAGTCCTCTACAAAAGGCCTCTACTAGTCCTCTACATTAAAAAAGTCCTCTGCTAGTCCTCTATAACAGTCCTCTACTAGTCCTCTACAACAGCCCTTTACTAGTCCTCTACAACAGTCTACAAACAGTCCTCTACTAGTCCTCTATAACAGTCCTCTACTTGTCCTGTACAACAGCCCTCTACTAGTCCTCTACTAGTCCTCTACAACAGTTCTCCACTAGTCCTTTACAAGTCCTCTACAACAGTTCTCTAATAGTCCTCTACAATAGTCCTCTACAACAGTCTTCTACTAGTCCTCTACACAGTCCTCTACAAGTCCTCTACTAGTCCTCTACAACAGTACTCTCAACAGTCCTCTACTAGTCCTCTATAACAGTCCTCTACTAGTCCTCTACAACAGTCCTCTACTATAACAGTCCTCTACTAGTCCTCTATAACAGTCCTCTACTAGTCCTCTATAACAGCCCTTTACTAGTCCTCTATAAAGTCCTCTAAAACAGTCCTCTACTAGTCCTCTATAACAGTCCTCTACTAGTCCTCTATAACAGTCCTCTACTAGTCCTCTACAACAGTCCTCTACTATAACAGTCCTCTACTTGTCCTCTACAGTCCTCTACTAGTCCTCTACAACAGTCCTCTACTAGTACTCTATAACAGTCCTCTACTAGTCCTCTATAACAGTCCTCTACTTGTCCTGTACAACAGTCCTACTACAACTAGTCCTCTACTAGTCCTCTACAACAGTCCTCTACAAACTAGTCCTCTACTTGTCCTCTGCTACTAGTCCTCTACAACAGTCCTCTACTAGTCCTCTACAACAGTCCTCTACTAGTCCTCTACAAGTCCTCTACAACAGTCCTTTACTAGTCCACTACAACAGTCCTCTACTAGTCCTCTGCAAGTCCTCTACAACAGTCCTCTACTAGTCCTCTACAACAGTCCTCTACTAGTCCTCTATAACAGTCCTCTACTTGTCCTCTACAAAATTCATCTACTAGTCCTCTACAACTGTCCTCCACTAGTCCTCAGTCTAGTCCTCTACAACTTTACACCTTTTAAAACGTTAGGGTCAGTAAGATTTTGTAATAATTTTGATAGAAGTCTTTTATGCTCACCAAGACTGCAGTTTTAGAAATATTGTGAAATATGAATTACAATTTCAAAAAACTCTTTTCTATTTTAGAATATTTTCATATATTCCTGTGAATTTTCAGCAGTCATTCAATATCCTCTTAATATGCTGATCTGGTGCTCAAGAAACATTTCTACATTATTATCAATGTTTAAAAGAGTTGTGCTGTTTTTTTGTGGAATGGCATGATTATGTCTTTACTGTCACTTTTGATCGATTTGATGCATCATTGCTAAATAAATATATTGCTATCTTTCAAAAAAATGCAAATGACTTTTGTCAAACTTCCATCTGGGTTTGATTGATCAGTTCCTATCTGCTCCAAAGACTGAAACAAATATGTGAAACTGAATGGATGCATTAACGAGTTATGACATAATACGACAGCCCTACTATTATATATTAGTCCCTTGCTCCCATGACTTAACCTGTCTTTTACTGAACATATTCAACTACATCTTAGATCAGTTATCATGTCAGAGATTGTTTAAGACTTAGAAAAAATTGTTTGGAAAAATGGACATCTCCAAAACTATTCCTAGGTGATGTTGCACAACAAGGGGAAAATAAATGACCCATTCATATAAATGTATGTCCAAATAAAGGAAGTGGAAATGATTTTGTAGATTTGTATACCAGCAAGCCTTCATCATATTGTTGGATTAAGCATGATTTAGGAAGGCTCCCAAAAGATCTTCATTGAGAATGTGTTCCAGTTGTCTTTTTGTGCAGACTGATCTCATGAAGTACGTGTGTATGACACGCCAATTCGTATTTCCATTTTTGGCGTGCTATCAAGACGCATAATCGCTTTTCAGCGTGTTTATGAACGCCGTTGACGTAACGTTATATAAATATATGACTTACCTCAACCCCGTCCCTAAACCTAACCGTCACTGGGGTTAAAGGCATTTATGACTGTTCCCTTACCATCCTAGGAAAGAAAAAGATATGACTTACCTCAACTCCATCCCTAAACTTAACCGTCACTGGGGTTAATGGCATTTATGACTGGAGATTTGACGTCGTGTACAGACACGAGGAATGACGCGGACGTTAATGGCGTAGACATGCACGCAAACACGCGGATACACGCGGATAGCTAAAAATGCGTAGAGATAACATGCCACTTGGCTCGAAAGTGGCGTGTATGTTTACGCAAAAGTCATGATGACATGTTGTTTTGTGAGACTTTACATGCAAACTGCTTTGTATTCAATTTCAATCATTGCAGATTATATAAATGAATGAACATATGAATGAATGTGCAGCAAACATGCAAAGCATGTAAAATAGTGAATGAATTGATGGGATATGTTTGCATCTGTGTGCAAGAGTCCTGTCATATGCTGGATCGCACCTGGAATTGGGCTTGAGGTTTTCAACAGGAAGGTGTGTTCCACTTGATGGTCTGGTTGACCATCTGTTGTTTAGGACATCGTCATAGGATGCACTGTGTACCATGTAGCCTATAAAAGAGAGAGTGAACTATTAAACCGAGCACTAAATGTGAGAAATTAAACAGATTCAAATAAATGAGGATACATTATGTCATGTCTGTGTAGGGATTCTTCAATATAATCCTAGTTCTTTATTACGTCATGGAAGGGCTAAACTCCTGCCAAGGCAGCAGGATGTATATAAAGCATATGTGCGTATTTTCCATCCTTTAAAATGAAAGAGAGAGGCAGTGCAGGAGTGAAGCTTTATGAAAGAAGGGAGGATAACTGAAAAAGTAAATATAAAGTAACATACATTTTTAATAAAGGAGATTTGTTTCATAAATTACCATTTAAAAGTTTAGGATCGGTAAGATTTTTAATGTCTTTGAAAGAAATCGCTTTTGAACATTTATTTGACAAAAAAAATCTAGTCTAAATTATTTTAAAATGTTATGTATTCCTTTGATAGCTAAGCTTAAACAATTACTCCAGTCTTCAATGTCACATGATCCTTGAGAAATCATTCTAATATGCTGATTGAAGAATCTTACTGTCCCAAATTTCAGGTGGTATATATATATATGCGTATTCAAACACATTTAATTTTCAATTTAAAATGATGAATAAATATGCTGAATTTGTTCATGTATTAATAGTAAATATAAATGCTTTTAGGTCTAGTTAAAACTATGTAAATCAACATAAAAAACTGTTCAGTAACATGAGATTGCCTTGTAAAGTTTTATTCAAGAGCATGTGGACTTTATTTTTCATGTGTTGAAAAAATTGCACCATTCATCAAAGCAACTTTATCTGTTGACTGTTGACAGGGAATCCCCTGAATTTAAAACTCCTTACACATCACATCTTGACACTAACAGTGGCTGTGGGAACTGCCTCTTTTTATGTGTGAATCAAGATGAATCTGTCAAGGTCAATAATGTTGGAGCAGTGTTGTTATATATTGCTTTGTGTTTGGAAATACAAATTAAATGAAAACCAGACAGAATGTAAGACAATTCCATATACTACACTTTTACAGATTTCATACTTCAGTATGTTGTATTTAAGATCACAATCTTGCATAATTTTTACAAAGCACACACAATCCATTTCAATCAATTACTGAACAAGTCAAAATAGTGCATCATAATAATAATAATGAAGCCCTCCCAACACAGCTTCTTTCATGGAAAGTATCAATTTAAAAATGCCAGCGCTGTTTGCCTGCCACAATTAAAGGGATAATTCACCCCAAAATGAACATTCCATAATCATTTACTCATTCTCATATTGTACCAAAGCTGTATAAATGTTTTTTTTCTGTTGAACACAAAATAACACATTTTGAAGAATGTTGCAAAACAGTCTTGGTGGCCACTAACTTCGAAAGAATGGACAGGGTGGGAACATTCACGACAACACCGGAGTTTCTAAAATTCTGCACCCTGGCAAAAGTTTCAGTTTCGGTTTCAGTGACCGGATACTGCATTTAGACCAACAGCCAAACCGCATAGAAAAAGTGGCGGTTTTGATAATACCTGTGTTCGTGTGGACAGGGCCTTATCCTAAAAATCAAGCCTTCTCAAATTTAACAGTTAATTACTCATTTGTGATTTAAATTCAATCCCGATCCCGAAAGAAAGCTTGTAATTTTATTTGAGCAATTGTGGTCAATTTTCAGGATTTTTAAATGAACTGTTATAGACTGTCACTCACCAGATACCATGTCATCTTTCAGTGGAAGTGCCCAGTCCAAAATCACAAAGGAGTGACAGCCCTCCATAGCAACCACGGTGACATTATGGGGCTTGTTTTTGGGTGGCTGCTTTTGATTAAATGATTGTTGGTCCTTCTCCATCAAGTCTGCTAAGACATCCACTTGCAGATACTCCAGAGCCTCAGTGAGGGAGCAGGGAGCTCCAGGGTCCTTACGTATGTAGTTTACATAGGGAGCTGAGAGCAGGAGGTGAGTGAGGAGAAAAAGAGAAAAGCAAAAGATGTGAATTGAAGAAATAAAGAAAGGCAAATACATTTTCACTAAGCATTTGACAATTTAAGTGATAATCTGAATCCCTGTCATAATATCTTATAGTATTTGGTTGCTTTAATGGCAACAGCACAAGTTTGTGTAAAACCTGAGGATCATGTTTTCCGGCATGATAGGAGAT
The DNA here is from genome assembly GCF_016745375.1 of Pimephales promelas. Next base: position 13,897,146 of record NW_024121432.1, on the reverse strand, counting down.
TATCTTGAGCTTGACTGGAAACCATCTGAACGTATAAAGAGTCAATTCATTTAATTGAAACATTTGTATTCTTTATTTTGCATCATAACGTTTCTTTGCTTTGAACTTTTCCCAGGTTTACACAAAACAAATCCCAGATTTTCAATTTATTGTGTATACGCTACCGTTCAAATGGTGGGGGTTATTAAATAAAATAAAAAAATAAAAATTTAAAGACATCTTTTATGCTTACTAAGTAAAAATGGTAATACCGTCAAATTTTGTTTTCTATTTTAATATAGTTTAAAGTTAAATATATATATTTTTTATAGTATAGCTGATTTTTTTAGCAGCCATTACTCATGTTTTTATTCTCATATGTCCCTTTAGAAATCATTCTTTCATAAATCATTTCTTATTTTTAATGTTGAAAAATTTCAATTTATTTGAAATAGAAGCCTTTTGTAATATTTTAAATGTCTTTACTGTCACTTTTGATCAATTTAATGCATCCATTCTGAGAAAAAACAAAATTGACTATAAACTTTTGAATGGTAGAGTACATAAATTGCCTTTGGCTTTCAATCTGTATGTTTTATTAGGTACATCTAGTAATACAAAAAGGATTGCAAAACATCCATGGACGTTCGTGCAAACTGACAACAAATAACTTGAAAGTACCGTTCAGTAAACATTACATTTCTGTTGAGTTGTTTGCATTAGCTTGTTGTCCTAGTTTAAGAATGTACCCAATATAAGCTTGATCGTGGTTGCAGACAATAAAAGCTTCAATTGTTGATATTTTGCTGTAGACTTTTCCTGTTGGCTCAATGAAATTTTGTTATTTCTGTCGTTGAACCCAGTGCCAGCTGGATCCACAGCTGTGAACACTTCCAGAAACCCCTGTCTGATTTGGCCACAAGATTCACACCTGGACCTAATCAAAAGCCCCATGTGATGTTGAACCCTGATACAGAACAAAAAACACACTTCTGTGCATGTGCCTCCGCAGTGACCAAATGGGACTCACACACACAAACAAGCTGCATTGAGTGCACTCGTTACGGGTGATAAAACCAAAACCACAATACAGTGTGTGAAGAGGAAACCGATGGGGAGAAAAACTGAACAATGCATGCTAAGAAGAGTCGAGACATATCTTCTAATATTATTATACAGCACAAGGCTACATTTTTAGTTTTTTATACGCACAGAAACTGCTACAACCTGTAATCACACCTACGGAATCAAGGTGTGAGCAAACGCAACAGAAGCAGTGTGAAATACATTGGATTTTTTGGAGTATCTGGAGAGCAGAGAACACCCTAGGATATAAAACCCATAAATATTAAAAGACACGTCTGAGGTTTGGGCCAGAAGGAAGCCTCTCTCAGCTGATATCAGCACATTTAGCTCATGTCGTATTATTTAGGGCTTCTATCTTGACATGTTTCACTGTTTAAATGGCTTGCATATGTGTAAGTGTGAGCCCAAAATCTAGAGTGTCAGGATTTATTTCTCCACGCATTGAGGATAAGACATTTTACCAAAGAGTTGTGTTCTCTGTGTTGGTATTTATAGGTATGAAGCTTTTTTGGTCAAACCGGACCAGGGAATGTTGATGTTGAAGTGCTTCTGCTCAATCTATATACTGGCTCTATCATTAATGTATGACAGCATCCCCAACTCAGTTTTACTCTTGTACCCAATAGTAATACTCGCATTATGAGGCCAAATCCTGTAGCCACAGCCTGTAACATGCAGTATTTCTCTACAGGCACAGCTTGGTTCCTGGGTTCTTTTAATAATCATACGTTTGAATTTGAAGAGCTCAGCAGTGCTTCTGGCTCCAGTGGTCTAAATGGTGCTGACATCTCTGTTTCATTTCAAAGTTCTGCTAGGCAAAGTCATTCTAATACAGTAATATAAATGCATTACAATCACCAACCTAGGGACCATAGAGGGCCTCCCTCATAAAACAATGAAGAGTTGGCTAATAATGTTTTTCTCATTCTTCTGCTGTTTTCCTATGTATCTAGCCAGAGAAGTTGATGTCACATTTCTGCCAAGACAAGCACATCAGAGGAGCCGTGAAACAGCAGGAGTTCCTGGATTGCTGGCTAATTACCAAAAACAGAACGGAGGTAGTGTGACCCCTGTCTTTTCATAATACAGTCATTACAAAAAATGCACCTTAATCAGTGACACCTGACACATGTCCATTGTTAACCATAGATTTTAAACAGTCAATCAAAAAGACATTTCAAATGAATAACATTATATAACATAATATGAATTTTTCAAAATAATAATTTAATCCCATTTAAATATTTAATTGCAAACATTGGACAATCGAAAACATGGCTATAGAAGCCAATAAAATATATTTTTTATTTAATTTTTTTGTTATATATGAGCTTAGTACGGAGGCGTATTGCATTTACTTGAAGAAAAAAAATCTACTCTGTTTTTCTGAATTAACAAGTTAATTATATCAGAATTACGAGATAATTTTTCATGGAAAAAAGTTTTTGCTCTGTTTTTCTGAATTAACGAGTTAATTTTTCATGAGAAAAAAAGTTTTTGCTCTGTTTTTCTGAATTAACGAGTTAATTTTTCATGAGAGAAAAAAAGTTTTGCTCTGTTTTCCTGAATTAACGAGTTCATTTTTCATGAGAAAAAAGTTTTTGCTCAGTTTTTCTGAATTAACGAGTTAATTTTTCATAGAATTTTTTTTGCTCTGTTTTTCTGAATTAACGAGTTAATTTTTCATGAGAAAAAAAAGTTTTTGCTCTGTTTTTCTGAATTAACGAGTTAGTTTTTCATGAGAAAAAAAGTTTTTGCTCTGTTTTTCTGAATTAACGAGTTAATTTTTCATGGATTTTTTTTTTGCTCTATTTTTCTGAATTAACGAGTTAATTTTTCATGAGAAAAAAAGTTTTTGCTCTGTTTTTCTGAATTAACGAGTTAATTTTTCATGGAAATTTTTTTATTTATTTTTTTGCTGTTTTTCTAAATTCAGAAAAACAGAGCAAAAACTTTTTTCCATGAAAAATTATCTCGTAATTCTGAGATAATTAACTTGTTAATTCAGAAAAACAGAGTAGATTTTTTTTTTTCAAGTGAATGCAATACGCCTCCGTACGCCTCCGTAGGCTTAGATGCTTACAATAGCAAAGTGAATTTCCCTTCTGCAAGTGCAATACTGTAAAGTCAGTGAGGGCAGAACTAAATTTGCCTGATCACTAGCCAAAGCTCCAGCTCAGCATAACCATTTCTGAAACTCATCTGGCAACTGGCACAGTCTCTGCATGCAAACTGGACCTGATACAATGTTCCAGAGCTAGTTGTATAGCTTGTGGAGATTTAAGTTCGGAAAGATGGAGTCTGTTGAACCTGATGTTGAAAGGCTATTACTGTCAGTCTTGGTAAAAACTTGACAAAGCTTGACTAGAGTAAGGTAAGGTTGAAATAGGATTGCATAATTTTTGCACTAATCCATTGCTGAGTGGAAAACAATTGCATTAATTTATACAATTGCGATGTTTAAACAAATATGAATTATTGTTTGAAACAATATCCTAATAGCCTGTATCCTACAATATAACCTTTATCCTCATAACACACTTTGAGTATTTGGGAAGGAAGCCCAAACCCACAGACATTCATCCATAATTTATAGAGTGGAGTCTAAATACTTTCACTCAGGCATTCTCAAATATTTCCTACAGAAGCTCCCCACATGAAACATCCTGAGAGCCTGTAAAGTCAATGGCCTCTAAAATGGCCTCTACCAACACATGATATGTGGTATTTGTTGCGGGTGTGAGGGTTGACAAGGTTAGTTGCACTGTAGCCACAGCGGGGAGACCCCTAAAAGTAGAAGGTAAACTTAGAGTAACATGATCCAAATGGGGAGGGTGAAGGTAAAGAGATATCTTTTGTTTTTCCCTTTTTACAATACTCTACCATTCAAAAGTGTGAGGTCAATAAAGACATTTTTCAGCAAGAATGCATTAAACTGATCAAAAATGACATTTTGACATTACAAAAGTTTCCTATTTCAAATAGATTCTGTACTTTTGAACTTTAAATTCTTAACTCAAAAAATGCATCAAGGTTTCCCCAAAAATATCAAGCATACTGATTTCAAACATTGATAATAATAAATGTTCGTAAATAATAGACCTTCTGTCGACGTCACATCTCCTGTTCCCTCCTTAAGGGAACGAGGGTTACATTAGTAACCGAGACGTTTTTTGTGCACCAAATCGGCATTTTAGAACGATTTCTGAAGGATCATGTGAGACTGAAGACTGGAGTTATGATGCTGAAAATTCAGCTTAACAATCACAGGAATAAATTACACTTTAAAATAATAAAATAGAAAACGTCTTGGTTACGTATGTAACCCTCATTCCCTGAGTACAGGGAATGGAGACGTGTCGTCCAAATTCGTCAGGGAACTCCCTGATGACACGTTGGAGTTTCCAGCATGAAAGGGAACAGTTATAAATTGTAATAATATTTTACAATATTACGGTTAACTGTATTTTTGATCAAATAAATGCAGCTTTGGTGAGCATTTTCAAAAACTGTAAAAAATATCTTACAGTAACAGACCCCAAACTTTTAAATGACTAGTGTACACATTTACTAGTAACTTCTTGATATGGCACAATTTTCACAACTGTCCCGGAGGTCAAATCACATAAACGTTTGCTTATTTTGTATGATAGACCCTTTACTCTTGGCATTAACATTTGTGTCATATCTTGATATTTTTTAGCTGGATTGCATTCACACCTTAATCTCAATGTATTTTCAGTGTGGCTGGATTGCATGATTCAAAATTGGATGGGTAAAAAATTCTTTGCAAACCCGTTAGTAAAGGATGGTAATGGGTCTAGAAGCGAAGAAATGAGGTGAAAAGTTTAAAAGCGCTCTCTATTGTGAGAGAAGTTTGATTCCAAGTGTAATAGAGTGAAATAATTTGAATCGAGTGAGATAATCACAAGAGCGTGTGATTGTTGTCTTTTTCACACTGCGAGAGCAGAATAATGAAAAGAACTTGCAACACAGGACTTTAACGACTCAGTCTGTCAAAGTGACATGTTTATTTACAGCATAAACTCATTTATTACTAGTGTAGCTGAATGCCGATAATGAAAACATGTCTGAATTTACATCTTCATTAAATGTGGTGAAAATCTATCCCAGACACCTCAGGATGTAGTTTCGGTGATGCAATCACAATCCGATCAAACTGTGTTTTGTGTGTATTTATGTATATTTGGCATGGGAGTCAACTAAAAATGCTAGGTGTAAAAGCATACAAACACAAATTGATTAGGCTTAGGGAACCAACAATTTTAGCAATGATAAAAGTTGGGCAGCTGAAGAGTCAGTGCACAACAGTAGAATATATAGTGCAATGATAATCATAGAACCTTTGCATTCATTTTGGTTATGAATTTATTCAAGTGCTTACAGAAGAGCTGTGTCTCTTTTTTGATTTTTTTTTTTTTTTTTTTAGGAACTCAGCTGATTGAGTGAAGTTTGGAAAAGCATTCCACTACCGAGGGACAAGAACTATTTGCATATAAATCCTACCTAAGGTCAGCTGTATGCACTATTTTATTTGCTGCTTACAATATCACCAAGGGAATAGGCTGCATTTGTAGGCCAGATAAGTTTCCTTCACATTCACCATTCAACTCTCCAGTGCCTCACATCTACAGGAAATGCTGTGGTGATTGGAAATAAATTAACTGTGAGTGGCCAGTTGTGTTTCCAGAGTGGTTCAATCTCAACATGCTATTGCTGAGTTTGGAACCAATAAGAAAATGGATCATAGCATTTTATACTAGAGTACTAACTGCTGTAGTATGTAGTAAAGCAAATATATTACCTGTGAACCGTTTCTTTCCAGCCACATCAAATTCAGAGGAAGGGGTGTTGTTAAAAGGCCGTGTCTCAAGAGTGGGAGCCAGTGTTGTAGGAGTCTGTGTTGTGGGAGCCAGTGTTGTGGTGGGAAGTGGGACTGGGATTGTGGTGGTCTCCACAAAAAGTTCATCTGTAAGATGAAGAGTTGCAATCAAAAACAGAAAGAGTAAAAGTCCACAGGATCCAACCTCACAATGGCCCAAAAGTATTTGGATGGCTCAATATTTTATTTAATACATAGGCATCCAAATACTTTTGGGGCATTGTGAGGTTGGATTCTGTAGTAATGCCCTTTTAAGTGTCAAAAAAATGTCCTTTTTCTTTTGTAGTTAGCACAACACTTTATTAAATGTTGTTTTAAAAGTTAAGTTAATGTTATCGCTCTCACTATTCTTTATGGTTAATATACTCTAGCCCAGGGATTCCTGTCACAATGAGGAGATTACTTTTTGTAAACAAGCTTGTCCCTGAAGGCAACTTGGAAACAATGGCTGTCTTGTGTTTAAACCAGCCGAATTACATAACAAATGATTATATAAGTTTTTAATCAAGAAAGGTCATCCAAGTTTGAGCATATTCAATCACACAGATTTTCACTTTGCAACTTATAAAGCCACTTAGTATGGAAAATGTAGAAAAAAATACAGCTGTAAGCAGCCATTAACGAGGTTCAAGACCTTTAAGGCCTTAAAGCGCAAGACATATTACACAACAAGCCTGTAAACACCTAAATCATTGGCGAAAAATACCATTTTCTGCAATTTCAGGTCATTTACAATATTGTTTTTGAAACCTTTATAACTGTTATAGCAACACCTATAGCCCATTCTGCATAAACGTTTGCATGCTTGTTTAGAATCATATTTTGCATATGCTTACATAATTTTGTGAAGTTCTGAGTTTTCGTTTAGAAACTATAGGCTTTTGTGTACAATTGGCCAAGCCCATCTCTGAATGACCCTGTTATAGCTATCCAAAGGGAAAAGCTAAGGTAAAACATTTGTGTGATTTGATTGATAGCAGTGGTCCTACAGGCAAAGTTGTTTAGAACGAGGTATGAATATCGTGTGCATGTGTGAAAAATCACATAATATACATATATATCATTTACGCGCTTGAAAAACACAATGGCGTTACGGCACCCCCAGTGCCCGAATTCTTTCATATTTCTCACAGTCCTCTAGGGCCATATGTCAAACAGGTCCAGGGAGTTTTGTTCTGTTTCTGAACCCTGTTCCTAAAGGCACACCAACAGTGCACATTTTGGATGACTCCAGACCTGTTATCTCTGGTCTAATGAGCAAGTCTGGGAAGTCTCTACTAATGAGCTTGTAGGAGCCATATAGGGCTATTGATAATGTTACTTAATGTCATGGTTGTATGTAACTACTGTCTGCACTCCCCCCTGTGGTAAGGGGAAGGAATTTAACCCCTTTTTGGGGACTTCCTGAAGGTAGCCATAAGAAAGAAATAATTTAAAGGGTAACTAAACCCCTGGTCAGAGCCTGACTCCACCCATTGGCAATATTTGAAAATGCTGGAAAAAGTGAGCTGACCCCAGCGGAGATAGAGGGGACGAAAAAGATGCTAAAACACTCTATCCTGATCGTTTTCAATACTCGCAATTCCAACTGCTGACTCCCTACAGTGGTTTTGACGACACAAGATGGTTTTTATACTGCCAAGGGCGTAGTTCGTGTGGTGAGCTGAAACCTGCGTACGTCACGAAGTGCGGAACATCCAATAGGAAAATTTAACTGCAGTAGCCACCGTTCAACCTGAAGAAGGCAGCACTAAGACGTTTTTACACCATATATTGTAGAAATAGAACACTTTATAAACAAATGTCAAAAAAGTTACTCGAATCAATGACTGGTGTTAATAAAGATCCATTCTTACAGATCATTAACTAAAAAAAGTTGGTTTAGTGTTTAGTTACTCTAAGTTTTTTTTTGTTTTTTTTCCTCCATCAAGTGTATTCTATCAAGTAGCGCTCCATACTCCAATCCAGTAGGTGGCGGACAATGCACCTTAAGTTGGTTTGCCAACCACCATTTAAACAACAGAAGAAGAAGAGGAAGGTAGCCATCTTAAACAGGAAGTGATGTGGCAAGGGCAGAGAGACAGTTTTTTGACCTACATTACACAACACTGTTTGTTTTGGAGCACTGAGTTTTGTCTTCAAGTTTTCACCTTTTTGTTACAATAAAGCTCAAGTCTTGTTAAAACAGATGTAGCATCAAATATACTTTCCCTCACGGAAGTGGCTTAAGAAGGAAAGAAGCCACTACATTAAGTAAAAAAAAAAAAAACACCCAAGAAGGACATGCAGGCATGCGGTAGGCCCAATCAAGGCCTACTTCTAGAATGATCAAGCCATGAGTGACGCGTATCGACAGCTTTGAAAGGATTCTGAAATTCATCCAATGCGTGAGTAAACAAGGGTGAACTTATTTCTAAAAGCTGTGGTTGAGATTTTTTTTGCTTTGATCAAAGCATGGTACAAGAAGCTGATGCTTATCTGTACATTGTGGCCTGCTGATTCTATGGAAAGCTGGATACTTGATTGTGCTTGTTTGTGTCAAACATGGCTGTTGAAATGTACAAAAATGAAAAGGATTGAGTTGAACAAAGCATTGGATCACTCAGTTCTATGCGTAGGGGAAAGCTTGGTGTGTGCACACGTAGGATGAATGAAGTAAAGGCATTGCTTGCTGAGGGTTGTGATGTGGAATCAATAAAAAGAAGTGCAGGGATATTTTTTGAGCTATTTCAGAGATGAGTTCAATCAGGTGTGTTTGATTAGGAAGAAAGAGAGATTTGTAGTGTTAGTGTGCTTCCAGGAATAGGGTTGGGAAACACAAATATGAAGCAGGGTTCTAAGCTAAGGTTTAACTTTTTCCCAAGGAGCACGTGTGCTCCTAAATGAAAAAATGTAGAAATTTTGGAGTGCAGTGAAAATTTTTCAAGTAATAGAGATGCCAGAGATGCGCTAAACTGATGCCAATGTTGCTATGTCAGACTGATTAGGAACTTCAAACAAACACACCAAGTGTGTACACTTCTAGGAGTAGATCAATCAACCTTTGAAATGACACTTTCCTGCAAACGAATTTCTCCAAAAACTCTGATCACAAACAGATTCAAAGCATAGCAGAAGTTATTCAGACATAAGAGGATATCCTGTGAGGTTTACTGTGTACATCCTTCCTAACTCACATTATCTTCGGAATACTGATTCTAAATTACAGTGGATCAGGTCTTGTGGGTACTAACGACATGCCTGTGACAAGACTCATTATATAAGAGCCAACTTTAGTCACAAACTGGGCCAAAAAATGTACAGTATATTTTGCATCACTTTTGCATTGACACACATTACACCATTATGGGAAGGACATTATGTGTTTTGTGTGGCTGCAAAGAGTTCATCTCACCTTCAGAGTAGCAGTTAAGTATTCCATCAGCATCCATTATTGGGAAACCATTCTTATCCAGTCGGGAATAAAGTCCAGGTGGACATGTAGGCTCAGCAGCTAATGTTGATGGCTCCAATGTTTCTGTTACCATTTGTGTTGTTGTAGGTTCTGTTGTTGTTGTTGTTGTTGTTGTAGTTGTAGTAGTTGAGGTTGTAGTGGTTGTAGTCCTGGGTTTAGGGCGGTCCAAGCCCACAATGGGTTTTCCTCCAACAGTAAGATACTTGTCACTTGGATTAATCACAGGTCGACTGTCCCTTCCATTACCAAATAATGCTAATCCTTCCTGGTTTACAAGTGGGGTGCCCTGGTCATCTAATATTGCAAAAAGAGATAAAAGTCAGTTTAAAACATGCTGCTCATTTTTATAGTTTTCTATAGTATGAAATTAACATGGTAATCCACTTACCAAAGATAGTCTTTCCATCCTCTCCAAGAATAACTTTTCTGGGTCTTCCCCTTGAATCTTGAAGGACTCTTCCATTTTCATTCATCAGGACACCCTTATCCAGATCTACGATCTAAAAGAGTGAATGAAACTTTATAAAGGAGAAAAATCTTTTCTTTAACAAAAAATGAGGCAACAGTCAAACAGTCCTGCTTGAATAAGTGTCCCTAGGGTTCCCTGTCTGTGGAGTTTCCATGCTTAGAGAGACATGTCTATTCACATGACTGTCTTTGCTTACGTTAAAGATAATTTTGTTTGGACTGCAGTACCCTCTGATTGATTATTGTCTCCATACAACAGACGTAACAGAAGTCATGGAAATGGGTAGTTACATTCTAGGGTCATTTTCAGGGCCACAATCGTGCCATGGCTCACTTTATGCTAAATCTTACATGGTTTATAAACTGGAAAATGAAAAGAAGTGCATAACATAAAATCCATAAAAATGTGTAATAAATGATGTTAATTTATTTACTACTGGCAAATTTAAGTTATTCAGGGCTGCCAAATTTAGCAATAATTAACGCTGCAAGTAAACACACCCATTTCGTTCCATCAGGACCTGTGATATGTCGGACTCCATTTGGTTTTACATTTTCATCAGATGTTGAGGATACTCTGCCATTTGCAGCTGTCAGATTCGGCCGTCCATTTTTGCCTAAACATGGATATGTGTAGAAATGAGATAAAGTGTACTTATGCACACACTGGAATTGTTGTACGTACAGCATGTGCATCCTTGCAGACAACATAATGTTTACCTTTTCCATAACTTGGTTTGTAGCCATTGGCTGGAGTGCTTTCCTTAGAAACTGACCGCAGCCTCGATCCCATCACTGGATTCCGAGACTCAGGAGATATATTCCCACTAGAGCTTTCACCAGCAGACAGTCCATGAGAAGAGCGAGAAACTGAACCTGGAGTGAGCCTAACATTAGTATTACTCCCGACAGTGTCACGATCTGAGATAAGTGGTGACTCTGCTGGACCATTTTGAGAGGAGGCAGGCGATGATGTATCCAGTGTGGAAGCAGAGCCAAATCTTCTGTGCTGTACTGGGTACAACCTACTAGGAAGCCGTGACCCTTTCAGACGACTTGCTACCACAGGTGAGCGGACCCGACCATTAGAAGCCAAAATAGGAACTCTTTGGGGAACTGTAGGAAGTGACTTCGAACTGGTATTGGTACTACTTTGTTGCCTATCCACACTTTCTCTCTCAAAGTTCTGGACATGTCTCTGATGGTCACCCACAACTGTTGTCGTTTTAGATGCTACAGTTGAGACAGGCTCTTTGGTTTGACTCTCCAAGGTCTCTTTGCTTCCCTCGTAAAGATAATCATCTTCATGATCATTGCTACTTTTTACAGCTTCATTACTACTGGGATTGTTGGAACTTGTTGCAATATTTGTTTCTCTATTTAGCACACTCGGTTTATTCGAGACAGGATTCATCTCATGCTTTGAAGGGAATGTTGTGGGTGAAACTTTGGTTTTATCACTAAGGTCCTGAGAGCTCACAGCAGTAGAACGAGAAGGAAATCCTTTAACAATCGGCCTTCCTGCACCTACAGATGAGGCAGTCCTACTCCAAGGTATTCTGCCATCTTGTCTGCGACTCCCTATAACTTTCCTAGAATTTCGGTTTGGTAATGAAAAGGGTGAACTTCGTCCTGTTGTAGAAGGGTTAGTCCTTGAAGGAGAATGGGAAGTAGAACCATAACTATCACTTTTTTCTTCTTTATCATAATATTCCTTTTGTTCCGGGTGTTCCTCTTTAGTTGAATCAGAAAGGCTTTTTTTGGTTTCTTCAGTGGTAGTTGGTTGTTCATCCTTTCTTGTGTCTAGCTCCGTGTTTTTTTGGTTGGTATCAAGCTCCTTTGTTGTATCGTGATTGTTTGTCCTGATTCCTGTTTGCAGTGTGGATTGTGAAGAAGCAGATGATGATGAATCAGGTTTGTGCTTTTCTGTTTGTAGTCTCTGAGCTCTAGTTGAAATTCCAACTCTTCTTCCATTAGGATACATAGCACCAGATCCTGAACTTGTGACTCGACCTGACGTGGAGGAAATCCTTCTTGTACCTGAAGATGATGATGATGGTAAGGATGATGATGGAGAAGCTACTGAAGAAGATGAAGTGGAAGAAGAGGATGATGCTGTGGAGGAAGTTGGAGAAGAAGAGATGGGTAAGGATGATTCTGATTCTTTCGCTGGTTCAGGTCTGGTTTCCTGAGGTGAGATCACAGGTGTCCTATCAGTGACACTTATCTGGTTGTACGAGTTCTTTCCTTCAGGATAGGAGACTGCTGTCAGGTCCTTTCTTGTAGCTGCAGACTCTTGGTTTTGCGACGAGCTCGAAGAATCTTCACTCCGCATCCTTGATCGAGAACCATGTGTGCGAGAATAAGGCCTTCTTAATCTGCTTATATCAACAATTGATGATGTGCGAGGGGTCCAAGAAGGACGTTTGTCTTCAGACGTTTTATGAACAGAGTCTGATTTATTGGGTTTTGATTCTTTAGTGTCGGATGAGTATTTTGAATGTTCCTCTGTTTGTGGTGACGCATTGTTACTGCTCTCTGGTTTTGTGTCCCCAGCCTCATTTGCTTTGATCTCCTCATTTGTTGGACTCTCTGTTGGCTTCTCTTCCTCATCTATATTTCCTTCTCTATCTTTGGTATTAGTTGAAGATAAATGTGAGTTTGACCTTGAGCTAGAACCTCCGCTTCTGACAGAGCCCCTTACAGAGGATAAGATGCTGTGATAGGACCTTGTCTGAGAAAGAGGGCGTCCCCGCCTATTGGTGGTTGGAGTTGTGGTTTGAGTATCAGACTCTTCCATCTCATCTGGCTCCTGATTGTCTGATTCATTGTTGGATGATGTCTTGGAGGTACTTTGACTCGTCCTGTGGCTATCCGTGTTCCTTAAGTGAGTAGTGCTGGCTGGAGACAAAATTGAGATACCAGTCTTAAGCAAGTTTCTGTAAAGCTGCTAGTGTAGTCATGTTTATTGGGGAAAACATCTGTTGGGAATACTTACATGCAGGCATTGAAATAATAATGGCTTTAGTCTGTGGTCCTTGTCCCTTCCTATTGACTCCACGGATTTTGAAGATATAGCGGTCACCTGGCGTAAGTCCATCTATGGTAGCAGAGGTGGTGGTTCCACGGTATGTAACTGACTTTGCGCCAAACGGTTTCATAGCAGGAGCATAGGAAAGGATGTACTCTGGAAGTAGATGTCAAATCAATCAGTATGGTCAATTTAATTTGGATACCATAGCTGAATATTTTCCAATGTACACTGGGAATACCCAAGATTGAATCAATAAATCTAGGCCAAGGATAACACAGTAAAGAGGAAAGTTCCTTCAGCATGAACAGAGAACATTTGTGTTTTCCACATGTACATTTGTATTGGTTTAGCTTTTGAGACTGGTGCTCTGCACGCCTGCTGGAGAAATTCTGATGCTGAAGAAGCTTATCATTCCCATATATTTTGGCAATGCCCAAAGTGGTTTCAGGGAAAACATATGGTCAACTATTAGTAATGCTTGGCTCTCAAAATGCCAAAGTCATTTTCTGTTCTTTATGTAGGATGTATTCCAAAACTAATAGAAAGAGCTGTCAGATATCTCTATAAAATATTATCAATGTTAAAATACTTATATGCAGATACAACTGTATGAACTAAGTAATGCCTGGTGCACTACACAATAAACAAATAAAAAATATATGGTTCTTATGGTCTATTTGGAACTTGTTGAATTGATAGCCTACCCTGTGGTCTTACCTCTTATTCGTCCATTGGTTTGCTCAGGTGGATCCCAGGTTGCTGTGACAGCAGTACCTTTTCCTCTAAGTGGTTTTACTTCAAAATTTTCTGGAGGGCCAGAGGGAGCTGTATAGACAAAGGTAGCAGAAAATAAAAACGGAAATGACAAACAAATTAATATACAAACATAGAGCACTGTGCATTCTCTTTAACTTAACTTTTTTTTTCTGCCTGGATACTTTTCAGATGGAAACAAAAGACAGCTTTATGTTTTCCAGAGGAATGAGGTCATTCTGATCAATCCAAACACACAGTAAACAGTGACATTACAATGAACTAGGCAGTTAGATCATGCTTACATGGTTTAAAAAACTACAGCAAGATTGTCTTGGGCTTTGTGTGTGGATTTGTATGGGGGTACAATGCAATACAAACAATGTAGTCATTTTTGTATAGAATACTTTAATTTCCAGAACAATTTTAAGATTTTTTTTCAATCTGACACTGACCTTTTTAGTTTGCAGATAATTATATCAATAATAAAAAAACAGAATTTAGCTGCTCAACAATGCAAACTAAGTCAAGTCACATTTATTTATATAGCACTTTTTACAATACAGACTGTTCAAAGCAGCTTTACGGAGATAACAGGAAAATAATGCAAAAAAAAAAAGTTTGTTTCCAGAAGAAAATAGAGACACAGTCCAGCTTAAGTAGGTTCAATGTTGTTTCATTTTTGTTTTAAAAAAGTTTAATTTAGTTCATTTATATATAGCCGCTCTGAATAAAACGGTGATGTCATCGTCGACCTAAGTTTAGTTCTTGTACAATAGTGTCAATGCAGGCAAATCAATACTATTGTTGAATATTAATTTAAATGTTACATTTAATGTCCCAAACTAAGCGAGCCAAGCCAATGGCAAAAAGGTGACAGTGGCAACTGGCAAGGAACCAGAACTCAATCAGGTGGCAGAATGGAGAAAAAAACCTTGATAGAACCCAGGCTCCATCAGGGGGCCAGTTCTTCTCTGGCCAATGAATGAACAGTGTATGATTATGATTCAGGCAGCATTATAGGTCAGAAGTCAGATTGGTTTGGATCAATCAGAATAAGCAAAACATCTGTGTTAAAGATCAGGAAGCAATGAAGCATAAACAAACCTGATTCAGGGGTTCTCTGGAACACAGATGCACTCCATTTTCCCTTCTGATCTCCTTGTGAGATACAAATAGAAAACTCGTACATGCTGTCCGCAGAAAGAGTTTCAATCATGAGACGTCTCTGAGTGGTGTCCTTGTATTCCCATCTCGCAGATTCTCCTTTTTCTCGGTATTTCACGGTGTAATACCTGCACACATATTAGTTCTATACCTCAAATATAGCCTCCATATCTTTCATACATATATATATTTTATTTTTGAAGGATTATGTGACCCTGAAGAGTGAAGACTGGAGTAATGCTAAAATTTAGCTTTGCCATCACAGGTGTAAATGATATTTTAAAACATTAAGTAGAAAACATTAATTTGAAATTATATTTTTGATCAAAGCAGCCTTGGTGAGCATAAGAGACTTATTTCTTTATTTACGGTAGTGTATGCAGTGCAGCCCACATACCCCTTGGCACACCATGCAAAAAAAAAGAAAAAAGAAAAAAATAATTTTTACCTGGACCCCCCTGGTATTTCCTTCTTCTTTTCAACAAGTGGATCAACCCATGTGATAAGGACAGACTGAGGAGACAATACTCTAACTGTGATGTCCTCTACTTCATCTACAACCACTGGCTCTAACACACAGGTACAGGCATAAAAAAGGGTATAACAAAGAAAGAATATTAGGTTTGCGTCAGCTAAAATATTGAATATGGGTTGCTGGTTAGCACCACTATCATGTGTGATTACCTGTGGTCACTTTTTTACTCGAGGTGGCCGTGTTGATGGGTGCACTTCTCCCCTGGGCTCTGGGTGCCTGCAGTGATACCACATAGACGGACTCAGATGCTACGAACAGAAGGGGGATACCAGATACGGCCACGTATCATTACACATTACCTGAAATGAGATATACTGAAGACATGCAATCTGAGTTGTTTACAAATATTTGAGCTTAGATCTAAAGGCATACAGTATGCATATCTGAAACACAGTTTAACAGCTTGAAATTCCTATTAGCCACCTTCAAACATCCTTACCCAGTTTGGGCTTGTTACCATTGCGCTGGTCTGCTTGGTGCTGGCTGAGGTCCACTCTGTGTTTGTTTTGGGCCCGGAGAGGGAGGTGTCCTCCTTGATGAGGGGGCTCTGGTCCTGAGGATGACTGAGGGGCCCTCTGCTGTCCTAGTGCTGTCCTCTGAGTTGGGGGGCGTGCATTAATCTGTGATGAAGTTATAGACACCATCCTGTCTAGTTAAAGAGAGACAGAACAAATAATATTGGCATTGGAGTTTAATATAATAGATAATGTTACATTATCAAACCTAGTGGGGTCCGTAAAGTCTAGATTCAAAATCTAATTTAAACTTGGAAATAAAGTTTTAGGATTTTGAAAAATGTTAAACAAAGAAAGGTTGTGATATAAAAAGATATTAACGCCTTTGTTTAAAAAGCTCACATTTCCTTGCTTACACTGAAGCACACATAATATAATTTGTAAAGCAAAAAGCTGTATTAAATTAGAAAGAAAATAATTATTAAAGTATTTTCACAAGTGGTCTCACACTTTTAAATCCAGCCGTACTTCACAGAGGACGACTCATGTTTGCAATCTTTCATAAAACAAACAACATTGGGAAATACTTGTGGAGACGCATGGAGATTTGCTAAAGTGAGTACAGTTACAGGGCCACACAGTTTACAGTCATGTGCAATCTCACTTCCTCTCTTATTGCTTTACTGTAATCCCACATCTGACAAGACTTGGCAGGCGAATGAGACAGTCAGACAGTCTTCCTTCCCTCTTTCCTTCAACACACGCGCATCTCTCTGTCTCTCCCTCTGGTGTGCAGTACATCCCTGAGAGGGTAATGAAAAACAGCCTCTCTTTCTCCATCCGTCTGTAATTTTTCGCTTCTTTAATCATTCTCAGATGATCGGTTGTAGTCACATTTCCTCATTAGAGTCTGTGTGTAATTTAAAGTTTGATTGTGACAGTTGAGTGTAGCATTAAAAAGTTCAGTAATTAAGTCTTTATCGTTATAGAAAATGGGGTGAAATTAAGGTTTCAATTATATTTCTCAGCTATTTGATAATTTTTTTTTTTTTTTAAAAAAGCTTTAAATTATTTTAGTACCTCAATTTAGCTTCAAGCTTTCTAAGAAAAGTTGTTCCAGGGAAAGTAAAAATAATATATGCCTTAGCAACAAAACGAACATTGACATAATATCATAATACTGATTATTAATAATATTATTTGCTTGCGCGTCGCAGCTTCTTTTTGTGAAACCGCCAAGATTTAAATTCCCAAAGAAATGTGCTAACCTTTTACAGGTGAGTGATGCCTTCGTCTTGTTGTATTGTGTTAGTTTAGCAAAATAATCTGCTTAAGTCAATTTCATATATAGAAATTCTATTCACACATGCTCAGTCAACTCGCTCTTGATTGTTAGTGGCCCATTGAAAAGGCTGTATATGCATAATACGTTTGTATGCAATACGCTGATTTCACGCAGCCGCCATTTTGAAATGGCTCCGGTGGGAAGAAAACCGAAAAGTGTCGCCTTTAATCATAGGAGACTTGCGAACGCGATGGCGTATTGTTGTGTTTAATGTAGAAATTTGTTATTCTAAAAATGTACATGCGTTTCTTTCATAGTTGCAATAAAATTTTATAAATTTCTAAATATTTTTTTATATATATTCAGAACATAAAAAAAAGAAGCAGGAAGGAACTACAGTATATACATATCCTATATTGGATATTAACATCTAATAGTTTAAATCGTGGCAGCAGCTTCAGGTTGGTAGTCCAAGACATTGTTGTCTATCTGTACTTCCGGGATTCTTCCCACCAGAGCCTTGCTTTCAATTTCAAAATGGCAGCTGCGTGAAATCAGCATATGAACAGCCAATAGGGATGTCTGGAATTGCTGATGTCGACACTAGTACTGCTCTTCTTCTACTTCACTTCCCTCACTTTTAAGCTTCACTATCGCCACCTAGCGATATGGATACGCCACCTATGCATACAGATTGAATTACATAAGATGCCTTAACTCCTCCTGTTATTTTTTCTCAATTCTTAAAGTATTTTAATTATAAAAATAATTTTACATTGTATATTCAAGTAAATTTTAGACGACGCAAGACGCAGACAGACACACTTGGAAAACTAAAGATTTGTCATTGTTTCATGAAGCAGTGTTTTGAAAGCACCCAACTTCAGGTTATTTTGAGTATTGAAAAAAATGTGATTAAAAGGGAGAAAAAAGGAGCTTCATATCCTTTATAGCTAGGCATTTTTATGAGGGTTTTGGCTAAACGCAAGCCTCACGTGCACGCTTAAGGACTATGTTATGATTGCTCTGGCATCACTCACCTAATAATCAAGCTCTACCAGCATTATTAACACTTAATAAGAAATGTCAGGTCTCGAAATGAACTGAGATGATAGTAACAGCAACTCATATTCCTCTGTACATACAAACAGACACTTATTCAGACTTCAGAGAGTCCAGCCAACACAGCTGAGGCAGGCTCACTCACATATCACTGGCCTTGAAACAGGGGTGAGACGTAGTAGCTCACCCTTCTCTAACTCTTTCCCTCGCTCATTGTTTTTATAGTGTCAATCTTCCAAGTCGATGTCATGGATCCGTGATGCCACATCATTCTCTTTTTCCACCCCTTAGGTCGGATTTGTTCGCTGATTGAACAAATTATCTCCACGAATTCTCTCCGTGGGAGGTTTTGGATGCGATAACAAGCTCCAGGTTCCAGGGGCCAGACCAGAGTTACCATGTCCATGTGTGGACTCAGAGTCAGCTGGGCAACATGTGGATCATGCTCACTATAGTTGGTCCCACTTATTTCTACTGCCAAAGAGATGATAGCACAACAATGGTGGCTGTGAAACAAAATTGAGCTTTTCCTGACACATTCTTGCCAATTCAAAGTTACAAAGTAGAATGACACGACACATATGTCTTTAGTTAACCCAGCGGCAAAGCCAGAGAAAAATTAGAGCAACGCTATGGTAACATCATGACAACACCAATAACAAATAACAAACATGGACAGGACAACAGGCCTAGGGAATAAAATATTAATGAAATGCCATTTCTGTAGATGGTAAATAAATGTAACCAGGCCCTAGCCAGATGAATTTCGCTCCACTCATCCATCTGGAACCGATCCATTGAAATGGCGTTTCAGAAGGCTGGGCCTTATCAAAAATCCTTGCATATGATTGGATAAGCCACTTGTCTGTCATCTTTATTGACGTGCTATTTCAACCACTCACACCGAAGCCAACCCGTGACGCTAATGAGAGCGACGCAGGAAAAAGCGACGCTTGCCAAATCCGGTCGGGAGAAGGGCGAAAACATAGTTTCCACCAACAAAAACCTTCAGAGCCGTTCTCTGATGTTCTTTTAATGAAACAATATTAGGTAGATTGGACAACACGGATGAAATAGCAGCATCAATGTTAACGCTTGCTTCCTCGATGCGAGCCGCCATTGTTGTCTGAATCAAAACAGTCTCACGGTCGCTTCTCCACTACGTCACATCTATGAAACTCCCGCCCTGCGTCCTGATTGGCTAAGCCATAAAGTTGGTTGGAGAAATCACTCTCAATGGAAGAGGTTCCAGATGGATGTGAGTGAAGCTAGGCGGAGCTAAGCGGAACGACATTCATCTGGCTAGGGCCAGGTTAAAATAAATGAGCACAATCAATATTTCTGTTTCCAAATATTTTTTGTTGTCTGTTCCCAAATCTCTAAAGAAATCTATGTAGTCCATGTGGTACTGTATGTATTAACAGAGGTAGGTTGGACATTGATCATCACATGTAATTGTATCTGTGGGATTCTCTTTTACTCTTGAGATTGTAGGAATAGGATACTAAAACACTTGGTTTAAATCTGGGATTCCTTCTTCCCCTCGGGGGGCTCGCATGTACAGAGTTTGGCTTTAAGTGGGCTCAGTGGATTCATGAAAAAGAGAAATAAAAGCTTTGATTTAACAAGTTTACAACTGAAAAACTGCCACTGTCTTTCCAGGAACTTGGGGTATCAGAGGTCTTTCTTTCTGGCATCCAAATACACATCCAAACTTTAATCCTTCTCAAGGGAAAAACAACATAGCTGTTCTCCATAAGCCTGCATGTCTGAAATCTGTCATTTACCATTAATGTACAGACACAACTATATTTTTGAAGTTGAAGGAGTTTTACGCATTCCAAGAAGGTTGGATTTGACTTAAAATGTTATTTCATAACTTATTTTATGTTTATCTGCAACCTGCTTGGCAATACTCCTCATAAAATTGTTGTGCATTAATCATAGGCTGGAAAAGTATTGAACCTACCTGGAGTGGATCTGTTGAAAGGCTCGACAGCAAAGCCATCCAGTTTCACCCACTCTCTCCCTGCAGGAGAAAAGAGCGGTGTGGTTAAACATATGGATGCATACTAAATCGGTACCATATTGGTTATTGGTCGATATTTGAGTCATTTAAATGTGTTCTTATCGACTGATATTGGATATTTAATTGAGAAAGATCGATTCCCATTTTTTTTTTTTACAATTAAAGTCAAGTTTGCAGCCAACTAACACTTAAATGGAGTTAACCTTTAAAATAATTAATTATAATCTTTGGAAAAAAAAAATGTTTTTCAAATTTTAAATTATAATGTTGTGATGCCTAAATAGTAGAAAAGTTGTCAATGCCTTATCATTCATCCCAAGATGTCACAAAACACATGTGACCATATCACGAATTTACAGCAATTTCCTCTTTTTATAGGCACTTTTTTTGACTGGATTATCAGACAAAACATAATAAAAAATAAATATTACACATATATGTGTACAAAATGTTGCATCAAAACAACCAGCTATCCTTAAAACAAGGCTGTAACACAAGACATGTTTACTACTGCTAAAAACATCCTCAGCCAAGAACATTTATGATCTGTTTGCAGGATTATTAATGTGCTTTTCTATTATGACAGATGTTTTGGGGAAAGTGCTGTGGGACATGCAGCAATATGCCCAGATCCTGTTTGTTGGAGACGGACATGGACATACTGAAAAAAATCGACGTGAAAAGAAATGTATGTGGCTTGCGTTGGACGAGTGACTGGCTACCACAACACAAGGCTTAAGGCTCTTGACTCGAGCTCCGGGTAAGATGCAAAAACAAGAACTGGCCACATAAATGTTCTATCTTTGGGGATTTCAATCTCACCAGATGCCAACAGTGAATGGATTTATTTGGAAAAAAAAGAAAAAAACGATATATCCTTACACACTGCAGTCTACACATGAGTGTTTTAGCCATCCAGTCTGGTTTAATATTGTGAAATGAACAAAAAGCATAGAGAGCTTTCAAGTTATAAATACTTCCCTTGTAAAAGCATTATAATAATGTGTGTTAAAGTCTAACAAGTCTAAATTAATGAGGCAAATAAAAGTGTATATTTAGACATTTAATGGCATCCATGTACAGTGACTACTAAAATGATGTGTACACTTCAGCTTAAAGGCTTGTTGCGCTACAGTTTTATAATGTTCAAAATTAGAAATATACACTAAACTCCTGTTCCTACTGTTGGGTCAGTAAGAGTTTTTGGTAATTGCTTCCTTTTACAGTCCTGTTACCCATGTACATACTATGTACTTATTATAGTAATTACAATTACTGGGTAATAACTAGGTACTAACCCTGAACCTGAAAAAATTAGCAGTAGGGTTTTCAACATTGACAATAATAAGAAATGTTTACTGAGCAGCAAATCAGCATAGAATAATTTTCAGAAGGATCATGTGACACTGAAGACTGGGGTAATAATGCTGAAAATTCAGCTTTGCTATTACCAGAATAAATTATATTTTAAAATATAAAACAATTATTATTAATTGTAATATTGCACAACATGAAGAGTTCAGAAGTGCCATTTGAAATTTTCTTCTAGAATGATCATTTTTATCAAGCTTGTATATTTAAGTTCAGTGATTTCACTTAAATTGCAATGATAATTACCTATTAATTGTTATTTAAGTGAAATTACTGAACTTAAATATACAAGTTTGATAAAAATCATCATTAAAGAAGAAAATTTCAAATGACATTTAGAGGCTTTTGCATCTGAACTCTTCATATTACTATATTTCTGTTTAAATAAATTGAGCCTTTGAGAGCATTTGAGACATGTTTCAATAATGAATGTAATGTATATATAGATCTCTATAGTTAATATGGTAAAAATGTGGTTCAGAAAATTGAGAACAGTTTGAAATTTAATATTCCAATGCAATGAAATCCATATCTTTAGAGGCCACTATATATTGACAACACTGAGGTATTCCTGTATACTATATTTTTAAAGGACAATTCTAACATGCACATGTGTTTGCATGTTTGCGCTTACTGTACTTTATATATCCATGCACCAAAGTACAACATAGTGAAGAGATTAGAAGGTCATAGAAACATGCAGATCTCTCTCAACACACAGGCAAACACACACCTCCTGGAGTCTCTGCCCTGTAGACAGGTTTACTCATCCCATCCTTATTCTCTGCACTCATCTTGAGAAAATGCAGGACTCCAGGCTCTAAAACAACACAACATGCACATGAGAGCCTGCCATAGTGCTGAAGTACTCAATGTGAGTCTCTAGCTTTTCATTTAAAGAATGATTGATTTACGCTCTCACCTACGTCCTCTAGTAACTCTGACCGTCTGTCCTTGTCCACAGTGACGAAGCGTAGTGACTTCATTGACTTCCCATAGCCAATGCTGTAGCTATCTACAGGCTGTCCGTCCAGCTCGCTGGGTGAATCCCATGTGACCTTTAACCCCTTATCCACCGAGGTCAGTTTAACATTACGTGGCGGCAGTGGCTTAGAACCTGATAAAGAGAGAGAAAGTGTAAAGTTGCCTGTCAATAACATTGCAATACCAGCCTGGTGAGTTTGTTTCCGTAAGATTGCAGTTGCAGGAAATAACAATAAACTACAATCCAATATCTTATAAGCTACTATTAGTCTAAGGAAGGGATATTGAGGGTCATTGACACAAAATAAACCCCAAAAGTGGTTTATTTTGCAATTATGTTGAACAGACTGCACATTATTCCACAGCTATGTGGAAATTGCTCTGGAACAATGGTCAGTCATTCAGTTTAGTTGTTATTATGCTGAAATATTTGACCAATGAAAGCATGTGATTGACCAATCAGAATCAATTATTGCAGAGGGCCATTCAATCTTTAAAATAAAAGTTCTTTATTGGCATCTACAATTCCATGGAATCTTTCAATTGCACAAAAGGTTCTTCAGATTATTAAAATGTTCTTCACATTAAGAAAAAATATATATTTTAATATCAGTTCACAGATACGTTCTGTGGGGAGCCCAAAATGGTTCTTCTATGGCTTTTGAAACCTTTATTTTATAGTAACCTAAACTAAATTGTATAAACTCAGCATGACAATTAGCTTGTGAGAGTTATGTGTAATGTAGATCTTTTTGAATGAAGTAGAGCAATACTCAGTCTGAAGTACTATAGTGTGCTCAGTCTGTTTTTCTAACCCTGCTCTGAGTTAGAGAGAGCAAATCTCTCATCGCTGTGCCTGTTTACTGTACAACAGCATGACTCTGGCATCAATATGGTGAGAGAGATCAATCTCTATTATTTCTTTAAGTGTACACACGGACTCTTGGTCACTGCTTTATATTGTAATATTGGCAATGGAACATCCACATAATCTGGAACCACATCACACGTGTCAATGCAATTACTACACACACACACACACCACACACAGGCCACAGAAACACCAAACCTCAGTCTGTGACTTGGCCCATATTAAAATTTATGATGTAGGGAGGGTTCACATTTTGATTAAATCAAGACTTGTAAAACATAAGAATTAAATTTTTCGTCAAAAATAAACATTTTATACTGGAGGAAACTAACCATGGCAGATGTTATGGAGTGGACATCACCTACATCAGTGGTTCTCTCTCTCTCTCTCTCTTTTTTTTTTTTTTACATTGAAAACCCCTGGTAAAGATGGGAAGACTACATTTTATCTGCCGAAGGTCACATAAGAATCTTCCCAGCAATAAGGATTTTTTTTTCTAGTTTGGATTTGCATATTGCCCTGCTAATTGTAAACTGGAAATGTTTTACTTGTAATTTTTAACCAATTCAAAGACTATCACAATTTACTGTCGCAATTTTTGACAAAAAATTTTTGATGTGAGCCATTTGGATTTTATCAGTTTGATGACATATTTTCATCAGCAGAATTTGCAAAACAATGTTCAACAAATCACAGAAATCCAAATGTTTAGATAAGCAGGGCTTAAAATCACATGTATATAGTCAACAAATGTAAGATTCTTCAAACTCAAGAACTGACCCAAATCACTTGAAACTCTTTTACACTGGCTCCGAACCATTTATGTTGTTCATTCCTTTATGGTGTTTATTGAGAGGCTGAAAGTAAATGCCCTGTGGTCCTGTCAGTTTTGTTGGATTGTTTTTATAAGCACTCACGGAAAGACCTGCAGGGCAAGCACCTGCTTTTCTGACATCATTTTCTCAATGAAAGGCATAAACAAACATTCACTTGCTTATTATTTTCATTTAGGTGTCTGGATGACATTCAAATAAACGCAAAAGGCATTTAGAGTGTAACTCTTTTACACACACTTTTCAGCCTGAGCTAGCTGCTGTAATATACCCACGTGTTATATTGGAGGGCTTTCCCCTGATGAGAGACAATCCTCAAACGCGAGGGATTGAAAGATTGAGCATGGGCATCATGCCAAAATGCTGGCTTCTTGTGTCGCTGCATACTCACTTATCGACAGATTGAGTTTCTAACCCTTCCTGCCTGGCTCGCGTCAATCAAAGACTTTCCGCAAATTCCTTGGTGAAAATCTGAGCAAGATTTAATTCCAGTAGCTGGTCAGGGCATGACTTTTCTCTTCCTCTGTCTGGCAGAGCTCTTACCTGACAACACAAGCTAATTTTTTACCAGAGTAACAACAGACGTGTTGTTAAAGTGCAGGGTTGTGGAAGAAAGTCCTAAGCCTCATTCTTTCCAATATATCTTTTATCTGTCAAGCAGATGTCTGGAAAGGTTCTGAAGCTGCAGTTGGGCACCATTAGTAAGAGATCTAAAAGGGTTTTTTTTTTTGGCTTGAAATCAGTAAAGCTTTACCGTCTAGTACACTATATCGAAGCAGCCCATGGCTTTAAGATTTAGTTGTTTTGGATGTATTTTGTTTTGTTAAAGATGGAGAGGGGGAGCAAAGAGAGGAAGACTGTATAATATGCAGCTGCTGATGGCAGTCACAGGCTGCACTGGGTGACCTCATATAAAGAACATTTCCAAAACACTGAGAAAGAGCAAGTGAGAAAGAAAAAGGCCTGTTGTAACGTGGCAGCTAACACGGCTCAGTAGGACTTAGCTACCACTTTTCTCATCCAAGATTCCTCTGCATTCTCTTCAGAATTCAGCAGGACAGGGAGAGTGAAAGAAAGTCAAAGAGGGGCAGAGAGAGAAAACGTGGCTGAAATTGATTTGAGGAGCTGAAAGCAAAAGAATGTCTAAAACATCTGTGCTTTTACACTCCCTGATGACCTTTTAAAGAGGTTAACCGTTACTTCCTGTCCTGGCTTTAATCTGATAAAACACCTGCTGAGAGCTGCACTTACAGTATCTATCTATCTATCTATCTATCTATCTATCTATCTATCTATCTATCTATCTATCTATCTATCTATCTATCTATCTATCTATCTATCTATCTATCTATCTATCTATCTATCTATCTATCTATCTATCTATCTATCTATCTATCTATCTATCTTTGCCTTGCCTAGCCACGGGTGAGTTATAACGGCTCAATTAACCGCAATCAATTAGCAGTAGTTAACAAGGATGACCAGAAGTAGAACTTGTACTTGTAGGCCAAAGTTTTAGTCTCAATAATATATATAGAGCCTATATATATATATATATATATATATATATATATATATATATATATATATATATACACACACACCACTGTTAAAGATTTTGCTAAAGAATGTATCCAACCGATTGAAAATATGGAATAATAGATGTCATGCCTGCAAGATGACCTTTTTAAAAACTGATTCATATTGCTACAAAAATCACGGTTCCATAAAAACTAAAAGTAAAAGTTTGTGCACCTGCCTGTCAAGTCTCACCCTCTCGAGCATTAGGCTAAGCTTTTAGTGCTTGGAATGTTTATTACAGGTTTCGCACAATATGACCAACTAAACCAAACTCAGACCTGGAGATTTATCAACCGCAGATGAATAATTCACGAGAGCTTTTTGTCATAAGTGCTTGTGACAAAATAATATTTTAAGATGACAACAGCATAAAAGATAGCCCTGGAAAGTATAACAGACGAAAATATACTTAAAGAATTCACAAAGCTTGATTTTGGGAAGTAATATTAACATAGACAGAAGCAGATTGACCTACCCGACAGCAGTGGGCTCTGGGTGCAGAGTGTGACCAGGAGACCGAGAAGAGCTCGTGCCCGTGCAGGAGACATTGCAGACAGTGCTTCAGTATTAATGCGATCCGCTACACTGAGGGAAGAAAGGCTATGGGATGCTCGGATGCCTCGATTCCCGTTCTCACCGGCAGTCTACGTGCTCCTTCCCAGACGTTGTCTCCCTCTTCCGGGGACGAACGGGACTTGGGGCTACCAAAATGTCTTTTGAAACTTATTGCCTCTGATGTAGAACTCGTTTATCGTGCTGTTTACCCAAGCCTCATTCTGTGCACGAGGTAATACTTTAATGCAATATTAAGTTTTAGCTATTGTATTTGAATATTCATAATTTTCTAACTGAATATTAATTAAAAGAGATCTAAATTGTAGAGCTTAAATTCAGTTCTAAAAGTATAGATATTACAAATATATGCATTCTCCACACATTTCAAACAAAATCATGCGCGCAATTTGGAGAAAGTGGACGGTATACGAAACCAGTACGAAACGACTTTGGACTGTAAAGTTTACAGGTTTGTCGTTCCAACTTCCATCCATAGACAGTAAGAGTCGTTCGCAGTTCGAGAACGTCTGTATCCTTAACTGCGTAAATTAATAGCCTACAAAGCTACAGTTGTTTAACATAGGCTATCGATTATGCTAATCAAATCAAGGCTACTTTGATTCCCATCCCATTTCCTTATTCCCATTATATAGCCTTATATATTATCTAAAATTTATACTTTTTTATTGTTGGTGAAAAGCTTTTCGTATGTTATATAGACGTATAGGATATAAATTAAGAAAGAGAACCTGCTGATTCGAAGACATCCATTGGCGTGATCTCAAATCAAATACATCCAATTACTTTTTTACTTAAACAATGTCTGTAAATCCTTATATTTTCACAGAGATAGCTCATCTCAGAAGGACAGTGCTGGTCATGTGTGATAGTGAGTGATTTCAGTTCTGTAGTTTTTTTTCTGATTGGTAACCACAATAAAAGAAACAGATTTGTATTTATTTATTTATTTATTTAACACAATGTAATAGCGGGCCCTTGAGGCAGACTTGTTTGTGGTGGACTGATCAAGCTGCTATGTCTGTGTGACGCAGATGTGCCATAACCTCCTAATTACTTGACAAGAAGGAAAGAGAAGGGAATAATATTTTAAAAAAACAACGACAGTTTTTTCGACTCTAGAAACTACCCAGCAGCTAAATGTAAACATAACTGAACAGAAAAACCCCTAGAGACTGCAGAGCTCCAAGCACAAATAACCCTGAGTAATACATCAGCAAATAAGACTCCATCACTGGACAGCCATACTCTCAGGGGACCGTGAGAAAGAGGCAATTAGGTCCATGTGAGATGGGAATTAGAGGGATAGTTCGCCCCAAAATGAACATTCTGTCATCAATAACTCACCCTCATGTCGTTCCAAACCCGTAAGTCTTTCGTTCATCTTTGGAACACAAATGCAAATATTTTTAATAAAATCTGAGCTATTTCTGTCCCTCCATTGACAGCAATATGCAACTACCACTTTGATGCATTAAAAAGTTCATAAAGAGATCATAAAACTAATCTATGTTAATTTAGTGGTTTAATCCTAATTTTCTGAAGAAACACGATAACTTAATATGACAAAAAGATTCAATGTGCGAGTTGATATGTTTACATGTGAAAAAAAAAAGCGTAAATTCAGTCTGTTCGATCATGTCTCGCCATAAAATTTGGACTAAACTACTCAATTCATATGGATAAGTTTTAGGATCTCTTTATGAACTTTTTGAATTATCAAAGTGTTAGTTGCATAGCTGCCAAAATAGAGAGTGACAGAAAGCACTCAGATTTAATCAAAAAGATTGAATTATCTTCTGTTTCTGCGTTTACGAGTCTGCAGTGACGCTAGTGACGTAAGACACTGCTGACGTGTTCTCTGTGTTCTCGAACACGTCAGCAGTGTCTTACGTCAGCAGCATTACTGCATACAGAACCGGAAGACAATACAATGTTTAATAAAGTCATAGTTTTTGTTATTTTTGGACCAAAATGTATTTTTGATGCTTCATAACATTCTAACTAACCCACTGATGTCACATGGATTACTTTGATAAGACTTTTGATGTCTTTATTTCCTTTCCAGACAAGGGCAGTATATTGTACATACATTTTCAATGGAGGGACAGAAAACTCTCGGACTAAATCTAAAATATCTTAAACTGTGTTCCGAAGATGAATGGAGGTCTTACGGGCTTGGAACGACATGAGGGTGAGTCATTAATGATGACATAATTTTCATTTCTGGGTGAACTAACCCTTTAAGATAGTTATTGATGTGGTGACTCAAAGTACAGTTCTTACATTGCCTAGAGGGTTCTTCTCAGCCTCTTCTGCATGACAAAGTAATTGCCAGGTTGCACAGTGTCAGTCTTATCTTTGTAATGTTCCCTGTGCTTCTGTGACAACTGGGTAAAAGAGAATGACTAATCAGTAAGATAAAAGAGATCAGTTGAGAACATGATCCACATTAAATTCTTAAGGCTTAAAATCCTTGATCTTCTTCTGTCTATTGACATTAATGTTGTACTGGGCCCAGTTGGGGAAGATACTGTTTTGTGTATTCAGTAGGAGCTCGGGGCACACCACTCTGATAGGAGATGCTTTTGCTGCCGTTTCGGCAGATTGGATATTTTGGATGTACTTTAGGGTTGTATTGCCAAAAGTCTCCCCATTCAGGAATTTTGTAGGAATGTTTCCACAGTACCTTTAAATGGTTCAGGAGTTGCACAAAAAGGCCTAGCTGTTGTTGAAAATATAATTTTATGATTTGCCTGAAATTAACCACAGAGAATGTCAAAAATGCCAAAGAAACAGACCTTAGGTGACAACCATATTTTGTTAATTCAAATTTATTTCAATTAATTGATTCAGTTGGAATATTTAACATTAAGGGACAGCACACATTCATTTTCTATGTTTGAAAAGAAAAATACTCTAATTATCAAGGTATGTCCCCCAAAGTCAAAACTTACCAATGAAAATCAATTCAAGGGGTACTTTAAAAAAAATACATTTCTGACACTGCCGTGACTGCCCTGATCAGAAATAGGGCTATGTTTTTACCCCGGCATCAGATAAGATGGGATGTAGATTGTGGTGGTATGCGTTTTGAGAGCCATTTCCTCTGAAAGTCATGGCTGAATCATTGCGTCTGACCTGCACCACAGATAAGACAACAAATGGTTGACTGGACCATTTTTTCAGGATAGCATGATGCGGTTGTAATTTAGTCAGTTTTGCTCTAATTGATAATATATACGATGTAATATATATATATGTATTTTTTAGATATATAAAAGCTTGTGTGAAACGGAGTGGGGTTTTCTGCAAGAATCCACCCCCCTCCTGAGAGTCCTCGGTGAGTGCCTGCCCCCTGCCGGCGTCATCCGTCATCGCATTGTGCGGAGCAGTGGCGAGGCGCATCAAAGCAGTGTGAAAGAGTCTCGCAGCGGATCTGACGAGTGTACGTACATGTGTGCGCATTGTAAAGCGAGAGAAAATGAAAGCTCTTTAATTATTAATAACTCTTTTTATGTTATTGCGCACAGAGGATGCAGCCAGTACAACGAGAGGATTTTTTTCTATTTGATGCAGCGATTAAAAGCAGTTAAGACCATGTTATAAGTTATGCAGCGTTGGTCAAGATAGATCCGCGGTCTTTGTGATGAAACATTTTAATTCTGTTGTAGGCTTTTGAATTTTTCTTCCTCATTCCAAGTTGAAATGGCTTTAGTGGTGTACCTAAAGACTGTCACGGAGCTTCGTGGGAAGGGGGACCGAATCGCAAAAGTGACTTTCAGAGGTATAGAGCAATACTTTTCATTTCTAGTGCATGGGTTTGAATGTGTGCAGTTGTACACTAAACATCTTGGGTAGTACTATACATTATGTTGCTTTTATATTGTTTTATGTTCTATTTAATGTCTATGCCATGCAGTGTTGTGTAACTTGAAATTGTGTGTCTGATAAAAAGTTGTAGAAATCCATGCTATTCTTAAACGCATGTGTTTATCATACAACAAGGGCTTTTTATATGATAAACCCCCCGTGTTTATAGATGCATCTCAACAATTTCGACTCACACACAAGCTTGAGCTGCTTTCCTACTTGGTTTCATTATATGTGTATCTATCTAGATTCTCGTATCAAGGCTTAATGTTCACTGCAGTATTGTTTGATACGTTGTTGTTGATACGTAGCAATGGATATTCATTTTAATAAGCTACTGGGATTCTTTTCCAAAATGTTTTTCAAGCTCAGAGACCCTTTTCTTTTTTCTTTTTTCAGCTGTATTTGTATTTCAGCACCCTGGACAGTTGCTAAGTGTTGATCTGATGCAATCATTCTCTATTTCATAAAATGTGTATGTGTAAGAGAGAAAGGGTGGGAGAAAAATAAAGCCAGAGATGTGTGTTGATGCTATGTTTCTGGCATATAAAAAGATAAATTACAACATCACATTAGGTAAATGAAGCAGAAATGAGCTAGGACAAATAACATTTCATTGGTAAATAAAAACGTGGATGCATGTTTTAAAAGAGTAAACATCTTCAGGTATTAAGGGGAATCTTTTTGTCATCTTTACTGAATCACATTCTGTTTGAAATGACAGTGAGTGTGACGGTCTCCTTCAACTTACTCCTAGGGAGTTTATTGAGACACTGCAAGTGATTGAAGCCATTTTGATGCTTTGTCCTGTTGCCACTGTTTCCCCCCTTCCTCTCAGAGGGCAATGACTATTAAGCTCTCCTCCTGCCACCCTTTCCTTTCCTCCCTTTCGGTCTTCCTCTGATCTCCACCAGGCTCAGTGTGCCTGATCTAGGCTGTCTGGAGCGGAAGGGCTCCACTGAGCTGTGTCCTGTTTCCCTGCGGGTTGCATAACTTAGATTGAGTACCTCGGAGTGGATCTGAGAACAATGAAAAATTACAATGTGATTCTTATCATAGTATCGGAGATAGAAAATGATTTAATAAAATATTGGCTCTCAGACAGTATGAGATTTGATTGCTTTAGAATGTGACGTGTCCTTGTAAAGACTGCATTATTGAACTTACTGTTTAAAATTGTCTTGTCGGTTAAAGGTTGCCCATGCATTTTAATTGAAGGTAGGGTAGGAAATGGTTTAAATATTTAAAAAAATTAAGCACACCCTGCTTGTACAGGCATCACACGTCATCAGCTTCTTCTGTAAGGCTATGCATGCAGAGTTAGAGAGTCACTGAGCGCCACACACAGCTGCCTTTTACAGTTTCTCCTAGACTGAATGATTTTGGAAAATAATCTGATTGTGATTTTTTTTTTTAACCAATATTGCGATTTAAATATATGATTATTTTTATTCAGTTTTTTTCAACAAAGACAAGCAATTTCAGTAAGAAAATCTAATTGACGATATTATCGCAAATGCAATTAATCGTTCAGCCCTATCCTAAACCAAAACAATGAGCTGCATTTACGCCACTCTTGTCGTAATTACTGTAATTAAAGGGATAGTTCACTTTGAAATTCATTTTTGATATGTTTTAGGGCATCCAAGATGTAGGTGTCTTTGTTTCCGCCGTATTTTCAATTTTGATATTTTTAGGTCAAACCGTTCTTGTCTGTCAGTCATATAATGGAGGTATAGGGGGTCCTCCTGAAAAAGCATGCATAGAGAAGTCAAACTTAAACTAGTCAAAATTAATTACAAATTAATGAACGTATTTGTAAGTACACGTTGATGGCCTAAGACACGAAACGAGCGGTTTGTGTGAGAAAACGAACAGTATTTATATCGTTTTTACCTCTTGTAATCACAGTCACGTCCAAGCTCTGATGGCACAGGCGCTTCGGTCTTGCGCATTTATTCTCACATAAACCGCTCGTTTCGTGTCTTAGGCCATCAATGTGTACTTAGATTTACAAGTCATTAAATCATGTTTAGTTTGGACTTCTCTGTGCATGCTCTGTGAGGTGGACCCCATATACCTCCATTATATGACTAACAGACAAGAACGGTTTGACCTAAAAATATCAAAATTGAAAATACTGTGGAAACAAAGACACCTTCATCTTGGATGCCCTTGAGGTAAGCTAAAACATATCAAAAATGAATTTCAAAGTGAACTATCCCCTAAAGAGCGGGCAACCCGTGATGTTGTACCCGGAGCATGTTTGCTAAGCCTCTCAGAAATTGCCTACACTACCTTTATGTTTTTACTCAATTTATGCATGTTACGTAACCATTTTCGTAACTATCTCCTCAAGCAAAAGCATCTTTAAATCTAGGTTATAAGCCTGGTGATACTTTAGCTTTTGCCCTCAATGAGTATAATAAAACTATGCAATTCATAAAGTCTTCCCCATTATGCTTTTTTTTAGTCAATTCTTGTTTTCCTATTAAGAGTTTGGCGTAAAAAATATTCCACACCAGCTGAATTTTGTGATCTACAGCACTGTGTATAGAGGTTATAATGTTACCTGGGGGAAAAGCTCTTGTGAACAACAGCAGCCAGCTATGAGTTTGAGATGAGATGCTGTTTGTTTCTCTGAGACTGAGAGAATTTTGCTGTCTGTATTTTCAGAGTACATAACTTTCTTAATTTTACTCTTCTAAAGCATTTTCATGATAATTACCAGCTCAACTGTTCAACAAAGAATCAAGACAACAGTAGACATGGTATGATTGCATAAAACTACAATAGCACAATAAATCATAAATGGATTGCATATGTTATAAAAATCGATGGTTGTGAAACACAAACATACTGAAGACAAGACTATGTTGCATTGTGTTTATTTTAGTTTAAGGCCATATAGCTAATGATGATTTATGTATTTACCCTTTTTCAGCATTGATAAAAATCAATGGTTTACACTGGTTTATACATAAATCATTATTAGTTATGGCCTTACACTAAAATAAACACTCAATATTAGTGTTTGTGATGGCATGTGTAAGTGCGTAAGGGTGGTGTGTAAACATATTTGTATTGAGCGTTCATATTTACTTGTACCCACAAGGACACTCTGACAAGAAACAACGATCTGTATTATTCTTAGACAGAGTCAGACTTCTCTAAAGCAGTTTCACACTTCACTATTTTAACTATGTTGCAGTTTTATGATATTGGTATGATATGTCTTCTCTGTTGCTCTGTTTGGTAACACTTTACTTGAAGGGATGTGCATAAGACTAACATGACACCTTCATAATCATGACATGACACAAGTTTTATGCGGTTGGTTGGTTTTGACATTGGCTTTCATGAAGCCATTATAACATTTTAATGACAAATTCAATGTGTACCACTGTAGTTGAGGTCAAGAAAAATATTCATGACACCATTATAATGGCCTCATGACAGCCAATGTCAAAACCAACCACATGACAGTTTAACTTAATTTAATGTCAAGTTGTCATGACAAAGAGACTGTCAGGTTATGATGCTATGGTTTATGTCAAGATGTCATAACAAAGACATCTTAAACAATGTCATATTTGCATTCAAAATGTCACTATTGAGCAAATGACACTTGATGACAGTTGTCATAAACATGCATCAACCCTATTTTATATTCATGACTTATGTCATGTCATGGTTATGAAGGTGTCATGCCAGTCATGCACACCCCTTCAAGTAAAGTGTTACCCTCTGGTTCTTCTGGGCTGTGATGACCTGCCTATTATAATCCTAATAAAATCCTATAATGTTACCTACAACAGGTCTTCAGTGAGTTACACTGAGGGATTTGATAAACTGGTTATGTACATAATTCTGTCATGTGAAGAGGTTTGGGACACGCAGAATGAAATCTCTGGTGAACTGCCTAACTCAACCCGAGCACCACATTCAAAAAGAAACGGATAAAGATGCATTTTCATCAACACTTGCTATTCGAATCTATTTATATTTTATCTATTTCATTTATTTTTCATTTATTAACAAAATAACCTCGGTACATGTCCTGCTCTAGACTAACTGGGACTGGTCACAGCACTTTTCCCTTTTTGTTGGTTTGATTGCTTCAAATGTTTTCATTTGTTAGTCGCTTTGCATGAAAGCGTCTGATAAGTGATTGAATGTAATGAGTAGTTGTGCTGCTAGTCAATTGTTTTATTTGTGATAAAACAATGAAACATTCCAAATTGTCATTAAAAACAATCATCACTTTAGGCCACTACTGTATATAATATGTAAAATAATTTCTGTTATGTTAGTCTCTTCTGAGCCACATTGACCTTTAACCTTGTTCATCTCTCCGCAGGTCTTTCTTTCTTCTCTCGGGTGCTGGAAAACTGTGAGGATGAGGCTCGATTTGAGCAGGTCAGTCCGCCCCAACCCTGCTATATTCTACTAATAACTCTTGCATCTTCTGATACATATATATAGGCTACAAATTTGATTGCTCACTCCCCAAGAGAGGATGTGGTGAAGGAATCACACGAGGAATCGAACCGCTCAACCGTGGCCAGACGCATCACATTTAGCCCCACTGATTCCTATTTTGCACAGACCCTCAGGCAAGCAACATAGCAGTATGAAGTGGCAATAGACCAGCTAAATTGCCATTACGCTAATACAGTTCTTTAAATGATTGCTCTCTTTACTCCGAAATATCCCTGCTACAGGTCTCATCCCTACATTTGATGGGTAGGAGGTAAAGCTGTGTTGCCTTCTCGTTCTTAAATATGACATGAAGATGTTCAATGTAAAGCACTTTGAGTATAAACCTACGTATGTTACAGAAGTGAGCCTGGAATTGCTGACAACTGGTTTGGGCAGTTCAGAATCGATTCTTTCTTTTAGGAGACAATAACTTTATTTGTCGTGCACTTTGATCTTTAAGACTTTACAGACCTTTGCGCTCTGCATGCAAGATAATAATCAAAAAAGCATAGGGGCACTTTAAAATATACCAGTATAACCTCCTCATGTGTCCTCATAGTAGGCAGAAATTCAATTATGTTTTGTTGTCAGTCGTGATTGGGACTCCCACACTAGTGTTAGCCTTGTTTGACGTTTGGAGGGGGTTGTTGATTTAAAAAAATATTTATTTATTTATTTATTGAGCTGCAAACAGCAAGCGTTACAAAATTGCTGTTTTGAATCTATTTTAAAACCAAGTGCTGCTAAGTAATGACTTAATCAGTTTTTTTTTATATTGTTGTCCTTAAATTTCCTATGAACTTTCTGGTTGGCCTTTTTATTTCCTCTCTATCCCTCACTAATAGTTTGGTGGTAATAGTTTAATCATTACCAGGCAGTTAGAGTGGGTCAGTACACACTTCAAATCGACTGAGCCCACTCGCCACTTATGATTACATCACAGATCTCATACTAAACCCCGCAAGACAGTTCAGAACTATCTTCACTCCTAGTACTGCACTGTAGGATATGTTCGCTTTCTTTCTGTCTTTCTCTCCCTCCATCTTCTCTTTTTTTAATAGCATGTTTGTGTTTGGCCCCCATCATTGTATTTTCAGGTTTGTATGACAGGCACTATCAGATTTCATATTCATTAGAAGTAACATGGGTTTTTAGTTTACCTAACACTGACATGCAATGAAAGCAGGGCATTATCAGAAAGCGAACAGTGTGTGAACCAATGTGCCCCTGAGCAAGACACTTAACACCTAGTTGCTCCAGACGCGTGCGACCTCTGACATATATAGCAATTGTAAGTTGGATAAAAGCGTCAACTAAATGAATAAATGTAATGTAGTTTGCTGCATCCACACAACATTGAACTCAGAACCTATCTCAAGATGGAAAGTATGTTCAGCACAGATTTTATGGGTTAACATTCACATTCTGCATTTTGCATATAAAGTATGCATATTCATATCCGTGTTTAAGTGATGGTTCACCCAAAAATGAAAATCCTATTCTCACCCTCATGTTTTTCCAAACCCATACTTTTGTTCATCTTCAAAAGACAAATTGAGATATTTTTAATAATGGAAAGGAATCACTTGCGCCTCAGCCTAGCCAGTGCTCTCGGAACAGGACACAATAAGCTGTGGAAAAGGACCCAAGGTCTAACTAGGACCAAGGAGCAGGACCGGAGCACAGAACGTTTTAATATATTTATTAGTATAAAATGACCAACGTTTTGACGCACATGCGTCTTCTTCAGAGTCAAACAGTCAATGGCAAAAAGATACAGAATTTAAAGAGTCATAATTCAAGATATTGGCCACAGGCCTAGGTGGGTGTGGTGCAAAAATTATCCAATCTATACAAGCACTCAAGTCTTAAAAAAAAAAAAAAAAAAAAATATATATATATATATATAATATTGAAAATAAAAAAATAAAAATAAATAAATAATAATAAAATAAATAAAAAACCTCCACAAATATACATACACACATACTGTAAATACATGCACATATCCATATAAAGAAAATTACATGGATATAACTAAACATACACAATCTAGCTACATACTGTATAGACACACATACGCATAAAAAATACTTAAACATAACTAAACACATGCATAGGAAAAAAATAATAATATTTGAGTGATTTCTCTCCCTTTAAAAATACAAAAAGAAATCATAAAAAAATCCATATGAATCAAGCGTTTTAATCCAATCTTCGGCAGAAACATGGTCCTTTCACCATATTATGGTGAAAGGAAGCTCAACTGTGCTTGCTTGATGCAATGCCTTGTTGGTACAGAAATTTCTCGTTTATTTGCAGCCCATTCTCACCCCCAAGGCGTCACTTAACTGACGCCTTGGGAAGCATTTGGACATGCTTCAATATCTGACGCTTTAGGCGCCCTTTAGCGTCAGTTAGATGACGCCCTAGGATCGCGTGTACCCTACCCCCACCCCACACCTAAACCTAACGCGTCCTCTAACTGACGCTTTCCTTTAGCGTCAGTTAGATGACGCCGTAGGATCGCGTCATGTAAGTGACGCTAAAGGGCGCCTAAAACGTCAAATATTGAAGCATGGTCAAAGGTGACGCCTTGGGGTGAGAATGCGTTGTTATTTGTGTTTCAAAGTCTTAATTTTTGGGCGAACTGCTCCTTTAAGCATACTTCCCTGCTTCGTGTACTACCATTCTGACATTCTCTCCATCTCTCATTCTGACATGTATCTCTCCATTTGTTTCCTCACAGCCTTATTATCTGAGAACAATTGAACATTGCATTGACTAGGGTCCTAATCAGTTTCCCTCTAATTCTTTGTTTCCATTTTTTGGATTGTATTTGAATGCTTTAATTAAAAATGTAAAAAATACAAAAATGTTGTGCACATCCCAAAGACCCAGATTGGGTTCAGTTCCAGGACAATAAGTCACAACTGAGCACAATTGTGCCTGATGAAGACCTGAGGGTCAAAACGTTGCCTTTTAATAAATCCTTTTGGAGCAGTAATTTTCCGTCTGCAGACTTAAAAATTTAAACATCAAAAAGCATGTCTAATCAATCGAATTCATAGAACCGTAACAACATAATCAGTGTTGGATTTTTTGCAGGAGCGTTTGAGGGCTAGAATGTGTCTCTTGATTGTGTGATAGCTATATGACGATAGCTTTCTTTGAAACAGTGATGAAATGCTCATGGAGTGAACTCTCAGAGCAGCTCTGGAAATGAAGTTCTTGTGTTCATCTTGTCTTCATATAATGAGACAGCAGACACTGAAAATACGATGAGAACCACTTGTTCTTGAGTGCAGCTGCTCATTCATTCTGAGACAAACAGAACATTTAGACTTTGGAAGAATACAAATTTGTCTCCAATGGTATGAAACCTGAAAGTTTAGTAGATGATTATTTAGTCTCCAGCAAGAGTCTCCTTTCCCGATAGTCCTGTTTTGATTGGATTAGCTATAAGGGAGACTTTCACCTTTTTGTCTTTAGTGGCTCTGGGATGGCTCTCTGGAACCAGAGTTCCTGGCTACTATCAGCATTTGAATAGTTATGCTGTTTCAATTGGATTGGTAATGCCCTCAGAGTAGGGTGTGTTCCTTCTTCATTTCAAGAGTCTCCTTCTCAATGTAACTCCTCCAGATTAGCATCTCAAGGCACAGAAACCTGCATGCTATGCTGATGAACTGAGATGCCTGTTGAATCATTTACATTGCTTTGTTTCAGTTTCTCCCCCCTCCATGTAAACTCCTCCCCTCTAAATGTATAAATTGTAAGGGAATATTCTCCCTTAGTTAGACTATCTTTGAGATGACTACAGCTACGCAATAAAGAACTTCTGCGTGAAAGATGCCTCAAGAGTCTCCTGGTCTGTTGCGTGGAAGAAGAAAAACTTCACTACAACTTCATGTTCCTTTTTACGGTCTAACAATCACAGACACTAGTCCATGTATGATTTTGATTAATTGAATGTCCCTACCGTTTAAGTGACTGGATTAAACAACTCTGTCCTCTTTTTCGGCAACGCAGAAATCATTGGGCTCTACCTTGTTTTCTAACCTTGCTGTGTGCAGCTGAGTACACCTTTCAGGTCTCAGCTGTACTCACACAAATAGACTATTCATTTGAATCAGAATGGACCCAGCTATTGTTTATGTATGAGCAATTATTATTTTATCTTCAACAAGCTCACAGTCGCTTGCAAAGACAAAGCTGTACATAATTTAACCAGACACATCCTGCTCTTAACATACCTGATATAGTGATGCATTTTTTCCCCACACAATATGTGCTTCCTCGTTTTATGCATCATATAAATAACATTTTAAGCACTTCTCAATGCTGTGGATTGTTATGGCGTATTGTTGCAGGGCTGTTGAACACTGCTTTAGGCATGCAGCCTGATGTTGACTGATGGACAGACACGGTTTTAGGCAGACACTTGCTGCAACCATGTGCAAAATTGCCCTCCTTTACATCAGCTCTGCAGGAGTGCCAATCTTTAAACCATTGATTTTATTAGCAGGAGTCCAGCAAGAAACTTGTTAACAGCGGCTGATGGGAAAGTTTGATGCTCACGCTGGTTAAGGCACTTCTTGTGGTGGATGAAATAGATCAGATGTGTACATATTTCATTAGCATTTTACGTCAAATATTAAAGATGGAGAAAGATTTTGCTGAATATAGTGCCCATAGTGATAGGCAATTTCTCTTAGACCTTGTTAACATTTATTATCATGTAGAGGAACGTGAAACCCAGGCTTTTCTTAAATGGCTTCCAAGGGGTATTTGAAAAGGATTTTGACCTTGTACAGTAAGTTATTTTTAACCTTTAAATCATAACTTGACTTTAAAATCTGTATAAATGCCAGGGTATTGGTTTGTTGCAGATATTTTCATATTTTGTTGATCTTCTGTTTTATAGTCCACCCACCATATGATTAATACATTGGACTTAACATACCATCTGCATTTTATTTACAAACACTTGGTTGTAACATTTCTGTATGATTGGCAAATATGAAGGTGATGTTAAAAGGCAAACAAGCTCAGGGGTGTCTTATTAAAGACAGATCTTGCACAGTGTCAATATTTTTAATTTAGTAGTTAATGATTCTAAGGCTTCTTTAATGATTTTAATGAAAATGCAAAAGTAATCTAGAATAAATGAATATACTTCTTGTTTTGTTTTGAAGATAAGGTACTTGAGTCTCTAATGCGGCTGTTGGGGATGCATAACATAATAAAAGTTGGAAAACGGGTCTAATATATGGGCCTGGTGAATTGTAAACCAGTGCAAATTTTCTTTGAATGCTAATGAGTAAATACTTGAAGTGATGACATAGTTGCACAAGAATACAGAGTGTAATGAAACAAAGGGCATTAAAAGTATGTTTAAAGAATGAATACCTTTCCTCGAATCCTTTTTGTTGAAAAAAAAATTGTCTGCTGTTTGTATACAAGCATGTATACCCATTTAAGGAAGAGTGACAAACATTGTTTTCCTCAGCTCTATTACTCCCATGCATTTAAGTTCATGTCCAGCATAAAACTTCAGCCTATTACACTGCATCAATGTTTTTTTTTAGTAAGAAACTAAGAGTTGCTTTCTCATTATGCTGATGGGGAATTGTGTCATCATGACCAGCAGATCTCATTTGATATGATCATTCTCTTCAATGGCTCAATGAAGCACCAAATTACATCTCTCTCTTTTGTCAATCTAATCATTCTTTCTGTTTCCAACAGTTTTCAACTGCTGCCAAAGAATTAAACGTTGACGTTACACATTAGATGTTGTTGTGTTTCCAATGAAAAGGTGACAAATGAATTTGTTATTTTAAAAGGTATGAAGGTTGAACTTATCAAGCTAGAGATCAGACATATGTAAAGCTGTGATTCTCAAATAGTTATGCTTTAGGACTTTTATTTTAGTGGCAAGTACCAAAATAGTGTAAAAAGTTGAAAAAAAGAAATGTATATATTTATTCATGGAAAAGGGGTGACACAGTGGCTCAGTGGGTAGCACTGTTGACTCCGAGCAAGGAGGTCCCCGGTCTGCTAAATGATTGAATGTTATCATAGCAATAAATGTTAAAAGTTATCATATCATGCAAAACCATGCAAATTAACGTTATACTTTGTTCTAAAATTGTTAACGTTAACAACGTAAGCATTGCGTGACTACATGTAATGTCCTTCCGATATATGTATCGTTGTTTTCGCATGGGTCCGGTTGCAGTCTCTTTTTTCTGTAGCCACTCCGAAGTTCGAAAGTCTTTTGCATTTTACAGCGGGTGAATCTGTTGTCACTG
Source organism: Pimephales promelas (assembly GCF_016745375.1). The sequence continues at coordinate 13,856,054 of NW_024121432.1, read as the reverse complement.
GTGATTGTCGTTTGAACCTTTTTGGATCTTCCATCAAACTGATGTTTAATTATATCAAGTGCTGTGAGAAAAGGCTATAAATCTCCACCTCCAACATCCTCACACTCATAGACTAGCCGAGACTCCTTTATGTGTACAGATGTGTGTATACAAGATGTGACGTAATGACGCCAAGACATGCTCGAATCTCCCGCGGAAATTCACCAGTACCACTGGAATTAAAAACATTATTACAAGCTTGCCATTTTGAATAGAGCTAAGCAGATAGTTTTGAACACTGGCTGGTTAATATATTTTCTCAAATATGTATTTTAGATAATTTTTAACCCAAAATAGCTACGGACTGCAGCTTTAAATAACAGACAGGTGAATAATTTTCTCCTTCATTATTAAAAGTTAATAAGCTTATTTATTTTATATGCTATCTATGCATAATTAATTATGTGGTTTGCATTTAGCATGGTTATCCCCTGCTGTTTGTGACCCTAGAACTATTTTTAATTGTTTGAGAACTACTGATATAACAGGTGCGGATTAAGTTAATAGACAATTAAATGAACAAAAGATCTGGTGACTTGTTTCAAATACATTCAAAAACAGGCTAGCATTTTGCATTTAACTAAACTACCTTGCACAATCTCTATTGCATACTGTGCCACTTAAAGTCTAACATTACTGCCCCCTGTCTTTATCAATTGTTAAACAAAATACATGCATTTAAAACCATGTCACCATGTCTTTTGATGCTTTAGATTTAATGGAAAAGGAAAGGGGAAGATATGAGCTTGTTGTGACTCAGAATCGAATAAGGTCACCTAGTGGAATCTGCAGAGGGTGAGATGTTTGAGGTGCTGCAGGAGAAATCACACACTGTGAGGCCATATGGTGTAGAGGGAAGAGTGAAGAAGTAATAGCCACATTAAATCATTCCCGATTACTGCAGTAAATCAAAACAATCTGTTTTAATGAGCTTAATTAGCTGAAATGTTCCCGCGAGTTGGCCGCACACTGGGAATCTGAAATAAGAAGTGCTTTAACTTGTTGTATTAATGTCAGGAAGTGACTTTAGGATTTGACAGCATGAAACATTGCAGAGGTTGGAAGATAGATAGATATGAAGATGAGAGCTGAGAAATTGAGATCAAAAAGCTTAAATTACAAGAAACAAAAAAGGAGAAGACGAGACCAAAGCATACAAGATATGAGAAAGAGACTGATAAAAATGTAGGAGAGGAGGAGAAGGAAAAAAATGGAAGGGCAAGCGAGTGTGAGAAAGAAAATCACTAGGGCTTGACTGAGGAGGCTGATTAGAGATGCGGTTTGATGTCAGGACCAGTGCACATTTTTTACCTAATAGAGAGGGATTGATTTCAATGAAAAAGTTGAGTGTTCATGCAGCTTTCCATTAGCTGAATCACAGACAAGAGGGGGGGAGGGAGATGTGGCATGTCAAAACTTGTGATCCTTTGTCATTGAATAATTCACTCTCCGTGCATTTAAATCGTGAAGAGGCGCTTAGTTTCTTAGAGCTGAATTACAAACTCATCACCTCAGGTCTTCACCATCACTGAAGCAGAGAGCTCATCTATTCACATCATTTGTTAGAGGGGGAAACCCAGACCCACTCTTGATTCAGACAAACAGAACTTGATCATAGTGAAAATTCTTTAAAACTTTAATAATGTTTCAGTGTTTGTCTTGTCGCTATTCTGATTGTTTTGTACATTGTAATGGTACTTGTAATTGGCACATGGTAAAATCAATGTAATGTAATTTTTCTTAGTAGGAGCTTTAAGATTCGTTGTGGAGCTAACTGTACATTGTCCTTTAAGCATATATTATATTTGATTGGGATTCTATTCACAATATAAACATTAATATTATAAAAATATTGGGTTTCAAAACCTGTAAAAAAGAGAAAAACCAAGTAAAAGAAAATAATAAATTGAGAATAGGCTCTATTTCTCAGAGTTATCTGCAGTGAAATAGAGTCCAGTCAACAAGACACTGAGTGAATCCGTAATGTCACAGCTCTCTGAGATCAAACCTCATGACACCAGGAGGAGATAAGCTTTTTTTCATGGGCAGACTCCTGTATTTCCAGCATTTCTTTCAGATATACACTTTGTGTGATCGTCTTTTTTTTGGTATCATAAAACATGAAATTACCCATTATAAGTTATTATTAGACTTTTTGTTAAAAGTTTTTATTTAAAAAAAAAAATCCCATTTTAACCATGCATCTAACAAAATGCGTTGAAGCTTATGCTTTGAAAATGAGTGCACGAGCCATGCTATTTCTGTCCAATTAATTTTTATTTCCATGGTTAATTAGTCATGGTGAGCAACTGTGAACTAGCGCTACGTCTTAGGGTTGATGAATCCAGCCTTCTTACAAATGCTATTACAAGAATAACTCTAAGCTGCATAGAATTTTTTCAAAGTTTATAATCAGCAGCCGTATCATCTGCAAAGATAATTTGATCTTCATCTGATCTGCATATGGGCACAGTCACTGTAATTCCTTCTAATCTGTTCTCTAGATAGCCAGCAGCATTTTGTAAGAGTATTAATAATTATTGTAAAGGGTATGTTGCAACTTGTCACAGGTTCTTGTAATAATATTATCCATAATTATTTGCGGCAAACAGAATTATGCACATTTTCATACAATATTCTGTTTTTTCATTTATAGGGATGCTCAATATATTAAGAATCTGGCCTTCAAGGAGACAATATTTTCATGTTATGGCCATCTATAACTGGTATAATTATTATTGTAATGTTAAAATTCTATACTATTTTGTCTGAGGAAATGAAAACAAAACTCTAAAAACTAAAAACAAGTGAATTTAGGCATCACAACATACAGTATAAAGATGAGATTTGATAAAGATAACATCAGCAATAAATAAAGGCGATAACTGACCTAAAATGCATTTCTGTTCATTTATAATTAACAATAACACCCCATCAGACCATTTTAAACATCTCACAAAAGGTTATTATAGATCCTCAATGTTATGTTTGCGTGATAATGGTTGAGATTTGTGGAAGTTTATAACTTAATTATAGGTTGTTTACATCTGACTGACTTCCAATAGCTCTGTGTTTGTGTGTTTGTTCATTTATCAACAGGGAGAATAAGGATGTTAAAGAGATGATTCCTATCTCTACTCTTCATGTTCCTTATTCTTCCCCATATACTCTCCGAGCTGCCTCTCACCTCAAGCTTTCTAATAAACGTACTAAAGGTTAATGTACACAAGGGATTGTAGAGACGAGTGAGTTTAAAATAAGCACTCACTGCCAGTTAATTCTGTCTCTCTAAGGACCAGCTCCATCTCCTCTTGTTTATTCGTACTCATATTTTGCACCATCCGTGGGAGTGAATATAGATTCTGCACTGGAGCTCAGGGATTTGAGGGGAAAATCCTCACTCCGCTTGACTGGACTTTACCCTGTGTATTTGGCTCAGTCCGTGAAGGCAAGCAAAGCGCACAATTCTTGCAGTATACTCCATCAGTGGCGGCTCCTCTCTGTAGGTTTAGCATATAGACCTGTGCTGTGGTTTGTGCAACTGCTCGAGTGTGAATAGAGGTTGTTTGAGACATCTAGTAAATCTCACATAGACCCTCTTTTCAGCCTTTTGTGTTCAACGACTTTCAATAGGCTATATGACTCTTTTTGAGACCCTCCCGTGTTCCAGTTTTTTCCCCTTCTGTATTATAAAATGTTAATATGTAGTTCTGTACAAGCATCTGGTAAGTATCACTCCCTGTCTAGTGAGGATCATGTCTCTCATCGCATTAACTTCTCATACTGTGATGAGAACCCATAACATTCAAATAGACAAATGTTCCTAATGTGTTTGGAATATAAGACCGTAGGTGTCCTGTTGACAGAAGTTTGCTTTTGTGTGTGTGTGTGTGTGTGGTTAATAACAGCATCCCATCCTCAACAACCAAGCTCAACATCTTTTATCCCATTAGGTTTCACTAGATTCTTAAATACGTTATTTCCTTGTGTAAGCCTCATTTACGTAGCACCCTGACAAGCTCAATTTCCTTTTTTAAAATATATTTTCTGTTTGTTTATATGCAAAACTTTAAAAAACTATTCTTTTTATAGGATATTTTTGAGATTAAATGAAAACATAGTGCAATTTCATCCACAATGAGCTGGCAGGAGTTCAACTTTGAAAATAATTATTCCTCAATCTGCCCTGGTTCAACTAATTATTTCAGCATACTGATGAATTTAGTGGCCTTATTATTTATATTTCGTTTCCTATCATCTTTGTTTTCACCTCAACTCTTTTCTTAGGATTGGTGAAACTGAAATGGAAGTACACATCTTACCTAATTCAGACTAAAACACATTTATTTAGTCTCACATACTGACTTTATTTGTAGTTCATAATTGCTTCTGCAATTACTTGTCTCAAAATGTGTGATGGAGTGAAGAAGAACAGAACCATTTGGAGAACAGAAACGAATCTCTAATGTGATTGTAATAACAGTAAATTACTATGCGTTCAGTCCTGTAGACATGTTGTTACCACATGAATTTTTCAAGACTTAATTTGTTTGTTAAATGTGGCCATCGTCCTGTAAATAACCAAACTATGTGTTCCAAACAGGATTAAGCAGAAGTGACAGCCTTATTTACCTGCACGTGGCCTCTGTGACTTTTTAATCACGCATCAACAAATCTCATTCCCCTAGCCAGTGCATCCAAGCCAGTCTAAGCTCTGCACTGATTGATTTGGCAAGAAACACTATGGTCTCACAGCCTTGCAGTGGAGAACCGCTGTTCTCCATAATCGCAGTGAAACAGAACGCCTCAGCAGCCCTCAGGGTAGCCCGTTTGTCTGTATAGATCAGTGTACCAGATGGGAGTCCATGTTCTGGGATCATGAGCAAGCTAATGCATCATCCCTTGGTTTAGAGCCCTAGCACCAGAAAAGACTCCTGCAGTGTCATAGATTGCAAGTTTGCAACAATTCGTTTAAAAGGGAGTGCGAGTTATATTGACGCTAAAGGGTGCCATCATGTGCGTATTATTTCAACAAAATGTCATATGGCGTCACCTATATGATGCCAAAGGATAAGAATGTGTTGATTATTCACACTGAAATCCCTGGTAAAGTTTGTCATGTTAATGGCAAGTAAATGGGCTGACCTTAGTGTATTTAGATTGAGACTAGTGTCTATCTTCTATCTTTAGACAAAATGGGCACATTTAGTAATAGTAAAGGACTGCTTTAAGGATGTGCAAATTACCAAATCTGTTTCTAATTCGGTTCCATATGTGACTTTTTTTTTTTGTAATTGCAACTTTTATATCTCACAATGTGACTATGTGTAATTTAAACTTCATCTCATAATGATATTTTTACTGTTTTATTCTGAAGCATAAATGGGCTTCCGTATAGATCACCAAGCACAACATTATCGATAACTTTCGCCTACCTTTATCTGTGCTGATGGGACAATCTAATGGTGCAGTGTTGTACTAGAGCTGTTTTGGTTATGGACAACAATATTGTGGATATTACTGTAAATATGGAAATGCATGTCTACAAATGATCAGTTCTGTTAAAATCAGATTGAACATATTGATTTTTGGCTTTGTTTTCCAGGCGTTCCGATGGCCAATTGGGAGTCAAGTGGATGGGGACGAGATGCTGGAGATCCAAGTGTTTAATTACAGCAAAGTCTTTACTAACAGGTATGATAATTCAAAACATTTGCTGTGTGTGTGACTTCTGATCAGGACAAAAAGATAGCAGCCTATTAATATATAGTACTTGCTTCTGATTGCATAGTATTTATTGACATTTAATTAACATCTATGGCTTCAACCTATGGTCTCCAAACAAACTCTATCAACAAAGCATTAAATGTTCTCTTAGACAAACTAAGGCTTGTTTGTATAACAATAGTTCTTTGTTATTTCCATCGGACCATACAGGACCTCATAACTCGTACTTTTTTTTTGTGAAACTGGTTTTCATAATATGTTGTATTGACCATAGTCCAGTAGCAGTGTAGATTATTTGAGCCTTTTAGGTATTTTAAAATGTTGTAAAAAAGATAGAAAAGATTAAAAAATCTATCTATCCTTTAGTAGTTTGATAGTTATTTACATTAATTAATTACTGCCATTCTAATTTCCACTCGAATGAGAGAGCAGCCACAGAATAGAGGTTTGCCTAACAATGTTGATTGGATGCGGAGCAGTTTATTTCCTGTTCATGTACCTGTCAGTATTCACTCTGTGAAGCTTTTCTCTCACTACTCTGAAGGAGTGCTGTGGTGTTTTCTATATACCTGCACTGTATTCCTCCAGATGTGTTGAATAGGCTGACAATCTTTACTTGCTGTTTTCCACTGAATGACGTGTAAATTCTGTGGCCTGAAAGTGTGACACTTCTCGTGATGCGGACGTCAGTGTTGGTGTGTGTGTGCGAGTGTATATGGTTATCTTGGTCTGGCTACATCAACATGAATTAGTAAATAAGCAGCTGCCGTGAGCACTATTAGAAAAATCTAATTAAATAGAAAAAATTAATTTAAGTACAATCAATGGTCAGCGCTTTGTTTTGTTATCATAGGCATTGTTTAGAGTTGACGGTGACACCTGTGAATAGATCACAATGTACGTATAAGAAGAGGATCTGCTGAATAATTCATATGCCCCTGTGACATATGTTAACCGCACCACTCATTTGTTTATTTACAGATGTAATTTCTATCCATCATATGCATTACGTACCTGACCTGATCGTGATCTATGCGAACTCAGTAGATTGGGACAAAACACCAGGTGTGAGACCATTGTGTACACGCAGCAGACTGATTTGTAGCTCAGAAACTCTATTTTCCTTATGACAGATATTATTGATATGATATTAAGGTTAAACAGTACATTAGAGGTGAACATTTCCTAGCCATGGGAAGATCAGGCAGTTATTGAGAATCAATGGTAATTCATTCAACATTGCTGTTGTTGTTTCATGACCAACTGACCACCAGGTGGTGACGTTGTAGATGGCTGCTATATAGCATATAGGATCGCATCCTGCAAATAAAGACCATATGAGAAGAAATCAAATAGATAATAAATAGTTTGGGTATCAGTGAAAAAAAAAGAAATGGATACTTTTATTCAGCATGGACATATTAAACTGATCAAACATGACAATAAAGACATTTATAATGTTAAAAATAAATGTTGTTCTTTTGAACTTTTTATTTTTAAAGAATCCTGAAAAAAAGTATCATGTTTGTGCAGCCTGGTGTGATACATGAGGACCAAATCAGCAAATTAAAATAATTTCTGAAGGATCATGATGTGACACTGAAGACTGCAGCAATGGCTGTTGAAAATTCTTGTAAAAATTGAAAGAATTTCTTGTAAAAAATTCTTGTAAAAAACTTGTAAATGTAAAAAAAATTATTAAAATTGTAAACAATTATTTTAAACTGTAATCACATTTCACAATATTATGTTGTTTTTTTTTACTGTATTTTTGATCAAGTAATGCAGCCTTGGTGATCATAAGAGACTTCTTTCAAAAAACATGTTAGTCACTGTGTTTTAAAATGTATTGGTGGGTTAGTTTGGTTTCGAAATAAGCCTGTGTGAATTAACGTTTTATGTCGGTGAATGTATGTCAGGAATTGGGGTGCAATTTCATGCATTAAATTAGTAATATCTCTAGAAGGCAGAGAGTACAGTGCGGCTCTATAACAGGATCTGTCACTGATAACTGCAGAACTGCAGAGAATGTGCCGAGGAACCGCAAATTCCAGCTCAGAATTCCAACACAGCCATTCATTATATTACTCACTAACGAAATGAGAACTCCTGCCATTTCCTCCCAATTTTAACAGAAGAGACGCTCATTGTCCCTCTCAATTTATATGGTGGTTATAGTCTTCACAGTAACAGTACATTTTTAAGGATTAAATATAATCACAAAATCAGTAATATAAATAAGTCAGAAATACTTACAATTTTCATTTAGGACATCTGAAATCAACTTGCATGCATGTGTATAAGAAAAATGGAAAAGCAACATGGGATTAACTGTGAATTCTCTGGTTCTGACCTCTCCTAAAAAAAAGAGAACGGACTTGACAAGGCAGGACACAGTAAATTATGGAGCAGATGAAAGTCAATTGTCTGTTGTTTGTTCAGAGGATCAATAATGTATGTGGGGTCTTTAGAAAAGTTGATTGAGAGCCAGAACCTGATCCAGGATCAGTGAATTATTCACCCGTGGATGCATGCAGTTTATAGACAAAGCCATCATTTCACCACTAAACTGGTCGCATATCAATCACAATGGTCTTTTTTTCCTGTATCGAGTCCCGGATGAACAATGGTGCTGACTGAGTTTGTCATTTCACATCCGAATACAGCTGTAGCTCAGAGGCAGGTGCTAAAACTATTAGCGGTTTGAGTGGTTTGATCTGTTTTCTCATCAAATTTACTGACTACATGGATAGACCTGCCTGTCTCTCTTAGACAGTGATGCAGTAATAGACAAGAGAGTGTGTGTAAGCTAACTACATGTGGCATTTTAATGGTCTGTCCAGAGTTCCTGATTGCTTTTGTTCACTGCCTGTCACTTTTCATATGAGTTGAGTTAACAAGCAGAAAAACTATGCATTCCTATCTCCCATGTGTGTGTTGATCTTCTTGTGTATGTGTGAGTCTGAATTCCTCTAACTTCAAAACAGGCATTGTGGTTACATAAAAAGCATGTGTTTGTGTCCCTAGAAGTGATTGCAGCTGGTAATAAATACATTTAACTGCCCTTTTTGATAGGAAATGTTTAAATGTTTACCAGAGGGGACAGTATTCAGATATTTATATGCAGAATAGTTATTAAAAATGTATTTTAATAATGTTATATTTGCACAATACAAGATTCTTCATTTTCTTTAATTCCATTTAATTCCATTCCATTTTTTTTTTTACTAACAAACAATAAATATATAATGCTTTTGAAAAATCATGTAAACCCACAAAGGTCCAGACATTTCAGTAGTCTAATAAAAAAATGTTTTTTTGAAATCAGACGAGCAACTGGACACTATTATCAGACACTTTCACTCACAGAATTACACAACTGTTTGGGATCAGTAAAGTTTATTTTTTAAAGAAATTGATAGTTTTGTTTAGCAAGGACAAGATAAAATCACAGTAAAGACTTTTGTTTCAAATACTTTCAAATTCTTTTTAACTTTTTTTTTTTACTCTGTTCATCAATAATCCTTAAAAAATCACGTTGGTTTTTACAAGATTATTAAGCAGCAGAACCATTTTCATATGTGAATATAGTGAGACATATTTTTTTGAGCAGCAAATCAGCATATGATAATGATTTCTGAAGTCTGGGAAATGATGCTGACTGCTAAAAATTCGGCTTTTGCCATGACAGAAATAAATGAGATTTTAAAATAGATTTAAATAGAAAACAGTTACTTTAAATTGAATAATATTTCACAATATTACTGTATTTTTGATCAAATGAGTGCAGCCTTAAGTGAGCATTAGAGAAAATCTTAACGATCATGGCTGACTGCTAATAGCAGTAGTAGTAAATGAAAAAATGAAATGATAAAACAATGATAAAAAACAATTATAACATTTGTGAAGACTTCTCTATTATCTTTAAAGTTCATGATATTCATTTCAGCTGTACATCATACATATATATATATATAAACGAGTGTAAAAATGTAATGAGTCACATATGTATTTGTGTGCGTGTGTGTGTGTGTGTGATAACAACAGTGTTGATATTTTTCACATGCTCTTTGTAACTGTCGCAGTGTATCTGCCTCACCACCCTTACAAGCTCAGTGAACATCGGGTCAGACCAAAGTGTTAGATCGTTATTTGACACAACTGTCTGACTGAACTTTTTCTGTATGCAGGTTAATTGGCACTTTCCGCATGGTTCTACAGAAGGTGGTGGAGGAGGGTCACTTGGAGGTGTCTGACACTCTTATTGACGACAATAACACAGCCATACGGGTGAGACGTGAGGATGGCAGACAGTGCATGTGCATGTTTTTCTTCTTGTCTGGAAGATCAGAGATGCTCTTTTTTTCATATAACACACACTCACAAAAACATCCATTCACATTTTTCACCAGAGGGTCTAGCTTTGCACAACTTGCACGAAACCATCGTTGTCATGGTTACATGTCTACTCTGAGGCTATAAGGAACTATACAGTTATCTCTATACAGTAACTCTCTCTCTTGCTCTCTCTGATATCCACCATCATGTGCAGGTTGATTTCTATAGGGGTCCTGCTTATAGCAGCTTGATTATAAAGGAAATGTATCGTGTAGCTTTAATATTAAACTTATTTTCTTCATTAAGCTTCCTTTGACTCTTACTAATCTTATCACTTAAGATCTTACCAGTTTGGTTATTGCTCCTTTAAAACATTTTTGAACCAAGTAAATCTTAAATGCAACTTCCAAAAGTAACTTGTTTGTGACTTTAGTTGACTTTATTGTAAGGAGTAGTAAGTGTTAGTCTTACACACTGCTGCAGAAATCTGTTCACACGCCTAAATTTGTTACATGTTCGCCAATAATTTCCTTTAAACTGTCAACACTTTCATTATCTGCCCACCTTTTTACAGCACAATACAGGAGGAGTTATTGTTAAAATGTCAAAGCTGTAATGCAACACAATGGTGATCACTGGCTGGTTCTTGGTCATGTTTTATCTTGCTTAGGGCTATGCAGTCATTCATTAATATTCCAGGACACTGAATAAAGGCTCCCTCAAACTTTGTCAAAGTGTAAATTAAAACATTGTTTTGCTAGAAAAACAGAAAACTTTCCAAAAATAAATGATCCATGGAGCCATGGGGCCATAAACATACTTTTTTTATTGGATATATTACCAAGAAAAGTAAGTCTAAACTTGTCACACAGCATTGAGTGACTATATGTCAGTATTTCTCCTCCACTTCTAGCCATTTCATCCTTGACCCAGTGCAATTCTGACACTATTGTAATGTTTTTTTAAGCAATTTTTATTTTATCAATGTACTTTCATGCAGCTTAGTCTTTGACTTGTACTTACAGTACACTGTGCAAAAACTATAAACCACTGTTACTTTTTTGTTATTGTTGGTGAAATGAGAACTCAGCAAAGCTTGAAATGTGCCTTGTTTAATTAAAGCAGGGGTTATATCTAAGTAAAGCTGTACCAGGGCTCAGGTTCACCCTTTTGTACCCCTGGGATAAGTGACCATCAGGCAGTTGACAGAGATAAGTTGGACTGAGGCTAAATTGTTCCTTGTTCCTTTTAATGAGTTTGTAAACATGAGAAGGAAAGGGTAACTGATGCTGACAGACTGTCGCATGACCCTAACCTTAGCACTTAACTCTTAACACCTAACCTGAATCTTATTGTTCTACATCTCCTCAGCCTAAAAAGTTGTGTCTAGGTTAGACAAGAGTGGTCATTGCTTGTGAAACCTGTGAGCGTTTGTAGTGTATTCTTATTAAAAAGTCAATTTTGTTTTTTGAAGCGTACTTGAAAGAACATGCACAAAAAGACAATTATTCAATAGTCTACTTGAAAAAGATAGACATGCCTTATATATTCAATATTTTTACTGGGCATATAATATGACATACTGACTCTATATGTGTAATTCATTTTAAATTTTTTTTGTTTTTGTATTTCAGACAAATATTTCCATTGAGATCAAATATCAGACCATGGACGGGAGTGTGAAGGTGTGGAGCGATGGTGAATTCCTTGATATTCCAGATGACTGTGATGGAACCTTTCAATTCGAGACAGACAGTTTACTATCTGGACGCAGCCTAAGCTCCGGGACGTCACCTGGGCGATCTATCCACGGCATTCCCACATTCCGCAAGTGAGTGTGTCTTCTTAATGGATCACTGTTAACACAATCACCCTCATCATCATCACCCTCGGTATGTTGTGGCTTATATTGCACCGATAACTCTGTGATGAAGAAGATAATGTGGAGGAAATTAGATTAACCATTCTTGCATATTTTATAGGGCTGTGCAAAAGTTAATTGCGATTAATCGCATCCAAAATAAAAGTCTGTGTTTACATAATATATTTGTGTGTGCTGTATATAATTATTTTGTATATATAAATACACACACATGCATGTATATATTTAAGAAAATATGTTATTAATATATAAAATATTTATATTTATATAATGTAGATTATGTATTTATAAATATATACAGAATTTAAGCACAAATAATTCTTAAATATATACATGCATGCATAGGTATTTATATATACAAAATAATTATATACAGCACACACAAATATATTATGTAAACACAGACTTTTATTTTGGATGCGATTAATCGCAATTAACTTTTGCACAGCCCTAATATTTTATTATTCCATTTGACATGTCAAGTTAAGAGAGTTTTAATGGCATTCCTCTGTATAGTGATATACAATGGAACAAATGTCTTGCCTCACAGGACCGCAGTGCTAGATAAACATGTATATTGTATACATTTTTGCTGAGTAATGAATACATGGACAAGTTAAATGTGTGGGATGTATTGATTTCCTCTAAGCCTTTCAGTCTCCACAGGGCCTTTAATCCATAAATTATAACCATTACAGACCCAACACTATTCCAGCATGGTTTGTGCGTGGGCACCATTAGTGGTTTTATTTGGATATGTTTACATGATGTGTATGAATGATTAATGTTAGAAAAATCTAAATTGGTGGAGTTGTTAAAAGGTATTAGGAAAATTAGAGCAGCCACAATAGAGATTTTGGTGCTTTTGAAGGGTTGTTTGGATTGTTTGAAAGCCGTTTCATTTAGATATTGTATTTGACGATGGCAATTCATTAGTTATTGTTCAAACAACATGTCACATCGTTATCAAAACAAATATTGATTCTGGAATCTTTTTTTTTAGATTCATGTTCACTTAAGCAAGTGATGAAAGGTGATGTGTTTTTCTGTTCTGATTCACATTGCTTGCCTTCTCATTTCTCTATAATTTTGTCTTCATTTAAACTTCACATTCTTTTGTAGAACTGCAACTTCTCATGTCTTAACTCGGGAGTCACTGTCATGAGATGAAGTGATTCACCTATAGTTTGTATCTAAATGCTATTCTCTTCACGATGCCTCTGAAAATGGGCCTTATATTCATGCATGATGATAGTTACTAATAAAGCAACTTTGGCATATTTTTATTTAGCATTAATTAACTGCAGATGGTAACAGTAAATGAGAAGAGACAGGGAAAGGAGAAGCGAAGGAAGCGCTCAGGTCTGAAAAAATAGGATGTGATGTGATAGTTTATTATGCATTGTGTAGTTGGCATAGATGACAGCTGCTTAGTCACACACAAACACACACCAGAGAAGTCTGCTTATTTTCTCCCAAATAAAGTGTGTAGAGTCCTTATACAGCATATTTCCTGTTTCTGACCAGGAGTGAGCACAAAACCAATGTCTTTGATGCTTTATAGATGGCTTTTTAGCTCACACCAAGAGTTTGCTCTTCAAGACTTGAAAATATGCTGATGCATTGTATTCCAATTCTGAATTGAATATAATTGAACATGATTTTTTAAGTGTTTGCGTTTTGTACTATTTTCACAGCAGTCAGCATCTTTAACTCTTTGACTAATTAAAGCTGCAGTCTGGCGTTTTTTTTCCTCTTTGTCGCCATCTCTGTTTGAAATCTGCAATTGCAGTCATTTGCGAAATTATCAACTTCACAGCGTGGATGAACAATGTTTGAGGAGAGTGTGCAGCTGTCAATCACCGTGCCGATGTGGAGACTGGCATTCAGAATCACGGAGTATTCTTTTTGGATGTGTGACCAACATAAGAATTTTTATGATGGTACAGCAAGCATGGTGATGGGACTAGACGTCTCTGTTCCCTCCTCCTCTTCCTATTACCATACGTAACCGAGACGTTCCCTTTAGTTTGGGAACCCCAGCGTCTTGTCGGAGAAGTTTCCAACGAATTGGGATCCCTAATAGCATGCCATGGTGCTGGCCCCTTCCAGCGCCCAGCTTAGCTTCCCGCCAAAACAGTTTCTTAGTTTTCTTTACGGCGGGAGCTAGCTAGGAAGAATCACACTGCTGTTCCGCAAGAGCAGCAGGGATGACAGAACAGGACTGTCGAGGACAAGGCACTGTGCTAACCCGGAGGGTAGCTGGAACGTGGAAGACATGGGTCACTGTAGGGACCACTGTTAAGGCCACCCAGTCTAATAACAACTCCTACAAGAGATGATTATCCTGGTGGCGGGTGATCCGCCTCGCCTTGTGCCGGAGGGGTGATGGAGGAACTCACAAGGTTAACCATTTGTTGGGGAACCAACGGAGCAAACAGACGCATTCGTCCGACGAGACGTAGGAGTTCCCGAACGAAAGGGAACCGGCATTTGCTTTTTTAATAATTTCACCCACTGTCCTCACTTGAACTTAATTCCTGGTGCTGTTTCATTATTGATTACAAGTTTTAGTTGTTTAGTTAGTTCTGAAAGTGTGTGTGAGTTCTTTTGCAGTTTCTTTATAAAGAAAGTGTGTGTTTGTGTGTGTAGCTTCTGAAGCTTCTCAGTGCTAGTCCTCTCTAATGACTAGACCCCTCTCTCATCTCCACTAGACCGCCCCCCCCCCTCCCCCTCTCTCTTCCAACACATCTCATGAGTATGTGGGCTGTGTTGCACTAAAAAGGCACCTTATATACTCAGATATTCTGTATGTGACAGTCCAATGTCCATCCACAGTTGCAGGAAAAAGAGTATGGCTAATAATTTTTTTTAAAAGAATTATTATCCACAAGAAACACTGAATGAAATCTTGTATTTTGCACAATCATGTTTGTCTATATCTATATAACTATATAACTTCCCAGCAACTGTACATTTATGCATTGGAATAAGTATATGACTTATATCCAAGGCTATATTTAAATGGCCGTGATGGATTTGCATTGCCATTTTCTTATTTGTAACCACTTGTACACTCTAAAAAATGCTGGCTTGTTTCAACCCAAATTTGGGTCAAAAATATACAAACCCAGCAGTTTAACCCATTGTCTGGGCTTGTCCATATTTGACCCAAATTTGGGTTGAAAAACCCAGTATTTTTGTGAAATATCTACAGTCCTTTGTTTTCCATCATTTTATAAGGGTTTTGTTCTTTTCTTTACATGCCATTTGAAGAGCTCCTCAAAAGCACCTGTATCATTGAACCAACCTGAAAAGGTTTTGATACCTCAATTGAACCATTCAGCTTCAATCAGCCTTTGTGTACAACATCATTATCATATTGAGAACATTGTATGTTTACTTTCAGGATTAGATGAGGTGCTTTCATGTTAGAGTAAAGCAGAAATTGCCTCCCAGCTTGGGGAAAAAACCCAAATTTTATTCTGTCCTAAGGTGGTTTACTTACACAGTGTGACCCAGTTAATTATGCTTGTCTCTTTTGAATATTTTGTTGTTGTTGTAAAGTTTTAGCTGGACAAAGTGGGAGACCAGCCGGCTGAATAGCTAAAACTAATGCCAGCTTATAGACCAGGTAAACTAGTTTAAATATCTATTCACAGGCTGGTTTTAGCTGTCAGAATTACCTGTTCTGATCAGATTCATTGATTCATTGTCATAGTTGGTAAGGTAACCTTAATCATGAGCGAAAGCATTATTCTCCTGAGCTTAGGGCAATGACGGGCGAAAGCTTGCAGCCAAATGAATCTTTACAGAACAAAGGGATTTTCACTGGGAGGTTTATCATTTAGAGCTGCTGCATTACTCTAGTGGTTCAGTTTGCTGTCTTTGTTGCTGTCTAATGTTCAGCCTCCATTGCTCCATTCTTTTGTTCTTGTCTCCTACTTGCATAAAACTGTCACTTTGAAACCCCCATACACTTTAAAAAAACTAGGGCACAAAAGCTCAAATGTGCTCAATAATTCATTACTTTAATAGAGTGTGACATTGATAAAACAGAATTATTCTTATTCATTTCATCATTGTTGTCAACAGAAAAAAATTGCAATACAAATTCAAATGAGACTCATTAAAACAAGCACTTTAGTCTATTAATGTCTCTGGAATAAGGTTTAAACCGTCTAATTGTTTAAAATGTGTAATATTTAGGATTATGGAGTGAACCTTTGTGGGGAAAAGTAGGCTAATTGTCATAGTTACTGTATGTTACACCACAACTTTGTTCTGATTGGTGATTTGAAATAAAGAAAAGCCATTGAGTTCCTGGTTTAGCTCAGTATTTTTTGTCACCAGTGAAACTCACATCAGACACCAATAGATCTCCTAAGTGCTCGAGTGATACATAATTTATTGTGCTGCTTTATGATTTTTAATGCACCCCATTTATCTCTGTTTAAATGTATTTCTGTGTATTTATTCCAAGTCATGGTTGAGAAATGGCCAGTGATACTTTTCATTGACTCTATTTTAGCTGCATGATCACACACACAGACATATGCACACTTAGTGGATTTGTTTTGTGGGAAGAAATTCCTTTTTTTCAGCAAGGATGCTTTAAATTGATCACAAGTGACAGTGAAAATATTTATCCTTTTACAAATGATTTCTATTTAAAATAAATGTTGTTCTTTTTTATGTGTGCTTAGAGCTGCACGAGACTGGATGAATTGACAATAATTTTTGTTTGTTTGGAATGAGCTCACAATTTCTGAATAGACAACTAAACAAAATAACATGTAATTTATAGAGGTCCTGACAAAATGTGAATTGCTGCTGTCTATTTTAAAAATATTTAACTAATTTGAAATAATTATTTGTTTATTTTTAAATTGGTTTGAATGAATGATTCAATGACTCACTTATAAAGACTTAACATTGAGCATATAACTACTGTATCCAGAAGGAGGGAAACAAGGTACAGCACATGACCATTCCCTTACGAGGGAACTCGCGTTGCATCGAGGATCGACACATTGGGGATTGCCTTCGGCATGAAGCGTCTGAAGTCAACTATTCAATCTCGATTGGTGTAGCCTAATCACGTCATGTGACGGCGTCGCTGAAGCAGTATAAAAGGATGCCAGATCATAACGGCATCAGCTTCTGGTCTTCCGCAAGCTTACTGTGTCGACCTGTTTGCCTTATTTGGTGTTGTCTGTCACCCTGAATATATGTGTGTGTGTGTATATATATATATATACAATGCCATGATATTTACTTACTGGTCTTCATTGGCCGAAGAAGCCGCCAAAATCAGTGACAATCCCTTCCCGCTATACCCTGTCAAGGGTGGGCTGTATCAGCTCTATTTTTGCTCATATTCCATCATGTCTAAATGCCAGTAAATACAAATTAAGTTCCTTTCTCATCAGATTTGTGATCAGTGACTTTTAGTGCATACCAATTTAGCATCTTGACTCATAAAATACAAAATGTCACCTGAGCTCACCCCTACACACTAAATAATATGCAAAGGTCACTCTTCAGTAAACAGGGGGAAGGGGGGTTAGTGTCTTTATCAAAGTGGGTTTGTTTTGTAAAAGTTTAACTTCTTAAGGGACATTCAATGTAGATCGACTGAGCTGACCAAATGAAAACTTAACGAAAGTGCACAATTTGACATTTAATGATGGGATTAAACAAATGTTATTT
Source organism: Pimephales promelas (assembly GCF_016745375.1). The sequence goes on along the minus strand of NW_024121432.1, from coordinate 13,838,356 downwards.
ATTTGTCTCAAGTGCTACCTTAAAGACTGACAGTGTCCACAAATGTCCTTCTAGGCATTCACAATAGTGCCTCCATTGTGTGCATCTCAAAGCGCAATCTGAGACTCTGGCTTTGTTCTCTGTAGCAATGCTGTCTGTCAGACTGATGGTTTCCTGACCATCCTTTCTTGACTAAACAGTTAGTGCTGAAAGTCTGCCCTACATAGAGGAAGTAGTGCTAGACTTTCAGTAAGAATATTGCATGTGAGACAGAATTAGCTCCAACAAGTCCCAAAGACACAGAGAACCGCTGTTGTTTGTGCTGTGGTTTGTGCTGTTGATTGTGCTGTGGGTTGCCTGTTTCTCCTTGACTGGTGAAGTGAAGCCTTAGATTAACAGAGCTGGTCTCATCACGCTCTAAAAATCATTTAATTAGTCTTAGGTTACCTTATCATGTCTTGATACAATCCAGCCTTTTCTTCTCGATTTTGTCCAAACTAATCATAATCTAAATGAAAGCCCAAGCATAGTCTGGAGAGTTCTTTGTTTGTTTGTTATTTTGTTTTTTGTTGTTGGGGCCACTAAGGTGACATTGTTTAGGTTAAGGTGAAGACTATTATGTCCAGTTACTGTTCATTTGTACATCTGATAAGTCAGGACAGTTAATACAGCACTTTTATAATTGGTAAAAATGAATCATACTTACAGAATGGAGAAAATGGAAAATATTGATCTACAGTATATTATAGAATAGTAAACAAAGATTTTTGCATATTTTGTGTTAATACAAGTTTATATAGTACAAACTATGCAACATCTTTGTTTACTATTATACAGTATATGACATGATCACTTTAAGTATATCGATCAATTTAAGGCATCCTTTCTGAAATGTTTTTTTTTTTCATTTCTTTAAAAAAAACTTACTGACCCCACATTTTTTTATAGATTTATATAAACATAAAATATAACATAAAAATAACATCAATTTCCTTTACAGTATCTAATATAAGTAATTGTATCGGTCACATCTGTAAGAGAGTGAGTGTCAGTGAGTGTTGTCGTGTGAGTGTGTATCTATGTATGTGTGTGTGTGTGTGTGTGTGTGAGGTCACATACTCTCCTGTTACTTTTTCACTCATACCTGAGCTTCATCTCAAGTTCTCCCTTATTGTGGACGCCCATTTAGTTTGAGAAGTGTCTCTTTGCCTGTGTGTTTATTTTAAATGTATTGCTTTTATCTGGACTAGCCACTGAAAATGGACATGTAGTACACACTCTAGTCAGGAATACCTCTCTTTTTTTTTACCCCATTTGGCTCAGTGCGCATATTTCTCTATTGGAGCTTGTCAGCTTTTGGTGAGTATCCTGTATATGTGTTTTTTGTTGGGGAGTTCATAGCAATGTTAATGGAAACTTCCTTCTGTTTTGCAGTTCATAGACTTGTTAAGTAAACCTGCTTAATCCATGAGTTCTGTTAATAAGAAAACATTTGAAAGCTTAATTTGGTGTTTTATTATATATATTCAGTCATTCAATAAGTGACCTGTTGCACCCTGAGCACATGCCTGGTAAATAGGCCTACCTTAAATATGTCATTTCTATATTTGGTATAGAAAATATATACTTCAGCTCAGTATGTATTTTAGAAGGGTGTTTGACTTATGAATATTCCACCTTTAAAAAGTAAATTGCTTGACTTCTAGAAAAAAAAAACTTTTATAATTTTTACTAATGGATAAAAACTTGCAAGCTCTAAAGACTTTTTCCATAGTGTCACTTTGAGATGACGACAAAGATTCAACGAAACGGATTACAGAGGATATGCTTTCACCAAAGCAGTGCAAATAGAGAATACAGAATAATGCTTGAAATGTTGAAATAAGTAACTGCATTTCCATAATCAGTCCTAATTTGTGATGTTGTCTTATTATTTGGTGATTTATGCAATTCATCCAAGTAATGGATAATTCACTGTGATCCTGATACATTTTCACTCTGTTTAAAATCCTCAAAGGAAATTAAGGAACAAAACGATCGGGATTTCTTTCATCTTGTCCTGAGAAAGTATCTATATCCGCAGATCACAGCTAATTGGAGAATTGTGTCCATCTTGCTGAATAATTAAGGACCATTATTTGTCCAGCCGGCCTGTGACATCATCAGGCCTTTGTAGAACTGATATCTAATCACCATAATATCAGTGCAGAGTTATTGGACACCACTGGGGCTATTGTCAGAGGGGTCTCGCTGTTGAAACAAGTGTCTCGTCTGAGTGATAAATATCACAGAAATTTTCCATCGTGGGAAAACTTATCGTGCTCCAGCAGTGATTATTTGATTGCACTCCAGCACTGTCTATAAGAGAATAAATTGTTTTTTATGTGTAATTACAAGATAAAGCTTCACCTGTAGAGCAAAAAATTGTATATGGAAAATATTTGGATATTTTTATTTCTATCCACTGTTTACCTATAGTATGTGTAAGCTTTGTGTTTATGTGACTGCTTTTTATACAGTATCTATGTGACATAAATATATTTCTTAGTTTAAACTGGTATAAATTATTCAGTGTTTGAGAGGATCAGAGGTAGTGGTGATTTTAAAACTAATCACAGTGAACATATTGTGACCTTTTTCCCCAAATGTTTGTTTTATGTAGGACAGGAAAAGGAGTGTTTTCAGCCATGAAACTGGGCAAGACACGTAGCTCCAAAGATGACCACAAAAAAGGAGGTAAATATCGCTGATCATTAGAGTGTTGCAAATGTACTTGTTAGTTGGGAGGAAAATCGGAACCAAACTAAAATGGTTTTTACAGTCTCTCACTGAGTATTTGTGTCACAAACTGGAGATTTTACATTTGACATCAATAGGAAAGACCTGCAGTATTAACTCAGATGTACTCTTGTGCACAGATGACCCAGCTATCTTGGATGCAGAAGATCTGGATCGAAAGGCTATGCGTCTGGGCGGTTGGATTGACCCTGATACAATATCACTGGCCTCTGTTACTGCAGTGACCACTAACGTCTCCAACAAAAGGTCACATATCTGATGTGCGCAATGTGTATTTTTAAAGCTGTACACAAGTTTATCTGTTTGCATCCTTTCAAAAGGTCACAGTGAATAAAAACCTCAGTATTTCTTTTTTTTTTTTTTGAAAGTTTTTTTTTTTCAAATCTTGTTCAGTTCTTCAGTAAAGAAAGAACAATTTTTGGAGTTTAAAAATGGTAAATTGGCAAATATTTGTTATTTTAATTATTATTATTTTAAATGTGATAAATGTGATACGTTTGAATAGTCACATTGGAGACCTGGTTCAACATAACATGTATAATTCGATTAAATCGACTTAATCAATTGACAGGCCTAGTTCAAATGTATTTCATGAAGCTTGATCTTCACTTCTTGTTTTTTTTAGATCAAAACCTGACATTAAGATGGAGCCCAGTTCAGGGCGTCCTGTGGATTATCAGGTATGAAGAGAGACAAAAGCACAGTAACTGCACGGCCTATTAAACCAGTGGCATTTATCCTTGAGTAGTGCATTCTGCATCAAAGCCCTGAATATACAGAGCAGTCCCAAATAAACAACATTGGCCTTGAGCTTCAGTTTTTCAGAGAAGCCTTTTATGTTGGCTTACTAATTGTCCTCTGCATGGCTGTTGTGTTGAGCTGTTGAATTGCAAATTTGTTTCAGTTCTGGCACTGTGTAATTTCTTTACATGCAGGAAATCCATATACAGTTTGTGTGCTGTGTAAGTGTTTTTAGGCCTTTTTTTAATTTCCTTATCTTAGGCTGTACATATTATGCTGGAAGTTGCTTTTCCTTTTTTGTCCTACATTAACTTCTGGGACTCGTTTGCACTTTGCAGGAATAAATCACTGTAGCAATAAGTGTTCTTCTGGAAGCAAGTTTCTGTGGAGAGAAGTTTATTTGTTTAAAGGCGACTCGTCGCTTTGGAGGCTATAATAAAGACGGCACAAATGTTGCAGAAATGAGAACGAACGCAATTTGGTGGTTAATTTTAACTGTGCAAACCTGAATAAGATGGTCACTTAAAAACTGAAACTTACTGAAGTATTAGAATTTTCCTTCCAAAGTTTGGCTTTATTTGTACATATGCATACTTTGCATATATTTACTTTATGATTCTGTTATTCAATAGAAAACTGTAGCTCATTTGTCATTTGATTCCCTAAAGCAAACTTAACTAATTAGCCCTTGGCATAACACATTCCCCTCCCACCTAAACACAGCTTCATCATTCTTGATCAGCGTCTGACACACACCAACAGAGTGGTTTATACTCTCCCCCCCAGATATATAATTATTTTTAATCAATTTATTTAGATAATATTCCGATTGAAATGTCTTTCAGATCAGTGTTACAGTAATCGAGGCCCGTCAGTTGGTTGGTTTGAACATGGACCCTGTGGTTTGTGTCGAAATTGGAGAGGAAAAGAAGTATACATCAATGAAGGAGTCTACAAACTGCCCCTACTACAATGAGGTTAGATTCACATTGCTGAAAAATCTGAGCAAAGAATTCTGTGATTTCAGACAGTTTGGCAGTCTGTTTACTGACACGTCTAGTGTATAACGGATTAGAACTGCAAGAATCTACCTCTAAAGAGGCTATCTTGTCGTTTTTTCATGATATTTTTCAGTATCAATACTTAAATAACATGTAAATCCACCCATATTGTTTATATGATAAACAACCTAGCTTTGAGACAGTAGAGAAAGAAATCTCTGATGACCGAGGCACTCCTTGCTTAAAATGTCTTTGTTAAACAAATCCTAGATGTCCTACCTTGGACCGAAGAGCACCCAGGTTAAACTTTTTTTAAAGGAATTGAGCACGCCACTCATCTTGAATCCATAAAACAACCTAGCTTTATAAACTTCTTATCCAGACATTATATAAATTTTTTTTCTCTATCTCTCAACAGTACTTTGTCTTTGACTTCCACGTGCCTCCAGATGTCATGTTTGACAAGATCCTGAAGATATCAGTGAGTAGATTAATCCTCTTTACATTATCTTTTCACGTCTTCCAGCAGATGATTGTATGTATTATAAATAAAATAAAAACTCATTGGAAAACTGTTGTATTTCTGTTTCTAAATTTAAGGTAATACATTCTAAAAACCTTCTACGAAGTGGGACCCTGGTAGGCACCTTCAAACTAGATGTGGGAACTGTTTATTCACAAGCTGGTGAGTAACCATTGAAATAAGTAAGATATGTACTTATTAGATAGGAAAAAGACTATTAATTGGTACTTGTACATTACAGAGCATCAGTTCCATCACAAATGGGCAATGCTGTCCGACCCTGATGACATCACAGCTGGCTGCAAAGGTTACGTTAAGTGTGACATTGCAGTCGTTGGAAAAGGAGACAATATCAAGACTCCCCACAAGGCCAATGAAACAGATGAGGATGACATAGAGGGGTTAGAAACGGATATATTCATACATAAACATTCCTACATGCATTTATAAATTTGAGTGTACTTTAGATTCCCAAATGTTCATGAACAAAAGTGTAAACTGCATACCATACCATCTGATGTGTTATTTATATGATTTATTTATACATTTATTAATTAATTTGTTCATTTATTTATTTGAGTGTCACCTTGGTCTGTTCTCATATTCGTTATGATGTATTACAGAAATCTTCTTTTACCGGAGGGTGTTCCATCAGAGAGACAGTGGGCTCGGTTTTATGTCAAGATTTATAGAGCCGAGGGACTACCTAAAATGAACACGAGTATCTTGGCCAACGTGAAGAAAGCTTTTATCGGGGAGAACAGAGACCTTGTGGACCCTTATGCCCTGGTGCAGTTTGCAGGGCAGAAGGTAAGAAAGTCCTAAAGACACTCAGTAAGAGATCAATATTTTTATCCATCCAATTTTATATATTAGACATTGAGAAAAATTACTATTGTAAGGGATTCTCTTGTTTGTTTGCATTTTGCCTGGGTTTGTCATGTGTCCTAGTTTTCTGTTAGTTACTTCCCATGGTTTTTCATTGTTTGATTATCCGTTACACCAGTCATTCATTTAGTTGATTAATTTGTCTCTGCCTTTCTTTGAGTTCTTTGTCCGTTCACATCACGATATTAACGGTTGTTCTGTTTCTAGTTCTGAGTTTTTGGTAATAAATATTTAAACTTTCACGAATAGATCCATTTCCTCACCTTTTTGCAACCGTTATTTTTTTAATTATACACATTTCTTATGACACCTTACACATGCAGGGTAAAACGTCAGTTCAGAAGAGCAGCTACGAGCCCATCTGGAATGAGCAAATAGTCTTCACTGAGATGTTCCCACCTTTGTGTAGGCGTTTGAAAGTTCAGATCCGTGATTCAGACAAGGTGAATGATGTTGCCATAGGAACCCATTTCATCGATCTACGCAAGATTTCAAATGATGGAGACAAAGGTACCAGTTATCTGTCCCAATGGAACACTAATGTGTGTACATCCATAAACAGTGCTTGAGTGGATCTCTAAAAAACAAAAGACACTGGAATTGACTGCTCTTCCATCTCTCCCCAGGGTTCTTGCCCACTATGGGCCCAGCTTGGGTGAATATGTATGGTTCTACCCGTAACTACACCCTGATGGATGAGCACCAGGACCTGAACGAGGGGCTGGGGGAGGGTGTTTCCTTCAGGGCACGCCTCCTCATTAGCATTGCAGTGGAGATCCTGGACACCTCTTCCACAGAGATAATAAGCTCTACTGAGGTACAAATGGAGCCAGTGTCCAACATCTCAGAGGTGAGGTTCCTTGTTATTCCTTCTTTATAGATTGGGTCAAAACACTGTGACATTTCACTTGAGAGATCAGAACTGAAGTCTCTAAATCCTAACTAATTCTATACTTACAGTACCTGTCCCACCATGACATTACACATAGGTTATTTTGCGGGCCTACATATTGTACGGTGTTTAAAAACTCAAATTCCATCTTGTCCCAGGCATCTGTAACCTTCTGAACCTCTTGTACCATATCTGAAGACAGATTGATTACAGCTCAGTCTAGATTATTTGAAATATCAACTGCCCACTGGGAAATTACAAGGCCAAGCTTTGTTTTCTCAGACAAAAAGTCATTGCTGATGTGGGAGTCCAGCTGTCTGTGATTTTGTGTGGCCTCTGGGAGCAACTATTGATTGTCTGATGCATTTTACTGAAGAGCAATATTTGTTATCACACTCAAAGAAGAGGCAAACATAGGATGCTGGTAGTCCCAATTGCTCTTCATGGCATTACTAACCTGGTGCTTTAAAAGCCTGTGCATTAATCCAAGCTATAGACAGGGGTGTACAGTAGCAGCCGCGGGGAGGTGATTCTGTCCCTCACACTTTTGAGTAACCAAACATTCAGCCAGTTACAGTTGAGTGTCAGTGCTGTAGCTTTATTTTGATTTGTATTTATTTTCAGGTTTATTTGACAGGGACAATGCACACTAATAATACATAAATGCATGTATAGTATGCCAGAATTAGCCAAAAGGTTATTTTACATCTGCTATCCCTGGACAGGTCTTAATATGTCACACCTAAAAATAAAAAATAAAAATAAAATGTTTGGCCCTTGATGGTCATGTTGCCTGACAGCTGTGCACAAACCCCCAGATGTGGCAGGCTAATAAATCTGCTGCTGTCTGTCATGTTAATCAAAGAACAAAAAAAGAAAGAAAATCACTTGCTGCTCTTGACTGAATAACTTCTATAACTTTAATTGTGAGTATCTGTATTTAATAACATTGGATTACTGCCATTTCTGTAGTATTTCTTTCCTGAATACTACTGTTAGACCCATCTAAACAACTTAAAGCCATGTTTATTTCATTCTATTGTATTTATTTGTGCTATTGTTTGCAAGTTGTTTATTTGTTCTTATTTTATTACTGACTGTTTAGTATTTACTTGTGTCTTTTTGTAAATTTAGTTCATCGATTCAAATAGCCTCCTGCAATAGCTTCTGTGCGTAAGGTATTGCAACCAGATTACCCAAAATATTTAAAAAAATTATGAGATAACTAATTATCTCTATGGAGGTATATATGGCAGTTCTCACCATGGTTTCGATAATGGTATTGAAAATATATATTTCAAGGTATCGTATCGAATTTGGAAATTCCAGTATCATAACAACTGACAACACTAGAACACACTGAAATGAAAGTCACTATTCACCTGACAGTCTTCGCATCCATCTTTGTGTTACGGAACCAGATAAGTCCATTTAATGAGCAAATCATTTAATGAGCAAAACAAGTGGATCAACATTGTTTGAAAAGATTTTACTCAAAAATACAAATAATTTACAAATCGAGCATTACTACTTCATTTAAAAAAATCTGCGACAGTTTCCATTTATAACGTTCAGTCTGTTTCTCGCACAAAGCTTTTGTTTGGCTTTAAAAGACTTAAAATATAGTGCTATATTAGTGCTAAAATATAGTACAAGTTAAATAAACCATTTTTGTGACTCTGAAATGGTGCTTTGTCGTCATTTTGGAACGTCAGTCCTTATTCTCATTTAGTATATGGGAATTTATTTTAAATTCAACTTTTGTATTGTATGAATGACAGAAACTATCTACTAAACTGCCGTAGTTATAATAAAAGTGATTCCCTCACTTTTGAAATAGATTTTGTATGAGCAATCAGTTGCTGTAACTACAGTAGGAAAAGAAAGAGCATGGATTCAATTCTTTTTTTCTGCTAAGAACAGTGAATATAAGAGGGTGATAAGAGGCTGAATGTTTTATTGGATCAAAGATTATATATTTAGATGAGAGGAAACTCCTGCTGGGTTGAATTTGCAGCACTGAGCTGCCAACATCTCAAGTCAATTATGATTTTATGAGTTCACACGCAACTTAGACATGTCTGAGAATGCTGTGTTGTGCCAGTGCTGTGAAATAAAAGGTCACAGAAACAGTCTTTTTATCTTTTTTAATATAAAATCAATGTTTGCATCCTGACCTTTAAAGATCTTTTTTTTTTTTTTTTTTTTTTTTTTTTTTTTTTTTTTTAGAGTGCCACAGGGAAGATGGAGGAATTTTTCCTTTTCGGGTCATTCTTGGAAGCCACAATGATAGACAGGAAAATTGGAGATAAACCCATCAGCTTTGAAGTCACTATCGGTGAGCTTAATTTAAAATACCTTTCAAAACTTTGACTCTTCAATGTACTTAGTCAGCCAATGCTTCAGTAAATTCAACACATCAAAAATAAACATTTACAGCTCCACATGTACATATTTTTTCCATTTAGGTAACTATGGTAACCAGATAGATGGCGTGAGCAAGCCTGGATCAACAAAGAAGAAGAAAGAGGGTGGAGGAGAAAGTGAGGAAGAGGAGTCTGAGCTCATCAACAACTCTAGCGATGAAGAGGCAGAGGATGATGGAGATTTATTGTCTGTGCCGTCCACCCCTCCTATGAAACCAGTTATCACTGACAGGTCAGAGGTTAGGGAAAGGAAAAAGATAAAATGTCAAGGAAATATTGAGTCTTCAAACATCTGGAAATGATGGTTTTGAGCAAAACCTTTACACTGTTACTAGTATAACAAATGCAGTGTGTCAAAATCCCTTTTTTATATTTGCAGATCACACTTTTTCATAGCTGTTGTTTAGCTTTGTGTTTTGGAACTGAACTGTCCATTTCGCTCGATTTACAGAAATTACTTCCACTTGCCTTACTTTGAAAAGAAACCCTGCATTTACATCAAGAGCTGGTGGCAGGACCAGAGGAGACGGCTCTACAACTCCAATATAATGGACAAGATTGCAGATAAACTGGTCAGGCTCCTCCTAAAATTGCTATGTGACTGTTATCCTGTCAATCTCCTTCTCCTAAGCAGGAGTTTTCAGGGTTATTTTTGTAAAACATCGTTATAGTGTTTAAGCATGTACGTTTCTTTCTTTGTTAACAGGAGGAAGGTCTGAATGATGTTCAAGAAATCATAAAAACAGAGAAGGCGTATCCAGAACGCAGACTTAGGGGTGTATTAGAAGAACTCAGCACAAGTTGCAGGTGAGACAATGTAGAAGTGAATCTAAACAATCAAAGTTAAAGTCTATACAGCATAATCAGCAATCTTTTGACTTTCCCACCCTATTCTCCACAATTTAAGCCGTTTTGTTACACTGGCAAACAAAGATCAGAATCTATCCGGAAGAACCAAGCTGGACAGGGAGAGGCTAAAGTCCTGTATGAGAGAGATGGTACAGCTACTCAACGTATTTGGTCTCAGTTTCGACATTAAAAACTGCTGTTTGGATGTCGAATGTAATTTACATGGTTATATTGTTCCTAGGAGAGTATGAGTCAGCAGGCTAAGACTATTCGCTCACAAGTGAAGAGAAACACAGTTCGCGAAAAACTCAAGCTAGTGTTGAATTTCCTTCATAGGCTTCGTTTCCTGGCTGATGAGGTAAAAGGAATCACGTTACCTTAATTCTCTATACACCATCAGCATCTCAGGCTCACCGTTTTTGTTTATTTTCCTCTAAGCCCCAGCACAGCATCCCTGACGTGTTCATATGGATGATTAGCAACAACAAGCGGATAGCATACGCCCGCATACCCTCCAAAGACATCCTCTTCTCGATTGTTGACGAAGAGATGGGCAAAGACTGTGGGAAAGTTAAAGCTGTTTTTCTCAGGGTAACTCTCAATTTTTATCCCATTTTCATATTTCTTTCTACAAATAAACGTGTTATTTAGAAGTGGTTAAATCAGGTCGGATATTATTGATGTAAAAGTTCTGCATTGGGTGTTTGTGTTCATTATAGCTGCCTGGAAAGAAAGGCTTTGGGCATGCTGGCTGGACAGTTCAGGCTAAACTGGAGATGTATTTGTGGCTGGGGTTGAACAAACAGAGGAAAGACTTCCTGAGCGGCCTGCCCAGCGGCTTTGAAGAAAACAAAGCAGCAAAAGAAATTGGCATGCAAGCTGTCCCTCCCGTCAGCCTAGTTTATAACAGTAAGATTAGATATGCCCTAATGGTTTGTACATGTTAGTTTCTTTGCATTTATGTTAAAACATGTGCAGTATGTGATAAGCTGTATCCTCTTCTGCAGTGAAGCAGGTGTTTCAGCTGAGGGCACACATGTATCAGGCTCGCAGTCTGTTTGCTGCTGACAATAGCGGCCTGTCTGACCCATTTGCAAGGGTCTTTTTCTCCACCCACAGCCAGGTGACAGAGGTGAGTGTGTGTTGAAGTCTTTGGTTATGAGATGGAACCGGTTTTGTCAGATTTAATGCTGTTCTCTGTGCACAAATACTGTGGGTGCTCTTCAGTAGAGGCACTTTAAGTCCTTAATGTTTTATAAACATTTCATTCACTATGTTTTATAAGTGTTAAATTAAATGTATACATCATATATAAATATATTTATAGAAACGTATTATATATATTAATACATGTAATATTGTTTTCTAAAATGCTTGCCGTAATGGTAGTGACCGCTATTTAAATTTTTTTTATAGTTTTGTTCACAAATGTCAAACTAAAGAAATTACTCTTTAAATGAGGAAAAAGTAATTACATTAACAAGTCTAAAGATACTATATCCTTTTATTTTAGAATTTTTTTAGACAGAAAGGTTCTCCCAATTGATGAATCATCCATGTATGTGGTAAATTTCAGGTCCTCAGTGAGACTCTGTGTCCTACATGGGATCAGTTGCTTGTATTTGATAATGTTGAACTCTACGGTGAGGCTGGTGAACTCCGTGACGACCCTCCAATCATAGTTATTGAACTATATGACCAAGACACTGTGGTAAGTTTATATAAGTCTTATATAGTCACAAATAAAAGCTAAAAATCCCAAATGATTTGTTTGTTTGCTAGTTCAGTGGGCAAATCTGTTGTCAGAATCTGTTGTGCGTCACAATAAGAGTGTGTGAAAATGTGCCCTATTGTCCTGACTTGATGTTTCTTCCTGTTTAAAATCTTCTGGTCCTGCCCTTTTGTTGGACGACGTTTTGGCTAAGTAGAGTGTGAACACATTTCAACACTGCTGTCAATCTGTGTTTGCATAGATAGCTGAATGCAACAAGGCATGCAAGAAGTGAGATTGCTTGGGAATCTGTCCCAAAAACAAGATCAAGTCTCAAGTCACCATTTCCATTAATTGGTGATAAAAACACAATTTCCTGTGGCAATAAACTACCTCTTGCATTCCCTTGGTTGTGACCGTTCAACTTGATGTTTCTTTGTAGTTGTAGTCTCTACAGTAGTTTGTAGTAATCATTGCTGTGGTTTATTTTATTGACAGCTGAATGCCAAGGTCAGATATAATATAAATGATCATTTTTTAAATTTAGAGAAGGATTGAGCATAGATGAAGAAACCAAACAATTGCAGAATTTGACTTCTGTGAAAGCAAACCTTTATGTTCTACATTTAACAAAAATGTAAAATTGACCACCAAAGATTGATTTTAAAGGGATACTCCACTTTTTTTGGAACTAGGCTCATTTTACAAATCCCCCAGAGTTAAACGTTGGTTTTGCCATTTTCGAATTCATTCAGCCGATTTTTCTGATATTTAGAAGAATATCAGTAACCAGACAGTTTTTGGTCCCATTGACTTCCATAGTATATATTTTTTCCTACTATGGAAGTCAACGAGACCAGTTACTGGTTACTGATATTCTTCTAAATATCAGAAAATCTGCTGAATGTATTTGAAAATGGTAAAACTCAACTGCTTAACTCTGAGGGAGTAGTAAAATGAGCCTATTTCCAAAAAAAGTGCAGTATCCCTTCAAAGACCCGGCAAAACAGTAGCCCTAATGTGAAAGTGATTTTACAATGTGGCCACACTGACCCCTGGTGTTCAGAGGCGGTAGTGTAACTGTCATGTTTTTGTGTGTGTGTGTGTGTGTGTGTGGCATCCAGGGGAAAGCAGAGTTCATTGGGCGAACATTTGCAAAGCCACTAACTAAGATGGTTGATGAACACTACGGGCCGCCGCGGTTTCCCCCCCAGCTGGAGTACTATCAAATCTACAGAGGAAACTGCACTGCAGGAGATCTGTTGGCTGCTTTTGAACTACTGCAGGTACGGCCTGTACACAGTGGTTGTGATCAACATGTACATGCTCCAATCCTGAATGGACTCTGTCAATGCTTGGCCTATCTGTTCATACAGTAAATGTTGCTTAAATAGCATATACAGACCACTCTGTTTCTTTTCCTCTCATTTATCGTTGATTCTTGATCTTTTTATGTCATTTCCCATCACAAGTTTCCACAATCCTCTGTCCTATCTTTCTGCTTTACACTTCCATGGAATTCTTGACAGATTCCTTATGATGATGAGGAGATCAGAAGGGCTCTCATTGCTGTCCATGACTTTGCAGTGCCTCAAATCAAGGTGCAATAAACAAAATCACATTTCCCCCTCTTTAATTCTTGTCTTTGTTTTCCTTTCTTGTCTAAGTGACTTCATCCTCTCCGCTATTGCTGTGCTTTTCTTTTTACTGTTTTTCAAGGCATGGTAGGGGTTTGGCAAAAAAGAGGATTTAATCAGTATTATTATCAGTCAGTAATTACTTTATTATTTCATTAGTTAATGAGTTATATATTTTCATTTTGTAATATCTGTTTATCCACAGATTGGTCCAGCAGGGCGGGCAGCACTTCCTCCAATTGATGGCCCAACTGATTCTGACCGCGGGCCCATCCTGCCTGTTCCATTGGGCATAAGACCAGTTCTCAGCAGATATCGCATAGAGGTGAAAATAGCCGTAGAAAGCTACAATAAGACTGTTAAAGGTACAATATGTAGTATTTTTCGCCACCAGGGGGTCGCTATCCTCTTACAATAACAAAGTGTATATTGATGCATTAAGCGTAATTATGGATCTTGTCGTCAAGCTGATGGATCTTTTATGGATGAGTGAATACAATTATGTTTTTAACATGACTGTGGTGTAAAGCAGGGCGTGATTGCTAATGAGAGACGGATACCAGCGCCACACACAACGTGAGTCCCACAGATATTAAGGAATAAGGACATTTCATTCTACCGAACTACACGCAAGTGCTAAATTAATACTCACACAGGTCAGTTTATTAGACAAATTAAACTTGAGGTAACGCAGCGCTGTTTCACTTGCTCTAACAGTTACACTATCACACTAAACGGTATTTTAGTGTGTTGAATGTTGTTAGTTAGATTGTTAGTTGGCTGTAAGAGAATAGCAGTAAGCTGATCAACATTAAAATAACATACAGATCATGTATTCTAACAATTCATCATGTTGAACTAAATAACATTGATTAGTTTTATGTACATTTGCTCACCTGTCTAATTAAGTACATGCAACACTCGCGTCTCTGTGAAGTCAAAGTTAGTCGCGGATGTGGAGCTTTTAGCATCTTGAAAGATGTTGATCTTTGTTTTAGTCCTCTTTTTGTCTCAAAGTCTGCTTGCCATGGTCCATAATGTTTGAATAAAACAACAACAGCATGAGCGTCCTCTAGGCATAAGCCAGTTGTCCACGTCTGTCGCCATGGTTACTGTGGTAGTACGACTCCCTCACCCCTGCTCACACGACCCGTTTTCTTGGTTAAAATCGCAGTTGTCTCACGATTTACAAATAGTTGGAAACGTTTGGGATATTGCAAGTAATCAACTAAACAAAATCTATAACATTGGCCTAGTGGTTTTTGGATATTTTACTGCAAAAATCCTACATATTGTACCTTTAACAATTGTGTTAACTAAATTTGAAGCTCATGCGTTTTTGCTTCAGTTATGTTGAGCCGCAGCCTTTCTTTCTCTCCAGGTCCTCTTTTGGGGTCTGAGGGACCTTAAAAGAATCAACCTGGCCCAGGTGGACAGGCCTCGTGTGGACATTGAGTGTGCAGGGAAAGGAGTTCAGTCAGCCCTCATTCAGAACTACAAGAAGAATCCAAACTTCAGCACATTAGTCAAGTGGTTTGAAGTGGTGATTTAATTTATATTTGTACAGTACATTTATATATTTCACTTTTTTCTGATTTAAAAAGGTTAACTTAAGTAATCTTGTGCTGCAGGATCTGCCAGAAAATGAGCTACTCCATCCACCCCTCAATATTCGGGTGGTGGACTGTAGGGCATTTGGACGCTACACCTTGGTTGGGTCTCATGCTGTGACCAGCCTTCGCAAGTTCATCTACAGCCCCCCAGACAAGACTGCTAACAACTGGGCTCACACAGGTACCTGTCATATACACATATAGACATAAATCTGTAATAATTAAGTATAACAATGCAAAATAATGTAACTTTCCCAATTGCTTTTCTAATTCATATTTGTATAAGAACAATTTTGTTTATTCTAGCATGCAAAGATGACAAATTACTTAACATTCATTAAACATGCCATCTGACATAAATGTCAAGCTGGTCAAACTTTTATGTGGATGCAGGAAATTGATCAACATCAACATTTAAAATGTTGCAAAAGATTTCTGTTTAAAAATGTTGTTCTTTTCAACTTTCTGTTGATCAAAGAATCCTGAAAAAATAAGCAGCACAATTATTTTAAACATTAGTAATTAAAAGAAACAAAATCAGCATATTAGACCGATTGCTGTAGGATCATGTGACACTGAAGCGTCTTGCGATGATGCTGATCTTTGCCGTCACAGGAATAAATTACATATAAAAGTAAAAAGTTATTTTAATTTGTAATAATATTTCACAATATTGCTGTTTTACTGTATTTTTGGTCAAATAAGTGCAGTCTTCATCGGCATAAGAGATTTCTTAAAAAAATAAATAAAAAAATTCAAAAGAAAAACCTTACCAACCCCAACCTTTTGAAGGGTAGTGTGAATAAAGAAAGACATTTACAGTCTATCGTTGTTGTTTTTTTATTTTTTATTTTGAATTCTTTGTGCAGACCATTTCTTTTTCTAGCTTTTCTGACTTCTTCATCCTTTTCTCTATTTCTTCTTCCTTTCCCTCTTCATGGTCTTAACCTTTCTGTCCTGGTGCTGGTCTTGGGTCATTGGTTGCTAAATCTTATGACCCTACCCACTCCAGCTAGACTGGCCAATGGCTACATGGCTCTCACCAATGGGACGTCTCATTCCCGCCCCCATTCCCGTCCCATTTCTTATCCCTCAGGTGATATTGTTGTCAATATGGACCCTGAACCCAACATTAAGAAGATGGACACGGTTGTCAAGATTGATGCTGTGAGTAGATGTGCCGTGCTGTTATATTTTAGAAAACTGCTTGGCTTTGAGTATTTTTGTTCCTACTGTGGTTCTGTTCGTTTTACTGCTTTAAGTTTAATGTCCCATTTTAAAGTCGGCATGAAATTGAAATAGTGATAGAGGAAGGGTGCTATTGCAAGGGGAGGGATATTATTTTGATTAAAGATTATAAGGGCAGGACATACCGGTAAATAAATAAAAATAACAATAATGTGCACAATAAATCATTTATAATGATTTATTTTTGCACATTCCAGATTTCATGGTGACTTTAACAACAGCCACGTGATATGTATGCTAGTATGCTATTGTAGAATCTTTTGTGGATGTTTGTATTTGATGAATGTTTTGTGTGGCCCTGTCCTTGTAGACCACCGATGCTGTTGTTAAAGTTGACTTGGTAAGTCTTGGTTTGGTTTAGACAGATTTAAATGTTTTAGATTTAATTTTCATTAAGTTGGATTTAATCGCTGTAAACACATTACATTTATTGTCAAATAAACATCAAAATATCCTTTGTGCTAACAGAACGAGGAGGAGAAAGACAAAAAAAAGAAAAAGAAGAAGAAGAAGGGAGAAGACGTGGAGGAAGATGAGCCGGATGAGAGCATGTTGGATTGGTGGTCCAAATACTTTGCCTCAATAGAGACAATGATGGAGGTGGGGAGGAGATGTCTTTAAATTTCAACTTAGTAAAGATTCTTTACATTTGATATATACTGTACATTTTTATTTGAACTTTCTGTGAATGCAGAATCTCAGAGCCCAGGAGGCTGCTCTGGCAGAGGCAGAGGAAAGAGAGGATTTGGAGATAGCAGCAGAGAGTGCAGGTAACCACAGGACACAGTTCTGATAAACACTATCATCCCATCATATCATCCATCACTATTGTTGTCATGACTTAAACCCAGTTATACTGATCTTTTTCATGCCATGAAAGTTGGACACAAACATTTACAAGCTATGATAAATCTTCACTTTGGGATCAATTTTTTCCATATATTACTTGTAATTCAATTGAATTTTAATGTATGAATGAAGAGTATTTAAAGTATTTAATGAATGTTTTTAATGAAGAGATCCATCTTGTAAATTATACACAATCCATGTTAGTTTGAGTGTTTAAAATAGCTCTTATGGCTTGAAAACATCATTGTTCATCATTACAAACGTCCATTCAAATTAGCCTCGTATGTGTCGTGCTCATCAGTTTCTCATTTCCATCTATACCTGTGTTCATTCATCCATAACCTCAGAGATCAAAGCTGATGAATTTCCTATGAAAGGCACCAAACCCAAGGAGAAGAGCAAAGACAAGAAGAGCTCCAAGGACAAAAAGAAAACCATGATGGCGCAGAAAAACGACCTCCAAAACCAAAAGTTGATGAACTTATGGTTAGTACGTCTTTTTGAAAATATTAGTCTACAGCTGGAGGTGTTTTTCTTTCTTGCTTTATAAAGAACTTTAATTCAGAATGCACTTACACCACTGTTCAAGAGTCAGTAAGATTATTTTTTCATTGTCAAAAAATGTCGATTTTAAATAAATAGTGTTATTTTGAATTTTCTAACCATGAAACAATCCTGAAAAGTACCATGGCCTCCCCAAAAATATTAAGCGATACAACCATTTCAACTGTGATAATAATAAGAAAAACTACTTGTGCACCAAATCAACATATTAGAATAATTTCTGAATGATCATGTGACACTGAAGACTGGAATAATAACGGCTGAAAACGATAATTTTCATTTCACAGTATTACTGTTTTTACTGTATTTTTGATCAAATAAATGATTAGAACGTGAGACTTCTTTTAAAAACATCAATAAGTAAAAAATCCACAACCCAAACTTTTAATTGAAAAGGGTATATTAGCTAAAGGAACTGTGATCTGTAGCAATTTCAGCTAATTTCAATATAAATATGAACACCTTTATCTCATTCTCAGGTGTACAATAAAGAGCTGGAGTGTGAGTATGGTAACTTTGAGGATTGGCTCCACACCTTCAATCTGTATAGAGGAAAGGCTGGAGATGATGATGACCACAATGTGGTCGATGATGACAGAATTGTGGGCAGATTCAAGGTAAGAACACACACAAACATATACATAAAGATATGTAAATATCAGGTTTCAGAATGAGAGTGTGAATGTCATTTTTCATGTTTGAATCTGTCTCCTTGTGAACCAGGGATCCCTCTGTATGTATAAACTACCACTGTCTGAGGAGATCATCCGGGAGTCAGGGTTTGATCCGAACATGGGAATGTTCCAAAGCACACCTCACAATGACCCTATCAATGTTCTCATCAGGATTTATATCGTTAGAGTAAGTGAATTCAACTCTGAATTATACGTAGGTGTTATTAGTGCAGTACTGTGTCAGCTAAAGTAACATGACTCTCTTCTCAGGCCACAGACCTGCATCCTGCAGATATAAATGGTAAAGCAGACCCTTATATAGTCATTCGATTGGGAAAGTCGGAGATTCGGGACAAGGAGAACTACATATCCAAGCAGCTGAATCCTGTGTTTGGAAAGTGAGTAGGCGATACGATTGTAAACCAACCAAAACAATGGTTTGAGCTCAAGCTAGAAGATATACATTTCTTGAAAGCACTTCATGTAGCACACCCTTATCTCTCTCTTTTCCTTAAGGTCATTTGACATCGAGGCCACATTCCCAATGGAGTCCATGCTGACTGTGGCAGTATATGACTGGGATTTAGTCGG
The DNA here is from genome assembly GCF_016745375.1 of Pimephales promelas. The sequence goes on along the minus strand of NW_024121432.1, from coordinate 13,819,371 downwards.
AACCGATGACCTGATTGGTGAGACTAAGATTGATTTGGAGAACAGATTCTACAGCAAACACAGAGCCACGTGTGGCATCGCATCCAACTACTCTGTGTGAGTACTCTCTGCCCCTATTTTACTTGATTTATGGGACCAACACATTTGCAAAGACGCAAATCTTTATAGAACAGCATGCTAAAGTATTTACATTTTGGGGTTGTCAATCGATTACTTTATTTTACATAATGTGATCTAAGTAATCATAATTGCTGTAATAGCATATGTGAAAAGAGAAATTGTTTTGAAAATTGTTTTGAACTGTCCAAGCCAAATGTAAAGTCTTAAACTATGTGTTAAACTAACAGTGTTGTATTTTTAACTGACAGTCATGGTTACAATGTATGGCGGGACCCTCAGAAACCAACTCAGATCCTTGCTAAGTTGTGCAAAGAAGGCAAATTGGATGGACCCCACTATGGACCTGGTGGGAGGGTCAAAGTTGCAAACCGCGTTTTTCTTGGGGTTACAGAAATTGAGGATGAGAGTGGTGAGACATTTAAGAGCTTATACAGATAATTTAACATTTTTATTGTCCTATTGTTTATAAAAAAAGATAAACTTTTTTTTGGCTTACAGGTCTGAAGAAGCAGACAGAAGAACACTTGGCTCTCACTGTTCTTAGGCATTGGGAGGAGATCCCACGTGTTGGTTGTAAACTCATCCCTGAGCATGTAGAGACCAGGCCGCTCCTCAACCCTGACAAGCCAGGCATAGAGCAGGTATGCATTCGTGTGCAACAAAATACAGCTCTATTACCAAGGACATATTCTAATGTTCACCAAGTGGCCTTGCTGAATTTTCCATCATTGGTAACTAATTCAGAGGATGAATAAACAGCTGCATAATTTTCAGCAGTTTATGTATGCTTGATAAATGAGGGAATGTAAATAAAATGTCATTATTAATTTGTCATCATTATATTGTACCTAACTGGTTAACTTCTCAAATGTTCATTAACTCACAGGGAAGGATTGAAATGTGGGTGGACATGTTTCCTATGGATATACCAGCACCAGGACCAGCCATTGACATATCACCACGCAAACCAAAGAGGTAGATGATTCTGTTCGAAGTCTCAGTTCACTCCATTTTAAACACATTTTGAATCAGGATCAGTGAAACTTTTGCTGCCTTTCCTTTATTCATGCTCTTTTAATCTCAAATAGTTTGTTGCAGTTAAGGCTTTAATATTTCATATGTGCATAATGTTGCAATCATTTTTTACAGTTTTTTTCCTTAACGTCTCTAGGTACATGGAACAAAATGAAATTTTGATATGTGCATCACTGAGTTTAGCCTTGAAGAAAATGAGACAAAGATTGGAAGCTTTAGTCATCAGTCATTCTTAAATCACTTTCTCAATCTTAGCTCATTACACCCTTAAGCAAGGAACAGATTGGTTTGTTATCTGGACTGTTTTTGCAATTAATATTCTTTGGATGACTTAAAAGCTTTGGATGACGAAGTAACTGTGAATGGCAAATTACTATATAATCGTTTACTATAATAGTTTTTAACTGTGTTTAACTACAGAGATTCTACTGTGATTCAGCTACAAAATAGATGACACTCTTTCTCACCTAGAGCTTGTAGAAACAACACACTGTCCTTATTATTTTACTTCTCATACTTACTCTGCCATCTTCACGCCTCTCATCTGCCTTTATTTTTTTCATGTTAATCAAGAATGTGCCAATTTCTAACAAGGCCTGTACTGTGAAATGGTCCTACTTGAGTCTGAGATATTCATGCACTGCCAAAAGTCCAAATGTGCAGTTTAATGACATAAATGCATTTCTGAATGCATGGCATATTTAAGTAGAAATAAATGTAAAGCGGATCCTGATTTCATCTGGATAGGATTGAATTGTGAAAGTGAGTTCTACAGAATAGAACCAGACCTGTGAGTTTGCTAAAATGATGCCTAAAAAGCTATTTGCACTTCTAATACCAATATCCAACAGTGTGCACAGACTAACTATTAAAAAGAGAAGACTATAACGTTTTGATTACGACGACAATTTGGAATTAATTACAAGACCAGGAACATGCATTAAGAAAGTGAAAAGGTCAATCACATCTTTACGGAGCAGTTTTTACCTTTTCACTTTGGTTACAACTAATATTTTTGATTTGAATTAAACCAGTTCAATTTTCTAGGTTAAAACAATATTTACAGTGTGAGATGATGATCCCATTGTTTTCCTTCCCCTCCACTCATCTCCCAGATATGAGCTCAGGGTGATAATATGGAATACTGACGAAGTAATTCTGGAAGATGATGATTACTTCACAGGGGAAAAGTCCAGTGACATATTTGTGAGGGGGTAGGTATGGGCAGGTGTGTGAAGAGTTTGTGGTTAATCTGTTACTTTTTGTTTGTTTTCTGTTTCCTTTTGTTGTTTGTCTGTCTTGTTGCGTTTGATGTACTTTTGTGTATCCCCCTCCCTGCTCCCCACGTCATTGCTGTGCTGTTATCTAGCTTTGAGCTTCGTGTTATTATTTGGAACACTGATGACGTAGTTCTAGAGGACGATGCTTTCATGACAGGAGAGAAGATGTCTGACATCTATGTCAGGGGGTAAAGACGATACAATCGCATGGCCTGACCGCTCTCCCCACCGCCTGCAGAAATCTGTACCTGCCCCCTCCATTCACATCCAAAGAATAATACTACCTTCCATGCTGATCCTAGTTAAACTGGACCATATCATTCAAAATGATGCAGATTTCTAGTTATAACCTCTGATTTAATTGTATAATAGTATTTACATTAATTCAGTTGTCTTTTGAGTTAAATTCCCTTCATAATTCATATAGAAATTTGAATTTAAAATGTACATTTAATATTCAATTTAATATTCAATAACTGGTATGGTCTTGGTTTATAGAGGCATTTTTGTTTAGTATGTCTTGGGGACTGAGATGTCTTTCACAGTATCAATTACTGCATGAAAGCATAAGAAATGTCTCTTTGCATGCCAAAACCTACATTTATAATCTGACATGTGGCATTTGCATACCAACATTTTGCTTAAGAACTGAATCTATCTATCTTGTAAAGTTACGCATACAATTATGCATGTATTTGATTCATACAGTTGGCTATTAATGGTTCAAAGAAATACATAATACAGACTGTAGCCCTATATAATGTAATGCTGTTGGGACAGAATACAAAGCTCTGCAGATGCAAGCCTAAAGTGCAGATAATTGACTAGATGTCAGGCCAAGCATCTATTTTTCTTTTCTATTTAGAGAGTATATTACATGCACTCTCTTTCAAATTATATTTTCAAAGAGTAACAAGAACATAACACTGAGTCATGCATTGATGATCTACAGTGCATAGTCTTTGCATTTTATAATAAAATATGGCAACACTTTAGGGTCCAATTCCCACTAGCATGCATATACTAGGATATTGGCTGTTTATTAGTACTTATGAAGCACATATTAATGCCTTATTCTGCATGATCATATTCTACATCCCTTAATTCTACCCAAACTTAACAACTACCTTACTAACTATTAATAAGAAAGCATTAATTAATAGTTTATTGAGGCAAATAGATAGCTAATAGTGAGAATTGGACCATAATATAAAGTGTGACCTAAAATATAATAATTCAGACTTAAAAAAAATGTTTAATAACATCTTACTGCAATGGCCATGGGGTATAACTTTTATTTTGTTCAGTTTCCTGATGCAGAATGGAGCAACAACTTGATATGTATAAATGCTATCATATGCATGTTGTCTATTTAGCATTTTATATATTTCATTTGTGCATGTTTTGTCATGTGACATACAATAAGTCATTGATGACTATTATGTATACCATGCTTGGATTGGATATGTCTTTGCATAAATAATAAAATATTATTGTGCTACTTCTAACAATTGAAAATCATCTCCCTGCTCAGTTGGCTGAAAGGACAGCAGGAGGATAAACAGGACACAGATGTGCATTATCACTCTCTAACTGGGGAGGGAAACTTCAACTGGCGCTTTGTCTACCCCTTTGACTATCTAATGGCTGAGGAGAAGATAGTCATCTCCAAGAAGGAATCCATGTTTTCCTGGGATGAGACGGAGTACAAGATTCCTGCTCGACTCACCCTTCAAGTGTGGGATGCTGATCACTTCTCTGCTGATGACTTCCTGGGTATGCTCACAAAACATAAATATTGTTAGATATTTATGAGTTATATGCATGTATAGCAACATAATTTGGGGTTTGAAGAGTAATTTGATTATTGTCGTTAATAATGTGCTCAATTAAAAGTCCATGTGTTTCATTCAAAATATATTTTTTTATACTGCCTGTGATTTAATTCCACAGGTGCGATTGAGTTGGACTTAAATAAGTTTCCCCGTGGGGCAAAAACAGCCAAGCAGTGCTCTCTCAACATGGTTCTCAAAGAACATGAGCTGCCAACCATTTCCATCTTCAAACAGAAGAGAGTGAAGGGCTGGTGGCCATTTGTGGCCCGAGATGAGAATGATGAATTTGAGCTTACGGTGAGTTAATACAATGCAAGTATCTAAAGTTTATTTTACTGCTTGATAATTTGCCAGCATGTAATGTATTTGGAATAATTGCTAAGGCTACACTCAAAAAAATAATCTGTTGAACGAACTTAATTAAATTAAGGAAATTTAAATTAATTTAGTCATTCCTACTAGATAAAGTTTTGTCAGGTTAACTACATTTAGTTTTGTCCTGCCTTAATTCACCAACATTATAATTTTAGTTATTTTGACTCTATGGTCACTTCTAATGATAGACACTTTTAAGCTATTTTTTACATAGTAATATATTTTACTTGTGTAGGACTGTGAGTGAGGCACAGTACCCACAGCCTGAAAAGAAGGTTTAAAGCACATATAGAGTAATATTGAGTCTGAACACAATACTGACCTAAACACAGTCACCACTTTTCTGCATAATGGTAACCACAAAATTCAAAAACATTACAGAAAGTACTCTCTAACATAACTGAACATAAAACACTAACATTAACTAACAACATCTTTCCATTTACTGAAAAACACATAAAATAACACTTAATGCAGTCCCTTGCAAAGCATGCTGGGAACTACAGATCCACTGCCCACTTAGATGTCAACAACAATGATTCATGTAGATTTCACACAAATGAATTAGGTTTATTGAACACAATTTAATTCAGTTGTGACAATATTAAACAATCATGTTACTTCTGCTTATTTTAATTAATTATTTTAACAAGAGGCCAAAATTCATTTTTGAGTGTACGTCATGAACATTCCAACCATGTCATGGTTGCAGGGAAAAGTGGAAGCAGAGCTCCATCTATTGACAGCTGAGGAGGCTGAGAAAAGTCCAGTCGGCCTTGGACGGAATGAACCTGAGCCACTTGAGAAACCAAAGTAAGATATAAAGCAACTCATTTACACATATTTGCTTCCGCTCACATGGTGCCTAGCACATCTGAGAAAAAAAAATGCCATTTCAGATTATGAATAAAAAGATATACTCTAGTGTAGACTATACAAGTCTACTATGAAGTCCAGTGAAGAATGCCCATCTGAAACTGTTAACTTCCCTTTCTAATACTCCCACTCTCCTCTTTCACATCCTTCCTTCCTCCTGTGACTGCCCTTTCCCTCGCCTGCCCTTTCCTGCTCGTTTTCTTCATTTCAACCCCCATTCCTGTTTTTGGAAAAAGTCGTCCAGACACCAGTCTAATGTGGTTCATGAACCCTCTGAAGTCCATACGATACTTCATTTGGCACAACTACCGCTGGCTGATCCTGAAGGCTCTGGCCCTGCTACTGCTCCTCCTCCTCGTTGGGCTCTTCCTCTACTCTATTCCTGGATACCTGGTCAAGAAACTCCTAGGGGCGTGAGGAGAGAGGGGAAGATCACTGGTAGCCCTCTCTCACTGCCTCTGTTTTCTCTGCTTTTTGTCTCTCTCTGAGCAAACCTTTAAGCTCAAACTGTGCATCAGTGCATTTCTGTCTTTTTGTTACTCGTTCCATTTTTAAAGGCCTACAACATGGACCTGAGAGATTGTGTGTGATTAAGTGTTTTCCATTTTGTCATCCCAACTCTTTCTTACCGCATAGCTGCATGCTGTGTGGTACCTCAAGTCTTTTTGGTGGTCATTTTTCCTCTGGTTGTCTTCTTTTGTCAATGACTTGCATTATTTATTATAGATTTTAGGACTGTCTGCTACTGTGCTTTCTCTGAACTTACCTTTGTTGCCTGATGTGTCATTTTACTGCTCTGAGCTCAACCCACTGCAAAGTTACAGTATCATTCTCACACACACAGTAGACCTAGGCCAGGGGTAGTCAACGTCATTCCTGGAGAGCAATGGATGATCAACCCTAATAAAAACACCTGAACAAGCTAATCAATATCTTTAGGATTACTAAGGATGCAGGCAGTTGAGTATTTTTCAGGGTTGGAGCTAATTCCTGCAGGACAGTGGCTCTCCAGGACCGACGTTGACTAACCCTAGTCTAACGTTTTTACCAGCTCTTTGGAAGAGTTTACCAAACAATTAAAATTGTGCCATCATTTACTTGATGATGGACATGATTTTGTCCATTTATCCATCGGGAATTAATGGAATCATTGACTCATCATCAGAGTAGAGATGTCATTGCAAATGGAAGTGACATATATAATAAACACTGCAATATTCAATATTCATGTTCAGTGTGACGTTATCAAACTTTCCTTTTTAAGTCATTGCTAAACAGTTAAAATGCCTTTTAAGAGATTTTACGACTTTTCAATCATGTTACCAATCATCTTACTAACCACTAACATTTGTATTACCTCTCTTCCTCCATCATCCCTGGTTTCATCTTTCTTACCTGCAACCCCTTCACCACTTCCAATCACAGCCGTCCTGACACCACCTTCCTGTGGTTTTTGAGCCCACTGAAGGCTATCCGTTACCTGATATGCAACCGCTACAAGTGGCTCATCATCAAGATCATCTTGGCTCTGCTGCTGCTAATCATGGTGGGCCTGTTTCTCTACAGCATGCCAGGCTATCTGGTCAAGAAGCTGCTTGGGGCCTAAAGAGGAGTCATTTGCCCTTGACCTCTCGAGTGTCCCTTTAATATTTGGTTTCAATTTAAAGCACTTGTTTTATTTTTAAACAATATCTCAAGAGTTTACCATCTCTCATATTTGCACTCTAAGCATAACGTATCAAATATCTTTTTCGGTGTCAAATTGCATGTCTTACCTGGAAAAGATCAATTATCTTATTTATCTTTCTATTTGTACATTTCAAGAATAATTAGTCACATGAAGAAAGCAGCAGTGCTTATTTTTGGTACGAAATGAAACTGGACTAGCGTTTATGGTATATGTTCATATGAATGCATTGCTTCAAATTCTTGGATTTTGTAGTTATTGTCTAGACGTGAACGTGTCGCTGCTAAAAGCACAATAAGCATGCAACTTTGTCTTAAGAAAGATGACTTGTTCATCAGTGGCTGCAGTCTGAAAAAAAAAATATTATGATAGGGTTACAGGCCTCATATACAGTATGTTATTTGATTAAACATTGCCTTGATGTTTGCACTTTCAGTCAATGACACAAATCTTCTGCATTCCAGTAAGTTACAGCAATGTTGTTTATCCTTTAGAGAAACACAGATTCTAATAGGGGAATGATGTTTAATTTGACATTTCAAGTTTAAAGAAAACAATAGAATACTCTTTCCTATACGTCCTACTGTTGATTTTGCTTGCTATGTACTTGTTTGCTTGCTATGCACTGTTGCTCTATTTAATGAATGGCATTTGACCATGGACTTGTTTGCACTGATTTTGGCTGGTTTATAAAAGAGTGTATTTTTAATTCTTGTTCACAAGTGTGCAATATGGATTGATTAATTTATTTTTGTCAGTATGAAGACAATAAAATGAACTCTGCAATAAAAACTGCACGTTTCTTGTTTCCATAGTGTGGGTATGCATGTATGTGTGTGAGATAGTTTAAAACCCTGTTCTCTTTCACACAGTCGTCCATCTACTAGCCTGTCGTGGCTGTTGAGTCCAATACGGGTGACCTGCATAATGGGTTGGCGGCAGTATAAGTTGGCCACAGTGGTGACTCTGCTCAGCATAACCGGGCTGATCTTTTTGGGCCTTCTGTTCTTTTCTCTGCCTTCAGCTTTCATCGAGAAGATTTTCAACATCTCAGGATAAGCTGATCAGTCACCTGCTATCATCACAATATGCACAAAACAGATTATTGAAATCAATGGCATCACTTAAAAGCACTTCTGATTAAATGCATTTAAATAAATTTACCATTGCATGGCATAATATAATTTTATTTTTTGTATAGGCTTTTTATGTGTGTTTTTTTCAACTATGAGCCTTTTGGCGCTGTGAACTCTTAAAAAAACTGTAATAAAGTTAATTTGTCTACTTACAAATAGTATGTATCTGAAATATTGTCATTTAAGTCTAATTTCTGAAAGTCGTGAACATTTCCATGGTCCACCAGATCTCAACATTCTGAGGTAAAACTGATGCTAATGACATTTTAATGAATACAATGGTTGACCTTTGCTAAGGTTCATTTCATAGCTGACATTTTGTGCATTCTAAACATAATTTGTGTAAATTTGACACAGGAAATTTGATCTGAAATCTGCATTTAATCAATACTAACCTAATGGTTTATCTACTTAAGATGGCTTATATTGTCATAGATTTAAATACGTAAAAACAATGTTGAAATTTGCTATAGTTTTAATAAATCTACCTCAGGGGTATTAAAAGTACCCAAGTGCCTTAGTTGAAGAACACCCTATTTTATACTCTATATTTTATACTCTATATTCTATATTTTATACCTATTTTATATTATGTGTTAAGAGGTTTCTTAAAGTAACTTAATACCTAGTATGTAAACTTTATAATATTATGGCTCAAATTAAAATCATTCTTTGAACATGCGTCTTGTTTGTATATATTTTTACATTATAAATACCAGCAGTATTTGTCTTTATCTTACATTAAATTGGGTCAAAGTGGTGTAATGTAAGATAAAATAGCAACGTTTTGTCATATTACTTGATGTGTTGTAGATTTCAGTAAACAATTTTGCCCCCTCACAGCCACCGTACCTCTCCCGAGATGCAGAACTACACGTCGAGCTCCTATTGGCTAAGGTCGTCTCCGGGTGGAGGGCCGCCAATCAGTGCGGGCCACGGTACGACTGTGCTGTGTTGTTACGCTGCTGGTTGGAGACCGGTCGTGTGATACAGTTAGTGAGGTGGAGAGAGAGTTCACGCGGCGGGCGCACACAGCATTACACAGACTGAAGAAGTCTTGAACAAGACAATTGATTAGGCACAAAGAACAACAATGCGAGCGCTACTGGGTGAGTTATAATGACATAAGACTTGAACTCAGCTTTTAAGAGACGCCTTAGTTTTATTGACTCAAATTCGTGTGCAAGCAAAACTGTGAGATGCATAGACTGAGCCTAAACTGTAGAACTGGTTTGGACGTTGATTTGACAAAAGGAGAAACTTTGATTCTTTCTAAAGTTAAACTAATTGAAGTGTGTTTTATGAAGCTTTTGTCTACATTAAATACATACGTGTAAGTGTAGCACCGTATAGTACATTATAACGTTAGTTAGAGTGTGTTATGGTGGGTTAGGCCTATTCATTACAGCAATTTCATCTTCATGTTGCAGAAGACCAGTTGGAAAATAATAATTAAATGCGTTATAATTGTTGCAGTAATCTGTTTTAAGTGTCTAGAGTCTGGTAGTAGAAAGTCCTGCTTGTTATGATTATGAACCATGTGCAATGTTTCTTGCTGTAGATCTTGTTAATAGAGCTGTTGAAATCATTTGCTGTACCCCAGTACTGATGCTCCTTTATCTTCTCAGGTGTGTTGGCGTGCTCTCTGACTGTACTCTCTGTCCACGGCCTCTACTCTGCTGGTGATGATGTGGTTGAACTCAACCCCTCCAACTTTAACAGGGAAGTCATACAGAGTGACAGTCTCTGGCTGGTCGAGTTTTATGCCCCCTGGTAAGTTGCAAGAGTGGTGGAACCCGGATATGTGTTGCTTATAAAGATCTCTAGATCTTTAGTTACAGATCAGGTTACTGTCTAGAAAGCTGGTGCTGAATCAGTCCAATCTGTTGCTATCTTGTATAAAATTGAAAGTGTGAGTCATCATAGCTACTCTAATGAGATGTAAAGCAATGCAAATGAAGTGCCTTAAGAGTTAGTCTTCGTTTGCGTATGATGCATAATACAGTCATGAGCATCATTATTACACCAGTGTAGCTATATGTTTCATTATGATGTTTATGTATTTTTTTTTAAAGGTGTGGTCACTGCAAGAGCTTGGCTCCTGAATGGAAAAAAGCTGCCTCAGCTTTAAAGGTAAATTCTGAATTTAAGATTACGTAATAATTAATTGCACTTACAATCGAGAACGGGGGCTTATTCAGAACCAGTTTAATTTACTGGCTCAGAATGATTTATTAAGCATCATTCTTCCAAAATGTAGTATAAACTACCTATTTTTAAAAAATAAATTAATACTTTTATTTTGCAAGGATACGTTAATTGTTCAAATTTGACAGTAAAGATATTTATACTGTTACTGATTATTTATTTTTTTATATTGTCTTATTTTAAACTTTCCATTCGTCAGAGAATCCTGAAAAAAATGTATCGCCGTTTCTGTGGAAATTAAGCTGCACTGTTTTTAGCATTGAATAATAATAATAATATGTTTGAGTACCAAATTAAGATACGGAAATAAATTTAATTTTATATATTACTGTTTTTTTTTTCCCCATGTTTTTAAATCTTACTAACCACAAACCTTTGAAGGTAGTATAGTATTTACTATTATAGTAATTTTATAGTATTTGGTGCTCTCTTAAAAGGACTGTGTTGTTAATGAACCATACTTGTTTAATGGAACATGAATTGAAACCTGAATCATTAAAATCCTTATTTTTGGATCAAAAAATTTCAGAAATAACAAGCAGGATGTCTCACCGCAGTTATAAACTGGATAAATCAAAAAGTGAGAAATTATTTTAAAAAAAAGATTGTTGATAGCATTTGTGTTTTGGTACAGGGCATTGTGAAGGTGGGTGCTGTGGACGCAGACCAACACAACTCCTTGGGAAGCCAGTATGGAGTCCGAGGCTTCCCAACTATCAAGATCTTTGGAGCCAACAAAAATAAACCAGATGATTACCAAGGTTCAGTTCTGCATCAAACATCTTGGCATGCATGTTAAGAAAATGTTTTATGGCCATATGAAAGCATGTTGTTAATTCTCTCTCTGTCCTAGGTGGCCGAGCCAGTCAAGCCATTGTAGACGCAGCTCTGAATGCTCTTCGCTCCCTGGTCAAAGACAGGCTTGGTGGAAAGACTGGAGGCTCAGACTACAGCAGAAAGGTATTGAAGCTCAGCATGAAGAATTTTTTAGTTTGTTTTCCTTCCATTGATTGATTGACTCCTCTGTGATGTTGTGAGCAGAGTGGAGGTGGTGCTGGAAATAAGAAGGATGTTGTGGAGCTGACCGACGATAACTTTGACCGTACCGTGCTGGACAGCGATGATATCTGGTTGGTGGAGTTCTTCGCCCCCTGGTGTGGACACTGCAAAAAGTAAGTGGTTTCCTCTGTGTCTCGCATACATCATAAGACCTGTCTGTCTGTCATTCTCCTGAAATCGTACCTGACATGCTGTGCCATGCATTATTGAAGCGTTGAATCAATGTTCAATTATTTACAAGGATTCTAAGACGCAATGAAATTCCTCTGCTGGCTGGGCTTTCCCGTGTTGACTTTCTTTAATGTTTCCAGTCTTGAGCCAGAATGGACGGCAGCTGCCACAGAAGTCAAAGAGCAGACGAAGGGTAAAGTGAAACTGGGTGCTGTGGATGCTACTGTTCACCAGGGCTTGGCAAGCCGCTATGGGGTACTTATTTACTGTCTTACACTTTATTTTACAGTATGTGTACTTGCCTAAAAAGTACTGGTTAATATAAGGTAACAACATAGGATACGGTTAGGTTTAGGGGTTATTACCCAGTTATTGGAATAACTGTAATATTTACATAGTATGTGCATGAGGATGGTCAGTAAAATAAAGTGCTACCAGCAATTCTTATATTGTCCCTAATTTATTTTCAGATCCCATTTATGTCATCAAAAAAATATCAATTTATTTTGGACCATGAACATTTTTGTTGAATGTCTGTTGTGGTTGTGCCTTTTTTTTTTCCTCCACAGGTCATTGAGTTAATTAACGGTGTCTTTTCTGCTTTATTTCTTTATCGGTAGATTCGAGGATTCCCCACCATCAAGATCTTTCGTAAAGGAGAGGAGCCAGAAGACTTTCAGGGGGGACGTACCCGATCTGACATCGTTGCTAGTGCCATGGATCTCTACTCTGATAACATCCCACCTCCAGAGCTTCAAGAGGTGAGTTTTCTTTTCTATTTTTTAAGCATATTATAGAATATGGTGTAATTAATGTGTATTATGTTTAAATGCACTCCCTAGTGGGTTAGGATTGGGGTTTGGTTAAGGTAGTTGTATGTAATTATTCATAGGTCTTATTATAGTAAATACTGTGTCCTTGTTACATGTAAAGTGTTACCAATTGTTTTGATAAATATTTTGTAAAGAAATAATAGGTATAGTTTGGTTTATATTCACATTGTTTTTATTTCCTTTAGATTGTGAGTGAAGACGTTTTGAAGAAGACCTGTGAGGACTATCAGCTATGTATGATTGCTGTGTTGCCTCACATTCTCGACACAGGTACGATACAACGGCAACCTAAAACGCGCATCAAGTGATTTCATCAAAACTATTGTTATTTGGAAGAAAAATTAGAAAATGACAAGCCTCTTAAACAGTGATGTCATTTGGGATGCACAGTATATTAGTTATAGGTTATTGGATTCATTTTATTTTTACATTTGCTGTCATCTAACATTCACTTGGTTGGATGAGTTGGACTAACTTAATAACTGCTAAATGTAAGATTTATACCTCAAATTAAATTGAATTTAAATGATTGATTTTAAGTTCACACAAAAATAGTATTGAATTAAAATATAATTGTATGTGTGTGTGTATGTATATATATAGATTTTATTTGGTTTCTGTAGTGTTGTTGTTTTTAAGTTCTTTATTATTATTATTTTTAATGTTAGCACTTCAACTTGTTTTGTCAGTTAGTTGCCAAGGCAATGTTTAAGTTTATAATCTAATTATTTTATTTCTGCTCTATTTCAATTAAGCACCAATTTGCAATAGTTTTATTAAGCAATGAGATGCAACAACACTGTTATTTAGATTTTCTCTCTGCTCTCACAGGTGCATCTGGAAGAAACTCTTACATGGAAGTGATGAAGACGATGGCAGAGAAATACAAGAAGAAGATGTGGGGGTCAGTGTTTTCAGCATTATCTAGAGTACAAGTTGAGATCAGCCTGCCCATAAATAACACCAGTGCATGTCGCTGCTTGTGTGCCAGAGATGAGACATTAGGGAATAGAGAGTGGGATGCAGTCAGACACATCACTCTCTTCTCTCTCTACACAGTTGGTTGTGGACTGAAGCAGGGGCACAGATGGAGCTGGAGGCCTCTCTTGGGATCGGTGGATTTGGCTATCCCGCAATGGCAGCCATTAATGCTCGCAAGATGAAGTTCGCTCTACTTAAAGGCTCATTCAGTGAAACTGGCATCCACGAATTCCTGAGGTAACAGAAGGCTGAAGTTTATGTTACAAGGAAACAAGTTACGTCACAGAGACCGTTCGCATACAGTAAATTTAAGGTGTTGTTTATAATGGCCCTTCTAACTGTCTGTCTGTTCTATGTTGTTAAACTATTAATGTCTATTTATGCAGGGAACTTTCTGTTGGCCGTGGCTCCACTGCTACGGTGGGAGGCGGAGCTTTGCCTAAGATTAACACTGTGGCGCCTTGGGATGGGAAAGATGGAGTGGTGAGTAGAGAGAACAGTGTGAGGGTGGATGGATGTCATCCTTTCCTGTTTTCAACCCGCCCTTTTTTTGGCCTTTCCTCAGTTGCCCATGGAGGATGACATTGACCTGAGCGACGTGGATTTGGACGATTTGGAGAAGGATGAGTTATGAGCCTGGTCTAAACCACTCTAGATCTCTGAGACACAACTGATGCCCATGTCTTCTCTCCCATGGATGAGGGGATGGTAGGGACTTCCTTCAGACTCCTGAAAACATACAAATAAAGCAAATGGTTGTGCAGCTTTTTAAAAGAAAACACCCCCTGTTCGTCAGGCTTTTCAGTATGTACATCATGATTGAGCTCTGCTCTGCCTCAATTTCCTTCACATTTTGACTTTGTGACTGATTGGATCTTTCAATCAGCTTGATGAAGCAGAATGTGACTGATTATCAATCACTTGTTTCCAGTAAGCAGACGTCACACAGAGGCTCTTAATAGAACACTTTCTAATATCAGATTCATTGACAAGATTTAATCAGATGGCACTGGTCTTTCTGGTAATGAGAAACCAGTGGTTATTTATATTCGCCTTTATGATTTCAGCAGCTCATTGCATTGGAGTGGTTTCCATTTTCACACTTTATCCCTCTCATGCGACTTTTTTTCTTTTATTATCATTTGGCTATTTGTTTTAAAATTGTTACTGAAAAGAATGGCAGCCAACCTGTATCCCAGATTGCCCATTTGTCTGTGTTTGACCGGGTGTAATGTGGGTGTTGTGTAGATTTTTCTTACACAACTTTGTTTTGAAATAAATGTTTTTGTTATGAAAATAAAACAAAAATAATAAATTGAGTCATTTTTATTATAGAAGCTATTCTGATAGACACCAGTGGCCTATGAATCAGTGGTTTATTGAGAATTCATGCAAACAAATACGATATTCAGTTGTAAAGATGCAACATTCAGATTCTTACTGATGCTTTGGCTTGACAATATGTCTGGACATCCCAATCCCAGCTGCAGTATACAACCATCACCACAATTAACTATACAAAATTAGAAATGAAAGCTAATGTATATATATATATATATATATCTCCAGTACAAATATTCATTTTGGCATTTCACTTCAACAGTCATTTTGCAGAGAAAAAATACTAAGGAATAAAATACCACACATGCAAAAGAGCAGATTATGAGCATTTTCCAATGTTTCCATTAGCAGAAACTTGGGAAGACAATTAGATATTACTGCTGCGTTCCATGAAGCTACTTATTCAACAGCATCTATACTGTTCATGTTGACACTGGACTGGTAAAAGGCAAATTGGAAACTAACGACCTGTCTGCCATTCTATCTGTGCCATATGTCCAATTGGACAATAGCATTTAAATATTAATGAGTAGCCTAAAGGCTGACGGTAGCTGGTTTTTGTTGTTGTTTTTTTAACTTAAGGGCAGAAATGGTTGTGAAAAGTTTGTCTGTCTGCTTGTTAGAATTGAAACCAAAACGGAGAAAAATAATTATGAATGAATAAATTGCACATTTCTGACCCATTTACTTTAGTGTATTCATATTGATTTGAAATCTAAATGCTACAATTGAAATCAAAATACAATGAAAATTAAACCCCAGCTGCCAAAAGTAGGCATTTCTTTACTGTTCAAAAGCTTGGTTAAAGTAAGATGTTTTTGAAAGAAATCTTTTCTCACCAAGGCTGCATTTATTTGATCAAAAATGCAGTAAAACAGTAATACTATTAAATATTTTATACAATTTAAAATAACTTTTTAAATATGTAATGAAATCTTGTGGTGGCAAAGCTGAATTTTTAGCAAGATTACACACTGCTTAATATTTTTTTAGAAACAATGAATACATTTTTACAGATTCTTTGATGAATAGAACGTTTAAAAGAACATTTATTTAAAAAAACAATTATAACAATGTAGAAAATGTAATGCATCCTTGCTGAATAAAAGTAATTTCCTTCAAAAAAAAAAAAAATTGACCCAAAACTGTTGGCATGTTCTGTTACATACTAAAAGAAGCAATACTAATAATTGGCCAGACATCAGGCTGCTCCAAATGCACCTGATGCATAAAACCCAACATCTAACCAAAATAGTGTTTTGAAGATACTTTAGCTTGAATGAATGCAAAACAAAATGAAATATTCACTAGCAGAAACTTCATGTTTTAGCGGAATAGCCATTCTGAAAATGTGCACGTGGTACTGACGATTAATTTACTGTTTGAATGGAATGCAAACCACTAAAAAAAGATTTAGCCATCACTAAAAGATATGAAGCAACGACAATTCTGCAGCATCATTCTATAGAGCATTGATTGGACAAAAAACTGTCCGTTGCAACCAATCATAAGGGGCCTCATATATAAAATGTTGCGAAGAAGCCATCCTACATTCAATCTTACGCTCATTTCTCAAATGTGCATACGTATGATTCAGAGAACAAACATGCATACACCTCTCTTCCCGAAGTGAAATTTACACAAATCGCAAATGATCTTGAAATTGTGCCCAGCTGAATGGTTTCCGATACATATAATAGAGCACATCAAAGTTCATTTCCCTTATTTGAGAATAGAGAGTGGCAAGAATTGCTTATATTTACAAATCCCTGCAATACTCCGACCCTCTTTCACAAGGAAAAGTTTTAGCATACGCATGCTAAATGTGCGTGCGCACATTTTATAAATGAGGCCCTGAGGAATTCAGTTTTCAAATGTGAATAGCTGCTAAAAGTGAATTTTGACGATTGATTTCAAGAGGTCCTTCACAATCCGACCCGGCCCAGACATGACAACTCAGCAATGGCAATCCAAACAGAATTACATCAAAATAAAAACAGGCTGGAATGATGAAAGAGGTTACCAACCACGAACAAGGAAACCTTTCAAGCAGGAAAGATAGAAATGTATCATTGATAACGCCAGCGACTCCATTTTCTTAAATCTTGTCTTTTCAGTGTGCATGTGAGTGGCGCCTGTCAGCTGCTTTTAAGAGCTGTTTTATAACTGTTGAGAGGTGCTCTGGTCAGACTGCAGTAGTCTGACGATAGAGGGGTCGCTCTTGGCACCTTTGATGAATTCCTCCAGAGACAGTCTACCTATAGATTTTAAAAAAAACAACAACAACAAAAGGGTTATTTGTTCATTTCCAAGAGTAACATTTCAGTGGTGATCAAATATCCTGGAACTTAAATTAATTCTAAATATGACTTTATTCATTTGTGGTTGTCATAGACACTGTGAAAAATTATTTTCTTAATTAGTACATTTGCCTTGGTTTCAACTTGGAAAACAAAGTTGCTTAGGAAAGAAACTATTTGGCAATTGACTAGGAGGAAAAGTAAACTTTCAAGACAAATCTTGATTTAGATGATTTTACTCTAAAACAAAGACAGCATATCATTTTTTACAGTGCATATTTTCCGTGGTTTAGCCATTAACTTTCCGTGGAGTCTATATATATATAATCGGTGAGTGGGAGACGGATCTCAGGAGGCGTACCATCGTTGTCCGTGTCCATCTGTCGGAATATCTTATCTGTGCGTTTCTCTGGCGTTGACTCATCCTCGGGCATCTTCATCACAGATGACACCATTTTATAAATTGCCTGTGAAAATGAATGTAACCGTGTGAAAAACATATGATAGTTTGCGGTCACATGCAACGCTTTCAGTTATCAGTATAGCAACACGTTTGTCTTTATAATGCTACAACTGATGCAAAAGTTGCATAACGCAGCTGTCACTGTCACAGCTTCAATCAACACTTCATATCAGTGTAATCAATGCAAATGATCATGAGCCAGTTTCTCTGACAGATACATTTAATGTCACTTTCAGATATTGTTTTACATCATGTCCTCTGATGCAGGTGTAAAAGAGCCATCTATGTTATTAACATTGAGAGTCAACAGTCCCTTTGAAGTAGCGAACAAAGCCTTTGTGTTTGGTCACCATTTGTGGCAAGACCATATGGCCTGTGGAACACTTGATTGAGGAGATCTGTTTATTCAGGAGGTCTGTATCACCAAACATTAGACTGAGCCAATATTGATATGGAACAAGCTTCTCTAAAAACAATGGCTGGCCAGCTAAAATACAGAAATACAAATGACACCAAAAGCCCACCTGTACGATCTCCAGCATTTCAGCCCGGCTGATGTATCCGTTGCCGTCCAGGTCGTACATGCTAAAGGCCCAGCGGAGCTTCTGCTCCAGGCCTCCGCGCGAGGTCACGCTCAGGGCGATTATGAACTCCCGGAAGTCGATCGTGGCATCGCCGTTGGTGTCGAAGGTGCGGAAGACGTGCTCCGCGAACTTCGAAGCGTCACCGTAGGGAAAGAAATTGGCGTAGATCTTCTTGAATTCCTCAACCGTTAGGTGGCCCGAAGGACAGTCCTTCAGGAAGCCGCGGTACCACTCCTGCAGCTCGTGGTCCGTGAACTCCGTGTTCTCCCGCAGGTCGTTGAGGACCTCAGGTCGCAACTTGCTGTTCTGTTTACCCATGATGAAACTCTAGCGCAGACTCTTGCTGCTCCCTGTCAGCACAAACACAAAGAAATAAAGTAGCTACTTAGATATTTTTAAACCTACGCAAGCCACAATAAAGAGATTCACATTTCCTCTGCCAGATGTATGTTTCAGAATAATGGGAAACGTCTTAGCCTTCCAAATTGAAGGAGTGGATCCTGGTATCCATGGAAACCATTTAATACCTTGTTAAGGTGAGAATTGACTCCTTCACAGTGGGTTAAAGGGGAAGGGCACTTAGCGGCATTGAGGGAGGCTGATATGAGGGCATAACTGCCACCAGACCACCTTAGCAACAATCAAGAGGCTGTGGGTTACCAGGGAGATGAGGAAGAAATGTTATTTCTTTTGCGTGTGTGTGGGTAATTTGGAACGGTTGGTGTCTCTTACTGTACATGAGCCTGTGCTTGCAGCGTTAAGAGGGGGCAGAGTGTGAGGCACTGCTCGTTCTATTTAAACAAATCCTATAAAGACCATATAAACGGTGAGGTGGCAGGAAGTGAAAATTAACGATAGGTTATATAAGCGACATGGCCATATGCACTGACTTCTATCTACTCTTTCTACTACAGCTTCTTCTTTACGTTTATACTGTTCATATTTCTGAATCTTGCTTGTTTACAGTAAAAGAAAGAAAGCCTCATTAAAAGCATACAATTATTCAGAAGAAAAACTTTTTTAAGAAGTTTGGCAGTCTTTTAAATCTTAGAAATAATATTTGAACAAAACCACTTCAAAATCAATTTATAACCAAAAACGTCATGTCGTTCAACCAACATGCAGCAGCACCAAACCAAAAATAAAAAAGAAAATTATATCAATGCACATTGCAGCCCCTCCTGCTTTTAAAATATCTGATCTGATAATTTATAATTAGAAAACATTCGTTTTAGAAAAAAAATAATAATAATTCAAGCTATTTGTAAATATATAAATCGTGTAATGTATCTAAATGAATTTAATTTTTAAAGAATATTATTACTTTTTACTTCAGGGTTAAATTACATTACATTTTATTTAAAATCATTTCGATTTTTAAAAGATCTTTTACTGTCATAGGTCATAAGACACAAGTCAGTGAGCCACTTTCAGACCTGAGCAAACTCCTGGTGCAGAAGACATAAACATATTTCTGTTTGGAAAAATAAATATTCATTTGACTAAAATACCCTTTGTCATCTATCTCGAGCTGCATTCACAGAGCAAGGGGTGTAAATATTCATCGATTCCTATCGATCCATCGATTATACAGCCGCCGATTCGATGCGTCCGCAGAAGATTAATGTGTTTATTTTGCCGCCTGTCTATTTTCAGCATCAGCACCGACAAATGCGTACAACCTATTCCTAAACTGTGGGTGGCGCTAACCTCATTATAGTCTTCAACTTCACACCGCTTCACAGTCTATCTGAATCTGAATTCACACACACATTGTTGAGTCTGACTTTCAAGAGCGATGGAACCGCCAGAGCGAGCTGGCAATGAAAGTGAAATTGTACACACTCCAGTCAGCGTCAAGTCATGGGTGTGGAAGGTTTGTAGCTTCAGGAAAACAGATGGAACAGTGGTAAGAGATCTTGTCGTTTGCAAAAAAGACTGCTTATGAAACGTGGGCGCCGTCTTTGAACTTCCGTTTTTGCGGTCGCTCTGTATGGCATCGAAGTGGATTTACTTATTGTGGAGTTAACAAAAGTTATCATGAGTATTGTAATTTTTGTCATTAACATTGTAAATCAGATGTCTTAACAAATGTCGACCGGGAATTTTTTTACGAGTAGTTCATTCATACCTATGCAAGATCGCTGTGAAAATACACACTGGAAGTCAAAAGACAACGAGCGCAACGCTGAAAAGGGGCAGGGCTACATAAGGTCTTATAGATATAATAATATCTATAAGATATTATATATATATATATATATATTATTTATATATATATAGACCATTTCACAAGATGTAAACAACACTGGTCCAGAAGCACTTCCTGTTTCAGTTTTTTAACACTACATAAAAGCTGGGATAAAATACAACCAACAGAACATATAAAACTGAATCAAAAAGTTAAACAACATCTTTAAGATGTTTTCTTTACATGTGAAATAAAGAAAACAGTTACAAACTGAAACAAGAAGTGTTTCTGGACCAGTGTTTACATCTTGTGAAATGGTCAATGTATGAAGAGTTCAGATGCAAAAGCCTCTAAATGCCATTTGAAATTTTCTTCTAAAATGACTATTTTTATCAAGCTTGTATATTTAAGTTCAGTAATTTCACTTAAATGACAATTAATAGGTAATCTTCATTGCCATTTGAGTGAAATTACTGAACTTAAATATACAAGCTTGATAAAAATTATCATTTTAGAAGAAAATTTCAAATGGCACTTAGAGGCTTTTGCATCTGAACCCTTCATATATATATATATATATAATTTTTCTTTTTACTTAATTTAAAAACATCTAGTATCGAATCGTATCGCGGGAAATTCTTAAGTATCGAAAATAATCGAATCGTTAATTGGCTCAAGAAATCGGCATCGTATCAAATCGTCATTAAGGCTCAGATTTACACCCGTCACGAATAGTTTTTTCTGCTGAATAAATATTAACTCATGGATAACTGAGATAGTTTGACCCAAAAACCTTTCATTTTTTCATTTTCAAAGATACAGTATATATATATATATATATATATATATATGTGTGTGTGTGTGTGTGTGTGTATAGTCTATACGCTCAATTTATTACAGTTAAAGCTACACTTTCTCAAGAAGGTACTATCTACCATTTTACCTTCAGAAATACATGTCATGAGTATTTTTAGACTTGGTTCTCTAGATATGTCCAACTCTTCAGAAAATGGCTTTGCTCCGTTTGCTCAGTTTGTCAAGGCCATCATAAGGGTGGCCCCTCCCTTGGCTGGAGTCACATGGGTGAAGCTAGCCTGGTAGCATGCAGGCAGATAGACAGAAACATGGGCGTAGCCTGCTTCTCCCTCCCTCTTTTCCCTCAGACACTCACCAAGCCACAAGAAACCCAGAACTTTCCATTCTGAAGGAAAAAATGTAAGCTCATGCAGCTGTTAAATGGAAAAAAATCTGAAAAAAGAAGGGTCCCCATAGGCCCTGGTCCAGTAGAAATAACAACATCACAGGGGGCACATAAATAGAGCAGAGACTCACATATTCATTCTCTGTGAAGAGGAACCAAAATGAAAGACGTGATGAGAGGAGTGAGGAGTTGAACACAGCCCTAATTTCCAAAATGTTTGAAAAGCGCCTTGCAAAAAAATTGAATCAGAACAGAGAAAAATGAGACACATCTCCTCGGATTGAGAGCAGATGGTGTATCACTGTATGCTCCAGTACCTCACGATTCAAAAGCATCCTTTGCCACTCCAGTCACAAACCATAATGCTTTACAGGTGGTTTCACAACTGGTGTCTGTCTGTCTATAAACCATAGAGTCAAAGAAAACTGGAAAACACATCCACCTTATTTTTCATGCAAGTGTGGTGGCTATTTGTAAATTGTATGTTCTTTTCATTCAGTTTTATCTGTATAATCCTGCTGGATACTGCCAACTTGAATTTCTTGTCATATTTTAATGTCTTAATTCGAAACACACTGGTTTGTAGTGCAAATAGTTTTACCGTTCACTGCACTTTGTTATTCTTCACGTCATTTCCCTATAGCGGCCAATAAATTGGAAGTCTCACACATTCACAGAAAACAGCTTACTTCCACATTAAACTTCCGCATTGTTAACACTGGAAAGATTGAGCTCATGTTTCTTATAGGGATAGTTCAGCCAAAAATGAAAATGTTGACATCATTCAAATACGTTCATGTTATTCCAAGCCTGCATGGCTAATTTTCCATTCAATTACAAAGAATGGGAACTGAATATACGTATATTCGTTTTGTAAGTCTTCTGAAATATATGATAGCTTTGTGAGAGGAACAGACTGACATTTAATGCTTTCACTTCACTTGTTATTCACTGATAGTCTTATTATACAGGACCAGCAAATTGAGTGGAACTTGAGAACTGGATCAGACTGATTCATTCTGAATGGTTTTGTGGATCGAATAAACTGATTCACTGAAAAGGTCACCAACTCAAAAGAACACTGTTCACAAATCAGACATCTTTATGAACTATCATGAACACTGAGAGCAAACCCTTACAGCAAATTGAATCTGTTTCTCACACAAAGCTATTGAATGCACTTCAGAAAATGCATTAGTCATATCAACTACTTTTATGATACTTTTATAGGGATCCAGAGTCCTTTTTAAAGCTTGAACGCTCTAGTCACCATTCATTGTAACTGCATGGAAAGAAATTACTAGTGCATTCTTCAGCACAAGTTTTCCATTGAGGAAGGAAAGTTAACGTCAGAGTGAAATGATGACAACAATTTCATTTTTGGGTTAACAATCCATCTAAGTGCGAAAATAGGTTTGGAAATGTCATTCATTTTATGGAAATGTGCAGCCAAGCTTGAGAGTATTTCAATATGTTATTTAATTTACTAAAGCCGTCTGTCTAGAAGAATATATGTGCATTTGTTAATTTAACATCTTTTCTCATTTTATCCTAAATGCCAGTTTCGTTGCACTTTCTTCCCACTAAATGTTTAACCCTTGCCCGTTCTCTCTCTGCCATGTCTCTAAAGGAAATACTCCGTCACACTAAGTCCCTAACTAAGGCCATGTCCACACTAATACGTTTTCGTTTGAAAACGTATATTTTTCTCTCCGTTTTGGCCTTCCGTCCACACTGAGACGCCGTTTTAAGTCAACAAAAACGTATCGTTTGGAAAACGCTCTCCAAAGTGGATAAATTTGAAAACGCCGTTTTCGCGTTGTAGTGTGGACAGTGAAACCGGAGGTATTTCAAAACGATGACGTAAGTTTAGTCATGTGATCCATGTGGTACCAATAGATATTCATGTTTATCGGTATTGTGCCTGTTATGTGTTATTCATTTTTACACTATTGCTAAAATATGTTACTTTCTATGTTACTTAATATGTGCTATTCTTCATAGCACAGCACTGCAAAGATGACAGCACATTTGCTGTCCTGCGGCAAAACAGGAGAGCAGTTGCGTTTTAGATCAAACATATGGTGACTGAATGCGACCCTGGACGCATCCGCGATGGTGAGATATTTTGCCAAATAAAATTATCCTGTTATTGTGCGATAACATTATTTATTTTCCCATCTGTATCATCTCAGTGAGCTTTTGTGAAGTTTCACGCATGCGCAGTACAGTGAATTTAGAAGTTTCGGAGAGCGTTTTTAAACGAAAACCCCGTTTTCAAATCTATCTGGATTAATGTGGACGTAGCCTAAACATTCCTTGAGGATTTCCACACAAGCCCTAGTTTCCAATTTCACTCCCAGCAGTCTTGGTTGCACAAACTCATCTTGTTACCCTCCCTCGTCTCAATAAACTAGCCCCAATTACAACACTGCCACTCTGGCACACGTGAATGTTGTGTCTCGCCACTAGATTCCACACACTCACATCACATGTATTTTTTTTTTTCAGACCAGTGTGAAAAGCTATACAGTGCAACTATTGCCTTTAATTAATTACCAAATAACAGGTTTCATTACATCCCATTCAAATCAAACAAAGATATGTGCCAGGTTGCCATGAGCACGGAACAAATAGCTAGAAAAAAAAAACGTAACCTGGAAAGTGTGGGAGTGGGACATATTTTGTACACATCAGTGCAATTGAGCATGCAGTTGTGTAGCATTCATCATTGACCCATCATGCATAAAACATCAGCTTAATTAACTGTGTGTGTGTGTTTGTGTGTCTCATTAAGCCTTCTATTCCCCAATGTAGCCTAACTAAAATGTACCCTGACAGGTGTCAAAAGATCAGTAGAACAGAAAACCCAGTTTTTCTGCTGCTCCGGTGGACCGTAAAATTCCAGGAAAACAAACAATACACTTGTCCCCTTGTCTGAGAATTCAGTGTATTTTTCCTCGAAATAGCTTGTCGCTAAATTTAATAATGCCAAGAGGTCATCCAATACATTTCCCATCATCATAAGCAGGCAATGAATTTTTCCAAAACAAATTGACCCATTTTGCTGATATTTACCAGAAATAGGGATGGAAATAGAAATGTAATGTTGTCAATGGTTCCGAGCTTATTCAGACCCTGATAGCAGGTTGGCAGATATGCCACTGAGATTATTGCAAGGCATCATGGAGCGACTTGATTGGAAAAGTGGGGAATCGACCTCTTAGTCATGCCGTGAAGATCATGCTGTGACCCAAAAGGTGATCATAACAGTGGGTGAATTAAAGACTACAAATGATGACTGAATTGGAAGAATAACTTATTGTTTTTAGACCATCTACAGACTGGCACTGAAAAGAGGCTGTACTGCAAATAGTAATATGACATAAAAGAACTATCATAATTATATATTACACACAGTTTTATTATATATAGTAACTAACTAAATATGTTCACATATTTTACTCTGTGGATAATAATTATAATAATAATAATAATAATTGATGAATCTAGTGATATAATGCATCAAATATCAAATTAAATGCAAAGGGTAAGATAGAGTCCCTTAACATCATATGGTCAGCTTTCCTGGGCATTAAACCCATCCCAAACATACATGGATTTTTATGGTGACCTGGCCATGAACTAAAAAAATAAAATAAAACAAAATGTTTCTAACCTAGAAAAACGAAACAACCACACGTGTCATCGTGAAAACCAACGTAGACTGCTAATATGAGACACGAAGCCGAAATGCATTAGTTTTAGTGCCATAAAGAGTGTGTTAATTCCCATGGACCGCTATTATGCAAATAATGGGTTCCAAAAACCGGCATATGTTGAAAAATACACTAGTGGCTTTAGAAAAAGACAACAACTTACCTCTAAGAAAACGACAGAGCTGACACGTTCTCCAATTTGTCAGCTGTAGCCTTGCTAGTCCGTCTGAAGAAGGAGTGTCCTCACAAAACTTTCAACATTTTCGCTATAAAAAAAACTCACAGAAGCTTGTAGCCTAAAAACAATAAACTAAATAAGGTATGCTTACACATACAGGTTAATCTTGTACTCTAAAAGTTGGAATGTTGTTTTAATAAAAGGGAATCGAAAAAGTTATAACTTGCCGAATATTCTACAGACTCCATAACATCTCAAAGGCGCACTTGAAACCTCATCATTGAGCGAGAGACCTGACACCACACACCGAGCTCTGCTCCGCTGTCAATGGACGAGTCCACCGTTAGACTGTAGGGGGGACTCGTTTATTTGGGAATGGGATGTCAGTATTGTCTTTGAGAAACGTTCACGTTGAAAAAACAGATTTCATGATGTTAGAAACGATGCGATTTTGTTGACGACAAAAAGGCAAAATAATCATTTCCGAACTCCCACAACGTTGTTGTGAGGGCATAAACACCCATGCTATTCTTTGGACGAATCCGTACACTCCGAAGTAGAGCAGATTGCAATAAAAAACAGTTCTTGGTCGCTAGCGGAAAAGAAAGCGCCTACTGGTCTGCAGTTGGATACAATTTTTACTGGATACTACCTTTACTTTTGACAATAAGCATCATTTATCTACAACAGTGGATCCGATAGAGGAATGTTTAGCATATAGCATATAAACAATTTATAGCAATTTACTGTAAACTTGTCAACTTATCATTTTTTCGACTCCCATCAACTAAAATGTGTGTGAACCTGTAGGTTCTATACTGTACAAGAGAGATGTGTAAAGACATTATCAAACACAGATGCTTGGGCAACTATACTGTATAGCAGTTGGGCTATCTAATCAAATAAAATCCCTTTTGTGAGGGTTTGGATGGGTGACTTTTTCAGTGATTTTTTTTTAAATGGTATGACAGTATGTATTATTATTACTATTTTTTTTGTTTTTTTTGTTTTGTTTGACTATAATAAGGCATTTTCCACCATCCAGGTTATAAATTGAACCATTTTGGACTGTTATGTTGGTATATTGTGTTGTAAATGACAACCGCCAAATATATATATAGGCCTATATATATATATATATATATATATATATATATATATATATATATATATATATATATATATATATATATATATATATATATATATACATATACACATATATATATGGTCGGACAGAGGAAACATTTGAAAGCATAGCTAAGCCTCATTTAGGCTACTGCAGTAGATCCTATAGAGAAATGTTGGCCCGTAATCAATTTATACCTTAAACTTGTCAGTACATTTTATCAACTCCTATCAGCTAAAATGTAAAGTATAGAAAGGTCATTAAATAATGATTATAGCCTTTATTATATATTATAATATACATTTCCTGTTTCAAGGAATTCATCATTTTTCACTTTAACTTTAAAATTTGAATACATTTCCCCATCCAGTCCTCAGCAAACCCAGATGAATCAAACTGATACATTAGCTGATACATTCACATAACCTATATGCTATATTGTGGCAGCTTTTGAAGTATTTTTAAAATTCAATCAAGGAAAATTATACCTTGGTTCCTAATTACTTAATTTACTGTCTAACCAAAAATTATTCAGACACCAGATATCATTTTTGATTTTTTTTTTTACAAGTGGGTGCAAAATTTAAGCATTGCTTGGTAATTGGTTGACCTAAATTGTTATTATTTAATTCTGTACTTAAATTTAACAGCTGACTGCTATTCAACCTAAGAACTCAGTTATCAAATCAGTTGATATTTCACTGATAAATTGTCATATTATATTACCATTTTACCCACTATAGCGAAAAAAAACAACAACAACGTGAGAAATGTTGAAGGTGTCTGAATACATTTTGGTTTGACTGTAGCCTACCTGACATAACATTACCCAAAATAAACATGGATTTGTATTTTATTATTCAATTCTTAAACGATTCTTGAAAGAGACATAGCTCAAATTGACCATCTAAATCATATCCTTCCGCTTCCAAAATAAATGTTATAATTTACAAAAGGATAGCATTCATAGGTTTGAAATGGAAAAATATGTTCGACATCTCCACCAGGAGGCAGCAGATGTTGCCTTGTGATTTCTCATGTAGCCCAAATCAGTGAACAGCTTGTCAGATTTCAGTGTCTAAACAACTTACTTACTTGAGTGAAAGTACAGATACAAGTAAAAGGTGTAAAGACCGATTTTTACTTAAGTAAAAGTACAGAAGTACTCGTTTTTAAAAGTAGCCTACCAGTCAAAAGTAAATGTCAATGCATTGTTTTGTTGCATTGTTGTATGTAATACTTATGATTAGACAGCATTCTGTATCATTTGTAGAGGTTTAGTTGCACATGATGGAAGTCCAGCCCGAAGAGCATTGCAGTAATCAAGCCTAAAAATAACCAGGGCCTGGACAAGAAGCCATGTGACCTGCTCAGTTAGGAAAGGCCTGATCTTCCTGATGTTGTGCATTGCAAACCTGCATGATTGAGCTGTCTTTGTAATGTGGTCTGAGAAGTTCAGCTGGTCATCGAAGATTACTCCAATATTTCTGACCGACCTTGATGTGGTGTTTGAGGAAGAATCTTGCTGGATAGTGAAGTCATGCTGTAGAGACGGATTGGCGGGGAGGACGAGAAGCTCAGTCTTAGCCAGGTGGCTGCAGGTGATGTTCCTTCATTCATGCTGAGATGTCAGCCATACAGCTTGAGATTCATGCAGCTACTGTGGGATCATCTGGTTGAAATGAGAGGTAGAGCTAAGCGTCATCAGCATAGCAATGGTATAGAAACCTGTATGATGGGACCCAGTGATGTGGTGTAAATGGAGAAGAGGAGCGGTCCAAGCACTGAACCCTGGGGAACACCTGTGGTCAGTTGATGTGCTTTGGATACCTCTCCATACGACCCTGAAGGTTCTACCTATGAGATAGGACTCAAACCAGTGGAGAGAATTACATGTGATGAGATGGTGGACAGAAGGATCTGATGGTTCAGTGTCGAAGGCAGCAGACAGATCCAGGAGAATGAGAACTGATGATTTGGAAGCAGCTTTTGCGACCCGCAGGGCTCCGTGCGACCCTGAAGGTCCTACCTATGAGATAGGACTCAAACCAGGAGAGGAGTACATGTGATGCCCAGTGATGAGAGGGTGGACACAAGGATGGTTCAGTGTTGAAGGCAGCAGACAGATCCAGGAGAATGAGAACTGATGATTTGGAAGCAGCTTTTACGACCTGCAGGAACCTTTTAGGGTTTCCAAATACGCAGCACTGATAGAACCTTTTAAGGTTCAAAATAACCTTTTCTTCTAAGAGTGTTGGACAGATGTTGTATTGTGGTTAAATGAAAATCGCGTTGACGTCCGAAACCAACATCAGTCGGGTTCTTACGTCAATCTGAAAATATCCGCTTCTAAAATTCATGTTGTGATTTTCAAAATGTTATGCAAATAAAACAAAAACAACAAAAAAACAAAAAACAAATTAGAGATCCATCACAGCAAAGCATAGAAAATGAGTCTACACTATCAAAACTTATATATATATATGCTCCCTCCCAAGTTAACAAATTAATCTTGAAATTGAAAGACCATGATAACACTGAGTTGAAAAACAAACAGTTCATATTGACTAATATAAATGTACCTCGGACACAGAGGGGCAATGGTCTTTTGGTCACTCCATGGAAGCGTGCCGATTTGGCCTTTATACTTTTTTCTGCTAAAAAAAAAACTCTTGAAATATACACAACAAAACCAAATTTGCAAATTGTTTCATAATAGATGAAAACACAACATATCAAGCTATTTTATCATCAGTGTCATAATGCACATACATGTGTTTATTTAATGTATCAATGAAATCTACATTAGTTTTTCAAAAGAATTAAAATAAACTAATAGGCCAATTCTTCATGTGGCAGCCTGAAAATCTTACTACTCAATGTTCTTCATCTTCATCAAGTACAGCTTTCAGATTTTTTCAGAAGTTTAACTACTGAACAAACAGCAGGGTGGGTTTGAGATGATCGATTTTTGTCTGTTTATTTTGCATAGTGCTGCCAATTTCCACCAATCAAATTGCAAGGAAATGTCCCCTCTCTCAGATTTTTCAGGATAACCTCAGCATTATTTAAACATTAAGTTATATAGAAATTAAGATTTTTTTTTTGTCAAATATACAATGTTCAAAATAATTACAATTAAAATGCATATCAGAGATGGCTGGTGCCAGTACTTTAAAAAAAATAAATAAATAAATAAAGTAATCAAAGTTATCAAAGTATCTAACAAATGCAACTGAAAGTCCGTCTTCGTTTAGTTCACAGTTCATGACTAACTGGACACAACTATCATTGAGGACTTTAAGCACAAAAACGGAGAAGATCCGTGGCATTATCTACTCTAAAAAGCGCAACTTGCCTCCTAAGACAAAAGATAAGCTCATCAATGCAGGAACGAAGGTTGGATCCAACTCAAATGTCCAGATCAAAGTTCGTGCAGCATGTGAATAAACAAATGTGTTTGCTAAAAAATCATATGTGCCATCAAACAATGGAGTCAATGACTGTTTGAGCCACATGTAGCATTACATATGTATATACACATTTGTTTGTGAATGACTAAATATGAAAAATCCGCTTAACTGTAAAATTATTCTATTAAAGCTCATTCAAATAGATTTTCATGATTCATTATTTTACACTTGCCATTTCAGAATAGTAATTATATTTACATTACACCAAAATTATTCTTTGCTGTTTATATGTGAGCCCATGCTGCCATTATTGCACAATATACAGCATTCCAGAACAGTTTGTGCTCAAACCAGAAAGCTGCCTGTAACCAGAGTAAGTGTTGATAATGGTGTGTATTACAAACCTCAAATGCTTCTGAGACAATACACTGTACATTCTATACAAAACCTTAGTTTTTTTTTTTTTTTTACTTCAGGAACATAATTTTGGTACAATTGATTTAGAATTTACAGCACAATATCAGTCCCAAATGGTTCTAACTATCAACCGAATAAAGAAATCCCTTATCATTAATAAATACTGTTAAAATCACTGACAAAGTCACCCATGCAAACCCTCACAAAAAGGCTTTTATTTGTGGCCTAGATTAGATAAGTTATCATACAGTGGTTGCCCAACCGTCTGTGTTTGATAATGTCTTTTCCTGTCTCTCTTGTGCAGTACTGGATTGATGTCAAGTTCACACATTTGTCCAACAGCTGGCTCAGAGTCTTATAAAAGTGTCTGTAGAATAATAACCATTAATGAGGGAATGAGTCTATATGCGCATGCCTGCATATATGTGCGATATAATATGTCTAACATGAACTGGGTTAACAAACTGATGGTTTATGACTGTTTTAAAGGTCTTTGATCAACAGTAATGCAAATCAATAGTAGCCAGACAAAATCCTACTGGAAAAAAGAGTTCGGTAACACTTTACAATATGGGTCCACAAATAAATTCTTGCTTAAATTCATGCTTAACACTAATTAGCTAATTTATGACTCGTGAAGAACTAAAGTATTCATAATTACCGCATCAGCAACTAATAAAGAGTCCATGATTAAAAGATTAAGTAATACATGAATTGTTATTAAGTAATCATGTTTATTAATTCCTCAACAATGTATTGTACTGTATATTGTACAATGTGTTACTTACCACAATGGGTCAAAGCAACTTCAGTTGTCTGCTTTATTTAATCATTAGCTAATGATTTGTAAAAATATGATTATGTAATGATATGAGGCAAATGACTATCAACTACTAGGGGAGACCACAGTTGGAACATAACTAATTCCACCAATCAGGGATAAGATAAGAGACTGGAATCATTTCAGTGTATACCCATTCCTCCCAAATAATATATAAATGATTATCAAGGATGGAAATAGACACATTCTGATTTTATAAAGAAAAGAAAAAAAATGCATTAAGAATGTAACTTTTTTTGATGATTTTGTACATAAACTTTATAGTACATAAACATGAATAAATACAAAATAGCGGACCTATTGTAAAGTGTTACCGTGATATTAGCACAATCAATGCAAGAATACTTTTTAGTCAGATTTTATTTTCACTATTTTATATATTTCAATTTAACATTCTGTCCATTATTTTGGAAAAAGCACTGTGATGAGAAAGAAATAGAGTATGAAATCAGTGCACCTCTCTTTACACATCTTATGTAAGTTATCAAAGACCTTTCTGTCAATATCTAAACCTTGATATCTCAGTGGACTTTTAAACAAGTGTTCATGATAAAATATTGTTGCGGTGTGCTCTCCTTTTCCTACTAAAAGACTATTTGCTTTTTACCTTCTTAAATTTAAATTATATATATATACACTGTTTGTTACCTGAACAGAACAGAAAATTATCTTCTCGGAGTTAGGGTTAGAGCCTTTAGTGGAGACGGGTCCCTACCAAACAGTGTAGGTCCAGGCCCGATAGATTAAACGAAAAATGCAATATTAATGAATGTCACTTTAATCATTACAATACATA
This sequence comes from Pimephales promelas, assembly GCF_016745375.1. The sequence goes on along the minus strand of NW_024121432.1, from coordinate 13,787,202 downwards.
GATTTATATGGATTTCACTTTTTATTGAGTACAGTCAAGAGACATATTCAAACACAGAGGTTAAAGATTCATGTTGCTGCTGGCCTCTGCAGATGCAGTGTCTTGCTCAATGCTTTTATAGACAGTGAGCAGTGCTGGGTGGATTACTAAAAAACAGTTGTCCTGACAAATTACCTGACAAAAAAATGTAGTTTGGTACATAATCCATTACATTACACATTTAAGGTAATATAATCAGACTACTTTTTGATTACGTTTACATTCCTTACTTGTTTATCACTTTGATTTGAATAGGATAATCTTGCACCATATAGATTTAAAAATACAAAGAGAAAGAAAAAATATTAATTTTTTTGTGATCAACAAGAAGAAGTGCATTATATATTACATTACGTTTCCCAGACTGGGGTTCATGAAGGAAGTAATTAAATAATAAACATTAAAAAATTATTTATTAAAATAAAAAAAATTATAATAATTAAAAACAAGTACAAAGAAGACACTTGCTAAAAAGATTTAAATGTATATATTTATCAGAGTCTTAAACTTGCACTCTAAAAAATGCTGGGTTGGTTTAATCCAATTTTGGGTAAAATATGGACAAATCCAAATGTGTGGTTAAAAATGTAATTAAAAAATTGAACCTAAAGGCTGGGTTTGTCCATATTTGACCCTAATTTGGGTTAAAACAACCCAGTATTTTTTAGAGTGTATTTTTTTTTCCACACCTGCAAATGGCTGGTGACTTAACTTTACCATAAATATTTTTTACCGTCCATGAAACAATACACCAACATTTTAGATACCAGTGAAACAATTCTCTATTATAATTTCATAGCTAAAATTACTAGCCTAATATAAATTTAAAACCTTATTAAAGACAAGTAACAGTAGTTAGAGACATTTAATAAAGTCCACATGTAAAATAACACTGGATAGTCTTCAGTCTTCATACATTAAACATATTAATTCTTATTAGAGTTACAAAAGAAGTAAGTGATTTTTATCTTTGTCCTTTTTAAAAGTAGGAAGCTGGGTCATAAAGTAGGAAGGACGGATCCAGTATACTGATGCTTTGTACTTTTCGACTTGTTTACAGTCACTCAAGCCACAACAGACCGTGTTCACTAGTATACTCGCCCGAGACAGGCTTTTTTTGTACATTCAAGTGCAAGAAAACGTGAAACAGAGCTCAATTCGGTATTCGTGTGCTGTCTGAGACATGGCTTTCTCGGTGCGTGCATGTAGACCCTAATCTTTACACATAGAGAATGACAAACTTACCATCTCCATTTTCTGTGTCTGACAAATTAGCTTAGGCTCAGCCTTTTTGGTTGTGACAATTATTAACCAACGTCAGAGAAACCTCAAACTTCTTAAGTTATTATTATTTTTTTAGTAGTAGTATCATTGACTTCGTTTTATTATTGCTTTTAAAAAAATTTTATTATCGTTTTATTATATCGTTTAATATATTAGGACTAAGTGGTTCAGCTGACAAAAAAAGTTGGGTGATCCATGCGTTCCATGTACATATGAAATGCAGTGAATTGTTTGAACGATTGCAGGATTGTAAAGTTGCAGTTTTGAGAAAACGCTTTAAGTCCAGTGATCAAATGCTGTGTGGGTCTCAGTTTTAGGCACATGACTAGTGTCTGGTCTGTGTATGCAATTCCACAAACCTGGAAGACCTTCTGAATGTAGTACAGTCTTTTTTTCAGAAAAGTTTAAAAAAATAAAAAAGTAGTAAAAAAGAGAATCGATGAATTATAAATAATTTAAAGAATATCATGTAATCAATATAAAATCAAATGAAGTCTGATTACTTATCATTACTTATCTGAGTATTTATAATATAATATAATTACAAGTAGGCCTATTTAATTTTGATTAACTGATTACATGTAATCAGTTACTACCCAGCACCAAAAATGAGGATAGCATTTCTCTTTGGAAGATATGACATTGTTGTCTGACTAGCTGTCCTTTACAAACATGAATGCAATGCATTTATCCAAAAACACATTTTGAGACCACACCCCTTTCAGCAATCAATACATCAGAGGGAAAAACATATAAATGTTCTCAATATGATGATTATAAGAATGTTTAGGGACCAGTTCCAGTATATTCTGCATCAATAACCAAACTGAAGGCCTTAGATAAATAATGTTTTGTGTATCCAAATTTTAAGACTTATCTGAAAATTTTTGATTAGTACAGTATGTACCCACAACAGAAAATATGAGGTTAGTGAATAAAGTAAACAGGACAAAAGGGCAGAAGGTTTAATCATTTATTTCAGTATCTGCTGTCTGATTGGCAATACCCTCGCAGGATGTCAAAATAAAATGTATAGTCAAATGTGGGTCTAAGATTAGTAATTTGACCTAGCCTGCTTTTGGTGATTAACTATCCATCATCAGTAAAGAAGGCTTGAAGGACAGGCTTCTGCCATCACGTCATTGCAAGAGCAGCCATATGGAAGTTGTTGACATGCTAAATATTTAACAGGTAGATTAAAATTTACACTTTTTTTTTTTTTTTTTTTTACAAATTTAAACTTCAGTCATGTAATGACTTATTTAATAAATAAATCAAATTGTGGAAAAAAGAGTAGATTAAATAAATCAATTTTCTCTGTATATTTATTCATTTAGTGCTTTTAATTCAAAGCGATATCAATAGAGGTTAAACAGAAGAGAGGAAAATGCTAAATAAATGAATCAATTAACCAACAGACCAAGCAAGGCAAGTTTTCTCTCTATTTGAAAGACCATTGGCATTACATGAAACAGTTGCCTTTGTCCTGCCACAGAGGCACAAAATATGAACTTTGGAGTGGGGACTTCTCTCCTCCCATTCCTGCAGGACCTGCCTTAATATATAAGGTCTTGGGCAGCAGAAATACAGCAGATTCCATCTGAATTCACAACGGTCTAAAGGAAAGAGCTTAACTGAACCCATCATGGGGGACAATAAGCTCTGCCTTTTGCTGCTTCTATGTGCAATAGCCGTGGCAAGTAAGTACTACTGAGGATTTGTGACTGGAGACTATTTGTTTGATAATGTACTTTTTTAATAATATATTCGCCAGGCTCTTGTTGTAAAAAAGAATTCATTCTTAAACATCTCTCCTGGTTAAATAAAGGTTAAATAAAATAAATATTCTATTATATACAAGTATGTTTTAATCATACTTATTTGTTTTTATACAATGGAAAATGGTATAAAATATTTTTGTATGTCAGTATTAAACAAAAAATCATAGACGATAACTATGAAACAAAATAGTGTTTCTGTTGCTGATGTCTTGCATTTATTTGGCAGTTATTTTTGGATATATTTATCTATTGTTGTTAAAAGGATAATTCCCCTAAAAATGAATATTTTGTCATTTACTCGACAAAAGAGGATATTTTGACAAAATATAGTAATATAATACTGCTGTTTTTCACTTTAGATGCTCAAGACGAGGAATTTCCATGCCTTTGTAAGTGCTAAACTATTAACATTTTTAAATGGTCTATAAGAAATTATATACAGTACATATTATCTAGTGAATTACTGTAACAGTAGAATCTGTTAATTTTCTTTATAATTTATCACTTCATTAATGTCATGTAGTACTGTATGAAGATATTTTTGGTGCAAAACTGAATGCATGTGACAGTGAAATTTGTAGTTGTAGAGAATAGCCACACATCAGTAAATTTGAAGTCACAAAGAGAAATGTTTTAAGAGTTGCAAACTTGTAGACTTTTTTCACGGGCTCTCCCTTTTGCACCAAGTGCACCGTGAAATGTGGTCCAAAAGTGAGTTGTGCATCTGTAGAGGCAGTGGGCGGATGCTACATTAATATTCACGAGTTTCCCAGGCATGCGCTGGAACTGCTCATTCTAGTTCACGCTCCTCGTTTCTCAGGGCATGCTCTGGAACTCACTTTTGCACCACATTTCACGGTGCACTTGGTGCAAAAGGGAGAGCGCGCAAAACTTCCGAGATTCGTTGCAGCAGATTCCAGCAGCTGTAGTTATGTACTTGTGTTTGTGCTAGAAAAAATACAAGACATTCATGAGAAAATATTCTACAAGTGTGCAACTCTCATTGGATGAATTCACATACTGATTTGCAGATGAGCAAAATTTCACCGTGACTTCACATTATTTGATGCAGGTGTGTAAATGCATTTTGCACCATATTCACTGCAGCAAAAAAATGTGAGCATACGAGTTTCCTAATTTGTGCTTTGTAGAATAGGATTTGTGCAACTTCAATGAAGAATTTGAGAAGGTGTAACTGTTGTGTTTGTAGAAGATTTTGTAGAAAAAAACGGAAAAAATTACTCTCTGTAACTTACTGATACACATGTGCGGCTTTCTCTACAACTATAAATTCCACTGTCACAGGTGTTCAGTAGTTTTGCACCAAAAATATCTCCATAGTACTGTCCTTGATGTTTAAGATGTGACTTGTGCTCCCCTAGTGGCCAAAAGATACAAGAGCTTTCAGAAGTATGAATACACCTACGAAACAGAGTCTCTAAATGCCCTGAATGGAGCTATCAATGGTCCCAAGGCCAGTTGCAAGGTATAAATGTCAACACTGTCAATATTTATATAATTTTTTCTTATTTTTATTTTGTATAAAACTTAAAATTTCATACATATCCTCTTTTAAACAGGTTGAGATTGAGGTCCCTCGCACATGTAGCTACATCGTGCGCACCACAGAGTGCACATTGAGTGAGGCGATCGATGTTGATGCTGAAGGAAATCCTATCTTTGGGCCATCTGCTGGTGCAGATGCTTTCAAGGCTGCCATGGAGAAGTATGTTTATCAAGGTTCTCTATACCAAACAGATAAGAGGATACTGATCATGTTAAATAAACACTGACCTCTCAATTCTCAGGAACCCACTGAAGTTCACCGTTGAGGGAGACGATGACATCAAGTTGTTTCCAGAGGATGATGAACCAGTCAACATTTTAAACATCAAAAGGGGTCTAATCTCTGCCCTTGCAGTGCCTGTGCTGGAGGAAGACAGAAACAGGAGAATGGTCAGTCATTAACTCTGAAACATCCAAAAAGTTGACATTTGTTAAAAGATTGATGTACATTTACTAATCCATTACAACTTTTACCCCAAAACCAGCCCACCATCTACGGTGTGTGCAAGACAGACTACTCTGTGAACGCAAGAGAGGACATTGCCACTGATGTCACCCTCAACAGAGACTTGTCTAAATGTGACAATTTCAGGCCTGTCAAGGACCACACCAGTCCCCTGGCCCTTATCACGGGCATGGTAAGCAATCCAGTCCTCGAATAAGACAAAATTACTGTGTGCTGGGTATCTGATGGTTTCAATAATATGTTAACTTGCTTTCTTTTTCATCACACAGCACTACCCACTTGCTCAGCTCATCAGGAGCAGCCAGACCTGCAACTACAAGTTTGATAATGCACAGAAGCATATGACGTCTGCTTCCTGCACCGAAAACCACATGCTTGTGCCTTTTTCTTACAAGTGAGTTCTTTAACCACTACATGTGTTTTTTTTTTTTTTTTTTTTTTTTTCAGTTTTGACTGATCATCGTTTTTTTTTTTGCTCTGCTAATTCATTATGTTTATCAACAGAGGAAAGTATGGAGTTACTAATGTAGGAAAGCAAGTCTTGACTCTGGTGGGAGTGTCTGTGCACAACGACAGAATCTTTGAACATGGTAAGCAATCATTCAGACACTTAAATTAGCATGTATTTAGAGTAAGCAGAAGTAATCCTGTTCTCTTGGTTCACTCATCTACAGAGGTAGCCAACATGAAGACCCTGCACCTCGACGGCAGCATTGGCACAGTCCATCCGATTCAGGATAAAGAGGCCATGCTGTCTGTTCTAAGGGAACTGGCTGGGCTTTCAGAGACCAACAATGGACAAAACAGAGCCCACCTGGCTCACAAGCTAATCGCTACAGTGCGCAAAATGAATGCTGAAAGCCTGAGCGCTGGTCTACCTGAGGCCCTGGAGATTTCTCGCCCCTTGGTGTACCAGGCGTTGTTCCAGTGTGGCACACCAGAATGCACCAGCGCCATCTTGCGGGTTCTCAGGACCTTTGACAGTTCCTCTGTAGAAATTGATGCTGCAGTGTATGCCATGGGAATGGTGCCCAACCCGTCTGGAGACCTTGTTAAGGAAATGCTAGAGATGGCCAAGTTCAAGCCTAGTAAGCCCATTTACTATGGCCTCAGCAATGCTGTCAGGAGGTGAGAAAACAAGGACAACTCAACAATAATCATGTTGTTTGATCTATGTGTGAATTTAAACTTTCATCATCTGTCTTATCCAAGGCTCTATAAAGCTGAAGGAAGTGTCACCCCGGAGATCCAGGCAGTTGCCGATTATGCCCTTGAACAGATTGGCGACTGCTCTGGGAACCAGGAACATGTGTACTTGTCCCTGAGGGTATGCTCAACCTATTTCATTAAGCATGCTTCACCAAATTAAAAATAACAGCTGATTTGTGGATATAGAAATCTGTACTTGAAATCTCATAGATCATTGGAAACATGGCCGTTGCCGTCGGAGCCGCAAGCCCTGCTCTGAAATCAGCGTTTATCCAATGCGTAAACCAACCTGCTGCATCCCCTGAGGTCCAGCAAGCTGCTATTCAAGCTTTTAGACTCACTTCTGTCCCTGATGAGGTAAACCTGATCTATTAACTAATTGAAACAATTAAAAATACTAAATATAATATTAATTCTAAAACTTAAACTTGCTATATTTCTAACAGGGCAGAGAGGTGCTAATGAAGGTCATTTTTGATGCCGCTGCTCCAGTACCGAAGCGTATTGCTGCCTATCTCATTGTGATGAAGGACCCTCAGCCCTCTGAACTGGCTCAGCTGGTTGATACCCTGCCTAAAAATGAAAACTGTCAGGCTATGAGCTTTGTTAACTCTCATATCAGCAACATCCTGAGCTCCACAGCACCACAGACTAAGGAGTTAGTAGAACTCTTTATGCATTTTAACATTTTGAGTACAAAAACTGTTTCTAATTTCTCTTTTACTTCTCAGACTTAGAGAAAAGATTCTTAATGCCCTCCAAGGAAACGAGATCAAATCTGTCACAGATCCAACTAAATACTCTCGCAATTACAAGATTGGATCTCTAGAGGGAAATGTGATCTTCGAGTCTGAAGAACTTCTGCCCAATGAAGTCATCCTGGACATGACCATGAATGCTTTCGGAAATGACATAGACATGTTTGAGGTATAGGATTATTATTTACCCCTGGTTTTACTCGATTGTTTTAAATAATCTAAATTAATAAATTAAAATAACTAAATTATTTTTTGTTCTTACTTACAGATTGGATTGAATGGTAAGGGACTGGAACCCACTGTTGATGCCCTGATTGGTATTGATGGATTCTTCCGTGACACCATGCAGAAGACCTTTAACTATGCAGCTGACGGCGTGTTCAGTGGCAATGACGTCATGCAGCGCATGTTCCCAAGCCTATGGAATAACATAAAGACACAACAGGTCTTTCAAATCGATGAATGAATTTCCACATTTTGACAACATTGATGTCATTCTCTTTGTTTTGGTCTATCACTCATGTACCCTTCTCACACTCTAGGTCCCCGAGAACATCATCAAGGAAATAAGCAATAATGTGAACAAGCTTATCCAGAAACTCAAGGTTCAGGATAATCCAGAGGCTATGATCTACCTGAGGCTTCTTGGTGCTGAACTGGGTTATCTCAAAACCAAGGATATGGAAAACATGGCCTCCTCTGCTACTTTTCTGACTGGCAGACTCTTAAACATGTTCCCTACTGATGTAAGTGCACTGCTTTAAAACAAATATTTGTGCTTAGCAAATCTGCCATGCTCTAAAAAAACATAATAATGAAGATGGATCATGGTCAAATGTCTGAGTGTCATGGTCATAGATAACCTGCAAACTATTCGCTTTTCGGCGAAATTTGCCGTTTTGAATCAAAATAAGTAATTTATGTGAATGGTGTAGATCGAGTTGTTGTGATCTTTGTGGAACTCTAATGATGCGTGACAGCTGTTCAGATCGCTGAACCAATCACCTGTTTCACTTTTCAGCGCAAACTCAGGGCTCGACATTAACGCTTTTCAAAAAAAGTGGAATTTTTGAAAGGGCAAGAGAAAGATATTTTTACTTGCCCGACCGGACAAGTAGCTTAATTTTAGTGACAAAAAAATAACTAGGGAAGCATCGAAACTAGAATTATTGTGATTTTATTAACTTACATTCAAAGCAAACAGATCCCCAAACCTTTTTTTTTTTTTTAAATAAAATATGATTTAGTTTAACATAACACAACTAAGGGAGCTGTTTTGCTCAATATTATTATCACGCTTGAAAATGTTACATGGATTTATAGTTCAATAAACAAGTAGCGTAAGTTAATATTTATTAATCTACTTATGTTTTAGACACAAACAATATTAACTCTTTTTGTTCTATTTCACCAACGAAAATAGTTCTGAAGGAAAGCAGCAGCGTGTAGTTTTACTGAATGATTCAGCCTTTTGAACTAATCTTTTGTATGAATGACTCAATGACTCACTAATTAAGGTGGTAACTTGCAAATTAACAAATTAATTTTTTGTTTTACAGTTCATAAGGACCCTTTTCTCAAGTGTAAACAACAACCTTTTCCTTCACTACGTCTTCATGGACAATGAGTTTTATCTACCTACTGGTACCGGAGTTCCATTAAGAATTGCCCTGTCTGGTACTTTTACTCCAGGAATGAAGGGAGGACTGAAAATGGCCCGTGACATGGTATGGTTCTAACTTTTTGTTATTTAAACTAAAAAGTTTTACAAGCTATAACTAATTAACCCATTTCTTGTCTATTCACACAGAGCGAGATGGCTTTCATGCCATCTGCCGGAGTTGAGTTTGTGACTGAAGTTGGGGCTCTCTTACCAGAATATGTCGAGTCTGGCCTGGAGATGCATACTAACATCTACCATGAGAGCGGTCTGAGTGTAAAGGTTGCTGTAACCAACAAGCAGTTCAAGTTGACCATTCCCACACCCCAAGCTCCAACTACACTCATCAGTGTGACGTGAGACATTTCTGTTAACACAGAAAAGTGTCATATTGCTCTAAAAATGCATTATAGAAATTCTGAATTTTATTTTCTCTGCACAGAAACTCTTTGTTCTCAGTGACTGGGACTGAAACCAAGACCATTCCACCCATAATGGAACATGTGAAAGCAAACAAATGCACTCCTTTCTTCCCTGGTTTTAAGTACTGCAGTGCCCTGCAGTATTCTAATGCCTTTTCCAGTGATGCCGCTCCCTATTTCCCCTTGACTGGTGACAGCAAGTAAGAGAAATACTTGTTTGTTTGTTTGTTTTCATGCTAATTTTTGAATGTTAAAAGTTGAATATTGACCTGTATTTAGATTTGCCATTGAGATCCACCCAACTGGCGAGGTTTCTGCATACACAGCTACTGTTGACTATGAATATGAAAACAAGGTTGACACAGTGACTTTTGGTCTGAAGGCAGAAGGTAAAGCATTGTTTAACAAAATTGATAAAATGTCTAGACAATTTCGTCAACTGAAATGTTGTTCTTTTTCCATATAATAGGAATATCTTTTGAGGGCTCAGCCAAACTGATGTTCGACAGACAGAAATACAGCGTCTCGGCTGATCTCCAAGTTCCTGACTACGACCTGGAAGCTGGAATTCGGGTTCATTCTGTTGACCGCGAAACTCAGAGCAGGGCCACACATTCCATCCAGATTGACTTCATTAACAAGAACATACCTGAGGCATCTCTTGTTGCCCTGGCTAAGTATGTACATGTCTATATTAAATATGTTCTAACAATATATTTTTGATAATTATACATTGTACAATTAAACTTCAGGGTTTAAAATTCTATTCAATCTTTAGGATAGAGTCAATGAAGGATGCCATGCTGCAGGTTCAGCTACTCGTTCCTAATTTTCAGACTGATGCTAAAGTAACTGCAAAACTTACAAATTCTGAGGGCCTTACAGTAGAGCTTGAGAGTGATCTTAGGCTCCCTGAGATGACGACTTCTATTCAGAAAGTCATTCTAAAATACGGTAAATTTTCAAGCTTTCATTCTAAAACTGAAAGTATCTCCAGATACTCTATAATTTCAGATAAAAGCAAATTCTGAATTCTAGAAATGGCTCGCTTCCATTCATGAATTCAGAGAATTTGAATTGAATTAGTTAATTAATTGAATGAGTAACTTTTACGTGACTACCTATAAAACTATTTAGACTATCTTAAACTTTAAGTCTGTCAGGCAAACATTAAAAACTTATACTTTAAATTACGCAAATAAACTGGAAGTGCTATATTAACAAATTTTCATGCTCTTTTTAGATGCGGAGAAGATTGAGGCTGAGGTCACTTCTAATGTCAACACTGAGATTCACAACATTATTCCAATTGATGCCATCAAAGCCACAGTCAATGATCTTCTTGACCAGCAGAGTGGTACATCTGGTATGAAGATCCGTGATGTCTTGATCCAATCAGTTGAGGTATATTCAAATGAAATCCTTAGTTCCCCAAACTTATAAATTCATACAAATAAGGAAAAGTACACCATAAAATATTGAAAATATAGAAATCATATTAGAATATAACACTATATCCATAATCCTTTTAGGCCTCAAATGCCTACCTGGAAAAATTTGCTGCTGACATCCCATATGTCCAGGACTTTAGGATTCCTGCCCTGCCAGAATTCACTTTCCCTAAAATGCTTTTCCTGAATGCGTGAGTGAATTATATAACAAGTCATTTTAAAATGCAGAAACAAGAATGAAGTATACACATACTAATGTTAAGTACATTTATCTTTTCTTTTTTTTTTTAACAGTGAGGGGGCTGCTAAATACAAGTTTGGCCAGAATTATTACACTATCTCTATTCCCATTCCTCTTGGTGGGAAATCTCTTGGAGATTTCAACTTCCCTGCTGCCCTTACCACTCCAAACCTGTTATTACAAGAGTTCGGCCTGGAGGTTGCTCCTATTAGTATTTCTCTTCCAGAGATCTTTGTTCCTGAGCGTCTGTCTGTGTCACTGCCTCTCATGGGAATTGCAGAGGTGTCCAGCAAGCTGAGCAGCAACTTCTACAACATGGAGGCAACAGCTTCAGCTGGCAGGGAACTTGATGAGAAACCAAGCTATTCTGCCAAGATTGAAGTCATTGGAACAAGCCCAATAGATCTCCTCTCCTTTAAAGTAGATGGTACTTATGATCTTTATTTACAGCTATACAGTATTTTTACTTACCATGTTCTGTAATCTGCAATGAAATACTGATTACTTGAATGTTATTCTGCTTATGTTTAGGATCAGCTTTAGCAGCAGTCACACCTGGAGAATCTTTGAGGGTTGAGATTAAATCTTCTCTTGATCACAAGCTCATTGACGCCAGTGTTACTTATTTTGAGGAAATGACAATTGCTGAAATGATCGAGATGAAATCAAGCAGCAAGATTGAGGCAAACAGTCCCTTGGGTTTGAAGATTTCTCTGGAACACACAGGCCAGGTTGGATTTGATGAGGGTGAGATCTCCGGAGATGGGAACCTGATGGGCTCTGTCAAGGCTGGTCCTCTGAACGGTGAAGTTGCTATCAGGCAGTCACTTATCCTACTCCCATTCAAGCCAGAGGCGAAAATTGATTCCTTCCTGAAAGTAGACTCAGACCTTTTCCAAGCAGAGAACACGATTGAAGCAGCGTTTTCCAATGGAGAGCTCTCTGTCAAATCAAAAACAACTGCATTTGAGGGTGTTCTGATGCATGATGGTGAAGTTACCTATAAAGGGTCTCAGCTTGGTCTGAAGTCAGATACAAGGGCAAAGGCTCTCGGTCTGAACATCCAAAATGTAGCTGAGGCTAGTGCTAGTCTTGATTTGGTTAACATTAAGATTGACTCTAGTGCTGACACTGCTGCTGCTGGAAATATCATCCATTCCCAGTTTATAGTAGCACTAGATGGCAATGGGTTGGATGTAAAAAGTGATTCCTCCGCAAATCTGGTTGAACACACAGCTTCCCATATTTGCAGCCTATCATTGACTAGGGATGGCCTGACCACGAGTGGCACAACCTTACTGAAATGCCCTGTCATGCCCTTTTCACTTGAGAACAACTTCAATGGAGCCCTCGACACATCAAAACTTTCTTTGTCGGTTGAGACGAAGAGTAAATTTGTTGAACTAACAATTGAAAATACAAATTCTCTGTCTGCTTCCTTGTCATCATTAGCTTTCACATCTAACGCTATTAGCAATGATGGCACATATAAGCATGACTTCTCCCTTGAGATTGAGCCATTTAGAACTTCAGTGAAAATCAATAATAAACTGAATGTTCGGGATATCATCCTGATTAATGATGCTCAGTTTAAGGCATTTCCATTCACAGCTGAACTGATTGGCAGTTCGAAGCTTGCCTCTGGCACAGATGAGCTGAAGCACACGTTTGAGATCAGATATGAAGATCTGGTTGCCACCGCCAAATGTGGTACTACTGGAAAACTCATGGGATCTCACATGAGCCTCAACACAGAAATCGAGGTTGCTGGACTTTCAGTCACATTCGGCAGCGATGCCCGTTTCAACTCTCAGTACCTACGCTTTGACGGTAACTTTCACGCCACTGCTGTTCCCTTCAGATTCAATGTTGATGCCATTGCCAATACAGATGGTGATTTGTATCTGTATGGAAAACAGAGCGCACAAGCTTACACTAAATTTCTTATGAAGGTAGAACCACTTGCTTTTGCGCACTCGCACGAATGCAGAGTCTCAACAACTCACAATCTGGACAATGGTCTATCAATTGAAACCAACCTTGATAATAAGATTGACACTGTCCTGACCCCATCTGAGCAGAAGGCAACAGTGAGAGTAAAATCTAAGGTTAACAACCATATCTACATCCAAGAAGTGAGTGCTTACAATACCCCTGAAAAACTTGGATTAGACTCGTCTGGATCAATCATGACAAACCTCTTCAACAGAGTTGACTCCGACAACCAAGACCACTTTTTCTCAGCCTTCCTAAAATATGATAAAAACACTAACAGTCGTGTCTTCAGCCTTCCAATAATTGAGCATTTTCCTGTGGTCTTGCAACACATGAAAATTACAATTTTGAAGACGGCTGAAGCCTTGCAGTATCACATCAACAGAGAAGATATCATTGCAAGGATTGAGTACTTGGCCAAGTACATTAGTGATTTTGTGAAGGAGCTAAATCTGGAGAGGAGAATTGCTAAGATCAGCGAGGACCTGACTGCTCTCTATGACAAGTATGGACTTACTCTCGATGACCTGGAGGACTCTCTGATTAAACTAAACCCTGTTGTGATGAAGCTACTCACTGAACTGGACACTCGTGTAGAGGAGATAGAAAAATATGTGAGGGAAATGATTGCAAGTGGCACACTATCTGACACTGCAATACAGAGACTAACAGAAGTATTGAATGCATTCAATGAGAAATATGATGTAAAAAACATAGTTTTTGCTGTTATTGAGGCTATTGAAACTTTAATTGACCAGATTGATGTATTGAGACTGAAGGGCAGTAGCATTGCCATCTTGCAAGATCTTGAGGAACAGTATGCTATTAAATCCAATCTGGAGGAGATTGTGGTTGAACTGAAACAGTTTGCTGACTTTGACCAAGAAAAGTTCATTGAGGATGTGAAAAACTTTGTTACCTCTGCCAGCTTCCGAGACTATGCAAACAATTTGGTGGCTCAAATCCCTACCGAGGAAATCAGCAAGACTGTTGAAAGAGCAAAACAATTGCTTACTGTACTAGGAAGCAGGTTGAATGCCATCCACAGCAACATGAAAGAATTTCTGGTTAAATCTGGGGTTGACAAGAAGATTGAAGAAATTCTGAAAAAGGTTGTTGACCTAATCAAAAAGTTAAATATAGAACAAACTGTTGAGAGTCTTGCTAGCACTTTGAAATCTATTCTGATCCCTGTCATAGAACTGCTGAACAAGGCCACCACCTACTTGAAAACAACAGAGGTAAAGGAAATCATTGAGCATTTGAACAACTGCCTAAATCATTGCATCGGCTATATTAGATCATTTGACTACAATGCCTTTGTGGATGAAGCCAACCAGAAAATCAAGGAATTGATAAATGATCTTTACACCCTGAGTTTGTCACTTGAGATTCGGCAAAAGCTTGAGGCAATCAGAGAATTTGTCAGTTATGCTCTGTCATCTCTTAGTGCTTGCCTCGAGGAGCTGAGAGCAGTCAAAGTTGCAGATGTGGTCAAAAAACTCAAGGACATTGTTGATAGCACAGTCTACATTGACATTCAAGCACTTACAGAAAGCCTCAGGAAGAGAATTACAGACATGGATATCAGAGAAGATATCCTTCAGTCCCTGAGGGAAGTGGCTGAAATCTACAATTATGTAGTGGCCATTGCAACAGATGTATGCAGTGCTGTTATGGAAGAAATCGAAGATATCCTTGATGATATCATTGAAGATCAGGAAAGTGTCAATCAGTTAAAGCAAATCTGTGAGGGAGTCAAAACAAGACTGAAAACAACTGAATTCGAGATCCCATCTTTCACTTTTCCACTCACTGACCTTGTTGTACCCCCCTTAACAATAAATTTAGAGAAGCTTCTGGAAATCAACCTCCCTTCTACATTGATTGACCTTCCAGAGTTTACTATTCTCCAATACTGGACTGTGCCACCAATCAAACTGGAGTATGATGATATCAAGCAGGGACTATTAGACCTATTGAACTTCATTGCCAACTATGAAGTGCCATCTGCTGATGCCATCTTTGGTGACCTTAGAATGATCCACCTGCCAGAGATCTCTGCCATCACACTAACAGAGATACGTTTTCCAGAGATCTACCTCCCTGAAATTCCTAAATACATTACTAAGCACAAATTCTCAGATCTACAAATCCCAGAATTCACTCTCCCTGCAGTCCCTAAGGAGATCATGGTGCCCTGCTTTGGAAAGCTGTATGGTGAGATTAGAGTCACCATTCCAATTTTCAACATGAGAACTACCATGGAATTCTTCAACTCTACTGAAAGTGCAGAAACCCCTCAATTCACAGGGTTCATTGCCTCACATGGATCATCATCTGAATATGACATCCTAAAATATAACTTGGATTCCACAGCTCGGGTTGCCATCCCTAAGATGAGTCGTGTGATTCTAGCCGAAACCCTAAAGATCACTCACAGTATCCTAGCTGTTGACCATCAAGCCTCAATGTCATTCTATGGCTTCTCAGCCCAGGCTACGGCCAAGAGCACTGCAAAGGTAACCACTGGCCCCTTTAGTGCTGACATTCAAAACATGGCTTTCTTTGCACTGGAGGATGGAATGTCTGCAAATATTAAAACAATCTATACTGACAAGGTACTCATTCCTGCACTCTCATGGAAAAGTGACCAAACTTACACTAATGAGATCACACTTAAGCAGGATGGTTTAAAAATCCTTCTGACCATGGAAGAAGCAGTCAAGGTTCAAGCATTTGTGGCTGACACGCCTGATAATGCCAACATAAAGAGTATTTCAACTATAATTATTACTCCAACAACAGTACGGTTTACCATGTCTGCAGATGGCGACAGTGAAATTTCAAAAATTAAACAAAGAATAAATGCAGAAGGTGTTGCCCTGAGCTACATCGACTTTAATGCCCATATTGAAGGTAGTACTGCTAATGAGAACACTTACTTGCTTGTTGCTTCTGGAAAGGCTAATCTCAGAGAAATGAAGGTAGAGATGAAGGCAGACTATGACACAAAGTTTGATGGATTGCTCAGTGGTACCTTTTCCAGTGCATTCAACTTCTTAGTGCATCCCTTTGAGGTGGTCCTTGATTTCCAGAACAAGGGTAATACTAAGCTCAGCCTCATAGAACAATCTGCCAAGTTTGATCTCCAGAATGATTATTCTGTCATCATTAATAAGGACACGCAGAAGTTGAGCACCGTGGCACTTGCTCGCTTCAACCAATACAGATACAGTCACAATTTTACTGTTGCCAACAATGGAGATGAGGCTGGCATTTACGCAGCAGTGAATGGAGAGGCCAATTTGGAATTCCTAACCGTCCCAATCAGTATTCCACCTTCCCAGTTTTCAACCATAAATTGGATTATTGAAATTTCAGAAATCAACAACATCAACCTATATGAACATACTGGCCTTAAGCATCTGTTGGCCAACTTTGACCAGGTCATTGATCTCGATGCAAAGGTTGTCTATCAGAAGAGCAAAGCTGCACCCATTATTGATCTCGGCCTCATTACTGTCTCTCCTCTGGGCGATTTAAAATCAGAGGTTTCTTTCAAGTCCTCTATATTCAGCCTTAATGCTAATGCTGGAATCTATGGGAAGGATAACCCGGTAATTCGATTTGGTGCCACTACTGCCTCTGAGTTTGAGTCACTGAAGGCAAAGCTTGTAGGTACCAGCAGCCTGAGCACTAAAAGTGGATTCAAATTAGCCACTTTTGTACTCCTGGAAAATCGCCACATTGAAGGAACCCATGAAAGCACTGTTACTATGAACCCAGATAACTTTGAAGCTGCCCTGTCTGAGACCACAGCTGCAAATGTTAACCTACCCATTCTTACAGCTAAAGCAAACCACCAACTCACTGCTGACAACAAGGCCCATCCAAAAGCGGATTCCACTTTTGCGATAGAGTACACCTTTGACATTCCCATTATTAAGTTTGTTGGTAGGGGAAATGCTGAAACCACCGTAAAAGGTGAAGGAACTTCTACGTTTATCTCCGCTGAGACTCTCATAAAGAGTAACATTGATGGAACATTCCTAGACCGTGGTATTGTGAAGGGAGCTCTGAATTATGATGAATCCTTCTATATGAATGGCAATAGTATGCGATATGCTCTGAAGACTGTTGGCGATGGCAACATGAATTATGGAGATCTAAAGGTTGCATTTGATGTGGATGAAAACCTGTCTGTGGAGACAGCTATTGAACATGTTTATGCTGTGCTGAAATTTTCTTCCAAGAACGAAGCAAATATCGGAGGTTTTACTACAAAGGGAGATCATACTGGCCAGGCCACAGTTGATCTGGATCTTCTGAAGTCACTGGTGGCTGATATGAAAATTGACTTGGCTCAACCAAGCACCTTTGGTGACCTTAGCATCTCTGAGATGGTGGTAGTGGAACTCAGTGTACCCAAGCAGAAAATTGATTACACATCAAAAATAATCTCTCCAGTGTACACCACAGATGTTGTTGCTAAACTAGATGGTAGTGCCCCAGACTACAAAACTGTTTTCAAGGCTACGACCACATCACCAGTTGTGTTTCTGGACTACGATCTTGACAGTAAGTGTCTGCGAGGAAAAATAATTACTAAATGTGTATCATTCAATGATGCTAATATTTTCTAAGAAGAAATTAAGAATGGGCGGTGTGATTAACAGATTTTTGCTTTCACACAAAACAGGCTCTATGAGTACTACAATGGAGAACGATGCCCTGGTTGTAGGAGCTAATGCTGTACTTACTCATGCTGACTTTACTATGGACATCAGTAATGCTATTCGCATGGGGTAATGAAAAAACTTCAGACTTACTTTTATTGAATAAAAGTAAAAATATAGTTTTACACTTACAAGTATTCTTTAGTTTATAACAAATTATGTTTGTGAAACGGAGTTATCAATTATTACTTCTGGCTTAGTGATCCTAGCCATACCCTGAATGTGGACATCACCAGCCCAACATTCACTGATTTAAACCTTCGCTATGCTGCTAGAAGAGATGGTATAAGTGCCTCGGTCTCTACACCAACAACTGGCCACCTTGGCTTCCAGTTTCAAGGAATGATCCCATCCCAGATGAATGCGAGGATCTACAGCCGTTATGCAGTAAGTGGCATTTCTTTTGTTACTATTTTAAACTGAGCTATTTATCATGTTAGAATCTTATGCTTTCTGGTTTTTTTTTTTTTTTGTACTTGTATAATTGCATTTACATGATTGCCTATATTGTAATAATTGTGTTTTTTTTTTTTTTTTTTTTTTTGCAGTCTGCACCACAGGATGATGTTGACTTTCTGATCATCAGACCTGCATCAAAGGGAGATGAAAAAGTACTTTTGATCAGCTACAATTTACAGGCTGTACGTGATGTGTCCACAGGCTTGATGAACAGGCTACCAGATATCTCATCCAGCGTTAGAGGATTTGCTGAAAAATATGGCATCATTATTTCATCTGAAAGACTTTATAGGATTTTTAGAGAATTTGATATAGTCTATACAGATGCCCGCAATTATGCTCTCAGGCCCAGACCAGAGCTCAGTGAGCTATCTGTCATGTTCAGAAATGTAGTTGTTGCGTCCCATAAGAGCATTCAGGTCCTGCTTAATGCTGTCATTGATTTCCTGAGAGAGACCAAATACAAACTGCCTGGAATGGAAGAAGCTACACTGCCTGATATCTGCCTGAAAATCAAATCTATAATTGCAGAAATGCTGGAGAAACTTGCTAACAACCTGGAGGTATATTTCTCTCCCATCATGGAGGACTTCAACACAGTTGAAATGGTGTTTTTCACTGAAAAGGTCACTGTAGCTGAGCTCAAAGAAAATGTGAGAAGTATGCTGAAAAGTCTCCTAGCTATGGTGGCAGATGTGATGAAGCAAGGGGAAAGCCTTGATGTCTTTCTTGAGACTAGAGTACAGTTAATCCAACAGTTTGTTGATGAAGCAGAAGATTTTGTGGGCAGCCTGAAGTCCGACATCTTAGAAGCTGTTGCTGCTCCTCTTAACACTTTCTACAAGAAGTTGCTGAAGTCTTTAGATGACAGTGAAGGGATCGTTTTATTCAGCATTCTGTTCCCCATAGGTCAATTTCTTACCCACATTTCTACTCAATTTGAGGAAGTGCTTAATGCAAATAATGGAATACAGCAAATTGAGCTTCCTTTCCCGTTTTTCCAGTAAAATTGTTATTCTGAACACACAGTGAATGAAATAAACACTACCATCTTTTGAAATGACATTCAAGCCATTGGACACTTAACTGAAGTGCAGTACCAACATGTTTAAAAAGCCATCACTGATGCAAAACATGCCTTATTAGTATGCTGTTGTATTATTCTATTTGTATAAATGATGCTTCAAATATCAACCAAATATAAAGTGCAAAAATGTCAATTGTGACATATAGTTTCATCCTGCTCTGTATCTTACTTTAATGGCATGATGGATGAGGCTAAATAAATAACTTTTATTATGCAATACCATACATGTTTTCATTTTTGTTTTTCCAGTGATGATAGTCAGATGACCTGTGCTGCATTTCTCAAAAGCATTGTGAGCTAAGGTTGTAGAAAAGATTGTAGAGACCATTGGTGCCAATGGTGCTATGATCTACTTAGACTTACAATGCTTTTGAAAAATGTAGCCCTGGACAGCAAATTGCCGGTCTATATACACTATGAGCAAAAACATGTTTCTTAATCAACAGAAAAGATACAGCGTATGTTATTATTACATGTGAAGAGCACACTGTTAAAATGTGTCTTATACTTAGTTATAAGTATGGAGCAGTTTTAATAGCATATTTATAAACAGCAGATGTGGTAACATAAAGCAAAATCTGCATTACAAAATACTATCTCTCAGTATATGAGCAAGAAGTCACTTCAATATTCCAGAATACTTATTTTGCTAAGAACATGCAAAGAAGTACCTGAAGAAGGATTTGTGGATGCAATGTCAAAGCATGTTTACTTTCACAAGTCAGCTTTGACATTCCAAACTCTCCTGCCTAAGCTTGTTTTGATAAAATGTCAAAGCCAGGATATCATATGTTGGACATCCGATTTTTTTCAAAGTTTAGTTTAGTTTTTCTTTTATTTTGTCCAACATTAGCTTCAAATGAATGTCATCATCTGCATAATTTAAGGTTAGTTATTTCTTGTGTAGGCCTATTTGTAAAAGACCCATTTCCTGTATAGCTTTACTCTGCCTCCTTGTGGTGAAGACGCTGAATTGTTGGCACGGTGAACAAATTCCCAAATTCAGACGAGATGAATACATTATGCCATAGATCAACACTATTAGTAGTCTTTCTTTCTTTCTTTCTTTCTTTCTTTCTTTCTTTCTTTCTTTCTTTCTTTCTTTCTTTCTTTCTTTCTTTCTTTCTTTCTTTCTTTCTTTCTTTCTTTCTTTCTTTCTTTCTTTCTTTCTATTTGCTTTTTTAAAATCACATTTAGTGCTCACCTGATGTTTTGACTATTTTAGTCAATGTTTATACTATTTGACTCACCTGACTATTTTAGTGAGGTAGTTAGTGAGCGCATGCCTGTATGTGTATGTAGGCCTAAAGTATAGGCCTATACAATACAGTATATGCAAAGTGTCATACACCCCGCTGTGACCACATGTTTAAAGGGTTAAATTTAGGAGAGAAAAGTGTCTGAATCCTGGCATTCAGAGACTGACAGAGGGATTTTTTTTTCATTTACTTATATAGCACAAGTAAACACAGCAGAAGGTGACCACTGTGCTTCACATAACGTAAATTCAACAATATTTAAGGAAAACAAGAAATATCATTCAGACTGCAAAAGAAAACATAGATACATTTAATAAATGCCAGCTCCAAAAGATACAGCTTTAATTTGAGTTTAAACTTATATAAAGATGATAGCGATCTCAAGGAGACATGGAGGCTATTCCACAACCTAGGACCGACAACAGCAAAAGCGTGGTCTCCTCTAGACTTTAACTGTAAGCGTGGTTGGGACAGATTATAGTTATTCGTGGACCTTAGACACCTCCCAGATGCATTTACAAGTTCGGACAAGTATGAAGTCATTAACAAATCAAACAACAGTGTGATTGTAACAATAATAATGACTGGCCTTATGTGATTCATAATACATTTAACTTTACACTCCAATTCACTCAGAATAAATATTTTTCCAAGAGTCATTCAGAGTAGCTCTTAAATTACAGAACACATTTTTTAAATCAAAGCTGTCTGTCTGTCATGCCTCTCTCAAAAACTGGATACCTTAATAAAAAAGAGGCTTAGGCTAGTTGTCACGTACTTCACTTGAAATGTCTCTAGATTTACCTTAAAGTGTTGGCAACAAAAAAGCTTTTAAACAGCTCTACCATTATTGCCGTAGAAAAAAGTCACATGCATTTTTGTGACATGCTTATAAATATTCATGCTAGGTTTAAAGCAGTGTTCATCATTTACCTATATGAGAAAAAACTATTTTGTTATTTTAGTTTGAAGGACAACATTTACAAACAATTTTCCAATCTAAGATGATTTGATGCACTGTGTTTGAACCCAACATACAATAAAAAACACTGGTAAAACACATTTGTTGGAATTAGACTTTTGACTCAAAGCCATAATAACCTTGATATAGCCCTTGTGACAGACTGCATGTGAAAACTAGCCCCAGTCTAAACGATTTTAACAGAGGATGCACTGATTGATTGATTTACGCATTGATTGAATTAACACATAGAGTAGGCTAATGATCTATTTGATTAACTCTTGTCTTTGGAGGATAAAATAAATTAATTACAATGTAAAGCGCGCACACACTCAAGAGTTATACGTACGATGGACGTAAAAACAAGACAAACTTGAAGCAAACGAAGCAATGTGATCTAATTTCGGCAGTTATGGGCACTAATAGCTCTTTTCACTCTTCGGGTGTCGCATTGCCAAATGTTACGCGAAAGTTTAGGTCGTTGTTTGCCTTGGAGTGGAAAGTTCCCCACCGAAACCGCCCCTCCTACTACTAAAAGGATCTAACATGTCATGTGTACAAATTGAGTCAGAAGAGTCCTTCACACACTTGAGGATCAAGCTGCTCAAGCTGCTCAAGCTGAAAATGACCACTGGCGTGGAGCGACTATTCGACGAACTTGGACACTTTAAAAGGTAGCCTTTTGTTTCTGAACGGCACATTGACGTTTTACGTCTTTTATGGGAATGGACACATATCTGTTAATATTTACACCGACTCATAGTTATATCGTATAAATTATGTGGAATTTTCATTTTGCTGCCCTTTAGAAGCGCGTAAATGCACGCGTACGGTGACGTACACGAATATCCAATTCTATAAATAATTCCGTATGTTTACAATTTTACGTTAAAAAATACTTATTTAAAATGAACTACATTTACTTTAAACTCAGGAGAAACTTTCGGTTACATACAATATAAGATTTTAGCCAACTAATGTAGGCTATGCCAGTATTTGCACAAGTTGGCAATGTTGTCCTTAAAATTACTGTTTGTATTTATTGAATATTTTATGTATTATTGATAACCAGTGATGTGTGCACCTTGTCTTGTCACTCTTGCAATAATTTTCTTTCTTCTTTACCTTCAGGTTTCAGGCATGTCTCTACTTTGCTGCTATTTTCCAGGCCATCTCCTGTGGAATACATTACCTGGCCTCGGTTTTCTTAGTTGAAACGCCAAAATTTCTTTGTGACACTCCAAATATTACAGACATTCTATATAGAAATCACTCATCAACCTCTCTAGCAGATATTTGGACTCACTACAAGCCAGGTGATAGGCCAGTGGTTGTACGGACAGCTGGAGGAGACCAGTGGGAACTTAGTCCTTGTTTAAAAGCGCTGCGGCTTGATGTCATCAATTTTCAATACGAGTTTTTTGGGAACAAGACTGTGGAGTCATGTGGTGGCTTTGTCTATGATCACAGCGAGGTTGAGCAGAGCATCGTAACAGACTGGGACTTGGTGTGTGACAAGGAATGGCTGGCTAAGCTTTCTCAGCCAACGTTTATGCTGGGAGTTTTGGTTGGAGCCTTGGTGTTTGGGGATGTCGCAGACAGGTAAATTGTCTGTTGCATTATACTCACACACACACACTTATTAGTAAGCGATATTAGTAAGGACCTCTTACAGTGGTTTTCATATTAACATAATTATATTTATAATTATTAACATAATTAATTATTTATAATTATATAATTACCATTTCAAATGTCCTCATCAGTAGAGTTTGGACAATTTGTACTATATTTGTGAGGACAAATGTTCAAAAAATTGCAAACCTGCACAACTAAACTCAAATGCATTCAAAGCAATGGAGGGACAAAAATTACAGATAAGCTAATGAGACAAATTATTACAGTTCAATACAGTTACCTTCATCAGGGAAGAGAATAAAAGTGACCATAAGACTTGAGATGTGTTTGCAAGAACACAGCATGGTCAGCAGCACAAACAGGACTGATCTGTTATTTAGGACAGAAAAGAGAGAAGGTTGAACAAGATTAGTGTAATCTATGGTACGGTACTACATTAAACTTGAACATTTAATATTGCAGCATGGTTTACAACTGGCAAATGTTTGCTTCTGTGGTAAGAAAACTAAGAACACAGAAAGCAGTACAGGATGTGAGATATGCAGACACTGCATGGCTGCATAGAAACAGGATATCACAGGTTCACCTTCCAGAAACAGGGAATGAAAGTTGATTTCCATAATGGACACCACTGTATATTTAATCATGTTCATTTCAGGTTGTACAAAAGTAGTAGAGTAATATTTTGTTCTAGGAACATTAAACAAATGCGTAGGAATGGAAACAACTGTGGAATGGTCAAAGGTGAAGTAATTGTGGTGTACATAAGTATGCCTACTAGCCGATTGGTTTGCCTTGATATTGCAATCGGCCTGTTTATCTTTAAACAGCTGTTCACACATAAATATCAAATTGTGAATAGACTACATTAACTGGCAGTTGACAATAGTACAACCAGTCTCTTTCATGCCAGGTGTTTGGAAACATAGAAGTTTAGCTGTAAAAGCTCCAGTTGAAATGGATATAAAGCAAAAGTTTATATAAAGCTATTTTGTTTTCTGAAGCTTCCTAAAGTTTTCTGTACATAATGAAATCATGTTTAATATAAACATTTTTGTTTTCCCATATTCCAGAATTGGTAGACGGCCCATTCTGATGGCGACCAGTTTGTGCCAGTTTATTTTTGGGGTGACTGTGGCCTTCACAGGAAACTACTACCTCTTTGTGGTGATGCGTTTCCTTCTTGCCATGGTAAATGAATTGCCCCATGTTCATAATACTTACATTCATGCATGCACATTCATGTTCATCATAGCTGAGAAGCATCACACATAAATTGCTGAAAGAATAAAAATGTTGTGAAAACTGACTCGGAAATTAATTCTATTTTATTAAATTAAAACACTTTAATTTAACACTTTATTTCCTATTACTAGCCCATAACTTTTAAAATTGTAGTTAAAAACAAACAACAACTTAAGCCCTGTTTAAAAAAAAAAAAGCATCAGCCTTGATTAACCGGCTGCTCAAAGCAGAAGTAAATCAATTGTGAACGTTTTAACTGCTTTAAAACATTTCCTGGTCTCTGATTTTTTTTGATAAAGATATCAGGGTATTTATTTAGAACTATTGATTAGCTGTGCAGAAACTGAATTACTGATTTGCTGTGTCTGATTAGAAGTGCCAGAAGCACTCTTAACCCAACTCTCTCTCTCTCTCTCTGTGTTGGCAGGTGTCGAGCGGGTATCTGGTTGTAGTCTTTGTCTATGTGACAGAGTTTACAGGAAATAAGGTGCGCACATGGACCTCTATGCATGTGCACGCTGCCTTTGCTGTGGGCGTCATGGTAGTGGCTCTGGTAGGGTATCTTGTTCGTGTCTGGTGGATCTACCAGATAATCCTCACTCTCAGTACCTCTCCATTCTTGCTCTACTGCTGGAAGTTTCCAGAAACACCCTTCTACCTAATGGCTAAAGGGCGGTACAAAGAAGCCCAGGAGCTGCTGGACACTATGGCCTACTTCAATGGCCTGCCACCCACCCTTAAGGTAGACTCACTCTGACAACACGTGGAATTCTGTTCCTGCCATGAATTATACCCATCTCAGACATCTGGTAAAAAATTTCAGAATATACCTTATATATCAGAATATACTTTGATGTTAAACAGCATTGCACCACATTATCACACACGACTATAGTATCTGACTCCACGTTAAAGGGATACTCCACCGTTTTTTCATATTAAACTATGTTATTCCCTTAACTAAGAGGAGTTGATACGTACCTCTGTCGTCTCAGTGCGTGCACTCAATCGCTCTGGCGCGCAAGACACTTTGATAGCACTAACTAGCCCAGTTCATTCAATAGGGGCCAAGCAGAGAAGCGACCAAACACCTCCACGTTTTTCCTATTTACAGTTACACAAGTAGAGTAATGTATGGCGTAATACCACAGCAAGTGATTGGGAGCACTTTGACTTGGCGCATATATATCTATGGACTCGGCAAAGTAATATCATCACTCTGGAGAGGGAGAGGACTTTTCACGAGTGATGACATTAACGCGCCGAGTCGAAGTGCTCCAAAGCGCTTGCTGTGGTATTCCGCCATACATTATAGTTATCCACTTAACACGCTTCGAAAAGTGCAACGTTTTATTTTGTGTCACCATTCTTGGTCGAGTTACTCTACTCGTGTAACTGTATTTAAATATGGAAAACGTGGAGGTGTTTGGTCGCTTCTCTGCTTGGCCCCTATTGAATGAACTGGGCTAAGCTAAGTGCTATCAAAGTGTCTCGCGCGCCAGAGCGATTGAGTGCACGAACTGAGACGAGAGAGGTATGTATCAACTCCTCTTAGTTAAGGGAATAACATAGTTTAATAGGAACAAATGGTGGAGTATCCCTTTAAACTTAGGAAATTGAAAGAGAAGTGACTTGCAAAAATAAATAGGTACCATGATTTGAAAGGCAATTTTAAATGAAGCATTTTAAAACTCAAAGAAAAATAAATATCACAAAGCAATTGCTGCCAAAAATCTGTTGCCAGCATTTGCGAGGATATGGGCAAAACTAGCACATTTTATCATATTATTTACATTTAGAAATTACTAACGAAGACCAAAACTAGGATCAGTACATAATGCTGAGATACTGTAAACTTTATAATGAAATATTTTAGGTGCTTAATTGAAAGATTAGAACAGTTGTGGAAAGTAACGGATATGAGAAAAAGTGGCATTGTTAACAGCTTGTGTTTATTGGAATCTATCACTGATCTTAGGTGTCAGAGCTTAAGGATGAATGTGATGGAGCACTGTTAAAGGATAATAAGCAATCAGGTGGGACCGCAATGGAAGTCGAGAAGAGGCTAAGCATCTTGGACATGTTTGGAAGCTTGAAAATGGCTGGCCGCAGCGCCACCTGCTGGGCTATCTGGTTCATTGGAAGCTTGGGATACTATGTCTTCAGCCTGGGGTCTGTCAACCTGGGAGGAAATCAGTATATCAACCTCTTCCTGGCTGGTAATGTACTGATGTGTGCTATGTTTGTATGTGCTACAAACATAAACATTTATATGTGTACGTGGTTTGTTTTTTCAGATCAGAATCATCGTTTATTCACCCTTATGTCATAAACCTCAATCACATAATTTTTTTCATGGAATATAAGATAATAAACTGTTGGTTGACAATAAATGGAGAGTTTAGCCATAAAAGGATTGTAAGACTGCTTTGTGCACTTGGCCTTAACTTGAAAGCTTTATTTGTAAAATGAAAATGTTGTACTTTTTGGGTGAGCTATTCTTTAAAGACAAAAATAAGTTGAAATAAAAAAATAGTATAAGAGATACAAAATCATGCAAACACTTCTTCTAGCATGATGCCATGATTATGTATTGCATTGCTGGATTTTGAGCTTTCCACTGAGCTACATGCAGTTTAGTTTTAGTATTACTGAAGTGAACAGCACTTAAATATCCTTTATTTGACTGTTACTACTGTAGGTGCTGTTGAGATTCCATCATACTTGATTGGCTGCTTTGCAATGGATCGTGTCGGCAGGAAGAATACATGTGCTCCGGCTCTGCTGCTCGGTGGAGTAGCCTGCATCCTCATTATTGTGGTGCCCCAGGTATGAGATCACGTGTGTGTGTGTGTGTGAGCATCCATGTTATATATGCACACTGTGATATAGTTACTGTGATACACTGTTAAATTCATGATGAAATAGAAGTAGCTAGCAACAAACCTTATCTTCTGTATTGTGACATACAGCTAAGTGTCACAGATTATCTAAAAAGATTAAATGTAGTGGGATATGGTTCTTCTATGTATCAGTTGTTGATTGGATTTTTAGATGTGAGAGTTTTACTCAAAAGTGGAGGCAGATGAATGTAAGCTTGCATGTGCAGGATATAGCAGACTAAATGATTTATTGGAGAAGTCCTGCATACGTCACCACAGAGAAGCCTGTCGTCACCGAGATATTCAGTTATGAGATTTTGATTCGACAAGAGGTAAAAAAAAAAACAGTAACAGTATATTTATATAATAAAGTACTAAGTAATAGTTATTAAATACATGTACTTACTATGTTTGGTTTCATGTAACTATGCATAATTAACTTTAATTACTATAGTAACTATGTAAAATGTGTAACAGGGATACTGTAAAATAAAGCGTTATTAAATTATTTTACAATGAGATCAATAACGAAAAATGAAAAAGGAAGCAGGAAATGTATTTAAAGTAAGTAATGTATTTGAAGAGAGAGAGAGAGAGAGAGAGAGAGAGAGAGAGAAAGAGAAAGAGAGAAATCAACTTGACCATAATAACTCGTGATTTTAAGTTGTTTTGATAGATCTAGAACCAAAATGCAACACGTTGCATCATCATCATATCGGAGAAACTGAGTGATTATTGAAATGAATGATTAACCCTGGCAAGAGAGGACGTGTGTGTGTGTTTGCTTTTCCCATGGTAACTGGGGCAGCTGCACATCAGTCTTTTGTTGTTTGTAATTAACCTTTTTGGTCCATGTATCAGCCGATCATTTGATTTCCAGTTTGAAATGAAATAAGCAGAAATGACAATAACTCGAGTAGGTAATTGTTTTTAATAAGTAGTTACTTCACAATCATTAAAAAGTATGTTCTACAATATAATAGGAATATTTGCTACCAGCTTCACTACCTTTTACAAATGCGCTCATGGGATAGTAAAGTGTCCAAGTAGGATATCCAGGTATTTTTTGCCAACTTTTATGAATATTTTGAATTTAGACATGCTACTCATTTCACCTTATTTAGAACGAAACAAAATGAGTGAATTACTGAATCGAACCACTGAGTTTTTGTTTTACAAAACATTAATTCTGATACTACTTCATATTATATCTTTTTTTTTTTTCATTTATTATGCATTGATTAAAAATTCAGGTCACATAAATGGAGCAATTTGAATGACAGAAATCAAGGAATGTAAGTAAAATATGTAAACTATGGAGCGCATTTCTCCGTCAGTCTCCAAACAGCCTTGGTCACTGAAAGCACAGGCTATAAAGAATGCATTAGTGGGATGATATTCCATCAGGATCACGTCACCCCTCATAACTAATAGCTGCTCTGCTGACACACTAAAATGGCTGAGTATGGCATTATTACAGCCACCGTTGCTCCAAAAATATATAAATAGACCTGTCATCTAAGTGGCTGTTTATACATACGGCAGCTGCCTGGTTCTCAGAGGGGTCAGAGAGGTATGTCTTGGGGATGTTTAGACTTGTGCCTGATCCCACATTTAATGCAGCCCTACTATGGCCTGCTACTGGTAATCACTTCCAAAAGCTGATGACTAAAACTTTGTTGCTGATGCATATAGTTTTACTGTGTTTTTCTCTCTTCATTTCAGGATATTGAGGTATTGGCTATTGTCCTGAGTATGACAGGGAAATTTGCCATTGCCATTGCATTCGGTCTGATTTACTTGTACACCTGTGAGCTTTACCCCACAACTATCAGGTATTTGTTGTACTAATACACTTTAAAAGGCTAGACTCTACACTTTTAAAATCTGAATGGGGTCATACACTTGTCAACATATAAATATCAGAGAGACATACTTGGAATCATGCACTTTCACACTTTCAGTGACTAGTGTTGACTTGTGCAATTTAGTATAATTTACTTGATTTAATAACAGACACCATATCTGGTCCGGCAGGTCTCTGGCTGTAGGTAGTGGTAGTATGATGTGTCGGGTGGGAAGTGTGGTGGCTCCTTTCTGTGTTTACCTCGCTGACATCTGGATCTATCTGCCTCAGGTATGGAACCGCAATCAAAAACCTTCGGTTGACTGTGTGGTCTTGACCACACAGTCAACCGAAGGTTTTTGATTGCGGTAAGTTACAACATGAAGACTTAAAGCATAATACAACAGGAATATACATTTTCTGGACTGAACAGTGCTGCAGTATCTTCTGCTCTCTTTTATTCTGTAGCTCATTGTGGGAATTCTGGCTTTCATCATTGGGATCCTGACTCTGTTTCTTCCAGAGACTCTAGGACAGCCCCTCACCTCGACTTTGAAAGAAGCTGAAGCTCTGGGCTCCAAGCCCAAAACAAAGAATCCTCCGGTGGATGCACTAGAGATGAACCAAATATGAAAGCATAAATCCTTTTTTACACAGGATTCCTGAAAGTGCCTTTACTGACTGACAACAGTACATACTCCAATATGAATGTGAATCAATGAATCAAATAATTTTTTGATGTGTACTACAGTTTTTTTTGTTTTGTTTTTTTTGTAGGCATTTGTGGGTAGATGAGGCTGTGTTGTGCGTGAGTGAGTTTGGATAATTACTGAAAACATTGGTGGTATATTTAATTGTGAATGTTTTGATATTTTGTAATTGTTATGAAAAGTATTATCTTAATTTTACCCAAGTAAGAACTTGCAAGCTTGCAACAGCTAAGTATTACAAAATGCAGCTCAGGAAGGGTCTAGAGCCTCCATTTTTGCACTCAGGTCTAAGTCTCATGGCCCTCTATCAGAATCCAGAGTTTCAAGAAGATCAGAGGAACTTTTTTTTGTTAGAACGTAAAATTTTATCCTTTCTATGACATTTATTTTATATTTTTTAGCACTTCCATGTATTTAGGACATTTCAAATTAAGCAAGGTAGGTCTAAATATTTTCCCCAGTGCATAATCTTGATTTTTGATACCAATTTGGTGGGTAATTAAACACATTATTGCAGAAATTATACTTTAATCTTTCTTTTGCTTAGACAGAAAGCAGCCACTGTAATACATCCGAGCAGGACTTTATTCCAGCTAAAGTGGGCCAGGTAAAATGGCTTTCTCTCTAGACCTCAATATGGCTGAAATAACAAACGTTAGCAAACGTTTATTGTTGTAATTAAGACCCCATTCTATAATTGTTAATTATTTGACCTATAAGCCTTAATATGGTAAAAATTAAGACATTTTAAGACTTTAAAAACTGCAAGAAAATCTACATTCTTTAGCAAATTTATTCATAAAGTTTAATAATCATTGAAAAATTATTCACTGACTATATAATTGTCACATCTTCACTACACTTCCCAGCATCCTCTTGTCTCCACACCTGAACTCACTCCCTCAATCATCCACCTGTTCACCGTCCTGATCATCTGTGTCACCTGTCGTCACCTTGTTAGTGTTCATTTTGTATCTGTATTTAATTCTCTCTGTTTGCTTGTTGGTTCTTGGTTATGCTTCATGGATAGTGTGTGTAATCTTCTGCCAGTCTTCCTTGTACCTGTTTGGAGTTTTTGAGTAAATGTTTTGTATTAAAGCTTTGCATCAGCCTCAGCCTGTCTTCATTCCACACTACACCGTGACAGAAGAACCGACCAAACATGGATTTCCCTGCAGTAAGACTAATGAGACTTGTGCAGGGAAACAGCTCTCTTGTGGAACACCTGGAGGTTTTCCTGGATTTGGTACCTCAAACCAGTTTCCCAGATGACTGCCTCTGCTTGTTTCTGTGTGTGGGACTGAACAACACCCCTGTGCACAATTTGTGGAGTGGGTGCTGGTATCCTGCGGATCATCCTTCACTGACGATGACGTCACCAGCCCCACTCCAACACCCGAGACCAGTCCAGCCCAGCCCGAGACCAGTCCAGTCCAGCCCAGCCCGAGACCGAGACCAGCCCGAGACTCCCTTTTTAATCACACACACACTTGCAAAAATGGAGGCTCTAAACCCTTCCAGAGGTGAGATATGGTCATCCCACGTAGCATTTATGCCATTATAAATATCTCAAAATCTCACTTCTGGAAGGGTCTAGAGCCTCCAGTTTTGCACTCAGGTCTAAGACTCATGGCCCTCTATCAGAATCCAGAGTTTCAAGATGATCAGAGAAACTCAAAATTTCAACCCGAAAAAAAAGAGTGTTACTTACCCCTGTCGTTTTTTTTTTTTGGTGCAAAAAAATAACTTTCTCCAATCTTCTCTAAACTCTGGATTCTGATAGAGGGCCATGAGACTTTCGTTTTCGATATCTCAGCTCTGGAAGGGTCTAGAGCCTCCATTATGGCACTCAGGTCTAAGTCTCATGGCCCTCTATCAGAATCCAGAGTTTCAAGAAGATGGAGAAAGTTAATTTTTCGCCTGAAAAAAAAAAAAACCCCGAAAGGGGTACCACTGTCGTTTTTTTTTTTTTTTCGGGTCGAAATTTTGAGTTTCGATATCTCAGCTCTGGAAGGGTCTAGAGCCTCCATTTTTTGCACTCAGGTTTAAGTCTCACGGCCCTCTATCAGAATCCAGAGTTTTGAGAAGATTGGAGAAACTTAATTTTTCGCCTGAAAAAAAAAACGAAAGGGGTACCACTGTCGTTTTTTTTTCGAGTCGAATTTTGAGTTTCGATATCTCAGCTCTGGAAGGGTCTAGAGCCTCCATTTTTGCACTCAGGTTTAAGTCACATGCCCTCTATCAGAATCCAGAGTTTTGAGAAGATTGGAGAAACTTAATTTTTCGGCCCGAAAAAAAAAAAAACGAAAGGGTACCACTGTCGTTTTTTTTTTGGGTCGAATTTTTTGAGTTTCGATATCACAGCTCTGGAAGGGTCTAGAGCCTCCATTTTTGCACTCAGGTCAAGTCTGTGGCCCTCTATCATAATACAGAGTTTGGAAGAATTGGAGAAACTTAATTTTTCGCCCAAAAACGGAAAAAAACGAAAGGGGTAACACTGTCGTTTTTTTTTCGGGTCAAATTTTGACTTTGATATCTCAGCTCTGGAAGGGTCTAGAGCCTCCATTTTTGCACTCAGGTCAAAGTCTCGTGGCCCTCTATCATAATCCAGAGTTTTGAGAAGATTGGATAAACTTAATTTTTCGCACCCGAAAATGAAAAAAAAACGAAAGGGGTAACACTGTCGTTTTTTTTCGGTCGAAATTTTGAATTTTGATATCTCAGCTCTGGAAGGGTCTAGAGCCTCCATTTTTGCACTCAGGTCAAAGTCTCACAGCCCTCTATCATAATCCAGAGTTTTGAGAAGATTGGAGAAACTTAATTTTTCGCCCAAAAAACGAAGGGGTAACACTGTCGTTTTTTTTTTCGGGTCGAAATTTGAACTTTGATATCTCAGCTCTGGAAGTGTCTAGAGCTTCCATTTTTGCACTCAGGTCAAAGTCTCACAGCCCTCTTTCATAATCCAGAGTTTTTGAGAAGATTGGAGAAAATTAATTTTCCGCCCGAAAATGAAAAAAAACGAAGGGGTAACACTGTCGTTTTTTTTTTCGGGTCGAAATTTTGAAATTTGATATCTCAGCTCTGGAAGGGTCTAGAGCCTCCATTTTTGCACTCAG